>JAOXOE010000256.1:9446762-9469112 GCA_028565055.1 Phoeniculus purpureus | reverse complement strand
TCATCAGCAGACTTGCTGACAGTGCACCCTAATCCCTCATCCAAGTCATCAATGAATAGATTGAACAGGACTGGTCCCAGTACCGACCCTTGGAGGACTCCACTAGACACAGGCCCCCAGCTAGACTCTGTGCCATTGACTCTCTGGCTTCTATCCTGCAGCCAGTTCACGCTCCACGTCACTACCCGGTTGTCCAGACCACACTGCCTCAGTCTGGCTGCGAGGATGCTGTGGGTGGCTGTGTCAGACGCTTTACAGACGTCAAGACAGACCACATCCAGGGCTCTGCCAGCATCTATCAATTATTTATGTGCCCAGTCAATCGAATGCCCTCAACACGCCGCTAAAGAACAACAAGACACTTGCAGAAAACACACATCGGTGCTGTCACCCAGCACAAGGACTGCTGTTCCTCATACGTGCCAAAGGCCATCTTCTCCAAAGGCTGCTGGGGAGGCAGCTGCAGGTGGTGTCACAGTGGATTAACAGAAACTTGTCCCTCCCACACAGACTTCACTAAAATGCCAAAAGGGGCGATTTCAGATTGATTCCTTGAATGCCATCAAATTAAAGGCGTCTCAACCTTGCCATGAAACCTCCTCCCTACGCAGCCCTCCTGGTTTCTCGACACCCAGCATTTCAGGGTGCGGAGCGAACGCGTGGGGAATGCAGCCAGACACCACAGGAAGTAACGCAAGCTCTGCCATCCCAGATCATCTCTTCTGGCCTTAATGCCTCACGTCACTGCCACCTCCTTGTCCTTTGAAAACCATTAATAAGAAATACTTTCTGGCCTTAGCCACAGCACACTGATGTCAGTACATGAGCTTCAGTTCTTCCCTCAGTCCCAGAGGAGCTGGAGATTAGAGTCACTGCACCTGGTATTAACCTCATCTTAAGTACCAGCTTCTTGGAGACATTTTCCCAAGTACTTGAAGCTTCTGAGCTCTCAGAAGCCCAAGACATGTGTTTTATAATCTCTTGGTTATGGGTTGCCTTGCTCCAAAAACAGCATGAGCCATTCCAAAGGCATTCCAGAATCTATCGATACCACCCCTCATCTGCTAGAGCCATCCTTAAACAACAGTCCCCATGAGTGAAACAGCTCAGGAACAAGAGAGCTCCCACATAACGCGCCAGTCTCCATCACCAGAAGAGTCTTGCGTCATTAAGTATGGTTTAATGACCCATGCTTCTGGCTCAGGTTTGTGCTTCCTTCTCATCCATTTACACATCAATATTTATATCTACAGATACTTGAATCAATTGTAAAGGGTTTTTGACCCAGCTACATCCTGACAGCAGGAACCAGCACAAGTCCTCTGGACACGGGAAATGAAGCTGAATAGGAACCAACACAAGTCCTCCGGATGCGGGAAATGAAGCTGAATGGACTTTTTTTCCACAAAGCCATGATTTGCAGCTCAGGGGGGTGAAGTCCACCTCATTCTATATTTACCCTCAAGCTGTGCTCAGGAACAAGGTGAGAATCAGTAACATTCTCAGAGAGAGAAGCCGGAAGGGCAGTGCGAGCCAGAGTCCTGCATCCTTAATGGAGGGGCCGTGTTTCTCCCATCAGCATCAAAGATAAAAATAGAGATTTTAAACATTGTGAGTTTTACATCAGGTTTGTCCTTTTTCTCAATGCATGGCAGGAATTTTCAACGTGCTAAGAAAACAGGAAGCCACTACTAGAGGTGTCCCTCAGCAGCTACAGGTGGGGGCCACTGTAACTATGGAGACTGAGCCCACGGAGCCATGTCCAGCACACTTCCACAGAAATTCAGAGGTCCATCAAATAGGCTGGTTCGATCAGGGTCTGAACTCTGATCTAGATGAAGATGTCTCTGCTTGCTGCAGGGAGCTGGACGAGATGACTTGTGAAGGTTCCTTCCAACCTGAACCACTCCATGGTTCTGTGCCAACCAAAGTATTCCGTAGAATCAACTAGGCAGGAAGGCACTAGGGAAGCTGAGAATCAAGCAACACTTTTCAGAGTTCCTTAGTCACAGAACCATAGAATGTTAGGGGTTGGAAGGGTGCTCTAGGGATCATCAAGTCCAATGCCCCTGCCAAAGCAGAATCAACCTTCTACAGGCCACGTGGGCTGCAAACAGGGGGATTTTGAAGGTCTCCAAAGAAGGAGACTCCACAACCTCTGTGGGCAGCCTGTTCCAGTGCTCCACCACCCTCACAGTAAAGAAGTTTCTCCTCACGTAGAACTACCTATGTTCTGGCTTACCCCATTATTCTTGTCCTATTACCGGGCACCACTGGTAATAGGCATCACAGAGACTGCTCCCTTCTTCTTGACACCCACCCCTCAGATATTTACAGATCTTAAGATCCTCTCTCAGCCTTCTCTTCTCCAGACTAAACAACCCTAGTTTTCTCAGCCTTTCTTCATAGCAGAGATGCTCAAGCCCCTTAATCATCCTCACAGCTCTCTGTTGGACTCTCTCCAGTAGATCCCTGTCTCTCTTGAACTGGAGAGCCCCAAAACTGGACACTGTACTCCAGGTGTGGTCTCACCACGGCAGAGAGGAGAACTTTCCTAGACCTGCTGGGCACATTTGTCTTGATGCATCCTAGGACATCACTGTCCCTCTTGGCCACAAGACGACACTGCTGTTCTACTGGCTGATCTAACTCTGACCACCTTTAGTACCATCTCCCACCACATCCCAGCTCCAGCCCTGCATCCTTTCTGCTTCACACAGATAAAGCTGGTAAGCCCCAGCTGCAGTGCCCATCGTGGCTGGAAAAGCTGTGCTGGTGCAGCAGTGAGGGACCTTATGTCTCAAGGAGAGCTGCATTTCAAGCTCTGATGTGTCGCTGCATTTTTCTGCGCTTCAGTGGACACCGAGAAAGAAAAGAGAGGCAGAGTGACAAAAAGGGTAAAAAGCAAAGCTGTGACCTTGAAGAGCATTTCTGCCCTGTGCCCTGCCTCTTTGGCTGTCAGAAAGACCTGTTGTGTGATCATTTAATTGGAGTAACCCGCATCAACAACTCGTCTGGATTTTCTACCTGCCTTTATGGAAACAGTTGGCACGGCTTAAAGCTGCTGCAGACACGAGTTCGTGTTTTCTTTGAGGCAAGTACATAAAAATGGGGGGGAGCACAGGCAAAGCAGCACAGCTTCCATCCCCTTCATACCTTCCCCAACGGGGAGCAGCAACCCACCCTCAAGGGCCTTTCTGCCATGCCACGAGCTGGTAAATCTCATTCACTGCCTTTCTGTGCCCCAGGCTGCTCAAGGCACTGCTGATCAGCATCTTCTTCAGGTCCAGGCTGCCTTCAAGCTCTGCAGCTTAAACATCTGAAAGTGGAGGGTCTTACAGAACATAGAACATGCCGGGAAAGATGAGGCAGTTCTGGACCCCACACATGATGATTCTGATGTGAGGAGGTTGTTTTAACAGAGGACTCGTAGAGCAACGAGGATGATGAAGGAAGTGGAGCAACTCCCTTATGAGGAGAGGCTGAGGGAGCTGGGTCTCTTGAGCTTGGAGGAGACTGAGGGGTGACCTCATTAATGTCTATAAATATGTGAAGGGTGGGTGTCAGGAGGATGGAGCCAGGCTCTGCTCAGTGTCATCTGGTGATAGGACAAGGGGCAATGGGTGTGAGCTGGAACAGAGGAGGTTCCATATAAGTACCAGAAGGAACTTCTTCACAGTGAGGGTGACAGAGTCCTGGAACAGGCTGCCCAGGGGGGTTGTGGAGTCTCCTCTGGAGACATTTAAGACTTGCCTGGATATGTTCCTGTATGACTTGGTCTAGGTGATCCTGCTGTGGCAGGGGGATTAGACTGGATGATCTTTTGAGGTCCCTTCCAATCCCTAATGATTCTATGACTCAGCTGCCAGAGTGGGAAGCAGCTCCAGGGCAGAGCTGCTCTCACCTCGCCACTAACATCTAGTCCTCCTAAGAGCAAACAGCAAGGGTATACACTCAGCTTTGTGTCAGCCTGTCTCTGGGCAGATTAGATCCAACTTGTGCTTAATCATGATTAGCTCTTAGTAGTAAACTGGATTTCCAGTCCAGGCTGGGGGCTTCTGCATGAAACTAAGAAGCCTGGAGTACGCAGCAGAAGTTAGTTCTCTCCTGATGTTATGCAGTTTTTCTATGCATAGACCTAAAACTCAAGTTATGAGCTGATCTGACCTTTGAGATCACACTAAGCAAATTCCCACTGATATTCTGACAGCCTTAAGGTTGTGCAAGTTTTCTAGCTGTGCTGTGGAAAGGCAGCTGGAGCAGTGAGGAGGATTGGAGCAGAACAGCAGAGTGGGGAGAGACAAAGACTAAAGCTACACTGGAAAAATCTTGTTTTGATGCCTTAGACTCAGAAGGATCAAATTCCAGAGATTAGCAAAGACAAGTGGAAGGAGGTTAAACATCTGCATCAACATAGCACTGGAAGGAAAGAGAAGCCAAGGGTTGTGTTTAAGCAGTTTGACTGGGCTCAGCCAGGCTGAGGCTGGTCAGCCTCCAGTTGCCTTCTTTCCCCCCACAGTGCCTGGGCTGATGGTCTGGGGGTAGAGCCACAGCACAGATTCAGGGAATGAGGAACCAACTTAACTCAATGAGAGTTTTTACAACTTGTCAGCAAATGCCAACCTTGTGTTGACGTTGTCAACCAAAGGGTGACGTGAGTCAACACTTCGACGACAGTTAAGGGGCCAGTCCAAGTCAAAAGTAGTTTATAACAGTTCACAGAACATTAGGGATTGGAAGGGACCACAAAAGATCATCTAGACCAATCCCCCTGCCAGGATCACCTAGTTTCTATGGTTTATCATATTTCCCAGTGAAGCTTTGACCTTCTGCTGCAGACCTCTTGGGCACAGCTTGGCCACCCAGGACTTAACCCTGCCTTTATGAAAGCACACTTCAGAGCTGGGTACCACAACTTCTTTCTGCTAGGCTGTGCAGCTCTGATCTAGCAGTATCACACAAGCTCTGATCTAGCAGTACCACACGAGCACTTCCAAGGGAAGGCTGCAGAACTAATTCATTTAGGAAGAACATGCGAAATGCAAGAGCTCCTCTCTAGCATCGCTGCCCAGAACCAGCCATTCCTTCAGCTGATTGAACATCGGAGCCAAAGGACTGCTTGGAGAATTCACATTAACAGCACCAAAAATAGGCAGGTAAAGCTGAAAAGGTGCTAATGAGCCTTAGAGCCTGGTTCTAGACAAAAAAGGTTAGGTGGAGGAGTGAAAGGGGTGAGGGGGTTGTTCTGAACACTGTGAGTGTCTTCTCACTGAAAAAGACAGAAGTTCCAGAAAAACTGAGGTTTGTTCACACAGGAAAGTTGAACCACAACTACTAATAGAGCAGAATTTATAGCCCCTACCTCCCACTCCAGCCTGAAATCATCCTCCTACCTTGAAAATGCTGCTGTATTATCTGCCAGTGTTTCCTGGTCATCTGCTCCAGACCGATAATAATCAAATACTGACTTGGGGAGAAATTTTTTTGCATAATCCTCAAAGTCAGTGATGCAAACTGGTTTTCCAGCCATGCCTGCGGCTCTCCCAGGGTTGGTCTAGTCCTATCTCCCTCCCTTTTGATCTCTTCATTTTTGCCTGTAAATCATTAGTAAAAGGATCTCACCAGGACTCAACTGAACAAGAAAAACCCCCCAAGGACCGAGTTCTAGTGGACTTCAGCACCACGTTCTGGTTCACGTGATCAAGGCAAACCTAGAGCACAACGGAATGAAGCATGGCAAAGAGGAAAGAAAATAAACCAGGTCCCAGCCTGGGCATTTAGGGCAACAAGTGAGTCTCCAGTTGTTTGGGAAAAAACCTAGAGCTGGAGAGCTCTAGTTGTTTCGAGGGAGAAGGAAGGTGGCGAGATCTTAACTGGAAAAAGACCCCCACAGCATCGTGAGGGACGGGGCAGGCTCAGCACAGACCTCTTCCTCTGGCGTGAGCAAACCAGGGAACCCCTATTTTGCCTGGTTTTCCTTTGAGGGGCACTGAGATGAAGAGGTGCAGAGCAACAGCAATACAGCCCCGCCTCACTGTCTCCAATCGCAAAGTCCATTTCTTCACCCTCCGGCAAGGCTGAGGAGCCCAGCTAGCACGAAGTTAACGTCTCTGTGGAAAGCACTGGTGCTTTAAAAATAGCAACTGGCAGCGCAGTGTTCCACGAAGAGCCAGAAGAATGCTTAAAATTCAGAGGAGGCTGCCAAATGGCTTTGGAGGGATGTCTCGGGGGCTGAGGCAGGAAGGATGGTGCCAGCTGTAAAGTTCCATTTCAGGAACCATTTAAAGGATTCACAGCAATTTCTCTTGACTGCTCTCGAAGCTGCACAGGGCGTTTAGGGGGTCGTTTTTGCAGCAGGTCGGAACGTTCACGAAAGGAAGTACTGGGAAATGAGCGTCAATATAACTACACCATGAGGCATCGATCACGGATCGGTGTCAGATACATTTCAAACAGAAACTGGTTTAACGCTGACATTCCTCTACACTCCCAGCACAGAACTGGGGGTACGTCTGCTTTCATTCCTTTAAAGTCTGCCTCGCCTGTGCTAACACCAGGTATTTCTCCTAGAGCATGAGACAGCATTGCACAACAGCTGAGCGCTGTAGTTCAGCGTTAATGAAGTCACAAGCTGCTTGTGTTGGGAAGTTGGACAGAAACTGCTGAAGGCAGTGATGGTGTCACCAATGGTTTCCACCACCCCTTTCAGAACGTCTGTATTCACTACAGAAAAACCTATTCAAAGCTCTTCAAAACACTTCCCACCCTGATCTTCCTCTCTCTCCACTTACATGTTCATTTGCCATCTTCAGATGATACTAATGATTTACTTCACTGGTTCTCATTGCCACTGAAGTTAAAAGATCCTCTTGTCTCCACCGTCACAAAGCTGCTCACGTGCCACCCCTGACAGATACCCCAAGACCTGTCAACCATGCGCCAAAGGCCAGCTGGGGTCAATGACTTCTTGCCCAGTTGACAGGTCCTGGAAAGCTCCACACAACTCAGGAGTCCACCAGGAGCCGGCCACTTCCTACTCCTTTACAAGCCAAGGTGCAGTGGAAGGTGTCAGCACAGAGGAAACAAAACTAAGCCAAACAAGTCTCACCTGCTAAAGGACTAGGTCCACTCAGCCTCTTACAGCGTAATCTCTAGGCAAAGCGCAGCCCGTGGCTCTCTACTGATGTACAAGACCAGCTCGGACACGACTTCCCTCCAAGGAATTGGCTCCTCTTGTGAATTAATTCCTCTGTGGAAGGTTTCCTCCGGCTGCTTAATGAGACATCAGCTGTCGGAATTTAACCTTGAAGCACAAGCACAGCGTTCGACTCAACATCAGAGCTTGCCCGAGCAGCCCCGACAAACCTCGCTGGTGAAAGTCAACGCATGTGACCGTTAAAATGCTCCGATGGGACTCAGACACAGCACAACAACAAACCCCGACACAATCAGCACAGTGTGAACATCCCCCAGCACATCTGCTTGTGACTTTGACAGGTCACCAGAGAACGGTGCCATGGAACCAGAGCTTGGCTGAACCAGACTCTGCAAAGGAAAACTTGGTCAAGGTCAGTGGTCTTCTACCAACATGTGAGAACCTCCACAGAAGGCTGGGTCAGCTGGGAGCTCCTCACTTCAGTTAACTGCAGTAAAAATTAACTGGGAAGGTGAACTGCAGCGTCTAGTTAAAAATAACCCCGTGTCCCCATAATTACCTGTTTCTATCAAGGACATAACACACAAGGAAACGGTAACCTCGACTCCCAGATTCACCAGGAACGTTGGTGAATGTCTCCAACTGAAGTCAGAAAACACCTATTTACAGGCTGTGAGGTATTTTCAGCAAGTATCTCGCATCAGCCAGAGCTGAACCAATTCACTTCAGTCCATCCAAGTCAGAAGAACCAACAGACAGTGGTTGTGCGTCTGCAACTTCAGCACAAGAACAAGTTGAGAACAATGTACCTGTTGAGGGATAGAATCATAGAACCATTAGGGGTTGGAAGGGACCTCAAAAGATCATCTAGTCCAATCCCCCTGCCAGAGCAGGATCACAGAATCATTCAGATTGGAAAAGACCCTTGAGACCATCAAGTCCAACCCTACTCTCACCACTAAACCCTGTGTCTAAGCACCACATCTAAACGACCTTTAACACATCAAGGAGTGGTGAGTCCACCCCCTCCCTAGGGTGAACAGCCTGTTCTGAGGCCTGACTGCTCTTTCAGCAAAAAGATTTTCCTCAATGTCCATCCTAAACCTCCTCTGGTGCAGCTTGAGGCTCTTGTTCCGTCACTAATGACCTGTGAGAAGAGACCAGCACCCACCTCTCCACAGTGTCCCTTCAGGTAGTTGTAGAGGGCAATAAGGTCTCCCCCCTCAGCCTCCTCTTCCTCAGGGTAAATAGCCCCAGCTCTTTCAGCCACTCTTCTTGCTTGCTTAGGTCCTTCACCAGCTTTGCTGGCCTTCTCTGCATCCACTCCAGCATCTCAATGTTTCCTGACATGAGGTGCCCAAAACTGAACACAGTACTTGAGGAGAAGCCTTGACAGTGCCGAACCCAGGTGGTCACTTCCCTACATCTCTGGCCAGAACATTTCTGATACAAGCCAGGATGCCATAGGCTGGATGAGGACGGTTCCTTGACCATGCAGCGCAGACATTGAGCAGGTGGTGGCCCCCACAAGGTCCTGCATGTGTATTTTGGCAAGTCAGTTGGGAAGTCCAGGATTGTTGACTGGAGCATCAAACGGAGGACGAGATCTCGTGGGAGGATCTGGAGTACAACATAAGTGATCCAGGGGAGATCTACACAGAGGTTCTCCCTAACCACACAGCAGTGTAAGAAGTGCCCTTATCAAACACAAAGCTCCCCTCTCCCCACAGCCCCAAGCTCACAGGGAAGAGAATGAAAGAGGCATCAGCAGACTCAGCTCCCATCAAGTGAGCCTAAAAACAAACTGCTGGTGCATGATGCATCAGGAATGGAAGAACAAGCATAAAACTTGAGGAAAGGCCAGCAGCTCCTGGGAAAAGCTGCCAAAGCATGACAAGGGACACGCCATGCATCATCTCCTCCCGGCAGACCCCCAGGCAAAGCGCCCTGGTGTTTTCTCTGCAAGAGGCTGATAGAAGAAAGGAAGCGATCCGCTCCCTTCCCACTACCAGATGGCAGCCGCAGGACCTGTTGCTGAGCCACACAGCATTTCGTTGTCAATGTGACCAGCTCACAGGAGGAGGCAGCCATTCAACAGCCCTGCTGTTGGAGTTAGGAGTTACAACAGGTCCAGTTCAGAATTCCAAGGCAGAAACTCAAGCTGCTTCTCCTTTATTCCAGCACAGCTATCACATTTGCTCTACAAAAATAACAGAGCTTACGTTTGGCTGATCACTTAAAAGGAATTTTCACAAGCCAAACAGATTTTGCCTGCACCTGCATTTTGTGTTCTCACATCATGAGACAGAACAAGAAGCGGCTGATTAAAAAGTTAAATAGCCAAAAGCTCCAGAAGGATTCATCAGACAGCACCTCCCTTCTATTTCCCATCAGGAAGTCACACAAAGGAAAGGAAAAGCAAAAAGGCAGGTCACCAAACCGAGCGGTCACTCTCTTTGCAGCTGAGAGGCAGCTCAGGAAACTCACCTGTAAAGAACCAGTCTGTGCACTGGACCCAGCAGCTGTCCACATCATTCAAACATTTCGCAGTGATGGTTCCTGATGGTCACTTCTCCCTCCTGCACACTTGGCCTCAAGGCCTGTTTCTTTAGCAGAGATCACTTTCTGGAAACCAACATCATTGAATCGCAGAACATTGGGCATTGGAAGGGACCCCAAAAGATCATCTAGTCCAATCCCCCTGCCACAGCAGGATCACCTAGACCAAGTCGCACAAGAACACATCCAGATGGGTTTTAAACGTCTCCAGAGAAGGAGACTTCACAACCCCCCTGGGCAGCCTGTTCCAGTGCTCTGTCATTCTCACCATGAAGATCCTTCTCATGCTGATGTGGAACCTCCTATATTCCAGCTTACAGCCATTGCCCCTTGTCTTCTCATTAGATGACACTGCGAAGAGCCTGGCTCCATCCTCCTGACACCCACCTTTCACATATATAAACATTAAAGAAGACTGTTGACATTAACTACTGTTGCTCAGCCCAGAGCTCAGATCCTCCATCTAGGTGTCCCTCTTCCAAGCATTTTTTCACTTATGGAGGAAGGAAGCCAGTTGTTAATGCACAGGTTTGATTTAAAGAGTTTAAGGAATCTTCACAAGTCAACCTTACTCACTGGAAGGTCAAGTACTAAAAGAAATAGTATTTTGTGGTTACACAGACAAGCCAGCTACAGAGGAAACGGAAACTAACGAGAACATTGCAACTACAAAGTCCACGTTTAAAATATCTACAAGGCTTTCGCATAAAAGCCAGTTGGGTGTAGTATTTGTGAGAGCCCACACACAGCGTGTTCCAAGACACACACACAAGCTTCAAGCCAATCTCAAGGACCTTTTGAAAGGCTGCATGCACTTGGAGACCCTCCAAAAAGCAGCCTGCTGCATTTGGGAAATGACTTGGGTTTGAAGCCGCCTTCCCGTTCAGATCCACCAGGGACTGGTGTTTCAGAGTGACGTGCGTCCCATTTGAAATTTAAAGTGGTTCTCAAAACAAATCTGGAGTCGCTTTGGAGACACAGCTCTAAATTACAAGCCTCACAGCCCGATCTTTCACCAAAACACTTTGAGCAGCATCGCTAGCAGATTCTCCCAGGACACTTTGTCTATGCTGCAGCAGGAACACACTTCTATTTGTTTTTAATTAATCACAACAGAAGACTCAGATTGCACAAAAGGTTGATGCTGACCTCATTTTTTTTTGGAAAAGCAACAAGTTTAATACTATTGTAATAATCTCATTACTGCTATATCCGCGTGATTCAACTAGAATGTGTTTTAGTGGAAAAAACCCGAATTCCAGAACATAACATTACGCTGCCACTGCAGCAAACCCACTTTCCTGGGTTGCTACTTGCTCGTGGCTGGATAAACATCAGTGAAAGCTGAGCATCTCCCGTAGCATGCTGTATTTCGCTGGCAAATGTAAACCTAAGTTGGGGTTTATCAATGGTGGCAGAGCACTCACTTGGCTGAAGTCTTCCTGACGATTTAGCGAGCTCCAGTTTATGTCAAACACAGTCAAACCCAAGTTGGAATTAATATTCCCTACTTTATTAACAGAAACACAGGAGCAGTGACATATGTGTCATGTTCAAGGAACCTTAGAAACCTAGCATAGCCCATTTCCAGCTTCAGAAGACAGAGCTATGAAAACTTGCTGCCTGCTTACTCAACCTTTGCTCATCAGGGTGATCTCACACTCAGCTCTGTTATGATGGAAAAAACGTCATTTTCAGCAATCCAAACTGAACAGTGACATGCAAAACCAGAAAAGAGTGTAAGCGCAGACTTCACCACAAAAAGGAGCTTCTGATCTTCCTCACAGCATCTCATGCATAACCCGTATATCTTGAGGGACAAAGCGTCACTTGTGGTTTTAGATTCTTAAGTTCAGAGACACTGTAATGAAATCCAGCCCTTGTGACAACAGGTTCTTTGTCACAGCATTCAGAAAGCCCAAACACCTGACCTTGAACACTGACGAGAGGTACGTGTTACTGTTTTAACACCTCGCGTTCCCAGCAGCACGCAAAGACACTGCGAGGTCTAAGTTAAAACCCCTTTGAACAACAGAAGAGGACATTAGATGACTGGCTCCATGATATTACAAAAGAAAAGAGAAATTGAATGAAAATTAATATCCACATGCTCTCTTCTACACAGCAGTAGACAACCAAAGTCACCATTGCCCTCAGTCTGTGCTGGACGTAGTCCCACATATTTTTCAGTCTCTGGCAGTTTTGGATCCATGACTGAGGGGCTCTGTCTAGTCTTATCTTAGGTGATTGAACAAGCACAGTGACTTCCACTTGTCTGTTGAAATATGGTTAGACTCTTGCTTTCCTTTTGGACTTCTATGAGCTCCTGAGGCACAGATAATGAAAAAACAAATACATTAAGGAAGCAAAGAACCTGTACTCTGAGCTGTCAGGTGAACAGTTTTACACTCCACACTATCGTGGCCACAAAGGTGTCTTAGTTTTTGACAATGTGTTTTGGTTTAAAAAAAGCTGCTGTGTATCTCAAATGCTAGAGCTCTGCAGCCTGTAAGCATCTACAATTATTCAGTTACACAGTGTTTGGTAGCTGAGCACAAGCAGGAAAGGAGAACTCTGAGCACAAACAGAAGGACTCAGCCAAGTCAAACCTTCCGTTGAATTGTGTCTAAAGTCAGACTCCACCTGAGGAGGCAAAGGTTCTCCAAGCAAAGGAGTCAGTGTTGACACAGAAAGGATGGCTTGAAATGGGGTCATATCTGCTCTTCTTGGAAGAGTGAGGGACACAATGGCTGCACCCTGGTTAAGTTAAACACAAGCTAAATCACTCATCAAGATACTTGTGCTCACTGCTACCCCTAAGGAGACTGTCTACAGACTTCTCACACACGTAACACAATACAAAAATATCAGGTTTTGGGTGGTTGAAGGCAGGGAAGAAGCAGTGAATAGTGTAGAGGGAGAAGGGAGAAAGACGAATCTGGCACCAAAAGGATCATACCCCCTTCTCTTCAGATCCCCAGGACAAGGAACCCTGGTGGTAAGACTTCTGCCTCGGCTAACTTGGCTGTGTGTCTGTATCTGTTTTGTTTGTTTCACTCTGCAAATTACTGTCTGTTTCAGGTGTAGTGCCTTTCTGCAAACCTATCTGTGGCAATATCAAAGACTGTGTGTATATAACATTGCATGTATGAATAAATTATAGTGGTCATAACACTGACCGTTTCTTACGAGCACTGACTGGACCTACAGCATAAAGGCTGCTTACAAGGGTCTAGGTGTCAGAACGATAGCAGATACATTGCTATTGCTATTCCTCAACCAACAGCACCCTAGGAGGGCCACACAAACAGCATGAGGGCTGATTCATGAATGCCCAGTGTCAGACCTGTAGTGAATTAATACTGTTTGTGAATCTGACGGCTGCTCAACTGAACGCTGGTTTGCCCAGCAGCTGCTCAAGCCCCTCTAACAAAGCAGGGCCTGGCTGAGAGCTAAGGAGGTTTATTCCTCATTGAAATATCCAAATCCGCCCCCCTGCCTTTCACGCAACACATGGGATGATGCTCAAACACCACAAGACAAACTGTTCTCGGTATAGTGCAATTAGATATATATTATCAGCTATATGCTTCCACATACACGGAAGCATCTTGACACGTGTGCTCTGTAGGAAATTCACAAGCTCCAGGCTGAAACGGTTCCGTGAGAAAATTCATATTCAATATATGCAGCATCATTTTGTTCTTCATACAACTGTAACAGAGAAATGCAAAGTTTCTTCCATATAGTTCTACGACAACATGTAACAGGACAATGACAGGAAGAGTTAAGCTTTCATAATAAATATGCTCTTTGTGAGCATTTAATTAAAAAACCAAAACTTTAACACAAACTGGCTCTAGTAATTTCAGTCTCAATGGAAACCAGTATTCTGCACTTGCAACTTGCTTCTTCTAATGAGAGATTATTTCATCCCCTATTATTCCTGAAGAACATGATGAGATTCGTGCATGTTAGCAAGGTTTTTGTTACCAATATATAAAAAATCAAGATGAAGAACGCGTTTGAGGCGTGTGATCACACATCAACAGAACAGGAACACAGGACCTCTCTGTAGGTACTTCTTAAAAAGAAAAAGAAGAGTTGTGTTAACCACCTCAAAGGAGAGAACTGCTGTCTTTACTGACTTCGGTCTTCTATCCACATCAAACACTGTCTACCTGGCATTTTCACTCTGAGTCCCTTGAACTGTGTCATCTCAATGTAAGTAGCAAAACCTAAAGCTTCTCACCCGTGCACCTCTCTTTTCCTAACTTGCCCGTTCCAATGACAAAACGTAGAGAACAGATCAAAGGTAAAACCTGAAGAGCCTCGTCAGTTCCTATTACTAAAGCAATCTGAGTTCTGCCAAAAGTATCGCAAGTTGGAAATGGCAAAACCACATTGTGCATGACAAACTCATACTGGTACGAAACACACAACATGCAGGCTGAAAAGCAAGTACTTGCCACCATCTCCTGAAAGGAATAAATGCAGAAAATTTATGCTTTGGCAAAAATCTCCCTTGACCAAAATGTTTTCCTTTAAACACTTCAAATGTATTTTAAATAGCAGGTGGCCACTCTTTCTCAGCCTGAAGTTTTCAATTACTTCAACTCCTTGGGTCAAAGAAAAAAAATTAATCAGCTGACAAGCTTGAGCTGTGCAGCCTACTCCAAAATACCTAAACCTCAGAGTACTGTATGACAAGCCTTCAAAACACTAATAAAAATGAAAGACAAAGGTGCTTCAGTTCAAAGTGATAAGAATAAAGCCCTGGTGCACAATGTTTGTAACAGAAGACTAGTGAGGTGTCTTCTCTCACTACTGTATCACTCGGCTGGTGCTGCTGTGGCGTTTGGAAACAAACATTCAGACGAGAGAAGTCACAATCATGCCAAGCTACTGTGAAGAGTTAAAGGTCCTGATCTTGCTTAGGCCAGTACTTGAAGGAACACAAGCACAGATGACCAGGTGAACTGAGACCATTAGGACCCTTCTCTTAGATTACTTCAAACAGGTAAAACACACTTATTTTGATTGTCATGGCTGAAGTTACACAACACACAGCCTACACACTTATAAACCAAAGTAAGCAAGACTTAGCTTAAAAAAGAGAAGCCCGCTGACAGAGCAGAGTTTTTGCGTAAACACGAGTGACAAATCAAGTGTAAGCTTCAGCTTCAGACCCAGAGTCTGAGACTTCTTTGGTCCAAGTGCACAAAATACAACACCCCAAAAAACTATAGTCCATTATCAGCCACCTGGCTTTTACGCTGTCTTACTGAGCTTTCAGTCTCTGAATCAGCTAAAGGTTGTTCACTTAAGTCTTCCATTTCTTCGTCCCCTGATTCTTTTCCAAGTGCTAAATCCTCTTCTGAGTCATCAGCACTTGAATTCACTGCGTCCTCTCCATCTGAGAGGTCTTTCACATCTGCAGCCTCTTCTGCATCATCGCCAGAAAGCTCTGCAGCCTCCTCCGGTTCTTCTAATGCTTCATTCTCCACATTATCCTTTGTGATTGCTTCTTCTAAACAAGAGAGTTTCAAACACTGAAGTGAGAATGAATCCCGGAACACTGTCTTTGAAAGTTAATATCCTGAAATACACTGTGATTTAATTAACATTACTATAGAAAACATGTATCACAGCATCATCAGAGTTGGATGGGACCTCAAGAGATCAAGTTCAAGACCCGCCAAAGCAGGCTGCCTAAAGCACATTGCACAGGGCTACATCCAGGCAGGGTCAGAACGTCTCTAGAGAAGGAGACTCTGCAGCCTCTCTGGGCAGCCTGTTCCAGTGCCCTGTGACTCGCATTGGAAATAAGTTCCTCCTTATTCCTAAATGAAACTTCTTGTGCTCCAACTTGTGCCCACTGCTCTTTGTCCTGTCACTGGGCACAACTGGAAACAATCTATTACCACCCTACCTACAGTCACCCTTTAGATATTTATAGGCCCAGTGAGTCAGGTCTCCTCTCATCCTTCTCTTCTCAAGGCTAAACAGTCCCAGCTCTCTCAACTTTTTCTCGTAAGAAACACAAAACCATGTAATAATTAAGATTGGACGAGACGTCCAAGATCATCAAGCCCAACCACCAACCCAACCCACCGTGCTCACTAAACCAGGTTTCCAAGAGCCATTTTTTCACATCTCCAGAGACAGTGACTCCACCACCTCCCTGGGCAGCCTCTTCCAATATCTGACTCTTTCAGTGAAGAAAGTTTTTCCTCATGTCCAATCCAAACCTCCCCTGGCACAACCTGAGGCTATTTCCTCTTGTCGTATTGCTACTGACTTGGGAGAAGAGACCAACCCACACCTCTCTACAACCTCCTTTCAGACAGTGTAAAAGAGCAATAAGGTCTCCCCTCAATCATAAGGTCTCCCCTCAACCTCCTTTTCTCCACACTAAACAACCCAAACTGCCTCATCTGCTCCTCATAAGACCTGTCCTCCAGGTCCTTCACCAGCTTCGTTGCTCTTCTTTTGACCCACTCCAGCACTTGTGTCCTTCTTCTACTGAGGTGCCCAAACCAAACACAATATTTGAGATGAGGCCTCACTACTGCCAAGCACAGGCAACAACCACTTCTCTACCCCTGCTGGCTACACTATTTCTGATGCAGGCCAGGATGCCATTTGCCTTCTTGGCCACTTGAGCACACTGCTGGCTCACATTCAGCCACTGTCAATCAAACACCCCCAGGTCCTTTTCCACCTAGCAACAACATGTTGCTCTTTGTCAGTGTCAATACCTGGATAAGGTCTAAGTTCCTGACAGCGTACTGCCCTTCCTCCTACAAGTTCACATTAAACCAACAGTGCCTCACCCACATAACAGCTCTTACCAGATGTTTCAGCTCTGTATCTTGACTTGGATGGGCAAAGGCAGTCTGAAATCAAAACCAGTATCTGCATAAAGGGAAAACCAGTATTTATTAGCAAGCCAGCCCAGCAGCTCTTGCATTGTTAAACATTTACCAGCTCGTCCTATTCAGACAGACAACGTTTAGAAAACTGTATCATCTTGCTCAGAGATAAGAGCCAAATAAATCCATGGGAAAAAGAGTGCTCCCTGTGCGTACCAGCCAACATCCTGTGCTTTCTACTACAAACTCTTTGCCTCCTACAGTCCTGAATTTATTCAGTATTGAAACTGCTTGCAACTGAAGAAGAGATGCCCAGAACATAGTTGAGGGTTTTTACTTCTTCAAAACTTCTGAAACCATCTTGGTCAAGATTTTTTAGATGCCAAGACTAATGCAAAGAAAAAGATACCGTTTTAAAGAAGTATTTTTCAAGCAGTGAAAAGGTTTTTTAGAAAAAGCAGGGATGAACTTTACTTTTTTCCAGCTTTTTCTTTTCTTTTTTTTAGTGCTGGGCTGCAGGGCAGTGAAACAAGCGCCAGAAACCACCTTTGCACTTCCTACATGGAATAGGTATTTAGCTGCAGAGCATGCTCGTGAACCAAACCACTAGTCTGAAAACTTTTATTTCCATTTATACATCCATTTCCAGCTCAGTTTCTCTTTTAATAGTGATATTGGAGAGGTCACACACCTAATTCATTCAAATATTCGGAGAGGAAATAATCCCAGCTCAAAGCAACACTGAACTGTTTCCACTGATGGAAAAAAAAACCCCACAGGGCTCAGGATATGGTCCTTTACATTTGCAGATACAGCCAAGACATTTGCTTGAACAACTCTCCTGATTTTTTTTGAGATTGACAGATGAACACACCAGTTCTGGTTAGTAACAAATGAGGTCAGATTTTTCAATTACTAATGAGAACTCAAACAGAAAGATTGTGGGGGAAGAGAGAAGTGAAGTCAGATTTTATTAAAACCAAGCTGTAAGCAAAGTTACACCCTGGAACAGAGTACGTCAACTAAGCACCCAAACCTTCAAAGCCTTTAACAAAGGTATTTTTGTCCTTTCATTTTGAGGAACAGTGCAGTAGCATACTTAGCTTGCTAACTCCCACAAATACAAGCCCACTCCAGCTAATAAAAACCTCTCTGCAAGTCTGTGCTTTTCCAAAGTTTCAGTCTTTATACAATTCTGACCTCATACATTCAATCCTGAAGTACAAAAGTCTTAGATACATATAAAAAAAATCACCTCTTTAATGGATGGACTAAACAAATCTAAACTGAAGCATGAATTTCATAAAAAGACTAAGTTATTGTGTGAACCAGGCTTAACATATACAGCAGAACTGTCCACAGTGCAGGTGTTCTGGACATTTTACCTCAGTTTGGCGTGGCAGCATTGTGAAGAAACTCTGTATGTCTGTGTTTATGCCTTGTGTGGGGAGAATGAATTAAAATGTCTTGTTGCACTTCTTCCCCAAACTGAGTAAGTTGTTGCGCTGCCTGCAGACTCCTAAGTGGTTTTGTTAAAACCTCCCTTTGTGTCTGACAGTTTAGCTAGAACTTCTTGGTTAAATGAATGATTCCCAGGTGGGAAGGATGGGGTCCAAGATGGACCCACTACATAATAGTATCCGTGGGTAGGCGGCACGAGGATCCTGATAAGGACCCACAACAAATGTGCTATTATGGGTACTGTCCAAATGCCTTCAAGAAGCACAGAATCATTTCGGTTGGAAAAGTCCTTTAAGATCACTAAGCCAAACAACTAAATATGCCAATCTAGAACAGGTGGTGTGGGGCAGCCAGAGCTTGTCTGGCCAGCATCAGCCCAGTGCAGACAAGGGGAGTGCCCTGGTACACCAATGTGACCACCCACAGGCTTGGAAGACATCAATCACATCTCCAAGAACTGAGTTCCAGTGTTAGACCACCCTCTTGATAAAGAAACGGTTCCTAACATAATACCGGGAGTTAAAAAGGGACAGACGCGAGACGATCAATATGATCAAGCGAATGCCGTTTATTAAGCGTCAACTTAACCCTTTTATACACAGCCGGGTGGTCCATGCGACACAAGTACACTGCTGATTGGTACAACACATCTGTCCATCTGTCCCAAAAGCTACTGCTGTTGGTTAAGTACCTTTTGTCCACGCACTGTTCGTATGATAGTTAGTTTTCATTCCACAACCTGTTGTTTTCCTTCTACATGCCAACTTTCCCACGGGATCCGCACATCACTGACCCTGAGAAACTTTCCAAGCAGGTCTCAAAGCCCTCAGCACAGACTGTGGCTAAGCTCACAGAGCTGGGATTGCTCACTTTCTACAAAATGCATCCCTACAGTCCTTGACTAGACAAGACACGTCCTTGACTGTTCAGTCCCCGTTAGCATGGCTGGGCTGACTGCAGCCAGCACTGTCCGTGAGTAATGCCCAAACCACAGCTCTGTTCTGTCAGAGTCGCTGCATCTCTTACACCACCCTGGATGGATGATGGGTAGTAGGTATGTAGGTAGGTAGGTAAATGGATAGATGGGTAGACAGACGGCCAGCCAGATAGGCAGATAGATGGATGGATGGATGGATGGATGGATGGATGGATGGATGATGGATGGATGGACGGGTGCATAAATAGGTAGATAGGTAGCTAGATAGATTAGATAGATACATGGATGGACGGACGGACGGATGGATGGATGCATGGATGGATGGATGGATGGATGGATGGATGGATGGATGGATGGATGGATGGACAGATAGGTAGACAGCTGGACAGATGGGAGGTAATGGCACACAATGGAAAAACAATGGCAGAGATTCTGTTTCTCCACGGCCGTGTTCTGAGTGCTGAGTGTCTCCTTGGTCTGGCAGTTCAGCAGGGCTGTATTTCTTCTCCCAGGTTGTCTTTTAGGCCTCAGTATGTCAAGAGGTGCCAGTGCAGCTCTCCAGCTGCTGCCAGTGAAACAAGAGCAGTTCCTCCAAAATCCATCACTGGGAAACAGAATTTAAAAGCAACATCAGATGAACGCCACAGGCAGCTATTAGACCCCTGTGAGCTCCAGTTTCAGAAGTGCTTCACCAGAAGCCTGGTTTGATTGTGTCCCTTTGGTTTAGCTATTTTAAACAAAGAAGAGAAGGTCAGCTCAGTGTGGAGCAGGCTGGGGGAGGTGCTATGTAGTTACCTCGGTTTAGAGAGATGCATTTCAAACCCGTTTGCAGTGTGACCACTTCTGAGAGTGCTGAAGGCTGAAAGCGGTGTGAGGAGGGTGTGTTGGCTGCAGACTGCAGAGTTGTCTCTACAGCTGCCCCTGCTCGGCTGTCACAAGCTGTCGATGAGTCTGCTTTTCATGTGGTGCACTAGGCAAGCTCAGAGAAGATGGGATGATCCCAAGTCAAACTGGGAGTGCAGTGGGATTCGAGGACACTACTCAGCTCTTCTGATCTGACTCCTCTACACCTTGTTGGATTTCAAGAATCACCGAACCATTTAGATTGGAAGAGACCTTTAAGCTCACTGAGTCCAGCCATTCCCCAGCACTGCCAGGGCCCCACCAACCCCTCGTCCCTCACCCCACGTCTCCATGGCTTTTCAGTCCCTATAGACAAAGGGACTGTCCACTGTCTGGGCACCCTGGGACAGGCCTGGACAACCCTTCTGGGGCAGAAATTATTTCTCAGGGCCAACCTAAATCTTCCCTGGCACAATTTGAGGCCATGTCCTCTCATCCTGTCACCAGATCCTGGAGAGAAGACCGACTCCACCTTGCTCCAACCTCCAGAATTTCAGGGAGTTGTGGAGAGTGAGAGGGTCTCACCTGAGCCTCCTTTTTTTTCATTTAACCCACCTCAGATCCACAGCTGCTCCGCAGAGCGCTGGTGCTCCAGACCTTTCCCCAGCATGGTTGTCCTCTGGACCCGGCCCAGTCCCTCCATGTCCTTGTGGTGAGGATGACTTTCTGCTGACCTTTTCTGTAGCTGAGCAGGGATGTGCCCTGCCTGTGCTCAAGAGCGACACTTGGCCCGGTGGAGCTGTCCTGGAGGTGCGCCAGCACCCATCCGGTGCCACACGTGCTGTTGAGACGGGAACGCTGCTTGATGCAAGCGTTCGTTCATCAAGCGTACAAGGGCTCCTTGTATCTGATTCGATACGCGCTTTACAACAGCAGCGGTTGCCTTACGGTACCTCTAAACACTACTTGTGCCTTACTGGTTGGCTACTATTATCACTAAACAGGCTACATGATTAAGCACCTATGACCTGCAACGGTTCAAGTGCACCATCTGTTTTCCGTCTCTGCTGTTCCTTGACCTACAACCACAGTCCCATATATTTTGCCTCTGTCCCATGTATTTTGTGTCTCTCTCCGTGGTTATCTCAGGAGTTCACTCTGGGTTCAACAAGACACATCTTGACCTCGAGCAGGATACAGCTCAGTCTTGTCTTACATCCATGGTTTTTGGCCCAGAAGCTCCAGCACGTTCCCAGTCACTAGTTCAGCAGTACTGTCCGTTTGCTCAGTCTTGCAGAGACCATCATGCTGTCTGGCAAAGCAGGACAGCAAAGCAGGGGTGGCTGGCAGTCTGTGAGTACCAGCAAGTCAGATGGGAAGCCGCAGCCAGGGAGCGAGGGATTGCAGATGTCTCTCCTGGTGCGTTGCCACAGCAGCACCTCTGCAGCAGCGCAGCTCCGAGTTTTGCCTGTTCTGCGTTGCACGTGAGGCACCGCAGGCGCAGTGTCCTCCACAGAGCACGCTAACAGCTCCTGGGAAAATGGCAGCTCTCCAGGCCAGCCAGGTGGTGTTTGATGTTGTCCTACCTGCTGCTTCATCCAGTGAACCCCTGAGTCCATCAGTGATGCCAGCTGGCAAGTGTGTGTCTCTGAGGGCTGCAAACCTTCTGTGCTGCTAAGGATTAGCTGTCTTGGCACACGTAGGCCCTGTCTGCTCCAGCGCATGGCTGCTGAGTCTGCAGAGCTGTGTCTTGGCAGGACAGTAATGGGAACATGGCCAGCAGGGAGGAAAGTCTGTAGGTGACACTTGATGATGGAACACTTGTTCAGTCAGCTTGCAGCACTGTCTCTGTGCCTGTCAGAGCTTGTTGTGGTTGTGATGCCTGAACACTTATTGCTGTTGTGAGAGCGAGTGTCTTTGCTGTGGAAGGACTTCACGATGCATCCAGGACTGTGTTTTCTTGCTCTGTACAATGAGCTGGGTGGGGAGACATTTAATGAACTAGAACAAGGGCAAGTGCAGAGTCTGGCATCTGGGCAAGAACAACCCCAGGTACCAGTATAGGATGGGGACTGACCTGTTGGAGAGCCGCAGAGGAGAAAGGGACCTGGGGGTCCTGGTGGACAGCAGGATGGCCAGGAGCCAGCAATGTGCTCTTGTGCCCAAGAGGGCCAACAGCAGCCTGGGGTGGATCAGAATGGGGGTGGTTAACAGATCAAGAGAAGTTCTCCTCCCCCTCTACTCTGCACTGGTGAGACCACATCTGGAGTATTGTGTCTAGTCCTGGGCCCCTCAGTTCAAGAAGGACATGGAGCTGCTGGACGAGTCTAGCATAGAGCAACGAGGATGATGAAGGAAGTGGAACACCTCCCTTATGAGGAAAGGCTGAAGGAGGTGGGTCTCTTTATTTCGGAGGAGACTGAGGGGTGACCTCATTAATGGCTATAAATATGTGAAGGGTGGGTGTCAGGAGGATGGAGCCAGGCTCTGCTCAGTGTCATCTAGTGATAGGACAAGGG
>JAOXOE010000256.1:9430145-9446662 GCA_028565055.1 Phoeniculus purpureus | reverse complement strand
CCAGATGACATTGAGAAGAGCCTGGCTCCATCCTCCTGACATATTTATAGACATTAATGAGGTCACCCCTCAGTCTCCTCCAAGCTAAACAGACCCAGCTCCTTCAGCCTTTCCTCATAAGGAAAGTGTCCTACTTCCTTCATCATCCTTGTTGCTCTATGCTGGAGACCCTCCAGCAGCTGTGTCCTTGAACTGAGGAGCCCAGAACTAGACACAATACTCCAGATGTGGTCTCACCAGGGCAGAGTAGAGGGGGAGAAGGACCTTGGAAGCTTTTCTTTATGCTAAAAGGGCGCAGGACAAATTTCATCTCATATGGCAATTAGCATGATAAAACAGACAGAGCAAGGTTATGCATAGATTATTCCACTGCAGAAAATGTCAGTGATCCTAAGACTAAGGAAATAAAGTCCAACATCTTAAAAAAAGAGAGTACTCTCAAATAGATGTAAAAACCAGAAGTACAAATGAAAATTATGTTGGTAGTAAGTAGTAGCTTACTGGTGCAAATACTGTGATTTCAGTGCAATTAAAGACTGGGCTGAAAAACAAACTTCTGCCTTGCAAAAGACAGCTAATTTAGACCACGCTTCAACATCTACATTCCAGAACCTTTGGCTTCTCAGCGAGAACGAGAAACCCCAACTGCACAGGCAGTTATGACTGTAGTTGCACTGATGGATGGCCATGAGGAAACACATTCAGTTCCTCACCTTTCTATATACTTTGACCCAAGAGAAAAATGCAAATGTCTTTCTGGAGTCTGGTTATGACTATGACTCAACAGTTTTCAAATGATTTTTCAAACACTGTCTTTAAAAACTTCTACATTCACAACTTATATGGACTAGTGCTAGATCTCAGCTGCAGTTCTCTAACCCTTAACATTTTGGCTAGCAAAGTTCTAATGCACTACCAAAATGTAGTGTCCAGAAAGTATTAAGCATGTAGGTTTTATATGTTCTTACAGTTTACACAAGATTAATGCAAGCGTCACTTCTTATAAACATTTACATACTCCAGCTTTGCTAATAAAGTGTATCCTCACTTTTTTTTATTGGGTATCTGTAAATTTGTAGAGCGAGAAAATTCCTACAACAATAGAGGTAGCATGGCCCAAGCCAAAGCAAATTCATGTATGGCTAAACAACGGGAAGTTAGCAAAAGCAACATGGAAAAAAAGGAAAGTTTATTGCATACATGCAAAGAAAAGACCACCCTGCATGTGTGGTATATATTTGTGCTAAGTCTCACATCTTCTCTGTGATATATTTTTTTTTTTACAAGGCTCTAAGCTTTTTTTATGAGGTGAATAAAACACACAAGAGCAAAATCTACAGCAGTTAAAGGCCAGGAGTAGATGTCTCTGCTATGCATTTGCTTCTAATAGAATTCCCACTTACTTTGCTTGAGCAAATCAAATCCGTTGTTGGAAAAATTTCTTTAGAGACCAATGACCCAAATTATCCTTTCCCAAAGGAGAGAGTCATTAAATGTTTGGAAACCTGCCCCCAAACATACATGCACAAAATCCACCGTCGAGCAAATGAAGTGCACAGTAGTTGCAGACATATTCCTCTACAATTCTGAGCTCTAGCTGAGAGACTTCAGAGGGTCTACACCAAAAAACTGGCTCAAAACGCCACACTGCCTTGGGGTCTCCTGTATGGTTTAGCTCAGTTTATCTGGGAGGTGCAACATTCTCCCTCATCTGAATTCAGGTAAATGATTTTACATCTTGTCAGCTATTTTGATATGATCTGTTTCTCCAATATTAGTGAGAAGTCTAGCTCTTATCTGGTTCTTACACCATTTAGCATCTCTGATTTGAATCGCCAATTACATTCTTCAGTCCGTGTCCTCTTTTTTTGGCTGTTTTGTTTTGCTCTTCTCCTTTTCTCTTTTGAGGGCAGCTTTTAGTTAAGTGGTTGCATTCTTAGGAGGATGTGGTAAGACCAACAGGCTTTGGTTACTTCTTGTAAGGCCTTGAAAACTATCAGTGATGAGGAAAGGATGCTGGTCTCCAATGTGTGGGAGAAATGACTAAATTTAAGCACATGTCAAAAATTAGCAAGAGAAAAAAGGAAGCTTCAACACATGGAAGGAATTTTGGTGGAACAAATAAGATTTGCTGGACCCTTCTCATATGATCCTGTTGCTATACTGCAAGTTGCAGTAATGGAAAGCAGAACAACAATTAGAGGGTGGGAGGTAAACTGAAAACAAACCAGTAAGCTACCTTGTAATGCAGAAGGAGTGAGGGTTACATGTTTATGGTGCACTAAAATTCAGCACTCACTTGTCAAGACAAAAGCCACCTTAAAACCCTTTCATTCATTCTGATCTCTTACATTTAAGGTCTTAGAACAATCCTGCGTTTTACAATATAATCCAAGATCTACTCAGAAAGGGTTGTTGTCCCTCTTCATCCAACAATCTTTGGATTCACAGAACGTGAGCAGAAGTTGGGTAAATAACTATGCCAGGTTCACCAGTTGGTAGCTGTAACCTTCACTAACTCACAGTTATGAAGAAAGCAGGTCAGTGCATTTCCTGACATGAAGATTTCAGCTATGAATGTAGCAGAGCTCAGTAGTTCTTTTTTACTACTCTTGCACCACTTTTCAGTAAACATGACTGTAACATTAACATATCTCATCTCTGTGTTATGAATCTTTCAGTATTTGTGATTCTTGTTGAGAAGGTTTGGCTCTGCCAGTCAAAGACACTAAACTGCAGAAGTTTCAGCTTAAAAGCGTGTATTTCTAGCTGTGATAGGTATAAGGCAAAATTCAAAGAATCATTAGTGACTAATGAAAAAGGCATTAATTAGGCACTGGAAAAAGCCAGGCAGTGCTTTCATGTGGGAGTTCAAACATTCTATTTTAAAAGCGTTAAAGCAACACATTAATAGCCACCTTCATATGAAAGACATGAGAATGCAAATAAAAGCAATTCAGTGGTGGTGTTACGGGTTTCTATTTCTTACTATTTAGGCCAGCATTGCTATTTTGAACCAGAGAAGATGATTTTGGAAAAATTCAGGTTAGCAGTTCTTATCCCAATGCATTTGCCCACAGACAAGTCCTTGTCAGGTTATTGTGTTTGGTTGAAACCACCTCCTCCCTCAACTTCCCCACGTTCCATCTATCTGAGTGTCACAGTACTGCAACTGTTCTTGGCTTCTGTATGGCATTCCCTAAGCACCAAATCTGCAGCAGACACCCCTCCTGTCAGGAAACAAGTGGCAATGACAGTAGAGCAGCTTTATGTGTTTGAAGAATCTTTCACCTTGATCTCAGAGATACGGTGATAAAGCAAAACAAATTACGTTCTGGATACAGGAAGGAATAAGAAGCAAGATTCTCATTAGCATTTTTTTTACTCACTAGTGTCCAGTCAGTTCTGAATTTGGACTAAGATTTTGGGGAGTATACACATTTTCTTGCAGCTTATGATTGGGACCTTATAGCTATCTTCCATTAGCTGCAAAGGACCTATAGGAATGCAGGAGAGGGACTTTTCACAAGGATAGGACCAGAGGAAATGGTTTTAAACTGAGAGTCTATTTAGACTAGATCTTAGGAAGAAGAACTTCAGTAAAAGGGTGGAGAACCTCTAGAACAGATTGCCCACAGAAGTTGTGGACACCCCCTCCCTGGAAGTGTTCAGGGCCAGATTGGATGAGGCCTTGAGCAACCAAGTCTAGCTGAGGTGTCACTGCAGGGAGGTTAGAGTAGATGATCTCTGAGGTCTCTTCCAAACTGAGTCATTCTATGGTTCTGTGTCCTCAGCAAACAGGGTCTCATTCGCAGTCATCTTTGACCTTTCTGCATTCCCATGCTAAAGAGCTGTCCTGTTCTGCAGAAACAAAGTTGTGTGGGTTTTCTTCATGAAGAAACTGCAGAGCTAGGCACAGCTGCACAGGCTGCCATTTATGGTGTTCCATTTGCACCTACTGGAGCTGAGGTTAAAAGAGGAGAAGACTGTAGCCTGTGATTTCTATCAACAGCAGCCTGAAGCTCTGTAGAACCAGAGGGTCAGACTGAAGTTGCTTCCTGCTGCTCTGTATGGAGTTCACAGAGTTTTGCAAGGACTAAGTGTTTTACCATAGGTGATCCCTGAATAAAATATATAACCAAGACACACTAGAAACCATATCTAAGGATCTCAAGGGCCCTCCTAGATGCTTTCTGATCTTGTCAATTTTGCAGTGTCTGCTTCAGAATGGACATAATGCACTCGCATCCATTCAACACTTGAAGAACCTACAGAATCCACTTAGAGCTGTTTTGACTCACTGAAGCATACAACGACTTTTTCACTGACTTCATAAGAACCTGAATCAGCCCCAAAGGAAAGGCATCACTGGAGTAAATACAATCTCTTGCCATGATTGCACATGGTTTGCCAGATAGATGAATTCCAGACATGGTGGGAGAGAATAAAAATTTGGATTTCCACCACACCCACACAAAACAAACAGTGAGAGGTTTTCTCCTGCCCTCTGTTCCCCTGACCTGCACCACTGCCACCTGTAAGAGGACAAAACTTGAATTCACACAGACAGTTATATAAACTGACATTCCACTTAATAGTTGCTTTGGAAATTTCCAAGCTGTGAGCTGTCCTGCAATCTAGAAACTGTGGTTTCCAGACATGAGCTAAATCACACACCACTGTACGAGGACTCATCGCAGACATTCCTTGTATCATTTTTTCAAAACAAAGCTTGTAATATTTTAATCCTATAGCCTCAAGAGCTTTTCTGTTACAGCATGTAAAGACTGTCCAGTGAGTTGGGAAAGCACTCCAGCTTCCACCCACGTCCACTCACTGGCAGGTCTGCAGTCTATCACAAGCGCTGAGGAAAGAGTGTCATAGTGGGACAGTTACTAGTTTATCAACAGTAGCAATGACAAAGATTCAGATTATGATGAAAGACTCACAGAAAATATAATCTGCCTTTCTCCCAGGTGACATGAGGAACAGTACATTCCCACCAGAAAGTAGGAAGCACAGGCTCTAGTAGGTCTTCTTCAGCCTCAAGTTTAAGCCTGTGTTGCCACTTTGTGGCTCCACTCTGCAGCCATTCCATTGTGCAAACAAGGGTGTCAAGCAATCTGGGTCTTCAGGACAGTGAGTACAAGTGTTTATGTAGCCCAGCAAGGATAGAAGACAGTCCTTTTTGCTACTTTTGGAACAGCTTAATGTAATCTTAAATCTCCAGAGGTCACAATTGTCCACACTTAGATTTTCACAGCCACAAAACTTGACAGGCAGATCTGTTTTGATTGCTTTTACTATCTTGCCTTCAATAGCTTAATCTTCAGTGTTAAAGAAAAGCAAGTTCCAGTTAGCTATCATGGGGCAACGTCCACCTGAGGCAAAGAGCTTCTCAGCAATGTGCATAAGACCTCCTTTCATTCTCTAGTAATTCAGTGCACTCATGGGTTTCTCTGCAGACATTCCATTTCCAATATTGTTCCTTAACTGCTCTGAGAAGCAAGGAAAGGACCAGTATAGAAGAAATTTATACAAGAACAATTATGTTGTCTGCTTTTTTCTGCCCAGAGTGCCTTACAGAGAACTGTTGTGAAGTTGTTTTTTTACTATAAAATCTGACCAGATAATGGTGAGCTGGAACATTTCATATAATGTGTATGTGCAAGTGAGCTGTTAGCATGCCCTTTCTTTCTTATGTAGAAACAGTCTTCAAGTGCTTGATACACCTCGGCATTTACTTCTGTAAATGTTTTTTACTCCTAAGCTTTGGAGTCTGTCAGTTAGAACAATAAATTCTTAATGGTTTCTCTAAGAGTAATGTGAAATTAATTACTTTATGGTCACAAAAGCACCATCAGTGTTTGTAATTCTGATACTTAATCCACTAGATGAGGCAGGATTCTGATTTTCTAAGTTCTAAAACTCTAGAACAGTAATACTTCTACATAAGCATTGGGAAATAATTCTCCTATAAATGACCCCAAATGTACTGTTCTGATATTGATCTACTTCAGGAGATTAGAAAAAACACACACAAGCTGTTACAGAAAGAGAAATAAGAATCCACCTGTTTGTACCATAACTGAGTCATCAAAAAACAGTTGACTTTTCCAAGCCAGTATAAAATAGCATTTTTATCTACCTCTAACAAGTGACCCCTCATACCTATGAGCAATCATATGTTTCTGCACTCAGCTCCTAGTGGACTCCAGTTAAAAATGCTTAAAATCAGGAGGATTTCACAGAGTGTTTCTGTAGCCATGTAGAAAGCTCAGATCTTAAGTGCTTTGCCCTTCTACTGTCTAAACTCAGTCTGTGGTTTAAAAATATCATGCTTAAGGTAAACAGTATTTCCTTTCTTACCACTTGCAGTAGGAAGACATTTCTTCCTTTCTCCTGTCTCTTGCACCACCAGCACTCCATGGAGCTTATCTTCAGTACTGAGTACGTGAATGCTTTACAATCACTAATTCCCAGGTCACCTTCAAATTGTGTTTCCCAGTCACACAAGTAACATGAACAACTGCCTTCTAAGGCTCTCTCTTGGAGATAGCTAACTGTTTTCCTGAAACAACCATCTACAGTTCACTTCATGAATGCTCTCAAGAAACAGTGAATGAGATTGCACCATCTTGGTCTTGGGCTTCCCTATGCAAGATACCATTTTTTTCCAGCAAGCTTTCTATCCTTGGCCAACACCACATGCACCTCACTGCAGTGCCCCTGTGTAATTTACGACATTAATGAGGTACTGAGTGATTGGAATATCTTGGACAACAGAAAGACAATATGAAGCCAAGGACTAAGCGCTGTGAGATGTGAACATGGAAAGTCACCGCTACATGCACTTAGTTCAAGTCAACACGCACACAGATAGTCTTTGAATATTCATTGTGGATCTCAGGAGATTCTTCCCTGGGATGTATTTATAGAGATACAAAATACACCCTACAAATCTAATGTACCATATATCATATAAACCAAAGTCAGAGCTGACTACTCACTAAGAAGTCTAAATTTCAGCACACGTCTCATTATCGACAGTTGGCAGATCAGAAATGTCACTGCTTTTATTTGGCATCTGCTGCCAGGAGGTAGTCATTTTTCCAGTGGAAAGAGGGTAAGTTCCTGGACCACATAAGTGATTTACCAGATCCAAGAGTTAAGTATTCCATACGTTGATGACTTTGTCACCACTGGTTTGTCAGTTCTTCTGCCACCAAGAAACTATGGGAAATGTCAAGCAAATGCATGATTGATGTACCTTTCATCCCACATCCACGTGAAGAGATACTTTTTTCTTAAAGAAAGTGTTATTTAAAGCCAGATGGTACCTTCTGGCCCAAAGTCAATGCTTAGTTTTGACCACTGCTCTTCAGGAGTCTGACAGCTTATGCCAAATAATAGTGATTTCTGTATGCAAGACAGCAGGGGAAACAATCGTAGCCAGATAAACAGAACTCTCATTGTGAAGGGGTTTTCCACATAGTGCTGTTGGACTGTTCACTCAAAATACACTTTTTCTTTTCATTTCAGGAGCTCCAAGTCAATAACAATTCATGCTCTCGATAATAAAAGATCACATCATTAAAGATATAAAGACAATTGAGTTTTTCTATTTCAATTACTTACCCATAAAAACAGACTATTCTTGTACCAAACGCAGCCTCACTGGTAGAGTTTTAGACCGATAAGCCTTCCCCATATTTCCTTGAGAGACATGTTGCCTTGAAATGGCGCTAACAGCACTGTAAAGAACAATTAAAAAATTATATATACGTATTCACTGCTGGTACAAGTCCCCAAACACATTAGAATGCTATCAGCAGCTTTGATACTAACCTTCCATCTAATCATTCTACCTTACTCCTCACCAATACTGAAAGTATTACTTTAAGAGCATAACACCAAAGGTCCAAACCCATATTACAAATATTTTACAAGTACTTCCACTCAGAAAAATGCATCTTTCCTGCATTATGAGCACTCATACACACAAAAGTTTGGACACAGGTACTACTCCTTAAAGCTGGTTTTATAATCTAACAAATGGAACTGGTAGATGAAGATGCTTTTAAAAACATGAACCAATGTGCAAACAGGCCTTGGGTTTGTGTTTTCATAGCAAGTTGCTAAATGTGACATCTACAAGACCCTTCATTTTCTACCCATGAGTTTTCCCATCTGTGACATTCAATAGAAACACCTCACAATAGCAAAGGAATATTTGTCAGCACAAGATGAGCATAAGAAAGGGTTTGGTAAAGCATCATCATTTAATATCAATATTCTAGACTAAACTGAATTGCAAAGAATCTGACTCTGTAACCATCTGCCTAAAACCAGCTCTGTTGCTGCTGAGGAGCAAATGCTAAGCAGAGATCAGCAATTCCATTTTGGCACCAAAACCTGGTGACAGCCTTTATCATAATGAATCCAATTTGCTCAAGTATTGCACTGTCTTGCAAAAACAAATGGCAGAAATCAGCATGAGATGTAAGAAGGAAATTAAAGAAGACCAAACAACCAAAAATTTCATGTAACACTGGAAATTTCAGTTTTCTCTACAACATGAAAAATTTCAGCAAAATTTCAGCTAAGGGAACAGCTGTGTTAAATAAATTAAAATGGAACCTCATTGGTTTCATCAGCTCTTTCAAAAGTCTTCTTCCCTTTCAGTTTTGCATTACCACTGAAAGATGCTACTTTTGCAGTGGAATGATGAAAACAAATGCCAGCAAAAGCGTACAGAGACATTGCCAAGACTACCAAAGTACAACGAATCCCAAAGCTTTTTCTGATCCAATTCCAGATTATAAGTGGTCAAGGCTTTGCAAATTTTATGGGCCATCTGCAGGCCTAAGACAACTTATTGTCTCAGAACTACATCAGCTCTTTAAATTCTATTTTCAAGAAAATAATTTAAAAACTCATTAAAATTGTGCTTCGCAAAACTTTTATTCTTATACCAAATTATATCAGCAAAATCAATTTAAAATAAAAGCAGGTGTCTTCACACACCTCCCAATATGTGCAGTGCTTTCCCCATTAAAAATGCCTAAACAGATTGTAGAACATCTTCCCTAACCTCTTTTGCATCTCAGCAGAGGAGCAGAGAGTAAGGTCTGTTCAGGACACGGTGACCTGAACATTTACCCAAACCACAAGTCAAAATGCTTGTAGCTTCACTAGGTGTGGTTAACTTTTCCTCTCCCCAAGTTTTGGCTGATATGAGAAGTAAAAGTGACAAAAACACTGCTGAGGGAAGTGCATTCTTCTAAGTTTCTCTTATTTTGCACAGGTGCGTGTTTGAGAACCTCTGGCTAGCTCACCTACTGAAGTGTTTGTGTCACAAGGCAAATAAAACAGGACATGTTTTGTTTCTCTTGCACTCTGATGTGACCCCAAAGGACTAAAAATCCTGTTGTAAATGTACAGTGTGTGTTGCCCTACACACACCCATACACAAAATCATCCAATTCCCCAACAGAGGGACTGTTAAAGTTTGTCAGAATGGAGTTTATATTTTTGTTTTCCAGGCATGTTCTGTATTTCCTTAATGAATACTCCGCTTGGATTATTTGCTTTTCCTTTTAGTTCCAGTGATTTTGATGAAAGGAACTGCAGCCAGTAGCTCCAAGAAAGCCCAGTTAAGTGAAACAAGATGGTGTTTATTGGCAAAAGGGTGACACCTATTGTCACAACAATCGATGTGAGAAAATCTTCAGTAGATGTGTTTAGAAAGCATAGCCCTGTTCATTCCCACTTTAAATCATTTTCAACCCTTCAGATTATCTGACTCCTGCAGGTTATATATTTCTGTATAACATACGCAGCCTGTCTAACACATATTGCTTCTTCTGCTATGTCTTAACACTGCAGAGCACAATGATAATAAGCTCTGATTTGATTAATACTACAATTATGTTCTCAGTCTTGACTATCAGAAGTCTATTTGCTATACACATTACTAGGACAGCAAATAAGATCCCAAAAGTGCCTGTTGGCATTGATATCAGTGCAAACACATGTATTTATCTATCTATAGAATTATAAAATGAGCAGGATTTCTCAGTACAAATATATGTGCTTGATAAAAACATACCTAACACTTCCCAATTTTCACAATTACTGAAAGGACTATAAATTGGTTCAATGTCTAAATGCTATTAGGTACCTAGTTTGGGAAAGTGTGGTGGGTCGAAAATAGCAAGAGAACTACTTACAACCCTGAAAAAGCACCTACGCTCTTTTGTGGAATTTTGAAGTACTTATCAAAGGCATCGTTCCTTTTCTTTGGGAAGCACAAAGTGCAGTCTTTGGAGCCACACAAAGCAGAGTTTCCAGCTACAAAAGTGATGACAGCTTTCTTCAGTGCTGACATAACAACAACACAGCAGCTCTGCTTTAGCCCTTTAACTTTGAACCTTCAGCAGTGCAAACCATTAAACATTACATATGAGAACTACTGTTAACTGTGTAGGAAAGCTACAGACCATGAACCAGTGTACATCTAGGTAAGGATGTGCAAGCTCCAGTACTTCACTTTCATGGACATTCACCTTTATACAGTAGTCTTCATGTTCCAGACTCAGACCCAGTAGACAGAAGCAATATCTATTTCCAGATATTGTTTTGGGGGGGTGTGTGTTTGTTATGTTGAAGAAACACTGGCAGAATAAACCCTATACTATACATTTACAGACCAGCATCTGCTATTCTCTTGGTTGTTTAAAACAGCAGCCTTCACTTTAAGCAGACCATCAAGGCACAGAGACAACATCATACAAGAAACTAGCTAGATGCAACAGACACACTGGATTGCTGTGTCTAAGATATGCTTTTGCCATTCCTCAGAAATAGGAGGATACAGAGAGAAACACTTTTCAGAGCATCTATTTGGTTTTGTATAGATTCAAACTAGGTTTGAGCTTTCAACTTAAAGCTTTTACTTTTTCCATCCAAATAAAAACTTAGCAAATCAGAAGTTATGCTGGACTGTCTTTTCATGAGCAGACAGGTAGAGAGAAACAGACCAAAGGTGGAATCAACCTGGAACACACCAACACCACTGCTATTAACATGCTAGTCAAAGATAGAGTACTGTTTGAATATTGACCAGCTCTCATAAACACCTTTGCCCTCTAGAGTAGTACAGAGCTACAGTATTCTGTAAGTAGATCTTTGAAGAGACTAAATTCAGGTCTTCTGAAGTCTAGGGCTGAAATCTTTCTTGATCACTGCAGCCAAGGTTGCCCCTCATCTTTCACATCACCAATAAGCCTTTCTTGTTAATACAAAATCCAACAGCATACCTCTTCTTGTAGATTCCTCCGTCCCTTTTCATTGAATTACCCTCAACACATCATAGGAACCTCCTGGGCTCAGTGTGTCCTGCTGTGTTACCTTGCTAGCAAATATAGGGGTATTTAAAGTCTCCTATGAGGACCAGGCATGTGATTGCAAGGCTGTTTTCAGCTGTCTGTGTAAGGTCTCATCAACCTCTTCACGCTGGTCAGGTGAGCTGCAGTAAACACCCACAGCAAAGTCACTCACATTAGCCTGCCTCTTGATTCTTACCTGTAAGCTTTCAAATTGGTTCTTCATCCTCTCCCACACAAAGCTTGATACTTTCCAGGTGCTCTTTCACATGAAGAACCACTCCACTACCCCATCTGTTGACCTGTCCTGCTTGACTAGTACAGAGCCCTCCACAACAGTGTTCCAGGAGAGGGTTTGTGCAGTCACAGCAGCTGTGCCAGTGGCATTGCCCTTTGGCTTGTCCTGTCTGAGCACACAGAGTCACAGAATCACCTGGGTTGGAAGAAACCTCCAAAAATCATCTCGTCCAACCCCCTGGCAGTGAGCAGGGACATCCTCAACTGGATCAGGCTGCCCAGAGCCTTGTGCAGCCTCAAACTGAATATGTCCAGGGATGGGCCCTCAGCTACCTGCCCTGGGCAACCCATTCCAGTGTTCAGCCACCCTCATACTAAAGAGCTTCTTCCTAACACCCAATTTAGATCTACCCTCAGTCATTTAAAACCACTGCCCCTCGTCCTGTCACTACAGGCCTTCCTGAACAGTCTCTCTCCGGCCTTCTTGTAGGCCTCTTCGGGTACTGGAGGGTCACTACCAGGTTCCCCGCAGCCTTCTCTTCTCCAGGCTGCTTCAACCTCAGACCAAAGGTGTTTCAGGCCCCTGCTCGTCTTTGTGGCCTCCTCTGGGCCCAGTCGACGTGCTCAGAGATCGCTGGGGCGTTCCAAGAAGGGAGAGCAGGTTTATCCCTGCGGTGGGTACCTACGAAATCGGCAGGGCCCCTACTCACAGCTGTGGAACTACAACAAGGCCTCAGGGCCCCCCCTCCACTTTCCCCTGTGCAGGCTCAACGGCACTGAGGCTGCTCCGTCCTGCGGGGCTGTTGGCTGACCCTGAGCTGCAGGGCCCGTGGCCCCAGCTCCTTCTGACAGGCAGACTGCTGCCTGCTCGGTGCCAGGCCGCTTCTCTCTGGAACAGCCCTAACAGGGCCGGGAGGTGCCGCAGGCTGCAGGTTCCACTTTCAGCTTTGTAGAAAGCCCGCAGGAACCTCCTGTGTCAGTCTCAGCTCTGCGTGAAGGATGTGAAAGCAGATCAGCTGCCTAGGGCTTCACGTGGCTTCAACAAACTCGCTAGTGCCTTGGCTTTCGTTTTCACTTTCTGCTCTGGTGAGTGAGTGCGGTTCCCAAACAGGCGGATGGGAAGATGTTGTGGTTGGAAAACTACCCAGGTTTCCAGATAACTGGAGTTGTGCTTTCACGAGGAAAAGGTGCATCTTCACACCAAGAAGTCTTCCAGTGCCCTGTCCGATCAGCATTTTTCCGGACAAGCTATGCTGAAGAATTGAAGAGTTTGCCAGTCTGGAACGGTTTGGAATCTGCAGACCATGTGTGACTCATGGGGGGACCTGACAAGGCTCTCAGAATGCAAGAAGAGAGGGTGGTGGCACCTCTCTCTGCTTGACATACATGCTTTTTCCCAGGTCTCTAATGTAAAAACCCAAAGACCTATATAGTAGTAATCTCCCGTTGTATTTTCTCAGAATATGTGATGGCATTGTGCTGGCATTTCTGGTTTGTATGCTTAACCTTTTTCTTCTATAGTTATAGATTTAATAAACCCCTTTTGTATTCTCTAAGCTCCCTATTGTCTGGCAAATTCTACCTGAGACTTCATTGAGACTGCTTTTCCTTCTGTTTACTCATGGTTTGATCCCAACACAAAAAGTTAATACCTCCTATTCCACTTACACCACTGAACCTCTCTCAGTTACAGCAAGTACCTCCACTAGCAGCAGATGGATGTGACTACAATGCGACATCCTCCCTCATTTACACCCCTGAACCTCTCTAGGTTACAACAGTTGCCTCTAGTAGCAGATGAATATCTCTACAGTGTAGAACGATAGGAACAAGGACTTCAACAAAGATGCTCATGCATGTTTGGGTTCTACAGCTTTTACACAAGGGTTGCACGTTTTTTATAACAGCAATTTGCACCTAGGATTTTAAAATCAGTAAAGTTATATCAGCAAAACAAATAAAAGAGAAATTAGGACATTTATCCTGGTATAACAGAATCCACTTTATTGAACTACGGTGTTTCATCACTGAAAATGTCACCGTATGAGCAGACAAAACCTTAAGGGAAGCTTCAGTGGTAAAGCTATATATAAGGTCCCAACACCACAAGATGCTTTCTTAGGTGGACAAGGAAAGCTTGAAATTGTTTGCTTTAGGACACTCCACCTCTGGCTACTTTGCTCCCACCACCTAATAAATCACCCATCTGTTCAACAAAATTAAACATTTGTGATGCTGCAGCTTATAATTAACAAAAAACACTGGGGGCAGAAAAAACCCCCCACAAAACCAAAGTAAATGTGGCCAGCAGCGCTGGGTAAGAGCTCCGTATTTATTTAGCACTCCCTTTGCTGGCAGTTGAATGCGTGTTATTCTCGGGTAGCAGTGATACACGTTTTGGTTTATCAGTTCTGCCAGCTCTTTCCTTCGCCTTTTTCCCCAGCGTACATTCCTTTCTCCCCTTCAAGACAGCAGGAACAAAATACACCAAGAAGGCAAACATGGACTCTAACTCTTACATAACATTTCCACCCCTTGAAATCCAACAGACATTTGTCTATGTTTGGGTTTTCATTTGTGCCTATTTTCTTGGCTAAGGCGAGCTTGGAGCTGACTAGTGGCAAAACTCTCCTTTGTTCTATTTTGCCCACCAACCTGCCTTCTAAAGCCAAAAATCAGAATCTGATGTACAAAGGGAACGCTCAGGGGCTCTGAGCAGCCTGCCTTCTCCGTTTATGTGCACTTTATGTACTCCTTTGAGTATAAGGATGCGTATCATTGTCTTGTCTTTCTGCTCTACTGACACATGATTGACATTGTCCGTTGTCCACCCCAAAAAGAACAGTTGTGAAGTGACAGCACAAAGATGCCTCTATCCAAACTTTCTAACCAGCGCAGAGAAGAATGGTCTTATTCTTGCTTTAATTCTCGACTGAAGAAGGACCACTATATGTCCAAAAATATGTCCCCGACTTGTCTACAATATAAACATCACTTGAGAGCTTAAAGCCACCTGGCCAAGGACCCTTTACATCTAAAGAATACAAAATCATTGTAAAAACTAATAACCAATAAACTACATTATATGTAACTGGGTAAAAACTGTACTAAAACCCTGAACTATTTTTTGCCATCTTCTTTATTTCTACATGAACAGTCATGTTTTTTACCGTGTCTGTGTTTGTATTTGAAAACCTGGCACAGGACATGTATGCCTCAGTCTACCTTGGTTGGATTCACTCCATGTCTTGGGAGCTGGCAGATGGCCTTCATGCTGTGTATGTCTTCAAAGCAGAGCACAAGCAGGAAAGGAGCCAATAGATGCCCCAGTGTGGATGACAATGGGGCAGACTAAACATTCCCATTGGGATATCTGACGTTGGCAGATTCTTCTGACTGCCAGTTCAGTGTCTTGTGTATCCACAGGGTAAGTTTTCCCTTCTCAGACTGGAAGTATGTTCTAGAAGAAAGGTACACAGGAAGAGCTGCATGCCAGCATCAGTCTTACCTTTAGTGAGAAGTTGTAATTGTTCGCTGGATATCCTCTAAAGCTAGTGTGGACAACAGACATCCTTCTTTTGCCATGTCCAGGTATTCACTTGGGCTCTAAACTCTCATAACAAGAGCAAATGGCTTCAAGTTGCACTAGGGGAAATAGTAGGAAAAACTTCTTCACTGAAAGAGTGGTCGGGTATTAGAACAGGCTGCCTAAGACAGTGTTGGAGCTGCTGTCCCTGGATCTGGCATTGGATAATACGGTTTAGTGGGTATTATAGTATTGAGTTGGTGGTTGAACTTAGTAACCTTGGAGGTCTCCTACAACCTTGATGACTATAACATCACACTAGAACATCCACACCGGTCTGATTTCTGCTACTTCCAAAGTCAGTCATAAAAAACAGATTAAATTTGAGATAGGGGAACCCCACTTGGCCAAATGTCCTCTGTCTCTTGTTAGGTATATCACAGCCTTGCAAGACATTATAAATTTTCTTCACATAAATAATGAATAATCTGCTTAGCAATAACAGCAAGAAATGTGACTGCTTCCTCAGCCAAAGGCAGACTAACACTATGCTGCCAAACTCACAATCCCCACCTTCGTTTGGGAATGATGAAAACAGTATAAAAGTGTAACACCAGTGGATAAAGCCTGTAGCACGCTGTACAGCCAAGAAGTAATATTTCAATTCATGTGGGGAAACATATTTCTATGTTGCAGAGACCAAAACTCAGCTCTAAAGCCTCCTGGGAGAGCTGATCTGGAAACACCGCATAATTCTGTCTTCGTTGCCTCATGAAGCTGGAGTACAAACAGGTGACGTATTGTGTATCCTGGACTTCTCTTTGGAAAACTGGGCTCTAAACCACAAACTCACAGTCTCCCCCTCTCACCAGGGCCATCATCTGCTTCAAACAAAAAAACAGCGCAGGAAATTCAGTGTGACAAGAGGATTGGCACACTCGTGATTTTTGCTACTTGTTCTGATACTGTGTGGGATTTTTCTAAAAGGAAAAAGGAGAAAGGAAAGCCTTAGCTCCTGGAATCTTGGGAATTTCAGCGCTTGGGGTTTTTTTCTTCTTTTAGGTTCTAGTCCACAGTTACAGAGAAAAACCAGGAAACATGAACCCGAAGTTATTTTTACTTAAAAATACTTCATTTCTATTTAAAAATACTTTATTTCATAACTGGCTTTACCTTTGAAGCCTTGGTCATAACACTGCAAAGATCAACTTGTTGTTGAAGAACCACCAGAAATGACAAGACTGTAAATCACTCTCCTGGATATTCCATAGATTATGATCTAATCACCAGAATCATGGAATCATTAGGGATTGGAAGGGACCTCGAAAGATCATCTGGTCCAATCCCCCTGCCACAGCAGGATCACC
>JAOXOE010000256.1:9387047-9428971 GCA_028565055.1 Phoeniculus purpureus | reverse complement strand
CACAGAGGTGAGACTGACTGGTCTGTAGTTCCCTGGCTCCTCCTTCCTACCCTTTTTGAAAATAGGAGTGATGTTTCTCCTTTTCCAGTCAGTGGGGACTTTGCCATGACTTTTGGAATATAATAGACAGGGGTTTAGCAACCTCTCAGCACCCGTGGGTGTATTCCGCAAGGTCCCATGGACTTGAACACTTTCAGGTTCTTCAGGTGATCACAAACCTGATCTTCACTTATGATGGGCCGTTCTTCCTTCCAGTCCCTGCTGTTATCTTCCATGACTCCAGGAGTGCAGCTGGAGACCACATCATCCAGTCCAACCTCCCTGCCAGAGCAGGATCCCCCAGGCAAAGTCACGCAGGGATGTCCAGGGAGGGTTTGAAAGTCTCCAGAGCAGGAGACTCCACAACCTCTGGGCAGCCTGGGTCAGGGCTCTGTCACCCTCACAGGAAAGATGTTTGTCTTCACGTTGAGAAGGAACTTCCCATGGTACAGCTTATCCCCACTATTCTCTGTCCTGTTGCTGGGCACCACTGGAAAGAGACTGGTCCCTTCCTCTTTATCCTCCACCCCTCAGATGTTTGCAGACAGTAATCACATCCCTTCCAGCCTAAACAGCCCCAGTTCTCTCAGCCATTCCTCACAGCGGAGATATTCCAGTCCCTTCTAGATCTCAGTTGGACTCTCTCTAGTAGATCCTCTTCTATCTTGAACTGGGGAACCTGGAACTGGACACACAACTACAGCTGTGTTCTCACCAGGGCAGAGCAGAGGGGGAGGAGACCCTCCCTAGACCTGCTGAACACCCTTTTCTTGCTGCACCCCAGGACACCATTTGCCTTCCTGGCCACAAGGGCACAGTGCTGTCCAATTGAGAACTGACCGTCTACTGGGACTTCAACGTTTTTCTCCAAGAAGCTGGTATCCAGCAGGATGACCCCTAACCTGTCCTGAGGCCTGCTGTTGTTCCTCCCCATCCTTCTTCTTAGCAGCATCCTCCAACCACCACTCAGCCAGATCAGCACTTCCCAGCCAGCCTGCTCTGGGTACTGGTGGTGCTGGCACTGTCCTATGCCCATAAGTCCGCACTGGTTTACAACAGCTTTGGCTATCACTAAGCGCTCTTGGCAGCGCCCTCGGAGCAGATCAGCCTTCATCCAAGCCTGTGAGGTTGGAGAGGGGCAAAAGGAGACCACGGAGGTCCCCATGCCCCAGACACTAGTTAATCTGGGTGCTCAGAAGCAGCACAACGTCATTTGGGCATAAGTCCTGTAAAAGCTCATGCTTTGGGAAGAACAGGCTCCGGCAAAACACCCAGCACATCAGGAACTCTGTGGGAGCCAAGCAATGGTTGATCTCCTTGTGCACACACAGGCCTGAAACAGAAGAGGGGAAAGAAGCTAAGGGGAAAGGTAGCAGTAAGGGAAGATGCCTCAGCTTTCTTCTCAGCAAGACCTTTTAAGACTTCGAGACACACCATGGCAGCCAAGCACTCCTTGGAAACAGAAATCCCAGACACTGCTTGAGGAAGAACTTGACAGAGCAGAGGGGCTATTCCTGATGGGTCACTGCATTTATCCCACCCAGGGGCACTGGCAGCACCCGCAGGGTAGAACATATCTCATGTCCAAGCACTTCAGGTCTGTCCATCTCCTTTCCTGGGCCATGAACCAACCCAGGAAAAGTCACACATGGCTTGGGAAGGACATTGGAGCAGAACCCAAAGGCGGCTCCTTTATGTGCTAGGTCCTGCTGTCCCCAGCCCAGCGCTGCTCTCCCTAGCACTTGGGAATCAGTTGCTTCCTGACAGGCAGGCACAGACGGCCCTGGTTCATGCCCCACGTCGGGCTAAGAGCAAACTGGGCATCTTCCGTTCAACATGGAATTTTCTTCAAATCCCTTCCATGGATTTATTTTTACTTCCACTCAGGATAGAATCTGGATCTAGCTCTCACCACCACCAAACCTTAAGCTGCTGCCAGACCGTAACCCTGTCACCTGTTTCCTGAGTGCCCAGCTGCACCCAAGGTTTGCAGTGACCCAACTCAGGTTGGAGCAGCAGAGCTGGCAGTGTGGGTGCTCCCACCAGAAAGCAGCAGAAAACTTCTCCCCAACGGCGGCTGCTGCTGCTGCTGGGGCCTCCCTGCTGGAGGGAGCCATGAGCCTGGCCCCGGGCTTCAGCTGGGCATGGAGCCACCAGGAAACCAGGGACACCGTGGCTTGGGCAACTTAATTGTGATGTCAGCCTGCACATCTGGTAGCAGGGGCTGTCACAGAGGAGGCCAGTCTGGCTCAGGACAGCGGTGAGTACAGCAGGCAGGAGCAAAGGATTGCACTGCTCAAGGGCCGAGGCAGAATAGCTGGACCCCAGTGGGGTTTCTGAGACTGGAGAGAGGGTGCAGCTGCTGCCAGGATCACCTTGGCTAGGGCAGGGGACAGCCTCGGCAGTGGTGGGGCCACAGGGCTCCCTCTGCGTCTGCTGCTGCCTCTCTCCCACACAGCTCCGCTGAGACCCTTCTCATGTTCTTTAGTAATGGCAGGACCTGTGACTAAAATCCTGGTGATCCTGAGCACCACCTGGGTGATGCTCAGGATGGGGGACAAGACGGCTGATCTGGAGTCCACCAAGCAGCAACTGGAGCAGCAGAGGCAGGAGGAGATGCGGCTGCTGGAGGAGCTGGAGACGTGGAGCCAGCAGCAGCCTCACAATGCCCCCCAGCACTGCCTGCTCCTCGCTGCCTGCGACCTATGGTGGCTTTGGGCCTTGATGCCCTGCTCCTGCTTCTGGGGCACTACTGGCTGTCCCGGTACAGAAAGAGCAGGAGCCAGCGGGGCAGCCAGTCAGAAGGCTGAAGAAGCAGCGAGCAGGTGAGAGACAAGCCAGGCCCTTACCACACTCTGGGTCAAGTCAGCGCTCTGCAGAAGGTCTGCTGTCTTTGCAAAGCCTTTACAAGAACATCTCTCCTATTGGGTGTTTTTAGGGGCTGCACCCAGCTGCATCCAGCCTGCGAAGGATGGAACATCCATGGGACAACATCACGGATGTTGCTGCGCCCTGTGCAACCTTGGCTCCTGTTCCCTGCTGCGACACTCCTCCTGCCAGCAGGCAGAGGACTGGTGTCCCCATGTAAATAGTTAATAAAGTTGCTTGTTTTCTGAAACCCTGTGGCTGTGAGTGGCTGGGAAACACTCTGCTGGGGAATGTTGCCCCTTGGCTCCATCTCTCCTCTGGGTAACCCAGTGGGGAAGCTCTTGCTGCAAGAGGCTTTTACCCTGCATGAAGTTCTGCTCTGAGCTTGACCAGCTTCTCCTGATCTGCTTGGGAGGGCTGGCATCCACTTGTCTCTAAGGAGAGGAGAGAACACAATCTTTGTGAAGGGCTTTGAACTGAAGCACTCAGGGCGCAGGGTCCAAAGAGGCAACGCTCACACCACTGGACCGTCTAGAGAAGAAGCCAGACCCACCAGTGCAGATGCTCCTTAGCAACCACCCAGGACGTCAACCAGAAGACCAACATCCTCAAGGTCCTTCATTCTGCCATCTCACAGGAGATAGGATATGCAGACCTGTGTGGCGGCTAATACACAGCATTTATTTATAAGCATTTATTTATTTCACAAGTGCCTGAGAATGTGCTGTCCTTGCCCTGCCAGCAGCCAGTTAGGTCAATGGGCTGATATCTCCTTGAGAAGATGTCCTTCTTGCTTCTGTATTACACACCAGACTTCCACCACCACATGCTCTCTGCATTCACCCGTTAAAGAGCAACCTAGCTGCTCAAACCAGTCCCGTTCCCTGTACTCTGCATCTGAAAGCCAGACATCTCAGTGCAAGTCATCCACTTACTACTAAGAAAAGTGGAGAGATAGCAGGGACACCCATGAGGGTTTAACAGGAGTGAAACTCAGCATGTTGATTTACAAAGAGCTCCTAAAGTGTGAAGCTACTTGGACCAAAGGGCATCCTCAGGGGGAACGCTGGCCAGAAGGGCTCATTCACCTCTGCTCTCCTCACCATAGAGACAGCTCAGGAGCTAAGGATCCTCTCTTTTTGGGCTGGAAGAGATTTTTGCCCTTTCCTGAGATGGAAACAGTCCTCACAGGTCACTGCCAAGCACACTTGGCCAGCTCTTCTCCAAGAAGACCACCAGGAACAGCAGCATTTTCTCTCTGTCAACCACTGAGGGTCCCTCCCCGGTGAATAGATGAGGTTTCGGGGATCACAGAATCATAGAACATTAGGGATTGGAAGGGACCTCCAAAGATCACCTAGTCCAGTCCCCCTGCCACAGCAGTATCCCTTAGATCCAGTCATACAGGAACATGGCCAGGCAGGTTTTAAACATCTCCAGAGATGGAGGCTCCAAAAGCCCCTTTGGTAGCCTTTGCAGTGCTCTGTCACCCTCACTGGGAAGAAGTTCCTTCTCCTATTGATGTGGAACCTCCTCTGTTCCAGCTCACACCCACTGCCCCTTGTCCCATCACTGAGTGCCACTGAGCAGAGCCTGGCTCCATCCTCCTGACACTCGTCCTTCACATATTTATCAACATTAATAGTTAATTACATTTCTCCCCACCCAACTCTCCAGCCTGTCCACGTCCTGCTGGATGGCAGCACAATCCACTGGGGTGTCGGCCACTCCTCCCAGCTTTGTGTCATCAGCAAACTTGCTGACAGAGCACCCTAATCCCTCGTCCAAGTCATTAATGAATACATTTAATTGGACTGGTCCAAGCACCGACCCTTGGGGGAATCCAACTGCATTCTGTCCCATTGACCACTACTCTCTGGCTTCTATCCTGCAGCCAGTTCACAATTCACCACACTGCCTCAGTTTGGCTGCGAGGATACTGTGGGAGACTGTGCAAGTGCTTTACTGAAGTCAACATAGACCACATTCACTGCTCTGCCATCATCTATCCACCTGGTTATGCCCTCATAAAAGGCTATCGGGTTGGTCAAACATGACTTGCCTTTCTCCTGAGTACTGAAAGACCCTCTTTCAGTACTGAAGTAGGGCTGCAGCCCTATTCTGACATTCACATAATCACAGAACATTAGGGATTGGAAGGGACCTTGAAAGATCATCTAGTCCAACCCCCCTGCCAGAGCAGGATCACCTAGACCAAGTCATACAGGAACCCATCCAGGCAGGTTCTAAATGTCTCCAGAGAAGAAGACTCCACAACCTCCCTGGGCAGCCTGTTCCAGTGCTCCATCACCCTCTCCGTGAAGAAGTTCCTTCTGACATTTATATATTTTACTGAATCTAACCTAAAAAAAGCAGACAGGCTAACCATGTTAATGCAGAGCTCAGCTTGAGGGAATTACCAAGTCATCTCAGTAAGGTAAATTGGTACCCATTTGTGCAGCTGCAAGAGCTCTGAGCTGTTAGGCTGCTTCTGGAACCTTAACCAGAAATACAGGTACCAGGATGCTACAATGTCATCTGAAGCATGCATATAGCCTACCTCTGCAGCAGTAATGGTGTCTAGATTTCAGCGCAATAAACAGGAAACCTATGAAGCTCTCTGATTGAGGTATTTGTACTCCTTTAGACATTTCTTCTGCAGCTGCAAACCTAGGCAGTATTCACTGACATTTATATCAGTGCATAGTTCCCCAAAATCACTGCTTTACTTAAAATGCAGAATAAAAGGTAGTAGCCTGTGATATCCCCACATATTGGGCATTTGTGTCTCTAGTTGTTTTAAGTGGCAATGTATGTAAAATTAGATGTTTCTAGAGATTTTTCCCTTGCTGTTCTAATTAAGCATGTTTGATGTTTAGATTTGGGAGATTATCTCTGATATTAGGCCACTACTCCAAGGGCTTGTGAATAAAGAGTCTAATGGGGGTTTTTTTGGTCTTTTTTTTTAAAGTAGTCTGTTCACTCTCAGATTTCAGCATATAGAGATTTTTAATACTACATAAACTCCTCTACTATACTCAGAGTTTCCATAATGCCTAAACTGCTTTCTTTTTAGGCAACCTGCAAGCAGATGGGTGTACAGCAACACATTTTGCCTGCACAGGTTAGACTGTTCTTGCAATAAAAAGAAGCTCCAAAGAAATAAAGATTGCTAAATGTCATCACATGTTACTGTCACAGTGAATTCAATTTGAGAAGGCTGCTTATTTACCAGTGTAATTAGATAGCATTTCCTACAGTAGAAAGATGCTTAGCCTTAAGGAGCTGGGGATGCAATTTCTCTGAATGACTGCCTTATGGTTAGAAATTACCTCAGGAGAAAAAAGAATGCCTGTATTTCAGTGCTCAGTGGTGCAAGTAGAGTATGGATTTCCATCCTATGCCTATTTAATGCACTTTCTGAAGAAACCTTGTACTTTGAAAATCTTTTATGATCCATGTAAGTATTTTGTCGATATTGTAGCTAGCAGCGAAACATGGATTACTTTATCAATGCTGGTGAATATAGTGTCTGTTATTAACTTCTAGTTAATATAATTTTATGTGAGGTTTATAATCACTTTATTTTCTGTGCAATTGGTAAGCATGTGCTTGTGTGTGTGAAAATGAGCTTGTGTGCATTACTCCAATTATCTCAAAGTCGATATTGGTATATTCTACAAAGGATACGTAATGAGCAAACCATTCAGGCTAAACAGTCTGACTGGCTAAAATGATAATAACAGAAGGGCCCCTACAGTTTTCATCAAAGAAAGGTCCTTGGTTTTGAAAACGGTAATTTCTGGTGGTACTAAATATTTCAGAGTGTCTTCAAATACCAGACTACTCAAATAATTTGCATGCTTAGTGTTGACAACTATTTGTATCAGTTCTCATACGAAGATTCTCTGCTTCATTTTAGAATTCATGTAGCCCAATTTCTGCCAAAATAAAAGTGTTAGCAACCTTAAACACCTTTCTGAGAGGACAGTGATGATGCTGCACAGTTTTGTTTGTGAAGTTTAGTCATAGAGGCAGACTTTCTAGTAATGACACTTGGTGCAAACAGCAGGATCATGCTAATGAAACTTGCTGATGACGCAGAGTTGAGAGACGAAATCAGCCCAGAAGAGGATTGGAGTATTTTACAAGAAGATAAGGACAGAAGGCTGTGAGTGGAAGGTGGAGGGCAGAGCTACAGGTCTACTAGAGCAGCCTTTAGGCATATGAAAGGCATCTTAAGCTCTGTGCAATAAAGAGCTGAGTATTCAAAAGGAGTGGGACAAGAGCAATAAAATCCACGCAAAAAAAATGTCAACGTTTTAGTGGAGCTTGCTCATTTTATGAAGACTCTGATATTTCTGTTTATGATGGCAGGAGACCATTCCTATGTTCCCATTCTCAGTAGCATCGCTCTTGACAACTTCCGGTTCGGCGAGTCCCGGCGCGGCCGGCAATGAGTAACTGGCATCGCTGCCCTGCACGGGCTCCCCGCAACAACCCTGCACCCGCACCCCTCCCCGGTCCTGCTGGCTCCTTCTTCCCTCCCTCACCCCGTGCAGGGCCTCCCGGGGAGCCGCTCCCCCTGCCCCGGCCGCCACTTCCCCCCCCGGAAGGGCCCCTATGTCCCGGAGCCGCGCCCGGGCCCTTCACCCGCCTCAGCCCTTTCACCGGCCCCCCTTGGCCTTCGCCCTCACCGCCACCGCCAGCGCTGCCCCGCCGCTCGCTCCCGGCAGTGTTTTGCCGGTTAGAGCGGGAGCCGGTGCCCCTGGGAATCTGCGGCCCCCACAGCACGGCCCGGGGCCCGCAGAGCTTGGCCGGCCCGGTCCTCACTTCCCAGAGGTGTTTTCATCCCCTTTCATCTGGTTGGTTTTGCTGCACTCCGCACCCCAGGGTCGGTGGTGCAGTCTCTGCCCCGCAGCTCTCGGCGGGTCACCAGGGCTCCAAGAGAACCGATCGACCAGAGAGTGTTTGTGCGGCTGCTGTGGGACAGCCCCGAGAAGTGATGGGGCGGGGGTGGAATCCTTCCAAGAGGCTCGAAGTGACTGTGTCCTGTGCTGTTGTTTTCCAGAATTTGTGTGTGGAGGAAGGACACCCTGCTGTGATCTCCTGAAGGTACAGCCTGTTCCTAAGAGCCACACCTGCCTCCTCTGCAAGGCTCTTGCTCTCTTGCCCGTACTTGCACTGTAGAAAGAAAGCACAGGAGTCACAGTTCTCCTCAAACACTCACTAAATTGACCCAAGAACCAGCACTGAGTGGCACCACTTGTCTTTGTGACAACTGACAAAGCATAGTCAAACGTAGAGCTGATACCAGACATCATCCTGAGATCAGATGATCTCCGAGGTGACCTTCTTGTGGCCTTACAGTATCTGAAGGGGGCCTACAGAAAAGCTGGGGAGGGACTTTTTAGGATATCAGTTAACGACAGGACTAGGGGGAATGGAGCAAAGCTGGAGATGGGTAGATTTAGACTAGGTGAGAGGAGGAAGTTCTTCACTGAGAGGGTGGTGAGAACCTGCACTGGGTTGCTCAGGGAGGTGGTTGAGGCCCTGTCCCTGGAGGTGTTTAAGGCTAGGCTGGATGAGGCTCTGGCCAGCCTTATCTAAGGTGGGATGTCCCTGCCCATGGCAGGGGGATTGGACTAGATGATCTTTCGAGGTCCCTTCCAATCCCTGATGATTCTATGTCCTTGCACCAAACAACTTCTTCCTAAGATCTAGTCTGAACCTACTGTCCTTCAGATTAAAACTATTTCCTCTGGTCCTATCATTAGATCCCCTTGTGAAAAGTTGCTCTCTAGCCTTCCTGTTGGTTCCCTTCAAGTATTGGAAGGCAGCTACAAGGTCTCCCCGGAGTCATCTTTTCCCCAGGCTGAACAATCACAGCTTGCATGACTGAAATGTGGTCATGGATGGCTATGTCCTTTTCAGGAGGGACATAGAGCCTTGGGCTAAACCTCTTGACCCTTCCCTACCAGGGGAAATCCTCATCCAGCTTCAGCAGGATGGAGGCTCTTGAAGTCCCTTAATCAAGGAGCAATGCAAACTTCTGATAACAATAAACAAGTCTATACCAGTGGGCCCATACACGTGCTAAAATGCTACGTGCATGCTCCAAGAGCTTGCTGAATCAGGGCCACAGTAAATGCATTCTTTTCATAGAAACACTTTTCCATGGACTTGATCTAAAGCCTACTGAGGTCAGCAAGAGTCTTTCACTTTAATGGGATTTGGATGAGACTCCATGAGCATTTCCAACTAAAACCAGCATTGGAATTTGGACATGGCCATGCATTGAAACAATTTGAGTCTAGTTTGCCGTACACCTTCTACTCAAATACTCCTCAGCTTTGGGAAGGCCGGGAATACAAGCTGCATATTTACTTTGTCCAGACCCTTCTTTAAAAAGCTGATTCAAAAAGGGTTCAGAGCCCAATGAGTCTCAGCTATGACTGTTCTGAAGGCTTAATCAGGATCTAAACTGAAAAACAGCTGGAACATCTCTGTAAAGAGTTTCACCAGATCTCTCATATAGTGCTGCAAGTTAAGTGTAAAAGTAATGATTAAAGAACAGCTGAGAAGACATCTGCTGAGGTATACACTTCAGGGTCTTCCTACAAAGATAAGCATTCTATTTCCTAATAGTTCTATAAATCTGTAAAGACTTATCTGTGATTTCACCGATAGATCACCACTGGAAAAGAACAAGAGAGGGACGAGAAAAATCATAAAAGCATTCCACCTGTATTGCTGGCAGATGTCTTGTAAATGTTGTGCAGCCTTAGACCTACTACTGGCTCATACAAGAGGTATTAAATAAATTGCTGAACATCTGCTGGTAAATACACAGCAAACAAGAATGCAACTTAGAGCCAAACATCTGGTGAGTGTGGGCCACATCTCTGCTCATAAACTACGAAACGTTTTCTGCTAATCATTAACAGAGTTATTGATTTTAGAAGCATATCACACAGCTATAATTTTGTCAGAGAGTAGACCACATAAGTTGTTCTTTTTCTAGTTGTTTCATTTTGTCTTATTCCAAAAGTCCGTAAATTGACGAGCGGGAAAAAAATTATAATTGACATCATCTGTGGGAAATATTTCATAAAACAACAGGCCCAGATGTAGGATTAAAGCCATGTGGTAGTAAAATACCACACTGAAAAAAGTCCAGGTTCCATGATTTCGGATGAAAACAGATGTGCTGTTACTCCACTCTACTTGTTTTTCAATGCTTTTTACTCCAGCACAAGAAAACCTTCTTTTTAAATTTTTTTTCCTCATCTTTTTTCCGCAACTGCGCTAGGGAGAGATCGTAAATTGATTGCAGATGGCAACTTGTACTTCAAAATCCTAACTGTCACAATCTTTGAAATAAAAATAAATGAAACATTTTGTGAAATTGTATTAGGCTGTGTTAAAAGTAATGAAGATTATACAAACATGTGTCTGTTTGTCATTTATACAGTACCTTCAGGCATGACAACCGAATCTATTAGACAATACTTCCCTGCCTGGGAAGTAGTTATTTTTCAAGTCCAGGGTGGACTGAAATATAGTAGGTAACCTATAGTCTGAGCAAGGCTTTAGCCAAACCTCAAGATGATCGGAACCTCCTGCACCACAGAACCCAGCAGGCACATCCTCAATTTGCTCCCAGACAAAGAGGCAATGTGGAAACAAGACGGAGCAGTTCTGTGCATCCTGCTTTGCACATCATTTCGTATTAGTACATTCTTGACAAACATATTGTAGGAGAAACCCATGAAAGACAGAGGCTTGTATGGTTAGGATCCTAATTTGTCAGGGCTGTGCAGAATGGCAAACAACTGTATTTCTTCCTAAATGACTTACTAACATATGGAGCACATTATGGTGCCACTAATTACAAATCATTAAGTTCTGAATTTATGCAGTTTCACAACAGACTTGCAGAGATTCTCCATTTCCATTTATCAGAGATTTTGTAAGACCCGATAAAATAAGGGTCTAAATAGGCTCCCATCCTGTCACTTTAATGGCTTCAGACAAAAACCATATCCAGCTGAGCCAATGGGTGTTTGAAACTCTTTAAAAAGGGTTTGATCTAGGTGCCTGTTACGGGGATTGCTGAAGAGAGAAGGAAGGGTGAAAGCAACTCATTTGGGAAAGAGAGATGCTCATCTCCCAGGATAATTCATGGGAAGCTGTGGAGGAAGTTGGAATATGGCACAATTAAGATGTAGCTCCTGTATATAAGAATAAACCAACAGTGATGGGCAATAGGAAGAATAAACCAACAGTGACGGGCAATAGGAAGAACATTGCAAGAACAGAGGATTATTTTTAGGTACCACAGAAATAATTAAGAAGTCCATGGTAAGGTGTGGGACCAGACTGAGAAACACCACCATTTCTTCCATTAAATTTTTATACCCAAGACAGTCAACAGGAATCCCAAGCAAACCCTGCAGAGATTAGCGATCTTTGCCATCTAGCTCTGAAAACTCTACACTCCTGCTGTGAAATGTTTGTTCATGATACAGCTTTCTAAGCAGCCTTTCTTCAGTGGCAGCAAAACTTGGGCAACTGTTCACACATCAGGCAAAAGTCCCTTCTGCCAGAAATGCCAGGAGCAGCAGGACTCAGTTCATGGTACCTAGCGTGCTCTGTATCAAATATGATACAGGGGAGAATTTTCAGAGGCTGAAATGATATTTGAGGGAGAAGGGGTGGGATTGGATTGTGTCTCCATTGGCTAGAATAAAGGCTTTTGAGCAACAAGGGGAAGACTTGGAGGAAGTTCAAATCAGGGTCATTTGCTTTTTGGAACCGATGAGTCTGAAATTCCATGAAGACTGGTACTCCAGATCATAGAAACTCCCAGCTCTGGGAAAGACCCTGCACAAATACAGCAGTTTAAAGCAATCTTCTCAGAGAAACATGGTTCAAATCCTTACTCAAGAAACTCCACTCTTGACCCCAGCTCGTATTTTGGCCAGTAGGTTTAAAGCTGGCATGCTCCAGTGAAGATCTAAGGGAAAACAACTAAACTACCCTGAGAAGAAAGATTGAAAAGGCTTTGCGGGTCAGGTAAATGCAAAAACTATGTACATACTGACATGCTTCCATGCCTTCTGTGGCCCTATACAACCTTTGCTTTAGCGCCCAGTTTACTGGCTGATGACATCCTGCAGCACAAGAGGCACAGCTGCAAACTTCAAATCTGCAGACTTCAAATAAGAAAATAGTTGCTGTGAACGCTCCTGAACAGTTTGCTCCAACCTATTGTTGCCTTGGGAGGATCTCTCTGTACACCTCCTCCCTCCTACTTTTCCCTAAGGACAGTTTACTTAATTTACTGTAAAAATCACCCTGATCAGAATATTTACTGATGTTATTTATTTTCTGTGTTAATACAAAAATCATCATTGTTACTTCTGCTGTAAGTTTGTGATTCAAAACAGATGACTCATTTTTTTCCTCAATATAAAATTTTACACATCGAAGGTGGTGTCCACCATCAACATTCAGAAGACAACTCTCGCTCATTTAAACCCCATTTTCCAAGGTAAATTAAATCATTAAAAAAAGTGCTTTAATGCAATACAGTGCCTGGATTAAACAAAATAGAGGGGGTACCTCTCTGAAGCTATTTTTAAGTCTCTATTAAGGCTAGAACCTCTAATGCTTAACTTTCAACAGGTTCAGGCTTGGCAGAAACACTCAAATGGTATCTCTCACCTAATTTTGAGAAAGTTCTCCTCTCCATAATTAAGTCACATAAAATCTGAAGCAGGGACCTCATAATGTGAAAATGAGAAGAGAAAGTGGTTGGTTTGTTGGTTTGCTTGGTTTTGTGTCCCCAGGTACGCTTTAGGCATTGTTCTCTTGTTCAGGTATCATCTGTGATACCACCTTGGTATCACTGTGATATCGTCTTAGTACCACCTAGAAGCCAACACATCCTGGCCAGTCAGCTGTGTCCAGCACAGCAGACCAAGAAAGTAAGACAGAAAGTACATAAGGCTGTGAAACCAGGCAGAACTCAGGAGGCTTGAGTAGGAGTAGATTGAGAAAGATTAGTACAAACATACAGAAAATTGGAGGAGAAGCCTAAAGTAAGACATTGATGACTACTGGCCCAATTTTCTACAAGACAACTCCAAGAATTCTCTCACGCTTTCCCATAATAGTTTGGGGGCAGAAAATGTTACCTAGAGGAAGGTCATATAGTGCTGTGTGGCTCCTAAGCCAGACCCAGCACAGATGAACATCACATTTACCGTTTTAGCTGTATTTTGTGAGTCACAGCCCTTTATCAGAGCACTTTCATTCTTTCAAAATCTGCTGCTGTTCTTAAGGGAATCGGCAACTGTTCCCATTCTTGCAGTCTTGTTTTCACACACTGGAAAAAGAGAGCATGTGTTTTAGAGGTCAAAGAAACAGAACTGTAAAAAAAGGATGAAAATGGAAAAGTTTGTTCCTACATCAACATGTGACCTTCTCTTAAAAAGGCTGCATTTGAAAGTTTCCATTCATTTTCATGGTTTTCCCTGTAGCACATAAAAAAAGCCTAGAAATATATCTTCTTTTCAAACAAAACCTTGGAATAAGTTTCTGAGCTCACATCAGATCAGGCCAACGTGGTGAACGGGCTAGCTCTGAATCCACAGTTTAAGACCTTGCTTCGTAGCTGCTATCTTGTTCCAATGAGAAGAGAGGGGGAATCCATGGAATACTGCAATTAAATTCTGTTTCATCATCAGGATGCCTTCTGCTATTCCTGACGTAAACAAGAACTGCCACACTGAGCTGACTGAAAAAGGGGTGGTCGGTGCAAGAAGAGGATTTCAGGCATTTGAGATGGATCAAAGGAAGCCCATGGCCACTAGCACTGTTGGAGATGCAATTGTTATTATTAACACCATCTGCGACATGGACGTTTTGATCTTTGATGAAGGAAGTACGGAGCTGGAGACCACCAGCAGCAGCCTGGAGTAGGTGAAGGGGAGAGGAAACACACCAGGGGAGCAGCAGCCACAAGACTGGAGATCAGTGGTGAGGTGGATGGATCAAAACAGAACATTGTTTGGTTAGCAACCATATATGCTCCTGTGCATTTGAAGGTCTAGATGCTTTACTAGGAACAAGGGGAAACAACAATTCCTTGAGATCTATTCCTGCTCTGAATTAAGTCCAGCCATTGTAACAAATCATAGACATTTTTGTCTATCAGCAGCTAGTCAGAAGTCTCAGCAGCAATCAGCAAGAGAAAGTGGCATTATCAAAATCTGCAGCAAGACAAGGGTCTAGCACTGAAAAAACTCATTGCATTTGATTCTATTTAAAGGTCCTGAACATCCTGGTGCAAATCCACAAAGGAAGAAAACCAAACCAAGACACAACAACACATGTGTGATTCACACAAAGGTTTAGACTACACATAAAGAAATATACAAATGCTACAACTTCCCTTTCAAGTCTTAGGAACTCTCATGCAACACAACAGCCTCTGCAGTGCCTGCAGGAGCACGCATTAGCCCCAGCTGCATCAGCTAGCGTTGGCTGGACAGGCTGTGCAATCACCAGCAACAGCAGTGTAGCCGAATACTCCCATCTTGTCCTCCTCCCAAAAGGACCATTAAAAGCATCACCTCCTGAAGAGGGCTAATTATGGTTAACCCCACCTTTTCCATGCTGATGTTGGCCATAGCAACAGCCACAAGACGACAGTACTGCCAGCAGTAGAGATATCAACCACAAACTTCCCATAAGCTACATTTCCAACCACAGCAAATATTAGCCCTTAAAGCTTGTAGGAAGCTATGTGACCCGGCTGATAGGACAGCTGTCAGCGTACTACTCCAACCTCTCAGCCATAGGTTGCAATGTCTCTCAACCAGACTTGGTTGCTCAAGGTCTCATCTAACCCGGCCTTGAGCACCTTTAGGGAGGGAGCAGCCACAGCCTCTCCAGACAACCTATTCCACAGTCTACCACTGTACTTGGTGATAGGTTGAACAACATGAGTCTTGGCACAAAACCTTCACTGGGCTACCATGGTCTTCCAAAAAAGGCAAAGATAAATAACAGACCTATGCAAATGAGTCCTTGTTTTAGCTGTCCAGTCCTATAAGGCCTTCCATGTCAAAGCCCAAGTCTAGAAACAACCATATAACAATAATTTTCTTTTATGTATGAGAAAAGAAATGTGTCAATGTCTCTGTTTTGACACAGAGCAAACCCTTTGTCTTTGGCAGAGGACTCATGACATTTCCAATAGAAGCAGTTAGTCTCATTGTGCAACAACACGTGCTAATTGGAAGCATACTAGTTGTTCCATCAGTGTTGGTTACCAGAACAGCATTTGCATACAACCACCAGCATTCCAAGGTCCCTCCCAAAGCCAAATCACCTAGGCTGAGCCTTCATTGCCCTCTCTCTCAACTAAGCATACTTTCTCACACGTCAACCTAGGATCAACACTTAAAACATCTTTTTCTTATAAATTAGATCCAGTATGTAATGGGGTCCTTCTCGGGGATGTTCCTGAGGACATTTCTTTTCTAAGCTCTCAAAAATAAAGAAGTCCGTGAAGCTACGTACTGGATGTCCTGCCAAGAGTCCCTCTGTTTTGAAGGCTTAGGGCCTTTGAGGAAAACCCCCATTAGTCTCATTGCCCAGGCTTCTCACTGCATCTAACAAAACACTTCATCATTTAGACACCATCAGCAAAGTTTAACAACAGTTTTTGTATTTTGCTGATACACAAAGAAACAGAGAACCATGAAAGGAGGGTAGTTTTTTAGGAGTAATTTTTCACCCAGTTGGGTCTGATACATAGCCAGCCTGAGCAGGGGTCCAGTACCATAGCTGTGTACACTCTCAGGAAAGGAGCCAAGGGGTTCTGAAAGTTCACTTTCCCCCACCATCTACTGGTGCGCAGCACTGAGCCTAGCTGCAGGAGCTACATGGGAGCTGCTGACTGTAAATGTCTTTTTAAGCAGCAGCTTATATTTCAGCACTAATAGGATACAAGGCAATAGGAAACACTCATTTGTTCTTGCTATCCCATATCCTTTCCAAATGTTATCATTTCCATTAGTTTTCATTTCCTAGCAGAGCACAGTACGATCTAACATTTCATGTTGTCAAAGCTAGTCAACCTGACATCAAGAACACCTTAAGTGAGTTTTAGCCAGTTGCTCAGAATCACATGTTCATCCACGGAGAGATTCCAGGTTGAGGGCTGACCAAATCACTGGCAAAATAAGTAGCTCCAGTAGCAGCATAAAAGTGAGTCCATTTTTGCTTCTCCTCACTTAGCCACTTCTCTCACGTCCATCTCCTTGGGAACAAGGAGAGTTTAAGCACTTTCTCCTTTGTCATCATTCAGGGATTTCTTAGGCCATAGCTGCCCCATTGTCCCATGCTAGGTTTTGGAGCTGCTTGTTATGGGAGAGGGAAGGGACCAGAAGGTAAGAGGTGGAGAAAGCTAGCACTGGACTGAATTGGCTCCTGAGCCATGTGTTAGAAAGGGACCTTGCTCGGCTTGGTCATTCTTGACAAGGCTCCTCTGGACACATGAGAAATAGACACTCATTTGCCTACCACTTCATCAGTAAGTCATGGGTTTTCTCTCTTCTGGTGGGACAGGCTGCCCTTCCACCACCCATCATGCTCTGATTCATCCAATCTCCTAGGTACACCTGCAATCCTTAGACTTGTCCTGCTACCTGTGCCTGCCCTGCCATTCCTGCAGGCCACTCTTACAGAGCATATGGGGTTTTTTCTGTGTAACCTGTGCCACTAAAGGGCTTGCTTTTGCAAGGTGCACAGTCAGAGAATCACACAAATGTTTAGGTTGGAAGAGACCTTAAAGACCACCTATTCCTTCGAAGCTAGCAGTGTGGTAGAGTACAGCAAATCTAAGTAGCATTATCTAGGGAACAGAATTAGTTTCCTTCTCCCCTCCCTGATACCCCAAAGCCTGAATTTATCCACTCCATTCAGCAAATTAATAAACAAGAACAGTTGAAATGTATGTTTTTGGCTGACCAGCTGAGAGCATCCCCGACCAGACCTTTGATTAGCATTTTTCACAGCTTTTTCTTTAGGTTGTTTTTAAAGGGAAAGTTGTGTAAGCATCTCTAGCTTGCTGGCAAGCATTACAAATCTTTTCCCTTTGGTCTTCCCACCTATGGCAAGATCTACATGACCAAATATTATAATTGCTAAGACCATTTATAAAACCAAGGAAGAGCACAGATATCTGAGGAGGTATCCAGCAGTGGCCCACTGCAACTCTACATCTGTGTTAGGATTCTGTCAGCACAACACTTCTCTGTTACAAGTAACTCATGGGACGCCTTCAGTGCTTGTAAAAAGTGTTGTTTTGAAATATTTTCAGTTTCTATGCATCATTGAAAATTTAAACAGGCAGCTGGACAGGACTCTGGAGATGTTACCTCTCCAGAATAGAGTGTTTTTCTAATATAGTTGTCAACCTGATCAGTTTGCTTATTTATTATCCGTCTGATGTCACAGTATTTTAATCAATGCTGGATAGTTTCAGAATCTGAAGGAAAAAATAGTACACTTGCATGATTCCATATACAAGCTCACTCCTCCAAATCTGTCCATTTGGGATCAAATAAACCAACATTACACATAAAATTGAGCAGAAGACTCACTGAGTGATCAGTCATAATAACCATTACTGTTTCCCAAGTAAGAGCATTGGTTGAAAAGCCTTGATCTTAAACAACTTGCCAACTCAAAGTAATGTTTGCACAGTAGTCTCTGACTTTGAGCTGTAAACAGCTGTATATCTCAAAGCGTTTTGCAAGCATTCAACATGACACTTGGGTTCTGACAGCCCTGGCAATGCTGTGTTTCCTTCTTGGAAGAGTTTGCATCTGGGTATTTGGGTGGAGACCTGGTCAAGCCAGCCACTATGTTGGCTCCAAGACAACATGTTTTGACATAGTTTGCATTTGTTTATGTAGTTGTGGACAAGCCATATGCTCAGTAAAAAGCTCCTATGCCACAACACGGAATGGGGATGTTTGTTGTCTGGAACAGATAACATCAAAACCTAAACCTTTTCAAACCTCTTCTTCATGACAGATATCCCAGGCTGGACTCTCCTAGATTGTCTTTGCACAGCACAAGCAGCAAAGCAGCCCTGAGCTGTGCAATTTTGCTGTGGGAACTAGCAGAGGTGCCTTCAGCTTTGCACCTGTTGGCCACTCTCCCAAGGAGCCAAAGACACAGACTTACGATAACATCCAGAGCAACATGGGGGAGTTTTTCTACACTACGTTCCTCAGTGGTACCACTTGGAAGTAAATTTTTAGTGCTTGAAGAGCTGCTTGCCCCAAAAGCCACAAGGTCCATCTACCCTCCAGAGTTCAAGCATCAATTTGCTGAAACAGCATTGTCCCCACGACAGACACTGCTTGTCCAAAATGAAGATTCCCTAAAGGACAGGTTCAGCCAGAAGAACCTTTACATACGGAACTCCAAAGTGTGGAGGTCCTACCCTCCCTCCTCTTAGCTGTCTAAAGAGCCCTGAGTTTTCGTTATAGTTGCTTTGCAATGATTGTTATTCTGTTTGGGGCAGGAAGGTGTTGTGGGTTTGCTTCTAAACAGAAAAGGACTGCAGTTATCCAACTCCACACCTTAGTATCAGACATTGCAATTAATTTTTAACTACCGCTTTCTGCTTTGAATTTCATTTACCCATTCTGAAAACATTTGGAGAAGAGGCACAGATGGCAGCATTAAAAGGAAATACTGGCCAGGATACAGCACAAACACCATCTATCCTACGGCATCCACTCTGTAACACAGGGCATACCACAGGCAAGGCCATACCATGGTATGATATTAGTTTACCTTTTAACGACATCCACGACATTAACAAAGAAGCACCAAAACAGGATGAGATTCTCTTAGTTTGTAGGAGTAAGACCGTGCCTTTTGAATGCTGATTACCTGGCTGAGGCTTGAAACTGACTCTCAAGCAGAGTATGGACATATGATTCTTTAGAGCACAGTCAATCCTAAACCAAGAGGGACATAGCATGAGTCCATTTATTAAGTTGGTGCCAACACTTGGACACTGACTTGCACTATCAGTGGTTCTGCGATGCCCACAGCTCTTCTCAAGAAGTACATTGCATCAGTGCCTGATAACTACTTCCTCCTCCTGTGTCCCAGGTTTTCATATCTGACAGCAGCACAAGGCACGGCAGTGTTTTAACCCCACATACAGATTGTGATAATTCTGATTATGAGAATTTTAAAGGACATAAGTGATTTTGGATTGCTAGTGCTTGGGAGGTGAGAGAAAATAAATTAGATCTTATAGTGATTTTACAGTCCCTGAAAGGGGCCTATACAAAGGTTGGGGAAGAACTGTTCACAAGGGCAGGGAATGATAGGATGAGGAGGAATGGTTTTCTGCTAGGAAAGGACAGACTGAGGTTGGACATGAGGAAAAGGTTCCATAGTATGACAGTGGTGGACCACCAGGACAGGTTGCCTAGAGAGGTGGTGGAGGGTCCCATCCCTGGAGTCATTCAAGGTCAGGCGTCATGGGGCTCTGAGCAATCTGTTCTAGACTGAGATGTCCCTGCTTGTTGTAGGTGGTAGGACTAGATGACTTTGGAAGTCTCTTCCAACCCTATACACTCTAGGATTTTACGAGTCTTACATTTCTAATGTATTCCCAAAATGCAACCCATTATAAAGTCCTGCCTCTGTTAATACCTTACAATACGTGATGAATCTCAGTTTTTTAAAGGAAGCCTATGTTTACTGGTTAGAGTACAATTTTCAGAGCCACACAGAGTTCCAGATATGCCAATTCCCAAGGCAATCCTAGCAGGAACTGCATACCCCATTGCCTTAGGCAGATCAGGAAATTTCTCTCCACGTGCAACATCTGCATACTGCAAGAACCCAGAGCCGAGTGGTATCTGCTTAGCTGCTTGCCAGTGAATCCAAAAGTAAAATCCAGATGTTCACTTTCACTACACTGATGTTTTTCCCTTCTGATAGGATGGCCTCAAGAAACAGAGGTCTTCTTCCATACACTAAAGCTTCCCAATGTAAACATTCCGTATTTTAGACGAACAGAAAGGGCTTGCTTCCTATGCATATAACTAATCACCAGTTTTATTTCTGGCTGTGTACGAAATTCTGCTGCTTTCCTGACCCACATCAATGCGAAATGAAAAGGCTACAGAGAAATCGCTATTCATAGCAAAATGGGAGTTGCCACCTAAGACCTGCTGTTGGATTAAACAGCCAGTCCATTATTTTCTTCATAGCTATTCCTTGTGCACTTCAACTGCTCTGCTAGATGACTCTTCAGGGATTAAAGAGTCATGTTTCATTTTTCACTGATCCCTAACAAAATACAGCAAGAGTTTCTACAATATAACAGAAGGGGTGCTGTCATTGTTCCAAGCATATTACATCTTAGACTAGCTGAATAACCTTTTGGGAGCCAGAATGCTGAATCGCACATAAAACATCACATTTTCTTATCCATTAAGCCACATTTATGCAGAAATGCATTCCCTGTTTTGGACTGGAGATTGCTCATCTGTAGAGAAGGGGACTTTATTCTCAACTGAGGGATAAGATCAGCAAAGAATCTCATAATATTTTTCTTCCCATTACCGTTGGCCGGGCCACTGAGCATCTCAGTTACATGACCCACTGCATCAGGCAAAGCTATACTGAGCATTGCCTCCTCCCTCTGATTGTGCGACACCAATAGCATGTGAGAACTCAAAATGGAATTGTTTTCCTTCTCCTCCTACTTGGGTTACAGTCTCACCTGGTTTCAGCAGCAAGATTTGTTAATAAAATTCTACTGCAGCAGAAGGGAGAAGGAGCAATGGGGGGGAAATCACAATTATCCAGTAGTTCAGATTCTCGTCCTCCCTCCTTGATCTGATTGAACCAGGAGGTCACACCACCTTTGCTTTCTACCTGCTCTCAGTCAGGTTACTGTTTCAGATTGCATCACTCATCCAGCACTGTGCAAGTGCTCACCATAGCCACCATATTTCAGGCACATGCTTCTCTTCCAGTCCTAGAATCTTCAGGTATCTTTTTATAACCTCTTAATAGGTAATTTGCAAAAGTGTACTACTTAAACAGAACAGCCATTCACTCATCTGGTCACTGGTCTTTTGAAGATCTGCTCCGAACTTCAACAAGTCATTTAGCATCCAATTATCAGTGGTGTTTAAATCATTAAGAGAACCTAAGATTTGTTCTGCAAAGATTAAAGTTCTTCCTCCAGATTCGTTTCATCAAAGAAACAGAGATATCAAGATTGTCAAAAAAGAAGAGGATGTCAAGATCTTCACAAAAGCAGACCATGAAAAAAAGAGTAAGCTGCGTACTAAGCTGTAGAACATCAGAAAACACTTAAGGCTCAAATAATTATCTAGTAAAAGCTTTTACATCATTTGTGTCATCACGTTTAAACAAATCTAAGAAAAACTTCAAGGGACTCAAATATTTGAGATGTGTTTGCCAGAGTCTTAGAGCTCTGATAAAACTCACAGGGAAGAGAAGAATAAGTGGTCTGGTGAGCAAGCCAACCCCATCGGGGAAACAAGTTGGAGATGTATGCAGGCTTTACTGCACACTAACAATTAACAGTATAGATGTTCTCTCTTGTGCTGCAGGGAGATCTCCTCATTCTTTACAAACTTAGTAAGAATTCTTGGTCAGAACAACAAAAGGGAAAACTTAACATTAGCCTTGCACTATGGTACAGATCTTCATATTTCATAAGCACAGGGGTAATTCCCATCAATGAAGTCGTCACTGTATTTCATATCCCAGTGGGCTTCTACAGATGTTTATCATAGAATCACAGAATGATCAAGATTGGAAGAGACCTACAAGATCACCAAGTTCAACTCCACTGTGACCACTAAACCATGTTTCCTAGTGCTGTATCTACACATTGTTTGCACACCTCCAGGGACATCATCCTGGGCAGCCTGGTCCAACACCTGACCACTCTGTCACTGAAGTTGTTTTCCTGATGTCTAATCTAAATGTCTTCGGACTCATTTCAGCATCTCGATGTCCTCCTTGTACTTAGGAGTCCAAAACTGAACACGATACTCCTGCTTTAAAAGTCAAGATGAGAGCTTGGCAGATTTGCCCTTGGTTTCAGTAATGCACAAGCAAGTCAACTGAACTACTGCAGGGTTTGAAGCTCTGCATGTCCTTTGCTACTTGAGCAGATGAATGACAGAGACCAGCTATGGCACCTTCAATTATCCTGAGTAGTTCCATTCAATAAGATTCAGCCAACCTCAAGCAGATCTTATGGATCACTTCTGTCTCTGCCCAGCCCCTTTAAGCAGCAGATAGGTGGAGGGCCCACACTTTGATCACAGGAGGTTTTCATCCACCTTTTGGATGTAGGGTAGCTGGTAGCAAGACCTCCACTCACTTGGAGACCTTTTCATACCACAAGGACAAATTAATTCATTTCCTGTGTCTGTAGCAGGCTTGGCATCTCCTCATCAAATACCCACTTGGCTGAGAGAGTTGAGGTTGTTCAGTCTGAAGATGAGAAGACTCCAGAGGGACCTTATAATGACCTTCCAAAGCCTGAAAGGGGCCTATATGAAGGTTGGGGAAGAGCTGTTCATAAGGGCAGGAAATGATAGGATGAGGTGGAATAGTTTTCAGCTAGAAAAGGGTAGATTGAGGCTATACACAAGGAGAAAGTTCCACAACATGAGGGTGGTGGATCACTGGACAGGGTGCCTAGAGAGGTGGCAGAGACCTCATCCCTGGAGACATTCAAGGTCAGGCTTGATGGGGCTCTAAGTAACCTGTTCTAGTTCAAGATGTCCCTGCTTGTAGGAACGTTGGACTAGATGACTTTTGGAGGTCTCTTCCTACCTTAATACATTCTATGACTCTTTTTTTACCCCCCCCCAGTTTTAACATGAGGGATAAGAGAAACAAAGACCAGGACTAGTAAGAATAGATCCTCAAACCATAGGTATGTGGGTTTCTGCAGAAAAGACTCTGAAATTCCATGGCTATTGTTGTGTAAATGTTAAGTCTTGCCTCAAAAATGCTCCCAAGTTAAAGGAAAAATAAAGAAAACCAGCAATTTAACCCCAGCTGTGATTAAACAGGCACATTTTACTCCAAGGTCACATTCAGCAGTGATGGGAGCTGAAACAACTCACTCTGGCTACTGGGGTTAACAAAGCAGTGGGGCAAACACCCACCTTCCTTTTGCAAGGATAGATGTCCCTTTTGTGTCCCAGAATTGTGGAAAAACTGTACCTGATCAAATCTACCGAGTGCCAGACTGTCTGAGGATGTGCTCAAAATAAACCTTCATTCCCTTCCCACATTACAAGGGTCTCACACAAAGTCATCAGGGACATAACATTTTAGGCAATGGAGAGAGGGTTCAGTGACAGTCCTACTATAAAAGATAATAGAGTTGGATCTGTCTGGTCCACTGAGTAGTGCCCACCAGCAGGGGTTTTTTTAAGTGGTAACAGAGTTCCTACTCAAATCTAAGTAACTTGCTTTTTACACCTCTAATCGACAGGAATGTGATTCATTCTCTTCCCAGCATGAACTGTCTCTCCCCACATCCTCTTTTTCCTTCTGCCCCTAGCAAAAGAAAGAGGAAAAATAGCTTATTAAAGAAAACAAACCCAAAGCTGTGCAACTGCTGTTTTAGCCCCATTGGAGAAGCTTTTGTCTAGTTTTACGGGGCCTGACACGTGTTTGATCAAGTTCAATTTCTGAGAAGATCTATATGGAAAACAATCAGGTGTTATCACTGCTCCAGTTATCACTGGAGCAACTTCAAAGCCTTGCCTTGGTGCATGAGGCTTGATGTTCCCCAGCTGCTGCATACAGAGTCCAAGGAAAAAGCTCTAGGATCTGACAAAGGTTGCAAGACACCTTGTAAAGCTGGAGAAAATTCCAGCAGGTGCCTAGCACGAAAAATTTCTAGAAATTCCTGCCTCAGCAGTACATGATGTTAAAAAAAATAGCAAAGAAAATATTCTCTGTAACAAATACTTTTCAAAAAACCAAAATACCCTCAAACAAGTATTTTGGAGGTGGTTTCTCCCACAGCTGCTGGTTAGGGAGTATTACATACAGTCCCTGACCGCTGCCAGACTCAAGATGATGCCCGTGACTATATTTGTTGTATTAAAAACACAGAACTTCTGTGATGACTTGGAAGAAACTTGTTCATAAGCAGTTACAATACATACTAGGATTTCACTCAGAGGTCATGTGCTCTGCAAAGTAGATACACACACAATTAATATGCCCCTGGCAGCTGTCAAGTTATAGGAGCCTGTCTGACAGCGGAGTTCTCCTGGTCATGCTCCCAGGTTTGAGGACTTGGTGTTGCCTTGCCAAGTCATGTCACAGTTTTACCTTGAGCTAGACGCAAACAGTGAGACACGAGACGGCTCTAAAACCACAGAGCAGCAAGAGTGTTGGTTCGTTGACCAGATGCAGAAAGGCACACAGCTTTTCTTTCACATGCCTCTACTTGGGTAGCGGAAAAGGTTAAATGTGATTTGATGCTTCACTGGTAGTCTAGCAGATCCATCCCCAGGTCGGGAGGGAGACTTCTAACCAATGCAAAAGGCCTGTTTACTGATATCACATCCTTTTGGGGCTAAGCAGCAGCACATCTTACTCTCTGCCATGTGTCTCCCATCTGAGCAGCTTAGGCTACACAGCAGATTGAATAAACTCCAGCTGGGACATTTCCTGTTTCCCCACAAGCTGCATTAACCCCTTCTTTCTGTCTCCTATTCAGAAGAGCTTAGAATATAAATATTTATCTCACGCATCACAGCACATCCCACAAACATCATTACTTCTCATTCCTACCATTTTGAACACTCCAGTATCACTCGGGACTTGTGCAGCTCAAGTTTAAGCCCAGCACTTCACACAATTAGGCAACACAGAAATGCTTGACCACCGATTAAGTGCATGAGAAAGGATCTTTCCTTTCACCACTAGACATTACTTCGTAGAGACTACCTTCTTTTTCTGGATTTGTATCCAAGTAGGTTAAAGCAGGTGATATTCTTTGAATTAGATGTCCCTTTTTCTCCAAGATAAATCCCTGAGAACAGAACTAGCCTGGCTACAAGAGATACCATTCTTAATCAGAACCTGTATCCTTCACCAACACCTGCTTGACCTTTCTAGGGCCCAGTATTTTAACATTTACAAGATGGGCCACCAGTGAAGTAGATACAAATTTCCTGTCATAATCACCCTTCTATTCTCAAGACACGTTGCAGCAAGAGAGCTGAGATCATATGAAACTGGTCTAGCCAGACATCTCAATGAATTCATAGGACGGGTATCCAAATGGAGTAGTGCATCATCTTCCCCAACATCAATGTATCTTATGAGCCCATCTGCCTTCAGGAGTAATATTAACAAGCCACACCACTCACTCTGACCTCTCTATGACCACTAATTCCTTCCTATTCGCACTATCCACTCTTCCCAACATGTATTTGCCAGATTTTCCCCAAGCCGACAGGATATACAGAAGTGGTAATGAACTCCAGCTGAGGCACCTCCTGCTTCCTAGAGCCTGCCTTGGCTGCACTGGTATTTGTGACAGGGTTTATTCACATACCAGTGTAGCCCAAACCTCATGATACATACCATCATCTCCAGCAGCCATGCTGACTATCTGAGAGCCTGCAGAGTACTGCGTTTTAAAATAAACACAAGTTTGCTTACACTGTATCTTGATCTTTCACCAAGGGCTTGGGCTCTGCCCAGGAGGCAGACAGAAAGACTCAGTTGGGCAGAAAGATGGGCTTGTGGTTAAGGCACTGGTCTGGGAGTTGACACAGCTGGGATTGCACCCTTCTCCCTTGACATCTCTCTCTCCTTGACCTTGAGCAAGCAGCTAATTCCCTTGGGTCCTAGTTTTCCTATCTTCAAAATGGAGTATTGAGCTGTTAGTACATCTCTCTTGTAGGGACTGGCCAGGAATTTACAGCCAAACAGAATTTTTAGGTTGTGTTTCAACCACAGTACCAAACACTTAAGGTGACATTGACTTGGGCAGATTCCTTCTAAATTATGGGCCTAAGTCACACAATCTAGAACGATGTTGCAGCTAGAGGGGAATCTGTTTTGGAGGAAAGGACTAGAATTCCAATTTATATTAATAAACTACATGATAAATTCAGCACATGTAATGTTTTTACACCAGAATGAAAATACTCACAGCTAGAAGAAGGTGAGGACTCTGCAGAACTGCTGGCTATGTGAAGGGAAACCAGACTTTTGAATAAATAAAGCTGTAGCCATCATCCTGGAACTCATAACCAGGAGTAAAAACTGCGAGGCATACAAAGTGCCTACTTCATTCAGCTTTTGCAAGATCTTGGCTGAATAATTGTGTTGTGATTTGGACCAGTTTGAGAAATTCCAGAGAAGGGTCATGGGAATAGTCTGAAGTTCAGAAATCATGAGCTGCTGAAAAAGACTGAGAAACTGGGATTGCTTAAAAAGAGAAGAGAAATGGGCTGCTGAAAAAAAGGGAAAGAATTAATCCGTGGTGGTCAGAACAAACAGCAATATTATTAAGTTACACACATTCAGGAAAACTTTGAAAGTAAAGGAATAGTGAAGCACAGGAATGTTTGTCTTGGACAGAACGTCCACCATTAGGAGAATTAAACATGAGTCAAAAAGAAAATCTGTAAGGAGTGGTACCATTTGATTCGATCCTGCTCATAGTCAGAGGATGCCCTGGAAGAAGTGAATTCCTCTCAGATTAATTTTTCTCCTTTTTTACAGATTCCACATCAACAAAATATCTGTAAAGTGAGTGCACCTGGAAATTCTCAGTTCCAGACCCTCAGATATGAGGGTTTCATCACAAGCATGTTCAAGATAGGCAATTTGTTCTACATTACACCTCCCAGCCAATAATTTGTAAGTGTTTTTAGAAAACAGTGTTTACCTTTCAAGCATCCCAGACAAGCAAGAAGCACGTGTAACACAAGGTGATTCAAGATACCCTGAAGTGTGCTCAGCATCTTTATTTTTTAAGAGACATTAAATCTTTAAAATCTCTAGACAGATGGTACCACATCCCTGTGCCTATGCTTACATAACTACAGACATTTTACAACCAGGAGTTATGTTTGTGTGCTGCAAACCTGAATACTGCTCATATGGACATTGTGTGCTGCTTACTGATGCTGTTTGCTACTCTACACCCTCTTCTAATGAGATAGAAGACTCATTTTAGGACCATAATGGCAAAAATGCTAGATTGTACCAGAAACACACATCATCTCAAGACACTGCAAGTCTTGAGAGCAACAGCAGTCTGCATGAAGTGCTATGAGTAAGACAATAAACCCTGTGATGCACAAGCGTGAAATAAAGACTGTGTGTAGAGCAGTTCCTCCTCAACCAGAAAACGCTGCACACAAACACTGAGAACTGAATTGCTGTGTCAGTGCTAAGATGTATGTTTCCATTGCCATCTGCAATCCTTGTAGATTCACAAGAACACTCCCAGCTTCCTCCTTTCCTCTAGACCTGTTACTAGGTTTCAGACTCCCTAAATAGGATGAACCACCCTTTCATGCCCCTGCAAGGCCCATCAACAGGAGTGAAAACATTTCTGCATTGTTAAGAAGGACATTGAGATGCTGGAGTGAGTCCAAAGAAGAGCAACAAAGCTAGTGAAGTGTCTGGAGGTCAATTCTTCTGAGGAGCAACTGAGAGAGCTGGGGTTGTTTAGTCTGGAGAAGAGGAGATTGAGGGGAGACCTTATAGTTCTTTACAATTACCTGAAAGGAGGTTGTAGAGAGGTAGTGGTCAGTTTCCTCTCTCCAGTCATTAATGATACGACAAGAGGAGATTGCCTCAAATTGTGCCAGGGGAGGTTTAGATTGGACATCAGGACACATTTCTTCCCTGAAGGAGTGGAACAGGCTGCCCAGGGAGATAGTGGAAGTCTCTTCCAATCTTGATCATTCTATGATTTTATGATTGCTATTGAACCCTCACTACAGCACATTTACCTTATTGCATAAGGTCTGCCTCAGCATTACTCAGAGAGAGAAATTGCTTACAGATTGACTTGCACTCAATTTCTATGTCAGTTTAAGGACTTAAGAGCACCGTTTCTACTGAAACAGAAGATCCAAAACAGCATTTTTACTTCATTATTTATGCCACTGTGAAGGTGCCTCAAGGAATTTAGAACAAAACCACAGATGATGTTACAGCTAAACACCGATGTACCTATACAACTGCTGCTAGATTAAGCTAGAGCAGGCATATGTACAGAGTACTAGCAAGACATTATCTAGATGAAGGAAAAAAATAGCCCTTTTTTAAACAGAAAATAAGAAGTATCATGAAGAGTCATGATTTTGACACTAAAAGGAGGAATAAGGAGCAACTACCCCCTCCTCAGGCATCATAATTAACTAGCTCTCTGTCCTACTTTTTGCTTCTCAAGTTAAAAAAAAAAAAGAGATCAACAAAGCCACAAAAAATTAATATTTTAAAGTTGACCTGTGCAATCCAAACTCACAATTAGAGATAGTCTGGAGATGCAAAGACTTTGAGCAGGACGTGACTCAACATCAAATCTGAACATTCAGGGATCATAATCATTCATGTGCTTTTTGTTGCCCATATCTCCAGTTCCCTCAACGATGAAGAGCACAGCAGCAATGTCTGGTTCTGTGCCACAAAATCATATAACCTAATTCTCAGAAAGAGTGGAAAGCTTTCTGGAAAGGCCAGTGAAGAGCTGTGCCTACTCAGCTGTAGCTGTAAAATGCTTCTAGACATTTATATGAGTTATACACAAATATTTAGTGTTTTTTCAATTAAAACCAAATATTTACTACTCTAATTGGAGCAGTGCTTGGCAAACATGCTAGCCTCCAAATACAGAGCATCGTCCTAAGGAAACACTTACTCATCCACCAAAGATAATTAATGCAAAAGGAAAAGAAGAACACAAACCCCAAACTTTCTTTCCACTACTAAAAAGACAGCTTTTGCAGTTCTCCTGAATCACAACGTCACTGCTGTGGATTTACCCCATCACAGTTCATTTACTGACCCAATTGTTCATAACTTGTGATCTTTTTTCAAAACAGCCAGCTATAGAGGGATGGACAAATCTAAAAGGCTTTGTCTTTTTCTGGCCTAGAATAGAATAAAATCACATCCTTCCACTCAGATCACTGTTTAGAACTGTATGCACATGACATCTAACACAAGTGATCCTAGAACATGGTGCAGTCTCATAGGCATTTACACAGTATCTTAGTAAATTTGTGGTTGACACCAAGTTGAGGGGGAATGTCCATCTGTCGGAGGGTGCTGCTGAGGGACCTGGACAGCTTGGGTAGATGGGCCAGGGCCAACAAGACAAAGTGTAGGGTCCTACACTTTGGCCATGATAACCCCACAATAACACTACAGACTGAGGGAAGAGTGGCTGGAGAGTGGCCTGGTAGAGAGGGATGTGGGAGTACTGGTTGACAACCCACTGAATGTGAGCCAGCAGTGTGCCCAGGTGGTACAACAGCCCAATGGCATCCTGTTCATCTTCTTAGTCGTGCAATTCTAAAACAAGTGAAGTATTAATACCAGAAGAAAAAGTATTTTCAGGGTGTTCAGCAACATCAGATAGTTACATCTTAATCTTTATACTTTGGGAAACAATGAGATTTTTGTGATTTTAAAAACCTCTGTTAAGTCCTTTAGACGGGTGACCAGGGAGCCCAAATCATAGCTGAGACAACTCTGAATTTAAGGCATGCATCAGCCTAATTAGTGTATTTTGCACTTCACATACCCACATGACACTATCCATCACCAGTAATGGAATTCTGCATTAGAGGTTTGAGGTTAGACAACCACAGATTTCTTCCTTCTTTCCCTCATCTCACAATTGTAGCCTAAAGAACTCTGAACACACAGAAGGGGAGGGAGTTGCTCACTTTGAATCATGTTACCATAAACTTGATGACTTGGATTCCAGTTTGGGACAAGTGTGTCATGAGACCTGTTGAAAAAATAAAGGTCTGTTTCAAATAGACACAGTGTCACACCCATCTGGATGGTCCTTCTGGTTTTGTCTTCATTCTGGGTTTGGTTTGGCTATCTTGGAGTTTGTTATTTCACTTTTCAAAACCATTGCCAAATGCGGACAGTGGGTGTGTCTTGCCAACATCTTGTGGTCCGCACAATACAGCCCTTTTGCTGATGTTCAGGGCAATATGGTTAAGACTTTAAAATGAAGAGAGATTTTAGCCAGTGACATGCGTTGAACAGCAGCAATTAAGCCTCATTCCAACAGTCAAGGATGACCACCTCCATCTCTCTTCATCAATGTAACATCCCCTAATCCCCAGCTGTATCATTTGTCTGGGTCTTCATTTACCAACCGTTATTAGGCAGAGCTCCAATCATCTATTACTTTATAGAGAAATAGTGGCAACCATAGTAAGTTAAATAAAAGGTTTTTCTAGTCCAGTACCCTGCTTCCAGCTATGTCCAGGAAACAGCTGTTCAGGAACAGAGACCAAGCAATTGAAATGATCCTCTTTGTGGTCTAGTCCCCCAGCAATCAGCAGCCTAAGGAAATATTTCCCAATTTCCAGAAGTAGACTGTTCCCACAAGATTATGTGCATCCAAGGCTTGGTGTTCCCTCCTAGCCAGCCAACTGGCGGAGGTTGGAACGTCAGTCTGTCAATCCTCAAACACTGCGGAATAGGTCAAATTCTCTGCCAGTAAAAATCGGTGACATTTGACCAGCTTGAAAGCAAACAACACTAAAGAAGTACTTTGGACACTTATCATAAAATGAAAGTATCCTAGAGCCCAGTTCTCCATACACAGAGGATCTTTTCAGTCATAATAGCAAGAAGGAAAATATTAGAAACAATCCATTTTATTTGGCCACCCATATGGAACCTTAGCTCAAGCTACCAAGTAGTTGCATTGCAAATTTAAAAGCTGATATATAACCCCCAAATATTAATCTCTGTTTAAGCACAGTACATTGGACACAATACTAAGAAAACCAAAGTATCAAATATGAATATATAGAAGACATTAAATAAAATTGTTTCAACCAGCTCTCCACATAGCTAAGGTGATTTCATAGAACCATTATAGAATCATTAAGGTTGGAAGAGACCTACGAGATCATTAAGTCCAGATGCACCAGCAGCCATGAATTCAGCCAAGCATTAATATGAAGAGCAGCACATAAGGTAAAATGATACTGTGTGGTATAAAGATTACTCATCTTTTCAAGGATTGTATCAGTGTAAATTACTTCAATTAATCAGAAACTGCTGCCAGAATAGTGTAATGTGTATCTCACACCATGTAGAAAGAAAGGTATCATGGGATGGGATAAATAAAAGTTATGGGATCTATTAAAATCATAGAATAATTTACTAGAAAGAGACCTCTGGAAATCATCTACTCCAACCTCCAGTTCAGAACAGGTGTAATTAGACCAGGTTATTCAAAGGACTTGTCTAGTTGAGTCTTGAACATTTCCAAGGACAGAAATTCCACAAAACCCAAGTCATGAGGTTAGAAAAATCATCCTGTTTAAGTTGCAAGTGTCAAACAATATTATTCCTCCGTTACAGTGGAGGAATGCATTTGCATACATTACATTCACTATTCAACATCCTTTCTGTTTCTTATTGTTGCTCTGCTGAGATTTCTCTTTGCAGAGGCCTCCCTCAGTTTCTGGAGCCAATATAGAAGAGTGGGAAGGGGAAGACAGGTTCCTACCACACCATACATCAGCCAGAACAGCGGATAGAAAAATTGTAATCTTAGACAGTATCTGTAGGTATCTTTCCAACAAAGGATTCAGAACTTCTGATAGATGTCAGGTCTTGGGATACAACATTACTGCTCTGGAGGGACACAGCAAGAGGTAGGCAACAGCTACAAGGTGGACCCAAATCCTTCCAGAGTCTGGCTCCAAGATAATTTCCTATTCAGAAATTCCATGCAAGATAAAAACATCTGTACACCGACCTCCTCTTCTCCTCTATAAAAGGTTTCACAAGTTCTGCCCTGGGAAGTCTTCAACTCTACACTCTTAATCTAGGCTGGCTACTCCCAAGCAGTGAAAAATAATCCATCAAGAAGTACAGACCAATACAGAACCGCATACAAGCCAGATATTAAACCAACTTCTTGGATCCAGCACACTAACACGTACGAGAACACACTCACTTCAAAAATTACGTAATTACTAACACTGCTCAGACTGTGTTCAGCATCACTTCACATGCTCCATTAGCTGGGAGTGATAGTTAACTATGTTTGGTGCAGGTATTTAAGTGGAGAGAAGAGAAAGAAGATCCCATCACTTAAAAAAAAAAAAATTTCTTCTAGCTTCATCAAATCCCACCTCTCATATTTAATCACAGACTACTAGGGACCTCCAAAGGTCATCTAGTCCAACCCTCCCACAATAAGCAAGGACATCCTAAACTAGAACAGACTACTGTAGATTTAATCCATATTAGGTTGGCATGTGGTGTTGATGTGTATGTGACTTGCCTTGAGTAGTCTCTTCTCTATGAGTGTTCGAGTAACCAAACTAGTGATAGTGGTGGTTACTATACTCATGAAGTTGACTAGACTTCCCTGTGTCTGCACTGGGGAGGAATGTAGAATGTTTCTCTGTGTTTCACATACTGGGCTGAGGATTTTTACTGCAATCTGTAATGTGTTTCTAAATTATTTTGTAGCTGTTGCCTTATAAATATCCTTTCCTTCCAATCCCTGAAAGGTTCTCTAAAAAAGACTGAGGAAGAACTGTTCACAAGGGCATGGAGTGACAGGGCAAGGAGGAATTGGTTTAAGCTAGAAAAGGGCAGGTGGAGTCTGGACATGAGGAGAAAGTTCTTTAATCTGAGGGTGGGGGATCACTGGCACAGGTAGCCTGGAGAGTTAGTGGAGGCTCCATCCCTGGAGACACTCAAGATCAGGCTGGATGGGGCTCTGAGCAACCTGTTCTTGTTCAAGATGTCCCTGCTTGTTGTAGGGACATCGGACTAGATGACCTTTGGAAGTCCCTTCCAACCCAATACAATCTAGATTCTATGATTCAGCTTTCTGCTTTTCCCTAAGGAGTAGCTCAAACTAGGTGATCACTGACTAAAGCAGAACAAAAGTTATTATCTGCTTGACTTTGGAAACCTAATCCTTTCGGAGAGATCAGAGCAACAGAAATGCCACACATGAACACCTCCAAAACTCAAGTAAGGAAAACATTTAAGGTGCACAGCTTGCACAAGCAACTTTCCATCATCCTAGCAACTTGGTTCCATCTGGAACCTCCTATTTTTGTATTTCAGAAAACAGGGGATTAAGGAGGAAAGGAATGAGGATTTCTAAGTTCTTTGCTTCAGAATGGAAACAATTTTAATTTCCACTACTTTTTGCCCCCTCTACTACCCTACCACATGCTAGAACTGTTTTCCTTCTCATTGCACTTTGTATTTGACATGCAGGCAAGTCAGGAAAACATCATCCAAATAATTATGAGCCTCTGCACTGCTGAAGGTTATGAGGAGAAACACCCAATGCAGTGGGTCAAGGAGCTGGGTGCTGATTTACAACTTTGGCCAGAAAAATCAGCCTATATTAATCATTAATGGATGTAGTGCTAGAGGGACTTGCCAGAAGTGCTACTCATAGTGGTAAAAGTGGGCATAACTGCTTCATTTTTTGAGACATTCTGTGCTACAGTTCATAGTTTCGGAGCACTTTTGGCAAACTTGGTTATCGCTTTTGATATCTTCACTTTTCTGCTTTGATCCAGACCAAGGCAAGAGTACATGCATGTGCGCTCTGAGTACGTGGAGCCACACTGCACTGCCTCCAGCAGGAATGACTGTGTGCACAGTATGATGGCTACAGTACATTTTCAGTGCTTTTTGTGCTTAATTTTTAAACAGGACCCCCACAAGACACTGTCTAGCCAGACATCTCATTAAAGCCGATAGATTTACAAACCCCAGCTTATGGTTTCTGAACTGTGTGTGGCCTTGCACAAATGTTGCGTGCCACAAGTTTCAGTTGTAGAGTAGGAAGAAGAGCCCTCCCTATCTCCCATACACAGTCCTGCTCCTCACAATAAAACATTAATATTTCTGAGAGGATCTATTACAACACACCCCTCCACTTAGTGTAACAATGGAACCCCAAGCACAACCGAGGCTTCTACTTAAAATAAATTAGTGTTGCCATTGTAAAAACAAAAAAATAAATAGCACTAACAATTCCAGAGGAATTCTGTCAACACAGATGATGGGCACGGCTGTCATAGGATTTTAATTTCACAGATTTCTAAAACTTGCCTTTTGACCTTTTACCTTCTAGAAACAGTCATGTTATAGAAACCTCCCTGAAGAGCAGGCTGTCTCTCCCTATGCAAACAGGTGAGAACACTCTGGAGAGCTGCTAGTGAGATATATGCACTATCTGTCAGGGGTGAAGGAGTCAATTCAAAGCTCTGATTCAAATACATGCTCTTTAAAAGCTTCTAGTGTTTATATTGGCTTCGTGTCTGCAATACTATTTTGAGAATGTTCTGCCTTAGGCATTTTTCTCATTTCCAAGAGGAAAGGTACTTCAATTGGGCCATGAATGTTGTGGTTTAGTTCCTGCCTTGGGCTCCTTGCCGAGGCTTCCACCTGCCTGCTTAACAGCAGAGCTTTTCCACTGCTCTGCACAGAGCGATATCTGGAGTTTAAAGACTTCTGCAGTGATGGTGCTATGCATGGTATTGTGCACCGCACCCACCTCTGTCCCATGGCTGAGAACAATTAGAGTTAGAGCAGGGAAAGAGCACAAAAAAAGCAATATTTAGACAGTAAACTTTCCAAGCATTCAGGAGAGAATGGCTTGCAGATGCGTATGCCTAACTGATATTTACACCCCCATTGTTTCTTTTAACTCTGTGCTCATCTTACGCTGGGCTTCTTCTAATGAAAAAAGTAATAGCACTGAAAGCAGTTCTCGGTGAGAAATAGCATCCTTCTCCTTCCCTCTCAGATGTTCTGAATCCTAAAATGAAAATCAGCATTCTGGAATTATGTGTTTTTGCAGGAGGTACAGATACATCAGCTACATCGGCTACATCCTTTTCAGCCAAGAGACATCAAAAGACTTTGTTTACCCAGTACAGAAGAGCTGGTACAACATTTTCAGATCAAACACTCTAAGCATGCAGGTGGAAAGAGAAAAAGGAAGTCTCAGCATGACATAATATTTAGGTCCATTTTCCCCCTTGACAAAGACAAATTACCAAGGCTCAGATATATCTTTTATATACTGGAAGTGCAACACACAGACTTTCACAGTCTTCCCTTGCTCAGTCATCTTGGAGTACTTTCTAGCAGGGAAAGAGAAACATATACACCAGTCTTTTTGCATTTCCTGTGTACTACAAATAACTACGCAAATAACTGTCTACACGAATAACTCACATGTGAGTGGTGACAATTAGCACATGCAGAAAGCAACAGCTGAGCCAAGGTCGCTGCAAATAATAACGCTACCTTTTCTATAAATACTTTGGATGTCAAACAGCCACTTGAAGACTAGTCCACCAACTCACACAATTCAACTAACAGAGACATTTACAGGCTTTGCAACACACCTCTTGTTACATCTCCACAGGAAAATTCTATTTGGTTTACCCAATACCCTCTTCCAAGATAGCAAGAATACCTTGGCATTCTGCCCTGTGAAACTTTGGCTTTCTCTCTGTCTTGGAAATTGATTTGGTGGTTCAACAACATATTTCTTTTAACTTCCTATGATTGACATCTGATCTGAACACAGCTAGAGCAAAGGGACATGCTGCATGACACATCAAGAAAAAAAAACTGGCCAGACAAGGAGTATGTATTGACTTGATTTGACTGGTAAAGAAGGAAATGTGAATTTAAGCATTTTACATACAAAGAAATAGACTGTTGTAATTTGAAATTTGAGGTTTCTTGGCCTGAGGTATCGGGAAGTTTCTATGGCAACTTATGAAATTATTTTGGCTTTGCAAAAAACTAAAATGACAGGTTTAGAGCATCTGGCTCTGGGTTTCCAGGTCCCCCTTCTTCTTGACTTCACTATTGTCCTGGTCCAGAGAGAGACACATGGCACCGGGCTGGGCACAGCAGCCATCTTGCCCTGGGAACATGGTGAATAGAGAGCGTAGTACTTCAAAGATCAGCACAAGGAAGGACTTGTCTGAACTCCATTGTTTGTTGGAATGGAGACAGTTCTTCCCTCATTCTTGGCTACAGGAATCAGCACACTAGAAATAGATGACTAGCTTGGAAGCACACGGAACAGAGAACTGGACTGTAAAATTCCCACTGATGCTGAGGGAAGTGTGCATGGACCAAATAGACTCCACATTTCCAGAAGGAGCAAGAACTGCTGCAAGTCTCTTCCCTTTGAAGAGCTAGAGAGTGCAGCTTGGCCCAGTTATCTAAGAATATGTGATCAATCTCTTTACATCTTTGTATAGGGTGAATTAAATATGCCATGTTGGGGTTTTCGCCAAATGGAGTTAGTTTTGGCGTTTTATTTGCCTGCAATTTATAGAAGGTTTTTGAACCCTCAGCTTTTTTTTTGTCTAGTTTTAGTCCATTAGCACATTAATGAAATTAATTGGTTAATTTTGTCTCAGGATAAACCTGTGACATAGACCTACACAAGTAATGCAAAGGCAGGAAATCAGATGTATAATAAGGCACATTCAAATAACTGCACATTAATGTCTGAAAAGTCTGAAGTATTGATTAAATGACACATTGGTACGTTTTTGGCTATGTTTTTATGTCATGAACAAACTAAATTATGGCCATAACTTGTACAGACATTCCTTTGCCAGCTGAGGAGACTGGTATGGCTCTTTATTACAGCCTTTCACAGAGTGTACAACACCATATGGACTTGTGCAGTGTCAGCGGAGGAAGAATTGTGTCCTCTGAACCCAGAAGACTTGAATAAGACTGTATAGGATTGCTTTTTTCTCATAGGATTTTGTTCAGATGCCTTTGCATACGCCCTTGCCAGACTGCAAGCATAGTCAATACAGTCAGAGAAAGAAATAATTTGCCAGAAATCAAGTAGGTTAAATCATTCCTGTGAAGAATTTACATAGGTAAGTAACACGCGTCTGGAGGTAAAGATCAGACTGGACTCCATGCAGATCAACATTTCTGACACGTGCCAACTGCTAAAAGCACAACACACAACAGATTTCTGCAACACAACAGACAAACAGCTACGCTTGGATTAATTTTACAAACACCAAATGTTCTTTCTCACCAAGGCCTTCTTCCTTTTTTTCTTTATGAACAGAACTGTCACTCACAACAGAACCGAATGGAAATGATCAAACTGGAGTAATTAAAAAGACATCTGTACATGTTGGATTGGGTTCTACTGGAGTAGCTTGAAGCAAGAGTTTATATACGCTTCCATTGAGTTTATTTTCTTAGGGTGAACGAAATAGTAACCTCTTGGAACAAGGAATGAAGAAAATTGGTCTTCCACGGAAACCACAACTGAGAAGAACTATGCAGAATAAGAAGTACTATGATATTTAAATTTCACTAAACAGTTATCTTTATTCAGAAATTCCTCTCATCTTATTATATACCTAAAACTCATTACCCACAGGTTGCCTTCACCTGAGCATCCAAAATATTAACTTAAATAGAAGTATGTTGATGATTTATCAGCGTATCAGGAAAGCAGGCCTAAGCTGTTTTAGGGAAAAAGAAATCTTAATTACAGCTTGAGGGAGTGGAATTGAATTGAGTAGAGGATTATTTCCCAATCCCCCTTCAAGCATAGATTAAATTAGCAATATCACCCCATCACATTTCAAAGCTGCAATGAACACCTTCTAAATAGGTTAAATACTGAGCCAAGACCACATAATATAATAAAGGAAGCTCAAGAGTAAGAGGTATGTAGCCCAGTAGCAATAATTTCATCATGTCCATATAAAAAGCCAGTCAGGTACCACACGATGTTGAGTAATGAGTATAAGATAAACTTCAGAGGCTTCAAGGATAAAATGCAGAGGTTTCAGTGTTCTGACCTAAACCTTCACAGACATTACAGCATCCTTTCTCTGTTCTTAAAAATCTATCTGCCCCCAACAAAAGTAACCCAGAAACAAAACTGCTGAACCATTTGACCTGTTTTCTTACACTGAAATGCTTCTAATTCATTAGTGGCTGGGATTACTCACTGTGAGTCTACCTTAGCTTATGTGTAGAGAGAGGTATTAGGAGGAGTATGGAGCAGTGGGGGTGACTTGCATTAAAAACTAATGTCATCAGCTGGATGGGAGAAACTTCCAGTCTAGAGCAAAGATTTGAGAAACAAGAAAACTGTTCTTTGACATCTGCTTATTTTAAATAAATAGCATTCATTTTACCTAAAATGGTAGTATACCTGGTGCAAACACCTCGGTTCCTGTTATCTCTGAATTGACTCAGAGTTCTGCTCTTACAGATTCTCTTTAGGAAGGGAATGGGAAAGGCCTCTGTGTTTAGTCACTCCCAAACTTTGTTTTTCCATTTAGTTCTTACTGAGAGGTTACATAGTACCCAAGGAAATGGGTCCCAAATACAGATGAGACCTGTAAGAGTGACTGCAGTCCAATTAAAAGGATTAGGAAAGAATCCAATGAATTATTTTTCCCATTGAATAACAAGCAGTAATTGCATTCTTATTATTCTGCAGGGAAGAACTGATTGCCATGGAATTCTCAGCAGGAAAAAAAGTCACATTCAAATAATTATTTGAATGTCAATATCCATCTCACTGAATAAACAAGCCCTTTCTATAACTGCACATGAGTAGTTATCAGAGTCTTATGGCATCTGCACCCCTAAAACCTACTTTATTTTGTCAGATTTAATCACTCATGTAGCAGTGCAGTATATCAGTGTAATGCAGACACCAGCCAGTCCTGGGGGAGAAAATAAAACAGGAGAGGCTCATAACAATGAGGTCCATGGGACACCGCCACACAAAAGATGCAGAGATTTATATTTTAATGAAATCCCACTTTATGATGGAGAAATATTCAGAATTGTCTTTTCTGATTTCATTTCTTTTTCAAGTACAAAGCTACAGAACGACTTGCATTCATTTATTGTAATAAAAAGCAGAAGTCAAAGCACTATCAGTTTATCATATGTTTAAGAAAGCTATTTGTCTTGTCAATAAAGTAGCAAGTCTTTATTTGTGCAGAGCTTGTGATAATAAAAGTGCATACCAACAGCACTTTTGTCCAGAGATAATGTAAAGGTGGAAATGATTGACATGAAAAGACACACAACTGAATCAAGATCGTGACTCAAAAAGCAAAAGAGCTCTGAAACCACAGCTCTCCATGACTTACTGGAAGTGCATGGAAAGACAGACTGGTTTTAACTAAACTCCTTGACTCTGCCAAATAGTTATTTCTCATTAAAACTCCTCTGAGCTTTTAAACCCACAAGAAACTTCCAATATATTGTCTTTTCATTCAAAGTTGGAACTGAAACAAACATCATCTTGTCAGGATTTGTGAAGATGAAAAATCTGAGGGACATTGCTCAGCAGTTTTTGTCAGCTGTCGTGAAAGATAAGTGATTGTCTGCACAGAAGTAAGCCAGAGTTTCCTCTGTGCAAAAGAAACATGGAAACAGCCATGGGTGCTCCGGCTGAGATCAGCTTGGCTCACTGGAACAGGTTGCCTAGAGAGGTGGGAGAGGCCCCATCCCTGGAGAGGTTCAAGGTCAGGCTTGATGGGGCTCCGGGCAATCTGTTCTAGTTTGAGATGTCCCTGCTTGTGTAGGGGGCTTGGACTAGATGACGTTGGAGGTTCCTTCCAACCCAACACATTCTAGGATTCTGTGATTGTCGTCCTACCAGACACAAACAGACAGCACCTAAGGGGCTGCTGCTGGACAGCTCCAGAGGGCTGGCAAGAAGCTAGGCAAAGGTGCTATCGGTGGTATCCTCAATAAATACTCCCATAATGCCTTATCCCTGAGGAATCTAGGTCCTCTGTTTCTGACTGTGACAACAATACAGAAATACCTCTGTTTCTATTTAGATCCCATAACAACAGCTGCTCAGTTTTCATAGTGTCAGGCTGAACTGTACAGACCTGAAAAAGTCCAGGTTGCTCCTGTGCATGCAGGTCACAACTTTGCCAAAACATACATGAACAGATCGCAAACAATTTGCTTTTCAGTTGTGTACTAGCAGTTGCAGAAGCTCTGTACCTTCCTGCCCTAGACATCATAAACAGTCATCACATACATCTCACTGATTTTCTTCCTGAATGACCTGTAGCACCCTGTGTAAAGGCTTCTTTTGCTAAAATATGACCACACAGATGGGCAGCACAGGCAAGGTTTGGTCAGCTCATACCACACACCCCTAGGAGGAACAACCATGTGCTATTCTATTGAAATTCTAAGTGCTCCTATGGAATAGACAAACACAGGAATGGCCCAACTTGGCTGTGCTTCCTTATTGGCCACTCCTAAAGATATCCTCCAAGGTCAGCAAGCTGACTATTTTCTATTCTTTGGTGGAGGCCTTCCTTAAGCCTTTCCAAATTATTCTCCTTTCCCTTGTTAACAAATCTTTCTGAGGAGCAAGCAATGACATCTATTTGTTTAATGGCACACAAAAGCAATTTGAAACAGTCCATCTTCTCTCCTTGTGTTCTCCTAAGTACTCCAGGCAGGACATGACCATCACATTTCTCAGTGGTGCCTTGGAGAGAAGCTCAAATTCCATTTGCAAAACAGGTTATAAGTATGGGAGGAGAAAAGCATGGCTCTAACACAGCAATACTTTGGACAGCACGACTATAATCTTTGCCCTCTACAGTTACATCCCATCTCTTTGAAAGGACAGGGCCTCAGCACAGCTGCTGAATCTGTCCTTAGGCAAACAGGCATACTTCTGTCAGTCTTCTGTCAGAGCACCACTAGTCGTATCTGAACTGGGCATTCCCAAAGCAATGTCATCTCATCTTGGTCTCTGTTCCAGCAGATGACCACCACTCAAGTGCAAAGACTCAGCTATTTCTACAGAATCCACAAGAAATCCTGGTATCAACCTCTCCTGCGATCATCACTAAGAACTGGGAATCCAGGTCATTCTAGTTGGTAGTAGTGACTGGCCCAGCATCAGAAATAAGTTTTGGTCTTTGGTTTAAGTCCCAGGACTATTTTTCAAAGGATTATTTCCTTTACACACCCACTTGAATGCTGAGAACTTAACTTTCCTTCCTATCAAAATGTGGGCTGGGCTCACAGCTTTCCAAAGAAATAATTTTCCATCTCCACTGTAAAGATTATCCCTCCCTGGTCATTTGAATCTAGATAACATGGACATTTTTAATAGATTCTGTTTCATTTTTGCTCTCCAAGAGCCCTGCCCATGGCTGGTGAGAAGCTGAGAGAGTTTCAAAGTAAAAGTTCTTACATAGCCTTCTACTTATTTCAAGCATTAAAATTAAAATTTAAAACAGCTACTTTCCCAGGCAGAAGACTAATGATAGTTTATCCTTCATTCACAGATGTACACACATATTGCAGTAGGATTGTCTACTGACATAGAATTGTGACACTGATAACACTTCACTATTTTTTCTAGGTCTTCCTGGACAGGCTGGGGAGGTGGGCACAAGCCAACCTCATGGAGTTCAATAAGACTAAGTGCATCTGGGTCGAGGCAATCCTAAGCACAACTACAGGCTGGGCAGTGACTGGCTAGAGAGTAGCCCCTGAGGAGAGGGACTTGGGGGTGCTTGTGGATGAGAAGCTCAACATGAGCCAGCAGTGTGCACTTGTGGCTCAGAGGGCAAACC
>JAOXOE010000256.1:9329197-9386947 GCA_028565055.1 Phoeniculus purpureus | reverse complement strand
CTTTTTAGGATCTCAGGTAGTGACAGGACTAGGGGGAATGGAGCAAAGCTGGAGCTGGGTAGATTTAGACTGGATGTAAGGGGGAAGTTCTTCAGTGTGAGAGTGGTTAGAGCCTGGAATGGGTTGCCCAGGGAGGTGCTTGGGGCCCCATCCCTGGAGGTGTTTAAGGCAAGGCTGGATGAGGCTCTGGCCAGCCTGGTGTAGGGTGGGGTGTCCCAGCCCATGGCAGGGGGATTGGACCAGATGACCTTTCGAGGTCCCTTCCAATCCCTAATGATTCTAAGTTTGTGAAGTAGGTCTTGATGTCACAGAGACTACACTGTGGAATCCTCATTTTGAGACAAAACCTCTGACTCCTACTGGAATATCATCACGAAGAGCAAGCATCAAAGGAAACCATTAAAGACATCCCCAAATCCCAAGCATTTGACAACCCAAGTCCAGCTTCTTTTCTAAAACCAGGATGGAAATATGTGTTCTTTGTTTGACAGCCACAACAATGATTGAGTAGTCAGATTTGTACCATGAAAAGAGCTCAAATAATGAAGTGCCTTTCCGAAATAAACTGATAATGCTAAGTAAGTGAAATACAAGCAGTTATTCATTATGGTTTAGTGGTGACCTTGACACAGTAGAGTTAATGGTTGGACTTGATGATCTTAAGAGTCTTTTCCAACCTGAATGATAGGCCCTTGTAAAGATCAGCCATGTCTGCTTACTCAACATCTTCATCTCATACAGAGACCACAGCACATTTCTAAGGGTGGATGAGCCCTGAGGTACAGCCAGACTGAAATGAGCCATCGGTGTTATGGCAGCAGAACAATATGGTGTAATAGCCCAGCAGAACCCAAGGGTGGAGGAAAAAGGCCAGGAAACCTTTTCCTTTCCTTCATAACTACCCTTATCTAGAACACCATAGCGAATACCAAAGGAGATGAACTTCTGTCCCTTCAGACCTGTCACCTGCTCTAGCTCAGCAACACAGCTGTGAGATTTCATTTAGCAGCCTCCATCAACAAGCCACACCATGAAGACCCACATCAAAGACATCCTGTTCGTGTCACGCTCCACAGAGCCTTCTCAAAAGACATTCTGCTACTCCCAGGAGGTCCAGAGAGCACTGTGCATCCATACAAGCTGGAGGGCAAGCAAGAGCTAGCTTTGAGGTTTTGCTGCTCTTCAGATAAGTGTTCAGAATTTCAGGTGCTTTAGAATAGAAGCTCCAAAACCTTCTGAGGTTCTCCTGTCTCTGCACACAAGCGTTTACAGTGCAGAGAAACCCACCAACGTCAGCTGTGAGCACACAGGACCTTGCTACAAACACTGGTTAACACTTCCTTTCTTAGCCACCGAGGAAACCCACAGTGACTGTTATTCAGGAAAACGTCTCCCCTTTGGACTAATTCATTCATGTAGCTCTGTATAATTGTGCTTCCCATTCCAACTGCACTTCCCATTCCAATTGCTCCCTTCTACTTCATCATAATAAAGCTGAAGGATAAACACCAGTACCTCCAAAAACAAAAGTACAGAAAGTCAGTAGTTGAAACAGTTAACTGGACATTTCTGAGCGAAGAGATCTGTATGTGCTCATATTGCTTGTTTGAGAAGAAAATCCAAGAGGCAGTTGTAAAATTAAGTTACTATTCACTTCCAAATACATCGTTTGCTAAACACGTACAATTACGTCTCTGCCAACTGGTCTGGTATAAGGATAGTCCACACACACCTTTCTGCTTGCCCTGAGAAAAAAACCCCATGGCTCACTTCTGAATATGCAGTGAGGGAGAGACATCAGTGCTCACAGGTGCAGGAATAGCTGGTCTCTTGCAAGCGTGGTGGGTTCTGCTTGTCCAGCCTCAGAATTTGGGTCTGAGAGTTACCCAGGATTCTCCATCCTGAGTTTTGATTCAAATAAAGTCCAGATAGTATCACTCAGAGTCAGCAGTATTTGCAGACTTTTCAGTGGCTAGTAGAGCTAAAAAGATTTTGAGGTGAGGAGGAGTCAATCTGATATTCTGCAAAACAGAGGAGCTCAACCCATCATTCTTGCATCAAACTCATGCCAGACAGCTAAGACACAGAAGAACTTTAAAAACACATCCTATCTTGTTTGAAAGACCATCAGTGCAGGTCAAACACACAGACGGAAAGAGTCGGTAAACTAAGTTTGCTCTGTCTGGTATCAATGTTACAGGACTGACTCCGCTCTCCTGCCCTGTTGGGTAGGGTCAGTCCTTCTCTTCTTGCCTCTTGATTCGAGTGCACATGAGGAAGGTAAAAGAAAGAAAGAAAATTAAAACTATGGGAAGAAAACACTGAAGCTAGTTCTGTTCCTTAAAGATTCAAGCCAAAGGTAAACCCCAGTTTCTGGAAGTGTGTACACTTAATTTTTATCTTCCCCACTTATTTATTTTTTCTTTTCTCCTCTAAAGCAAATGCTGTTCTTACCCTTCCTTGCTTTTTCAGCTTTATTCCTCTGGGGTTTTTCCTTTCACTATTAACAAACAGCTCTGGGGTTTTGGAAAGACTGACAGTATTTAGAACCACAAAACTGCTTTGGTTGCTGAAAATTCAACGGAAGTCATAGAGGTGACCAGGAAAACCAGATAGGCTGCTCTTTGGCTGCTGCATTCCACCAGTCTGGAGAAACAAATGAAGTCTGATCTAGCTGTTATAGTAGTGGCTCTAGGTAAGGTACAAGAATTATCTGGTAGCTCCGTGGTTGACTAAAAGCATTCCCAGAACCATCATGTCTGTCCCTAGAGCATAGAACCACATTTTCAGAGATGAGAAGCTGTAGCTTCTGCAGTATGAGCATCCAAGCTCCACAGCTCAGATGCATGCTCGCTATGGGCTCCATCAAAAGATTTTTAATGCCAAGGCTTCATTAGGCTTTGAATTTGATCAATTTCAAGCATCTACCTTTGAAATCTGCCCCCATGCAACTGAACAAATACTTTTGCAGACTTCCTTCTTCCCAGTTACATGGGAAGAAGTTACTTTACATCAAATATCCACCGCTAATCTTTCTGCTGATGTAATGTGGCTGTAGTGAGTTCATGTGGAAAACTGGGCACTTTCCTTTTCTCAGAGAGCCTGGCAGACAAGGAGACTCTGAAGTCATCCGTTCAATCAAACTAACTACCAGAGAAATTTAAAGATGTTCTAAGAGATGTGTGAATTCATATCTTGAAAGGATCAGGATCTCTGCTCTAACTATTAGCTTATTATTATTATGAAAAGGATCGGATTCTAACAGTCTCTAATTATTAGTTGTACCATTCAACTGTGTGAAGAGTGTTAATTATATTTTATTTTCTTGGAGAAACAGAACCCCTTCAATCTGAAATGATGGAAATTCAGGATATTTAGTTCTCAAAAAGTGAAATATTACTTCAGCAGGAAGGAAACAATTCCCTCCTTCTCATAGCAGAAAACTTCAATACATACTTCATTTTAATTGTTTGCATAGTCCCACGAGGGTCTCTAAATCAACATTAGGATAAAAATTGATTCTAAAATTAAATTCAGCTGAGACAATTCAACTCTAGAAACAAATTTTTAAACACACTTTGAAAAATTTAATTCAGCTATATTTCATTTTTATGGAGCAGACAAAGAATCAATTGATTCCAGAAAGTTTGTGGGTGTGAACTAAGGGGCAGGCTGGCACAGGTAGTACTGTCGTGGGTGCCCATTACAGGCACCCAGATCAGAATTAGGAAGTTGATGAGGTCTTCTACAGGCAGGTGACAGCTGCAGGCCCTGGTTCTCATGGGGGATTTTAACTACGCTGATATTTGCTGGAAGTCCTACTCAGCCAGCCACCCACAGCCTGGGAGGTTCCTCCAGTGCACTGGTGGCAATTTCCTGATGCAAATGGTGCATAAGCCCACTGGGAGAGGAACACTGCTGGATCTTGTACTCACCAACAAGGAGGGTTTGGTTGAAGCACTGAAGGTTGAGGGCAGCCTTGGTTGCAGTGACCATGAGATGGTAGAGTTCAGGATCTCATATGTCAGGAACAGTCACAACCCTGGACTTCAGGAGGGCCAAATTTGGTCTTTTCAAGCAAGGGAAATCATTTGGGACAGGGTACTGGCAGATAAAGGGGCCTAAGATAGTTGGTTCACATTCAAAGACCTCTTCTTTCAAGCCAAAGACCAAAGCATTCCAACAGGTAGGATGTCAAGGAAGGGAGACAGAAGACCTGCGTCTTGGTGCTGTCTCCAGGCACAGCAAGGACAAGAGGGTCATTAGGGACAGTCAGCATGGCTTCACCAAAGGGAATTCATGCTTGACTACACTGATAGCCTTTTATGGGGGCATAACCGGGTGGAGATGATAACAAAGTGGTGGATGTGGTCTATCTTGACCTCAGTAAGGCATTTGACAGAGTCTCCCGCAGCATCCTCACAGCCAAACTGAGGCAGTGTGGTCTGGAGGATAGGGTAGTGAGGTGGATTGTGAACTGGCTGCAGACTAGAAGACAGAGAGTGGTGGTCAATAGGACAGAGTCTAGTTGGAGGCCTGGATCTAGCGAAATCCCCTAAGGGATGGTACTGGGACCAGTCCTGTTTAATATGTTCATTGATGACTTGGATGAGAGATTAGAGAGCGCTGTCAGTAATTTTGCTGATGACACAAAGCTGGGAGGAGTGACTGACACCCCAGCAGGCTGTGCTGCCATTTGGTGGGACCTGGACAGGCTGGAGAGCTGGTTGGCTAAGGGTCTGAAGAACAAGCTTTGTGAGGAATGGCTAAGAGAACTAGGGCTACTGAGCTGAAGGAGTTTGAGGGGAGACCTTATTTTGATTAAAACTCCCTGGAAGAAGGCTGTAGAAAGGTGGGAGTTGGTCTCTTCTCCCAAGCCACTAGTGATAGGACAAGAGGAAATGGGCTCAAGTTGTGTCAAGGGAAGTTTAGGTTAGATATTACAAAAAATTTCTCCATTGAAAAGTTCATCAGGTCTTGGAACAGGCTGCCCAGGGAGGTGGTTAGATTCTGTCCCTAGATATGCTTTAAAGTCATGTTGGTGTGGTGCTTAAGGACATAGCTTGGCGATGGGTTAATGGTTGTACTCAGTGATCATCAAGGTCTTTTCCAAAATGAATGATTGTATGATGTTCAGCACAGGAGAAAACAAACAAACAAATTCACCAGACTAGCTACATCGATGCTGATTCTGCTCAGGGAGTATGTTACCCAATGCAGAAAAGTCTACATTGTTGTATTTGAAATTACTGTGGACTTTATAAGTACATACATTACTCTGTTTAACTTTTACAGCTAATAGTGTGCATGTGCTCACACATGTGCATGCATTTAACCCCCCGTCAAGCCCTTTAGTCCTCTGCTGTGGCAGTACAGTTGTCCTCCTGTTCCCCGCACGGAGTTGTGGACAGGGTAGGATGTGCTGCAGAGTTCCCAGAATGGGAGCAGGTCAACACGTGGCAAAGCTCAAAAGTGTCCCCATCCTGCCCCCATATCCCCTTCAGATGCACATACGTGGCCTGTCTCAACAGTGTGTGGGGCAGGAAGGCATGAGGTTAAAATGAAGAAATATGTGGGAGTGCACATCGTGACTGAGCTCAACCGTATCTGACATGATCTTTCCTTGGGTCATGTATTGACTTTTGTTGGCTGTGCCTGCCGTTTGTTGAACTATGGCTTATGAGTAACTCTTAGAATTCAAGCGGACTCATTAAACTTAAGAAGACATTTGGGAGTAATGTAATTGATTCTGAAGGAATCGCCATCCACGGTGGAAATGCTGAAGGCAGAAAGGAGGTCCCCTTGGACATGGCTCTGAGAACAGGCTGAGTCAGCAATTCTCCACCACTACTAAAGACTTCCTCTACCTTCAGGCACTAATTTGTCTGAAGACTTTTGTAAGGGTTTTGCTAAAGAGAACCAGAAAGCCTATGAAAACATGCTTTGCTGGTAACGCTTTCCATCTGTCTCCTCCAAGGCAACAGGCAGGAGGATGGTGTGTTTGGAAACACCTCGAACTAAAGTGCTGGGGTTGTCAGGGGTTTTTAGCAGTGCAGCTGTCAGTGACAAACTTAAACCTCTCTCCATCTCAGAAAATGTTGAGGTTCAAGCGAGGGTTTCCTCCAAAGAGCCCCACGCTGAATGCACATGCAATGCTGTAGGTGCCACATCCCCACCTGCTGCTAAGAGGAGCATCACTGTACAGTGCTGGATAGCAGAACTACTTTGAGTAGAAACCTTATTTTTATTCCCTATTGTGGTTTTTTTCTTAAACTTTAAGAACAGATCTTTACTGTTGGAAATCGTCCACTCCTATGGAATATCTGCAGTGGATAAATGAGTGAACTTCATTGCTCTGATCCAAATTCAAAAGTTATGATCTTAACCGGCTTATCATTTTAGCAGCACTCTCAGCCTTTCCTGATGACAAATTAACTAAACCATATGACTTTAATACATAAAGAGCTATTCAAAAGAAAACCAACATACAGATTCGTGTCCCCGAAAGAGACAGCACTGCAGCTCAGCTACCCAACTGCCATCCCACGCTGTGGCTGCTCCCTCCCTAGATGCTTATGCAAGACAATCATTCCTCAGAGCATTTCCCAGCTTGTACACACATCCAGAGACCTTCTATTAATGCTACTAAACCGAGACATAGCCACTGTATGAACTTCATCATGAGTAGATATTCTTTATGAGGAGGACCTCAAGAAATCCATATCATAGCTGTTGCAAGCTTGTTTTTAAAACACTTGGAACATATTCACACCAGCAAGTTTAAACAAAATTTATTCCAGTTGCAATGGCCAAAGTCAAAGCTCTTCCAAAACCAAAGCTCTTCCATAGCCTAAGCTCTTCCATAGCCTAAGCTCTTCCATATCCTGCAGAAGCTGTACCTTACACTAAGGCTATATTAAGTGACACTCAAAACACAGCATTCTCAGACACGTACCCTTTTTCTAAACCAACATTTTAGCAAATTTTACCATCCATATACCACGGGAGGAACTTACCTGAACCAGGCACTGCTTTTACTGTGAGGTAGACCTCCAGCTGTTACATGCAATAAAGATACGGTTGCTGTGTTCCACAGTGTTAATTCAATTTGATGGCAGTATAGACATGATCTACTTATTTTATAGATAGGCAAAGCATAAGGAGTTGGTTCCTTTTTATGCCTGTAGTTGAAATGCTGAAGAGATCTTTAACGCGGGAAAGAATGAAAATCACAAAGAAAAAGCCCTCCATTGGACTCTTTCAAGCAGATTTCTGTCCCTCTTGATCTGGGGAGCCCAGAACTGGATGCAATACTCCAGATGTGGTCTCACTAAAGCAGAGTAAGGGGGGGGAGAAGAACCTCCCTTGATCTGCTGGACACACTCTTCTTAATACATCCCAGGACTCCATTGGCCTTCTTGGCCACAAGAGCACATTGATAAGTTATTGTCCACCAAGACTCCAAGGTCCCTCTCCACAGAGGTGCTCCTCAGCAGATCACCTCCCAACCAGTGTCTTCTCCATGTCATCTAGTGATGGGATAAGGGGCAACGGATGTAAGCTGGAACATAGGAGGTTCCACATCAATATGAGAAGGAAATTCTTCACAGTGAGGGTGACAGAGCACTGAGACAGGCTGCACAGGGGGGTTGCGGAGTCTCCTTCTTTGAGACACTTAAAACCCGCCTGGACATGTTCCTGTGTGACTTGGTCTAGGTGATCCTGCTCTTGCAGGGGGATTTGACTAGATGATCTTTGGAGGTCCCTTCCAATCCCTAATGTTCTGTGGTTCTGTGATTCCCAAAGTGGATTTGATTAATAGAATTACAAGTAATGTGGGAGAATCAAAGAATCACACAGAATCACAGAATGTTAGGGGTTGGAAGAGACCTCAAAAGATCCTCTAGTACAACCTCCCTGCCAGATACTCTCTGAGTAACTTCTGAAGTTATGTCATGAGATCACATCCTCTACCTGGAATGAAAGCATCACAGTGAAGCAGAGCTGAAGGGGAAGGCAAACCCCCAGTGCCCTGTGCTGAGGCAGCCTCTCTCTCCCAGACAGTGGTCCCAAGTGCAAAGCATTTAGCATCAGTGTGTTGGGCAAGGAGCTGCGGCTGACTTCTTCCCCTGCACATGCCTCTTCTATTTTTTCCTACTCTTTAGAGATACTCAGTGATCCAGGGCTGTCCTTGAGTAGTGGTCAAGGGTATCCTGTAATGTGTTCAGAGTTGTCTATTTTACTCTGTTCCAGCTTCCCCAGTCGTCACTATGAGCATAGACTGGTGCAGAGGAAGTCAGGGATAAGTCAGAACTAGAGATTCACACTAGGGTAGAAAAGCAAACATGGAGAGTTCTAACTCATTATGTATCATAAATAACCTCACAATGAACGCACTATTCTCCACTTCTATTTCAAGCCTGCTCTGTTTGTCCTCTTTCTGCAGTCATCAGGCCACTTTCAACACCGGAATTAGGCAGAGCACATTAGGCAACCCACAGATAGGAAATGCAATCAGTTGTCACCCACTTCTGTTATCCCCTTTCCCTTTTGCCTGAGTTTTTCCACATCCCCTTTTCTCCTCCTACTCCTTCTTCCTCCCCACATCTGCTTTTAGGCGTATGAAGGGGGAAGGAGAGTGGTAGGGTCAGCAAAGTTTGACTTAGCCTTGGCAATCCACTGCCCTACTAACTTGTTGCTTTTCCCTCACTGCCAACTTGGTGGTTTGGGCTCTGAAGGCTGCAGAGTGCCATTTGTCCCCTTGCCAATGCTCTTTCTCCACCGGGCCAGTCCTCATTAATGAAGCCTGTTTGAGCTTCACTGACCCTCATACCAGGTACCTCAGGGCTGGCAGCACCTCCTCGTTAAGCATCAGCTCATTCGGCCCACTGGAGGGTGAAGGCAACAACTGAGGGCTGTCAGGTCTGGCACATACAAGCTGCTGAGGCAGTGAGGAAAAGGAAAATGAGCAATGGGGCTGTACGGCACCATTTCCCACATACCACACTTGTTGATGCATGGTTGCTCCCAATGTTAAGATGTGAGGAGTTACACCTGCAGCAGATGATTCAGCTTCAACAGAAGCAGCTTATATGGTCTCAAGGTAGTGAAGGAAACTAATCACACTGGCTCTAGGAAAACAAATAAGCACTGAACAGGTGCCAAACACTACTTGGCACTTCCAGTCACCTTGCACTTCATTTCCAGTGCAAGCTGGAAGGCAAACAAGATAAAATGACTTTTTTCCTGTTTTACACATGCAGACCTGCAGAGGTCTTGAAGAATGAAGCTGCATTCAATCAAGAAGCAGCTGATGCAGCACTGAGTGAAGGGATAAGTGCACTATCCATAGACATCTTCCAAGGAAGGCAGAGCCAGAGCTGCATCTCTGGGCACCGTAACCAGTATCATCCCCAGCTCTAGGCGCAGCATCCCTGCAGTCACTGAGTCCATGGAGAGGTGAGCAAGGAGCAGGCTGTTACCTTGCATTCACCAGAGCACCCTCAGGCTGGCCGTGGAGAAGCCCAGCCACCAAACCCGTCTTCCAGTGTCAGTGCTTTAGGTAATAAGACCCCAAGATTTGTACAGGGAAAAGCAATGCAAATGGTGGGAAGTTCCAAGTTTATCAGCAGACCAGTACCATTAGCATGCCTGAAGTGGGCTACTGGGTTAGAATCAGCCAATGTTGAAAGAAAGAAAATTAATACAAAACTATGGGCTGCACTAATGGTCACAGATCTAGAACACAATTTGCAACAAGCCAAACTGCTATTTATAATGTTGTCCTTGCTTTATTTTTCCTTTAAATTCAGTGTGAAGGACAGACATACCTCCTACTGCCTCTGCCACCAGACTGAAGCTATTTTTGGCATTCGTTATGGTCCAGGTGGCCCATCTGGCCCATCTGGCCTGATTCACTTGGCCAGTTTTCCTTTCCATCTGGGAATTTTGACCCTCCTGCTTTCCAACTAATTGTATCACATTATCTCCTTTTTGTTCCCCACTTCCCTCGCTGCAAAAGGTTGCAAAAATCTCATGGGCTGTGTTAGAAAGTCTCAATTAACCTCTAACCCTGCTTCAGTGCATGCGGCTTGGGTTACTTCTCACACCCAACCGTGGGCCCATTAACACGTTGTAGTAAAACAAAAACTGTTTTGACGGGCTGTAATTGCTGCTAAGTGATGCTGAACAAAGCGGCTCTTGTCCCGGGGTTCAGCCTGCTCCCAGCCCCACTCCTCCGGGGTTTAGGGGCTCAGCACCCCTGTATCTCTTCAAGCTTGAGCCAAGTAGCTCCCTAGCACTATAAGCTCATGAAGAAGTCCCAAGGTCCTTGGCAGCATCACCAACACCCCCCTGCAAGACCTGCAGAAAGACACCGACTAGTGGGTTTTACCCCCCTTCGTCCTCCTGCTGCAAATATAATTAGTTTATGTTAGCTGGAAAAGGTCGAAGGTGACTGAAGGGCAAGACCCTTTTCGTCTTTAGGCAAGATAGTGGAATAATTGCTTGACGCTCAGATCTGCAGGTGCTTTGTGAAGCTCGTTTGGTGCTGGCAGCCTGCAGCGAAAGCTGAGTTCCCTGCAAAATGCGGGATTCCATGTGACAGGGTTTGTTTGCTGTGGCAAGAGCGAGTGTCCCTTCATCATTTAGGGTACCTGTCACAGTCAAAGCTTACCTCAGTCACTAGTCCTCTTAGCACTTGCTCTCCTTCTTCCCAGAGAAGCCTCCTAGAGGATTGAGCTGCTGCGTGCATTTCCAGGGAGGCTGTGAAGAGGCCATGGGAATTTGTGCTGGCCACTTGTTGCCTCATCCCACCCAGGACACTGAGGAAGACATCACAGGCAGCAACAGAGCCACAGGCCATCCTACATGGACTGTCATTATGAAATGACCCCTAGCCAGCTCAGTGATGACACTGGGCACCTGGCAAGATGTTTCCTGGGTGGAACAGGTTCCTCAGGCTACGGTCAGCCAAGCTGCAGGAATGCCAATATCCTGTTTGACATGGGTGCTCGCTCAGAGATCTGTCAATAAACACAGCTTTGACAAATACACCATGCTAAAACCCCCATGGCGAGGGAAAGACCTAGACTGAGCGTTTTGGAGCCTTCAGGATTTTGCTGGACATTTAATTCTGTTATGCCCACTGGAAGTTTAATTTCAAAGAAGCTGTCAGGAAACACTTCTAGAAGACAGATTTGTCTGTTTGAAGTGGTCGCTCCATGTGCAGAGCTGGACAGCAGAGATCAGCTGTGGCTCCTCACAAGCACCGCTACTCACTTGATTCTCTCTGGGTGTGATTTAATCTCAACACTAATTGTCCTACCTGACATGAGAACAGCGTTTCTTCTCTTTCTGCTACAGAAGCCTACACACAGGAGAACACCCTTATTACACAGTACCATTAGCAACCAGAAAACTCATTGCCAGAGTATCACTTTCTCCAAACCAGCCAACCAGGTCAGCGTTTGAAATAAATAAAAGCCATCCCATCTTTTTTTGGTTCCAAGCATCCCCCATTCCTTCCAGTTTCTAGAGTTATCTTGATTTCTTACTACAAATAACAGACAAACAGCTTCAAGCATCAGCTTTTCAAAACAGCCTGCACTTGGAAACACACCAAAATAGCTGTTCCAGATACTCAGGAATAGCTGTTGTGGTTCCTTTCCAGGCATAGAAAAACCTTAAGATTTACGCTCCTGAAGTGGCTTGTGATGGGTTGCTGATCCCAAATCCCAGAGCCAACCTTCTGTGCCTGGAAGCACCCCCTGGCCTTTAGGAATTCAAACTCTATCAGAGTCAACAATTACACCTCAGACACTTGCACATCAGTGGGTACTCCCTGCCTACTGTACTCGTTGCTGGTTTGTGTCTAATTTAGCCATTTGACTTGTGTCGGAGGAATTAAGGTTCCACAAGCATTTTCTAAGCCCTAATTAATAATGCACAGGTATTGCCTAACCCGTGCAAACTGGTGCTTCTCCACTGAGTTGCACAGAGCTACTTTGATTTCTATTGTGAAGATCTTGCCTGCTTAACAGTGTGTTAACAGAAGACAAAGCCCAACTGTTTTATCTTCAGTGATTACCATTGCATGTAGGATTTAAGGGCTCAGAAATACGATCTTGGCAGTAGTGTGGGCTAGGCACAGCAGCTGGAAAATTTTGGATGTTTTCAAGCAGAGATAGTCAAAAATTGCCAAGAGCTGTCACTTGAGGACTGAATTTAGGCTATTTGTGATTGCCTAAGTAGCAAGTGCCAGATCTACCTATAAGAACAGATGGAAGCCACAAAAAGTCAGGTCTCTGTCTCACTTTTGCATCCAGGGGAAGAAGCCCTCAAGGTAAGACATACAGAGATGAGCACTGTGCACTTCAAAGCAGCCCAGAGCAAAGATGGGCTAGTGCTGAGTAAAGACAGAGCTGGGCATAAAAGTCAGGTAGCAAAATTTCTGTGCCTGTCCAGAAAACTCTCTCACATAGCCAGGGAAGCTTAAGATCCAAAATGCAGGTGCAAAAGGACCTGAAATGCCCGGCAGGTGTGCAGCCCTAGAAATGCATAGCTTCAGAATGAGTGAAGTTAAGCATCTCAAGTCACACCTACAGTCCCCACCCACGTTTCACTTTGCAGTCACTACGGGATGACTTCCATCAGTATTTCACCTATGAGTCCTGAATCTTGCCAGATGAACGTGTACAACTGTGCTCTTCCCCCTCCCACAGATCAGGATTTATATCTGTGACTCCAGGAGAAATAAGCCCCTGCAAACAGGACCTGTTGGTTCTCTTCCTGGGCCTGATGAATGGCACAGAAACAATCCCTTTTCTATCTGTTCCTCTTTCTTCTCATGCTTGTCTGTCTTTAGAGCGGGGCAGCTTTGTCCAACTGCATATGGTTGATGTTAACTAGAACCATATGAGAAGCAGCAGAACCACTTATTCAAAAAAAATGTTAGTGCTGTGCATTAAATATAGCTGCCTGCAGGATTCAGCCTGTCATCAGTACCACTGAGATAGTTTTCTTCAGCTAAAGCTAGAGAAATACTTTAAATCATTCTCTGTGATGAATCAGAATAGTCATTTCGCAATGAAATCCCAAAGCAAACATAAATCCCTGGGACTTTGTGTTTGCCTTCTGTTGAAAAGTTCTCTACAGTTGCAGGAGACACACCATCCGTTTTTATAACACGCATGTTATCGATAGTACTGCAATTTGTAGAAACAGTGAAGGGAAATGGTGCATTAAATGCTGTTTCAATCCTTGAGGAAGATCACACTAATCTCTTCCAGGGACACGAAGAGCAGGGATAGCACTACACTCAAGGTAAGAGTAGTATTTGCTTGTCATAGCCCAGTCTTTTGCCTGTGCAGTTGCAGAATTTTCCTCTGCCCCTTTCCCCCACGATTCACCCTGAACTGCTGATGCAAAGTCTATCGTTAGGTTAGTAGTCTAATTGCAGGACAACAAATGATAACCTAAGTCTTACGAACAGATGAAGTTACCTTCCAATGCCTGCTGCGTTTCTGTGAGTGGAAGTTGTCGTTACAGTTGTTTGACACAGATTCCCATTCAGCTGGCTCAAAACTGGTCAGAGAAGTGAATCTACAGGATGAGCAAGACCTGTGCTGGAGATACTGGGAGTTCTTACAAAGAGCTTGAGTGCACAGCTCTTGAGGTTCATCAGCCTCAGACATTCAGATCAAGACACCTCCAGGAAGGTATTTTGGAGATGTTCACCTTTGTCTCCTAAACCCACAAAGTGACAAATTAATCTCTACATTCACTTCTAAATTCAGGGAGAACTTCCAGGAGCTCTGCCCTCAGTGTGACAGTGAAGAGAGTCACCACTCAGGACTCACAAACCAAAAGGGCTACTGGGTTTTTTTAAGCTGCTTGTAAGTTTTTAATAAACACAAGAAAAAATGACAGTTCTGCCAAATCACCTTGATTCAGGTGCTTGATTGGGTGAAGATTATTTGTTTTAAATAAGCTATTAATTGACACCCAAGGAATGCACAAACAAAATGTAAGGAAAAGCCAACTCTTGTGGCAGAAGAATCACTCATCCCAGCTTCTCGTCACACATTTCACTTGGTGACCTCCCACAATGAGACGCAGACAAACTAACACCCTCTGAGAAGTGGTAAAGCCTTGTTCATGTTCCTGTTGCTAATCCACACACCTCACAATCCGGAAAGCAATGGTCTCCCACTTTTCTACTAAGATTTAATAGACTGCTTTAAGGGGTCTCACATTACCAGAAGTCTAGGACTATTACAAAACACACTCCTGGACATACCTTCCTGCACATGAAGGATGAGCAGAAACCACTGCAAAGTTTGTTGGTGCAATAATGGAGCAAATTCACAGCTCTACAGTCATGTCTGCAGCTATTAGCATGAATGAGCAAAAATGTAGTTGTTTTATTTTGTGTGCCCTACTTGACCTAAACAACTTCAGTTAGCATTATTACAGAAAGACATCGGGTCGTCGTGGAAGGAAGAAGTGACCCATTTCTAATGTTTCCACCAAAATTTGTGAGGCCTTAGGAAAATTCCTTTTAAATACTTTTTTACTAGTAAGTTAGCTCATGCTGTAACTTGAGTTACCACCTCACACAGAAGAGGAATTCTTAAATGGGTGGGCTCTTTGGCTGACTTGGCTGGCCCACAGGCAAGACATCTGAGCAGTGAGTACATGAGTACTGCTAATTCTCTAGTGTTTTCCCATAACTCCTGCTGGGAAAAAGGAAGGACAACAAAGTTTTCCTGGATCCATTAAAAGAGCTTGTAGAGCAGCCCAGCCCAGCAGAGCTGTCTTGAAGAACTGGGAGCTTGTGAATTCATTCTTTCATCAGGATTTCCAGGAGAACTGTTGTGTCATTTCTGGGCCCAGGAGAAGTTCATTCTTTGTACTCACTGCAAAATAAGTGGGTTACTCTTCTACCCAAGTCAAACAAGATCACATCCCTTCTCTCTCCACAAGGAGAAGTGTGGAGAAGCTCTTGCACAATTTCTTCCCCTTGCTCATTTTGTGTCCTTAGCCACAGAGCTAGGGACGACATCCAGAGTCCTCAGCAAGGAAAGATCCTTCTGAAAGCTAACAGGGTGAAACCTTCCAGACCCTGTATATCTGTCACTATATTAAGTAGCAACTCACCAACTGCATGCATGAATTCCTAGGTCTTTTTACTTCCTCAAAGTATCCAGGAAATGTCAAACATGCTTGGGTACAAGAGAAATCCTGCCTTTTTCTGCCAACCCTCTTCTACTGCATCACTGGAGCCTGATGAAATGAAACTTCTCTGCTGCGTGCGGCAACAACATCTGCTCTGTTGGTTGCCCTCACTTAGCTCTACTGAACTTCAGCTTATAACATCTTGCTTGAAAAATAAGTGTGCAAACTCTCTACAGCCCCAGCTTAATAATTAAAGTAAATACTTGGAGATGCATCATCAAGGCTTTTCTGACATTGTTGGTTCACATTGTGTACCACAGAAATTCAGCTCTGGGGGCAGGTGCCTCAGCAACACAGCACACCTGCTAAGGCTACTTCACTCTTAAATCGTTCTTTTGTTGCTGCTAGCAGAAACCACCGAAGATCCAACAGCATCTTCACTGTTCTGTCTTATGTGCAACCCCCCGATGCAATAATGATATCAAAATGCCAACACTGCTACTGGCCCCGAGATGCTCTCAGCCAATACTCAGCAGCAGTGAGCTGCCATCCCCTTCTCTGGAGCTCAAGCAGTTGTCACAGCGATCAGACTGATTTCCTTTTCCAAGCTTACACATTAGGGACGTCACAAAAACAACGTGATCACTTATATGGGTTGTGCCCTGGTTTATTGGATAACCTTTTAGTGGAGTCACTTAGGTCACAGAAGGGACTTATGCCTCTCTAAAGCAGCTCTGTTGTTTTTACCTTGGTAGAGGACATTATTTATTTTAAAATCCAAGTTAAACAAATAAACAACAGGCAACACAAGAGCTTGCCCCAGTTTGTTTGCTCTTGAGTGTTGAAGGTTGTCGCAGTTGGGTGGGTGGGGGAAGGAAAAGGGGGACTGAACATCTTCAATGGAAACATGTCCTTTGTCAGAAGGCTGTGTTACCTTAAAAGAACTTTGAGAGGAAAAACATGAGCTACAGACTATCTCCTCGTGCAGCTCATGACACCAAAATTCAGCATTTTATCTAAAGCTGGGAGCTCCCGGCAAACACCAGCTAACTCATCAGCGTTCCAGCCCTTCCTGCTGCCTGTACTGGACTTGCCACTTCATGCTAAAATTTCTGCAAACCGCTCCAAACTGCTGTTCCTAGTGTCCTGTTGCTCCAAAATTTTATGTCTTGACTCCTGTCAAAAAGAGGCAGTGCTTTTCTCATTAAAGATCATACGGTTGGTTCTGGAATTCACATTTCCTTCCTTCTCACCTTCTGCAGCAAGGCAGGAGAAGATTTGGAGCTAACTAACAAACTATTCGACAGGCTGAGAAGGAATGAGCTCTGCTGTGGGCAAGGGTCTGATTTCCAGTTTGCTTTTTGCCTCCCCCTTAGTTCTCTGCTATCTACCAAATATCCAAGTCCTTCAGAGCTGAAACTGCACAAGCAAAGAGCCGCTTGGGCACGTATGAGACTGACTGAGATGTGTGAAGCAGGACTGTTTTCAAACCTTGAAGAGTCTGCTGCAGAGATGCTTCAGGTAAAATCTCTAGGTTAACAATCCTACTGATCCTTCTGTCACCAACTAACTCTCTTCCCTAATCCTACTCCATGAAGTAAAACACAGGACTATTTTGAATTATCAGTAATGCCACACACCTTAAGCAAGAGAGTTTACTGAGCTGGCAGACAGACTCAGGGCTGAGTCTGATGGGGTTCAGGAGAGTTTAAACCCGTGCTGGTGGGACTGAGAGGGGCGATACCCCCTAGGGCTTCTTAGATTTACTCAAACAATAAAAAAACCCAACTTCCAACTTTCCAAGGGCACCTTCCTTGGAAATTATCTCAAGGGTAGTCCTCCTCAGCTTATCTACTCGCCGTTTGGCTCCAACCATCAGTTTCGCCCTGTCGGCATCTACCTGTTCAAAAGCAGCCTGCAGAGTTTTGCAGCCCAAACTGTGCCTCTGACCACCATGAAAAAGCAGTTAGAAGACCCTTTGCTTCAAAATGGCAAATTTTATACAGACAAGAAAAATGACAGCAAAGCCACAGGTCCAATGTGATTAATTAAGCTACAGAGTTCCTCTACCATGGCCACCAAGAAAAAAAGAGAGGACACCATCATTAAAAGGAACCTAATACCATCATTAAAAGGAACCTAATTTCTGCCTTAAATTCTAGCAGAACTCTGCCTTCTGGCTTAGCCTTGCCAACAAGTTCTCAGGTCTAGCACATCATCACATTTCTGATCCTAAAAGCAGTAATGCTAATTTCGATAGTGCAATTCCATATAACAAAGAGTGATGTTTAAAAAAATAGTCATTCTTAAGAAAAAGGTTTAAAGAAAGCACAAAAGCTTTACTCTTAGTATTAATAAGGGAGGTGATTGTTATTTCTCTTGGGAAATTGTTTGCATACCTACCTAGAATATAATTTGCTGCTTTTTAAAAAATACCTATAAATTGGATTTGACATGCCTGCCTTTATTAAACTGCTAAATCTGTCCTCGAGTAACACGTGCTTGTTTAAAGCTGTTTAAGGCAGTGGTTCAAAACCATGGGGACTGCCAGGACAGAATGTCGAAGTTTATGCTCCCAAGAAATGTGTGGCCTTGACCTTGCCAAAAACTCCGTTTTATGTTTAAATGGTCACAGATTTAATAATGGGCTGCGAGAAAGGCTTGCCATTAACTACCTCCTCTTCTTGCCTCCTAGTTAACAAAACACTTGTGTCTGCAGTGGATGCTGTAAGAATTGAATTAGTTATCTAGGATAATATGTCCACATTAGCAAATGGTGTCCCACTAGCTCAATACAGAAATTAATTGTGAGATTCTTGTCAAATCCACATTGTTCCCTGGCACGGTTGCAAGCCACTCAATTAGACACCTTTCAAGGCCTTTTCTGGGCTAAATGTAGCTAATTGCTCCAGTTCTGGATGGGGATGATTCATCTCCCAGATGTCTCAGAGCTCTCCGCGTCTCTGCTTGGCTAATATCAATACACACACATCCAGCCGACGGGATATTCTGGTGAACAGGATATTTTTACTCACGCCTCCCCTTTATATGATTAATCCCAAACAAGGAAGGTTTCCTGAACCGCTGCAACTTTCTTTAGGTCTGCTGGCTTCCCACACACGAGGGACTGGGCATGAATGCAGGCTCTTTGTCCCTGCTCCCCAGGTGCAGCACTATTCACACTTGAGCTTGACAGCGTAACACAACAGTTTTTATTTGCCGCTCTCCTCTGTCAAGAATTCTTTTCTCTTCTGTCGCTTCCTCATTTGTCCCTATCTCAGTGGCAGGGCTGGCCAAATTGAAAATGAATGAAGCACAAAAGCAGACTGTAGTTTCCACAGTGACAGTGTATGGGAAAACAGCACGCTGTTTGGGTTTTTTTATGGAGTCCTCGAAGGTCACTGGTAGCACTTGCAGCAGTGAGTCCCAAAGGAAAAGACCAGAGCGTTTGGTCCACAGGTTACCAGCTTTCAAGGAGAGATCCTGACAAGTCACAGGGGAAATTGACATTAAAAATGTGACCACCTAGAAATCTCTTCCCCAGCACTCAATGTGTATAAGTAGACTCAGGAATAGAGGAATGAAAGAGAGAGAGGCAGCTCAGTTACTCAGTGGTTCATGGTGCGGGACTTAGAGTTGTACATGGAAGGTGTGTGCTTCCAGCCTTGGTGGGTGGCTGCAGCATGAAACTCTAACTAGATCTGCCACAGCACCTTTAGCTCTATAAAACCTCAGGAAAGCTCCCTGCAAGACACACAAGCTCACCTGCCATTAGCATAACCAGCCACTGGATGTCTTTGTTGCTCCATGCCAATACTCATGGAAAAGTAGTTCTCCATAAGCATAAAATAAGTCTTTTAAGGACAGCAATAAGTAAAATGTCATCTGCAAGACAACAATTCAACTTAGTGGAGTATTGCACCTCTACTTTACTGATGGGCAGTGGGTCAGACATGAGCTTGAAGAGCAGGTTTCTGTTTGACACAGTGCTGACTGTCTCTAGGACCTTTGCTAAAAAGATCACAGAATCATAAAATTGCTCAGGTTGGAAGGGACCTCAGAGATCATCCCTGCCATGGGCAGCAACGTCTCGCAATCAGACTTGGTTGCTCAGGGCCTCATCCAACCTGGCCTTGAAAACCTTCAGGGAGAGGGCAGCCACAGCCTCTCCAGACAATCTATTCCAGACTGTCTATCCTTGTACTGAACAATTGCTTCCTAAGATCTAGTTTGAACTCCACCTCCTTCAATTTAAACCCATTTCCCCTTGTCCTAAGCCCCTTCTGTAGGTTCCCTCTAGGCATTGGAATGCACCTATAAAGCTCCCCCGGAGTCTTTTCTTCTCTAGGCTGAACAACCACAGCTCCCTCAGCCTATCCTCATAGCAAAGGAGCTCCAGCCCTTGGATCATCTTTGTGGTTTCCTCTGGGCTTGCTCCAACAATTCTATGTGTCTCTTATGTTGGGGACACCAGACCTGGACACAGCATTCAAGGTCTTCACTCAAGATAAGTCATCTGAATTTCTCCATCAGCAGACTGGAACGTTGGGTATCGCTGGATTGTGGAAGTGCCAAGAGAACAGCACAATGTCTACCGAGAATTTTGTAATGCTGAGGTCCCTGCTCCATAACTGCAGTAATCGGTGCCAAGAATTTGCCTTGTCTCTGCTGGCTGAGCACCACAACCACTACAAATGAGCAGCACTGCCCACCACTGAGAGCTGGTTCTCACAAAGATCCACACATTTGCTTCAGAAGGAAAAAGAGAGCAAAATGAAGTTGATTTCACATATATCTATCCAGCCTGAGCGATAGAGATGCTTCAACATTGTTCTCTGGAAGCAGCTACTCTAGGTTGTGGTCCATCACACTCTGTTCCCTGGCTCTACAGTCCTCATTCCCAGGGCATCTGGTGAGAGCACTTGGCTAAGGCAGATCTGGAAATGCCTGCTTTAATCCAGTACCAGTTAGGTTTGCTAGGGACACACTCAGGTAGGAAAGGCTCAAGAAACATGTCTGAAACACTGAAGTAACGTACAGTCTCAATAAACTCTGTTTTTGAGACCCCATGAGCCTCGGCATGGCTTTATAAAGGAACTTATCTTTCTTATCAAACCCATCCATTTGCTAACAACAGCATGGTTGTTTAAGTGCTTTCATATGGCCGGGTCTATGTCTGATATAGCAGCCACTGAAAGCCCTGCTGACTCAGAGCTTTCTTGATGATTCTACCGTGACTTAGGTCTGCTCTGCCTTTGCAGCAGACAGCATTAAAAGTAACTGAGTTACAGCTATTGGTATCTCAGTTCCTTTCGCTCAGGAATTACAGCAAGAGCAAAGTCCCCAGGACATTCCTCATCATTCCTATGTCATCGTATGTAAGCTACCAGGACTGTCTTCTTGGTGCAACAGATCAAGCAACTTAGACCCTTTTTTACAGTGAGCAGTCTAACAAAGGTTTGCACTCTTAATGAGACAGTAGGTCTGCTATAAAACCACATGTTAGGAGATGGAAGAGATCTCTGGAGATCTTCTAGTCTACACCCCTGCCAAAAGCAGCATCACCTAGGACACGTCACACTGGGTTTCATCTGGATTGGTTTTCAATCTCTCCAGAGAAGGAGACTCCACCACCTCTCTGGGTAGCTTGTGCCAGGGCTCTGTCTTCCTCACAGTGAAGTTTCTCCTCATGTTGAATTTCCTATGTTCTAACTTATACCTTGTCCTACTACCTGGCACCACCAAAGAGAGTCTGGTCTCTCCCTCTTTACACCCACCCCTCAGATGTTTATAGATATAATAGATATATAGATATAATACAGATATAATATAGATATAATAAATATAGATATAATATAGATATAATAACATCTGTACTGGTACATGGTGGTGTTTGTCCCTCCCGTAGTACTTCAATATTTACAAGCTCTCTAAGCAGGTATTCACACGCTACTTATGCCAAACACACCAACTTCAGAAACGAGACATGAACCCCAGCTTTGTGCAAGGAGCTTTTTGAAGAAGCTATTGAAAATAAAAATAATAATTAAAAAGAAAAATCACAGAATCACAGAACATTAGGGATGGGAAGGGACCTTGAAAGATCATCTAGTCCAATCCCCCTGGCCAGAGCAGGATCACCTGGACCAAGTCGCACAGAAACATATGCAGGCAGGTTTTAAATGTCTACAGAGAAGGGGACTCCACAACTGCCCTGGGCAGCCTGTTCCAGTGCTCTGTCACTCTCACATGAAGAAGTTTCTTCTCATATTTACGTGGAACCTCCTGTGTTCCATCTTACACTCATTTTCCCTTGTCCTATCACTAGATGACATTGAGAAGAGCCTGGCTCCATCCTCCTGAAATCACCCAAACCTGAATATGACTGAGACTCACAAATTCACATTGCTTTTTGGCTTATTTCCAGGCTATGTCTTAAGCATTGACCAGGGACTAGTGCAGAACACATACTCAGAAGTTTATTATTCCACTGCTGCTCAGAGAATTTAAAGCCAGAGAGAGCAAAGCAACACGTGTATGGGGACAATAGCTCCTTACATAGCAAAGTTATACAAATGAAAACAAAAAGTAGGTGTTCTGCTATGCTGATAATTGTGATCCTTGTTCAGACAAGTAGTACTACAAATCCCTTCTCCACACCAGCATGGGAGCTACACCTGACCCCACTGCTCAGTTTGCACACAGCCAGCAGCCGGTTAACACAACCTGCCTGTTTTAAAGGCTGTGTTAACTACCCGTGGTACTGTGCACTCTGAAAGAGCTTGGCCCATATATTCCAGCTTCTGTGGGGTCTGATACACAGCACGGATCACTCAAGGCTCACAATCAAAGTGAGCAATGCAACAGAAGTCCATATCTTCACAGATGAGAAACTGAGGTGTAGAGAAAGATAGGCTATAGAATAGAATCACTATATTTTTTGTTTAACACTATTTCCTTAGGTTGCCCTAAGGAGACACTGATCTTCTCATTTGGTAACTTTGGGTTTGAGCACACCAGCTGGGAGATAAAGCCATTTCTCAACCAAATCTGTAATGACTTCTTGGTCAACAGCTAACTTAAGTTTCTTCCCTGAGGTATCAGGGCACTGGAAGAGGCATCGTCACTGTTCAGCGAGTACAAATGCAAAACCATTTCAGGATCCAAGCCCTCAAAGTATCTCCCCTCCATGTTGTTATTAATGCTTTTGAGCAATCAGAACCTACAGAGGGGCTTTGTGGCTTTGAGTTGCATCTGTATGTAGATGTAAGCCCTCCAGCAAAGACCCAAACATCTCTCCACTGCTCTGTGACATTTAATTTTCCACCTCAGAAGGTTTATACTGAAAAAAGGAGAAATCACAGCAACCCACAATGAAAACCAATTTCTGATGGCACAGGACCAGGCTAACACCCAAAAGTTGTGCCACTGCAGAGACCAGACTACATCAGCAGCCCTACTGGAATAATTCTTCTTTAAGAATAGAGGGAATTCTGGAAACCTGTGTTAAGGGATATGCTTCAGCATGGAACTGGCTATCCTGGTGGCACTTGGGCACTGAGAAGTATAAGAAACCCCTGTTCCAACAGATTCACTGTGTAAGGTCCAGAATTTTCTTAAAGAAAACTCTTGTTGCCTTGAAAAGGCAGCTCATGGCTAGATCTCACTGTGGCATGAGAAAACTGGGAGACAGCCTGAGCTGGTGGAAAGGCTGGTCTTGGCATGACAGGTCCTTGAAGCTACTTGATAGCACTGTAACTCACCTTGATATAAAATGATGAGCCACCGCAGAGAACAGATTTGCAGATGAAATGAAGTGTTGATCTCAAACTTGTCCAGAGCATCTGCTGAGGGTTGAAACTCTGATTTTTTTGCTATAAAGGAATGAAAGCGTATCTTGATGCTGTTCAGTTTGAAATGAGAGAAGCAGCAAAACAGGTGGAGAACTGCTATCCTAGAAGAAGATTCTAAAGGTATTTTCAGTCTGGTGCTATGGGAAAAAGCACAAATTGTTTGAGAAACTTGCTCCAAAGCATGAAGCAAGAAAGTGAGACTGCAAAAGTGAGGAATTTTAAAGAGGAGTCTGAAAACTCACTGCTCACAGTACTCAAAGTCTGAATAACTGGAGTTGGCTGCAGCAGACTTCACCATTCAGCTGTACATCATTGGTTTGAATCCAACCCATGTGGAAGGGGCAGAGCCATTGCCATCTGGAAGAAGTCAAGTGGCTCCCATTACACGAACTACTATGCACAGGTAGAAACATCCCCCAAATCTCAGTTGCCTATGGCACGATGCTACACTAAAATTGAGGTACTTTCACCAAGCCAGGTTGACAATGCGCTGAGAAAAGAGAGTGTGGAAGAAGCAACATGAACAAGTGAAACGGTTGACTGGCACAGGCTCCACGTGGTGGATCCACATACAAAAATTCAAGAGAGACTTCAATTGCTACAGTAAAAAAGGCTCAGAATAATGGATTTTGACATAGTTAAATTGATAAGACACTCAAATAGCAGAATTACCGTGAGAATTATCATGTAATCGAGGGGGAGACGAAGGGAGAGCGGTGGATGACGTCTACCTTGACTCAAGCTGGGTAGCCTTGGAGATCCGGGCAAAGGGGAAACTCAATGAAGTTCAACAAGGTTAAGTTTAGAGTCTTACACCTGGGGAGGAACAGCATCATGTACCAGTGCAGATTAAGGGTTGTCCTGCTGGAAAGCAACCCCATGGAAAACCACCTTGGAGTGGACAATAAGCTGCCCATGGGACAGCAATGTGCCTTTGTGGTCAAGAGGGTATCCTAAGGTGCATCAAGGAAAGTTTGTCCAGCAGGTATAGGGAGGTTCTCCTACCACTCTGTTCTGTCCTGGAGAAACTACACCTGGAGTACTGTGTCCAATTTTGGGCTCCCCAATTCAAGAGAGACAGGGAACTGCTAGGGTTGTCCAATGGAGAACTACAAGGATAATTAAGAAACTTGAACTTCTGTCCTATGAAGAAAGGCTGAGATAACTGGGGCTGTTTTTCTGGAGAAGAGAAGGCTGAGGGGGGATCTTATTAATGTCTATAAATATCTGAGGGGTGGGTGTCAAGAGGTGGATATCAGTTTCTTTTTGGTGGTGCCAGGTAATAGGATGAGAGACAACAGGTTGGAGCACAGGAGGTTCCACCTCAAAGTCAAGAAAAACAACCTTACTGTGAGAGTGACAGAGCACTGGCACAAGCTGCTCAGAGAGGTTGTGGAGTCTCCTTCTCTGGAGACTTTGAAAACCTGCCTGGAAGCAGCACCTGTCTTAGGTGATCTTGTTTTTGGCAGGGAGGTTGGACTAGATGATCTCCAGAGATCCCTTCCAACCCCTAACATTCTGTGATTGTTCAGCCTTATAGGACATTTTCTTTACTTGTATCACCCGGATTGGCATTTCTTTTCCATTCTGCTGTGCTTCTTTTCTCTTTTATGAAATGTAATTGCATTTCCACAAATGTCATGTCTACAGAGGGAACAGACCAGAAAGCTATTAGCCTAGCACTTGTCTTGCTGTGCTGCCAGATGCATTGGTTTTCTGAAGATCATGAGGTGTCTCATTTTGCCCAGTTCTCCCTGTCTCAGTCGGGACACACGTGTAGACAAAGGTGTCAGTTAATCAGATCACCAAGCTTAGTGAGCTTCCACCACAAGCACTGTGCAAGTCACCTACATAATTAGAAATACCAGTAGAAACTGGTATTAAAAAAGAGAACTCCTATTTCCGTAGCAGATTACTCAGACCTGCTGCAGTCATCTGAAAGACAGGGCTGCCCAAATATTAGCACACACATCAAGAGTTTCCTCGTTCCTGAATTCCTGTGGAACAAATCTGGAATCTTGCCGTCCCTTTTTCATCGCAACGTTATTGTGATCTCCTACCACCACCTGCCACATTAGTAAGCTACCAGAAGAGGAAGACTAAGTCTTTATTAATGCTCTATAAATCAGTCTTGTTCTAAATCAGGGAATGTCCATTAATCAATTCTCCAAAAAATATTTTATTTGGCTAAGAGCGTCAAATTGTGAAAAGAACAAAGAAAAAATGAAAACCATGTGCCAGAAGCGGGTTCCTGACTGCATGCTTGCTTCAACAAAGACTCATAACTGCACAAACAATCACCATCTATCATGCTAACTTTCATTAAATGAAACCACACTGAAAATCAGTAGTACAAGCCTTACAAAACACACATGGTTCCTAGTGTATGAGCACATCCAGGACAGCACTTTGCACTCAGTTAACTGCAACCTGGGGTTTCATCTCTGTAAACGTGGGCAGACTTTTCTCTTCCAAGTTCCTGTACTTCCCATAGAAAACACTCTGTGAAAACTCCATGTTTGCTCTGTAGATAGATCAGCATTATTATTCTCTTAAGAAAAACTGTCTTGCTAAGCAACAAAATCAGAGGACTACAGATTTATTTCAGGTTATTGAATCTTTGATCAACCATCTAGAAGAGGATATTTAAACCTGGGTGAGACCAGATCATTAGTGAGAGTGAACTAATATGTTCAATAATTAAGAACAAAGACTGTGTACTACCTGCCTCAATCTGGGGTTTAGTTTCCTCAATATAAAGTTGGGAAACACTATCCATTTAGGACTAGTCACTAAAGAAAAGCTGTGCCAAGGACAGAAGTAAATCGTCTCGGAGAAGAAACAAGCTAAACCAGTGAAATAACACAGCAGTTCCCTGAGCAAACTACCTCTGCTGGTGAGAGAGGGGCTGAGTTGGTGTCACTGTCTATACCTCTTTCTAGAGAACTTGAAAAGTGTTTGAAATGAAGAAGCCATTGCATTTGTCACAAGCAAGAGTCTAAAGCAGATTTTACTCAGAAGCTGGGGCAACAAAAGAACAGTCACTTCTCTGGATGACAACAAACCACATGAACCACATAAGCTTCAATTTCCAGCCTGGGCACAGTTGTGGGTCAGTTTTCATTTTCCACATTTCTTTTCACTGGTATTTATATTACAGCAGTTCCTAGAGGTCATAAAGGATAGCATGCTGCTACTGAACTAGTCATATACCTGGTACAGACACAGGCTAGGTACATTTATTAAAAATATATTAATAAACATTAAATAACAATTTATAATAGCAACGTAAAAAATAAGTTGGAATTTAGGTTACAAAGCCAAAACAAGTGATCCACTTGTGTATCACCCATGTGACAGCAAGCTGGGGTAACGTCATTAGCCACTGATGCACGTGCAGCCTGATCACACAGCATTTGCACTCTTCCTTCTCCTGGACATGTTCTGGTCCCTTTAGTAGTTTTTAATTACTTTAAGTGGACAAATTCAACCCTGGCCATTAGGGCTATAGAGAACACAAATGCAATCCCTCACAAATAGGCTCAGAAAGTAGAAGGAAATGACAAGGTCAAACCTCCCCAAATTAATGCCTCTAAAACATCTTCATGTTTTGTCAGATGAACCCTCAGGGCTGCTGAGGGCTGATCCACCACGGAGGAAAGCCTGCAGCTTACTCCACAACACAGTCAGAAGTTCTGCTGAAGCACAAGACATGGGCACCTGAGCACTGTCTGAGCCCATGCGCTAGCCTGGTTCTAAGTTTCTCTGCATTAATGGTTGTTAAGTGGATGGCTGTTTATTTTCTAAAGGGAAACCTACTTTGTGGTCCTGGCAGAACGAGCATTTTAAACAAGTGTTATCTACACACTCTAAAACGATGCATTTACCAGAGTTTCTCTATGCGTTCAGATGTGTAGCAAAAAATACATGGAAGAGAGAGTAACTTAAACCTTGCCATTGGTGAAGCTTCATCTTCAAACTTCAGCATCCCATGCTTATTATGAGACCTGTCCTGTTGCCCAAATTACAAGAGATTCTGCCAAGATTTTAATCAGAGCTAAGCACCAGCTGTTTCTATAGAACAAGGTCCTATTTTCTGCACAGATTTCAGGTTGTGCAAAAACCTCTCATGATCTACAGAAGGGCAGAATCCGCTCAGCGTTGGTGTGGGATTGAGAGACCCTGACGTGCAGTGAAAACAAATGCCTGGTGCACATAGCACCCATTTGCTGATGAGTTGCATTGATTCTGTGAAGTGTCCCATGAAATACGCCTTCAAAGGGGCAGAAAAAACACCCTGAAAGAGGACAACCACTGTGAAAGCTACAGAACCTTCTTTGTGTCTTTACTCTTCCCTTCGAATTGAGGTCTTAGCCATGAGCGCACACAGCAGGAAGGAGAGAAGCTGTAGTTATTTGCTAGATCTTGTGGTCACTTCCCTCATTCACCTGGCTCTATATCAGCGTTCTGAAATTACAGAGCCAAATTCACCCCTTTAAATCAGTAGGAACTCAACAACATATCAGGCAGACTATTATGGCAGCAAGATGTTGGATTAGCACAGCTACAGGTGGCCAATATAGATCTCCATCGCAGGGGGTGGGAGGAGGAGAAGTCTTTTATGAAAGTTTCAAGATAAAACAAGAAGCTGGTTCAAAACCAGCTTTATTTGGACTTCCTCTCCCTGTCTTTTCCACATTTTTTCTGTATTATCTAGAGGCAGGAAAGGAAAAGGGGAAAAATTCCACAATAAAAGGTGAAAGAAAGCCCAAGTATTACATCTTCAAGGGATGCTAAAAACCAGTCCATGTATTTGCAGTTTACAAAGGTTGACCTTTCTGTCTGTCTCTGCTTGCTCATTCACAGAGATGCCATCTGTGCAATTCTCTCCATGCACTCCAAGCACATATTGCCACTAGAGATGCTGGACTTCATATTTTTCTCCATCCCCATCAAAAATAAGATTTTTAATTAAAGGAAAATATCTATTTCTCTTGAACCTAGATTATTTTTTTCCCCCCTACTCACAGAGCTTGTTTGGGAAGAATATTAGGGATTGGAAGGGACCTCAAAAGATCATCTAGTCCAATCTCCTTGCCACAGCAGGATCACCTAGACCAAGTCACACAGGAACGTACCCAGGTGTGTTTTAAATGTCTCCAGAGAAGGAGATTCCACAACCTCCCTGGGCAGCCCCTTCCAGTGCCCTGTCACACCTCACATACTGGGGGCAGTTGTGGGCCTCTCACTGCAAGAAAGATATGGAAGTGCTGGAATGTGTCCAGAGGACAGGAATGAGGCTGGTGAAGAGACTAGAGGGAAAATCTTATGAGGAGAGGCTGAGGGAGTTGGGGGTGTTTAGCCTGGAGGCAACTCGAGGGGACCTTATCAGTCTCTACAACTACCTGAATAGAGGTTGTAGACAGGTGGAGGTCAGGCTCTTCTCTCAAGCAACTAGTGATAGGACAAGAGGACAGGGCCTGAAGCTACTCCAGAGGATGTTCACGTTGAGTATTAGGAAGCACTTCCTCATGGGGAGGGTGATCAGACATTGGAATGGATTGCCCAGGGAGGTGGAGGAGTTCCCATCCCTGAAGACATTAAAGAAAAGATTGGATGTGCCACTTAGTGCCATGGTCTAGGTTGTAGGTTGGACCTGATGATCTTGGAGATCTTTTCCAGCCTCAATAACTCCATGATTCTGTGACTGCAGGGAGACCTTGTAGCAACCTTTCAATTATTGAAAGGGGACTACAAGAAGGCTGGGAAAGAACAGTTCAAAAGGGCAGGGAATGATAAAACAAGGGGTCATGGTTTTAAGATTAAAAATGGTCGATTGAGGCTGGACATTAGGAAAAAGTCCTTTAATCTAGGGGTGATGGATCACTGGAACAGGTTACCCAAGAAGTGGTGGAAGCTCCATTCCTGAAGACTAAACAAGTTCATGTTAATAATGAAAAAAGAGGTCTGAAAGTCTCCCAATAAACTCCATTTAATTTTAAAGAGGGAAAAAGGGCCACAGACAACATTATGAATTAACATGTCTCCACTATCCAAAAGAATGCTTAGCTCAGGAAGAAAAAGTCCTAAGAAATGAAGCAAACTGCATTTGACCTGCTCCACCACAGCCAGTCTTAGCTGTGCCATTGCCACCTACACACAGACTTTGCTTTCTCTTTCATAGTCACCCCTCAGATGTGGAAATAATAAAGGAGAAACGAGACACCGCTATTGTTTTTTAACCTGTACCAGCCTCTTCTGGATTTATTGTCAAGATCTGCTTTTTGGCAGGGATAACAGGAAAGGTCAAACTGGAACAGAGCTGCAGGTGTGCAGCTACAATCCACATCACTGCTTTGTGCGGTGACAAATGAAAACATCAGGGGTTTTTAAACTCTGCCTGGCAAACTGGAGGTTCTTTTATCTTTCCTGGAGGGGAGCTGTTCAGCTGCTGCTCTATCAGATACGTTTAGTTGTGCTGACTGCTGGGCTGGGAAGTTCTGTATTACAGCTGACATGTACAACTGGTCTATCCTCTCTTAAGTTCCTGTGCATCTTTGCATACAGTGTTGAAAAAGCAAGTCAGAACAAACTGATCTGAAATAAAACCTATGTCCACACCAAAGTGGGCGTGAAGGGAATGCTCAGCTGGAAAACCAGTGCAAGAGCTGTGAGATATGTGGAAATTCTGACACTTCCACTAAAAACAGAGACTGATTTAGGACTTACAGTCATGTTTTCTTAAATCCTCTGCTTGAGCTGATGTCTTGCTTCAGACCTTAAAGGTCTCATTTGTCAGTGGAGCAGAACTTTCACTAAGCATTTGGGAAATTTGTTATTTGAGGGAGGAAGGACCTGAGATGTCCTGGTGGACGTGGACATTTCTGTCTGGTAGGACACAACTCTGCCTGCATTGCTAGTGGGATCTATACAGAGATCTGAGAAAACCTGTTCTCATCTGATCACCGCATAAGCACAGAAATGTGTGTTTCCTTCCCACCGTTGCCTCTCAATGGCACTGCTACACAAAGATCCCTGAAACAACTTTGCTCTCGTCAGTTCAGCACTGGAATGAGTGACTGTATGAGAAGACTTCAGATGTTGGGTGGGGAGAACTTCAACAGGAACACAAGCGAGAAGATTCAGCTATCTTTGTGTCTGCCTCACAAACCTGAGCTTCAGACTGAAAGCAACCAAGGGCACATTGGTACTGATGCACACATCACTATCTGGTTCTGCCAGCATCCAGGCTGGAAACTAGAGGAAGGCCAGCAGAGCCTCTTTCCATAAGGATCATAGCCCCAGGATGACACTTAAGCAAACTATGGAATTTTGCCACTGACTTTGGGCTGAAAATACCTACAGCTGCTCCTGTAACTGACTGACAGTTGGGGCAACACTACAGCATTGTCTTTGACCACAGAAGTAACTAGGTCCAGCACCTTAGAAAACATGTAACTTTTAATCAGCTTGACAGATCAGCACCTTTTGATGAAGAGGATATCAAGTCTCATTCCAAATCTGACCCAGCATCTTGGCTTCAGGCTCCAGCTCTGAAAAGTCTTGCCCCTAAATAAAACCTCACAGCTTGGAAATACTCTAAGCAGGTGTACCTTAAATTTCATTCCAGAACACCCAAACTGTAAGCATAAACAGCCAGCTCTGCTCCAACAAATAGTCCAGTAATTCCAATGCAACTACAGGCAGCATTATCCAAAATAGATGCTAACTAGATAAACACAAAGCCTGGATTATGTAGCCTTGCCTTTGCTACAAGCAAGGCACAAATCTGTGAGTTGTCCAAGGCCATATAAAAAGATATTACCAGTGGAAATTTAGGTCACGTCTAACATCTGGTGTAAATTATTTACAAATGAGTTGGCTCTCTGTGAAAAAACAAAATAGTTTTTAGGTTTGTTTACAAAGTTGCTGCATGTTGTTTCCACTATTTTATTAAGAGCACATGGAGCTCTGCTTCCAAACAGCAGCATTAAAAATAGACTAGGAATCACAGCAGACAAAATTCAGGCTTTGGTTTGGATAAGCATCCAGAAGTTATGAGTAGCCAAACTTCTTTGAGTAGCCAAGAATTTATAGTAAGACATTTATTACAAAAAGCTGAAGGATGAGAAAACTGAACAGAAGTAAGACAGTTTTCCAGAACAATCCATCTACTAGGTAAGGAGGGTATTGGCTGCCAAGGCAACGACTCAAGAAATCATAGGAAATCATCAGCTACTTGCACTGGAGTTTGAAAACCACATCCAGATCACCGTGGAGAGAGAGAGATGGATGGTTTTCTGTGGGAAGCTACTCTTGACAGGAAATCCAGTTCCTGCGGATCAAGTTTTGGTCAACGTCTATCTACAGTCATTGGGAAAACCTGACTTGGGTGCATGGTCATCAGAGCCAGAGTGTAACGACTCCACTGTGTAAACACCTGGCTTGCTGAGTGTCAACACTGCTGACATGGTCACATCAACCACAAAACTCATCCATTTGGACACCAAAACTTGTACAGAACAGCATGTTACTGATATTTTGCCACCATAAGGCAGGAAGAAGAATGAAAAATGTTGAAGCAGTTTGGTCTGAAGCATTTGAAGGTCAAGTGTGCTTCATTTCAGACCAGTTGTAAAACATTAACACAGTTATTCGTCTGGTAACGCCATCTTCTGATGATGACTGGAACAAAATGTTTTCTGAAAGCTCCCTACCTTGGTTGAATGAGAATACCCTGGAACTGGCAAGAATGCCCTGTGTCTTAAATTGAAACTAAAGTGAGCATAAGTAAGGAGTTGTGGTTAGTGACTGGTTGCTCATCCCCACACTGTTGGCTCGTATCTTACCTTACAGGTTATTAAAGAGAAGCTTTTCTGTCATGCTGCTCTCAGGAGCATGGCAGCACCCTCAGACAGGTTCAGAGAAGTAGCTTCTAGGTTTTCCTAACAGTGGCAGATCCCATATCTCTCACCTACAGTGCCAGAACACCAGATGAGGACATCAGGAAAGGATTTGTCCTTTACATCAGAGTTATGTTTTCCCCTGTGAAAGAACAGAAAAGCTCAGAAGGAGCTGAAAAGCTATTGGGCTACCGAGGGGTAATTTCTAAGATGCCTGGCTCTTTGTTTCTGGTTCATTACATAGGCAAACTCCCCATCTCCCCCCCAAATCCAGCTGAGAATGGTCACTGCTTACTCCATCTTAAGTTGTATGTTGTCAGCTGAAGCCACTGGCCAGGTTACAGAAGGAACAAAAGGAGCATCTAATGTTTAAGAACTCATCAAAACTTTCAGACTTAAGGACCAGAGCACATCAGAAAAGAACAGAACTCCAGGCATACAAAATCTGCCAAAACCAGGATTCTACAGGAAGAAGATCATAACTGGAGATTTTACTGGGCACAAGTGGGTGATCTTCACACAACTGGATCAACTGGCACTTGCATTTTGATTTTCCATTTGATTTTTAAACAGGAGCAAAGGTCAGATGCACAAATACTGACTCAGAAGGTAGGGAAAACATCGCTGAACCCAGAGCTCGTTGTGATTTCTGGGAGAAGGCTCTACCTACATGTCTACACATCTATGATAAATACCTGAGTTTACTTTGGAACCACAATCTGGCCTCAAGTTGTGCTGAAACAGCTTGCTGTCCTTTTAAGACTCTGGCTAACATTTAATCCTGCCAGGCTTCTGCAGACAGGTCCAACAGAAATGGCTGGAGCTGCTTCTGTCATAGCCAGAAATAATTGCTGCAATTCTTTCCCTCAGTATTTTCACAGAAACTTCAGTTCACCCAAAACAAAGCCGAAGACCTTACAGTGAGCTGTATAATCTAGCGCTTTAAAGAACAGGGTAGATATACCCACTGTAAAATTAAAACATGGATATCAGGCTTCAGCCAGATGCTGTTCTCAAGTGTCTTCTCAGCAGGGAAAGAAAATCTCATAGTCAACTTCCCTTGTTGGTCTGTATGAATGAATTTAGGAGACAGATCCAACACCAATACCTGAGTTACAAGTTACTGAAGCTGTTGTCGCCTGGCACAATGTCTCCTTCTGTGACTTCTCTCCACCCAATACCCATTATGAGCCAGCAATGTGCCCTTGTGGCCAAGAAGGCCAATGGCATCCTGGGGTGGATCAGAAGGTGGGTGGTTAGCAGATCAAGAGAGGTTCTCCTTCCCCTCTACTCTGCCCTGGTGAGACTGCATCTGGAATATTGTGTCCAGTTCTGGGCCTCTCAGTTCAAGAAGGACACAGAACTTCTGGCAAGAGTCCAGCACAGAGCCACAAAGATGATGAAGGGAATAGAACACCTCCCTTATGAGGAAAGGCTGAGGGAGCTGGGTCTCTTGAACTTGGGAGAAAGGAGGCTGAGGGGTGACCTCGTTAATGTTTATAAATATGAGAAGGGTGGGTGTCAGAGGATGGAGCCAGGTTCTGCTCAATGTTATCTAATGCTAGGACAAGGGAGCAATGAGTGTAAGCTGGAACATAGGAGGTTCCACATCAGTATGAGAAGGAACTTCTTCACAGTGAGGGTGACAGAGCACTGCAATGGGCTGCCCAGGACAGTTGTGGAGTCTCCTTCTTCAGAGACGTTTAAAACCCGCCTGAATATGTTCCTGTGCAACTTGGTCTAGGTGATCCTTCGAGGTCCCTTAAATCCCTAATGATTCTGTGATTTCTCCTGCATCATCATCATCCACAACATGGCAAATCTCACTGCTACCACCTGCTATCCGTGTTTCTTATCTGCTGCAGATTCTGCTTTACCAGACTGTGGCCAAACACATACCAACCTCTATGTCCTGTGATCAAACCAGTGTAAATCAGCATGGCTGTCACAGGGCTATCACATCTATTGAAGTTGAGGTGACTTGTTTGCAAATGGGACTTGTGGGCAAAAGGGGTCTAGAGTTGGTAGTTCTAGGAAAAGTTAACTTTTAAAAAAAACTAGTACAACTTAAATCCCTCCTCAGGTGACCTGTGGTCTCAAGAACAGGCAAATCTGATCCACACGCTGAGGATAAGGACAAATGGATTTTTCTTCACCTGCCCTTGTACTTCAGCACAAAGGTATGGATGTCCCCACCATTTTCAAGGCCTGCAGTACAGATTCAAAGAGGAGGGGAAGTGAAAGCTCTGCTTATGAGGAGTTCAAATTTGTTATAGAAGTTGTTTCTGTTCACCTGGCATCACTGAAGGTAACGGGTAAGTGTCACTCACATGGGCTTGGTGTTCTACGCAGCTGTAATGGATTTACACTCATAACTCTGAACAACTCTACAGGATGTTTATGCCCTGCAGATAAACAGAAGATGCTCTTCTTTTAGCAAAATACAATCTGTTTGGCCGTAAAGATCCATGTTTTCACTACTAAAAGAAATATTAGTCCTAGTCCTCTCACCACAGTATTAGTCAAGAATGACTTCTAGACTATTCAACCAACCATCTAGGAAAATACATTATAGCATGTTATCCCAACGCAAAAATTCTAAGCAAAAACTTTAGACCAGCTGATATAAATTGGTGCAGCTCCACTGACATGGGTTGCATAAACTATGAGTTTTGTAGTAGAAGAAAAAATTTAGCATTAGAAAAAAATTCTTCAATGTGACAGTGGTTGATGGCTGGAATGGGCTGCCCAGAGAGGTGGTGGGGGCCCCACTCCTGGAGTCATTTAAGATGAGGCTTGATGAGGCTCTGAGCAGCCTGACCTAGGTAGAGTTGTCCCTGTGTAGGGAGGTTGGGCTAGATGACCTCTAGAGGTCCCTTCCAGTCTAGAACATTCTATGTGCCAACCATAGAAGAAAATACTAACATTTCAGCATATTATAATAAATCATTTAAAAATAACATCCCAACTATTGCTACCAGCTCTTTCTATATTTTTAAGAGCACAAATTGTCCATGGCTACTCCTGACTGATTTGAAAATATAAGAAGCCCACACACTATGTATGGAAATAAAAAAAATTCTGCTTCAAAAATTAGCAGTCTATAATTCAGATTTTTGTTAATGGAACAGGGCCCTGAAGTGGTGTAAGGGAACTTCAGCTTTTGTTACATTTCCCAAAGACTGTGAGAGGTGATCATGGAGAAAGCTTGGCCAGACCTTAACTCAACTGCTTCAGATGCCTCTTCCTAAATGCCCTGTTTTACAACACAGAAAGAACTGCTCTGTTCAGATGTACCCACGAGGCATCCATGGACAAGAGCTTTGGCTGGTGTCACCCAGAAGAAAGGCTGAATGAATAAACAGAAGCGGTAAATCAAAAGATTAGCCATCATTTCCCAGTTTGTTTGATTCTCTTTACTTTGACCGAGTCTGACCCAGAATTTCCACTTTCTATTAATCTTCTTTTATGGGAGGTTGTGCTGCTGCACTGGGAGAAATCTCATAAGCTCTCCACAAACCCTGGTAACATCTTTGTCTCCACAGAACTGAAACTCTAGTGACTGGGGGACGGTGAGCAGCACAACATTGAACTCTCAATCCCAACACAAGACGAGACTGATTAGCTCTTACTCATCATTACTACTCTTGCTCAGACAAGACTGATTTTCCTGCTGGTCTGCAGACATGAGCTCATGAAGCTAAAAGGAAACATGACTGATTCTGATCAGAAAAAGATACCCTGTAGAAACTCAGCAGTAGTTGCTTATTTCTAAAAAGGAGATCATGGCTCAGGGTGGTCACCTTTTAAACTTGTTCCATTACAGAAACCCTCACTTGGGCTCACTTTAGGACCATACTCAACCAAGATCACATCGAATGTTTTGTTGATAGAAATTTGTCTGGTGTAAGGATAATGCTTTTGGAGGCAAATCCCCACCTGGAATAAATGGATTTACCTGCACTGCAGAGCTCTGCTGATCTCAACCAGCTGATGGTCCAGCCCTTTGTGATCCAAGCTATTGTAACTCAGCTCAGTCGGTTCGTGGCCTGACCAGCTCTGACACCCCATAAACCTGAGCATTTCAAAGGAGCAACGCATAACCACCCTACCAGGTTTTCTACCGTCTCTGATTACCCTGTGCTAATCTGCAGATGTTCCTCATCAAAAAAGTAAAGAAATAAGCCCTACTAATAGCAACTCAAAAATCTAAGATGTTTTTTTCCTCTCTACTTTATGTATTTGAATGCTGATTTGTTTTGCTCTAATCAGTGGGAATTACAAAATTATTAACAAAATTATTAGCCTCTCTATGAACTTCATTCCTATTGTAACCTGGTTCCTTTACCTGCTGACATGCAAGAGCATCAACAGCTGGATCTAAGAAGTGGAACATTCAGCTTAGGAAACATTATTACTGTGATAGACTGTCCAAAACTGTTAGCCACAATTTCTCATGAGCTTAAAAAAATCAGCCTGAATTCAGAAAATTGATCCGTTAGTGTTCTAGTGAAACAGTTTAACAAGTGCATTTTCCTGTAGCTCTGCTTTTCTAGCATGCTGTGAACAAGATCTAGCAAGTTTCGGGGTCCCTTCCAATCCCTAGTGATTCTATGATTCTAAGGGCACCAATACTCCTCCGGCAGTAGCAAAGCTTGCTCTTCAATAATTTTGTCTCTTTCAAACCAGATGCAACAGGGACAGCTCACATGACCAGAGGAACTCCTAGTTGCTGTATCCACACAAAGCCATCAAGAAGTACATCTGCAGTGGCAGATGTAACAAGCTTGGCAGAAGAACTTCTTAGTGGAGGAGAGATCAGCCAGCAGACAGCATGTGCCTCTTGGAAAAGCCTCGGGTCTGCATGTGAGCTATAGCTTCCACTGGCAACAGGCACCTCTTATTTTTGGGAGGCAAGGAAAACAAAACATTTTCTGAAGCATGTGTCTGAAGTAAATTATACTGGAGTTAAAAGAAAGCTTTTCCATTTAGCTTCTGTGAGCATTTGATCAATTCCTGTGTTCACAGCAACTGAAGTAATGCTTGCACCCTAGAGACAGCAGTAGCTGGGAATGAATCTAGTAACTGACAACTGAGGTCCTCTGCTAATGCAGGGGTTCCTGTCAGAAGTACTGGTGGCAGTACATGTTCAAAGAGCCATAACACTTTTTTTTTCATAATTTGCTTAGTTCTCTGTATAAATAACAATATTCTCAATAATGTGTTTTGAGTATACCTAAAAAAAGTCATAGAACCATTAAGGTTGGAAAGGACTAAAAGACCATCAAGTACAACCTGCAACCCAACCTCTCTGTGACCACTAGACCATATACCAAAGTGCCATGTCTGCTTGTCTTTTGAACAACTCAAGGGAGGGTGACTCCACCACTTCCCTGAGCAGCATGTTCCTATGTTTAACTAATCCTTCACTAAGTAATTTTTCCTAATTTGCAGTCTGAATCTCCCCTGGTGCAACTTGTGGCCATTTTGTCTCATTCTGTCATCAGTTATTTGGGAGAAGAGGCCAACACTGTCCTCCCTACAACCTCCTTTCAGGTAGCTGTAGAGGGCAATAAGGACTCCTCTCAGCCTCCTCAGTCTAAACAATCCCAACTCTTCTCATAAGACATGTTCTTCAGTCCCTTAACCGGCTTTGTTGCCCTTCTCTGTGCTTGCTCCAACACCTCAATGTCTCTCTTATACTGTGATGACCAAAACTGGACAAAGCAGTCAAGGTGTGCTCTCACACAGACACGTCTTGCTGTTCTCCTGCAGCATGACGGGAGCAGATACATTCAAACTCAACAGCTAAGAGTCACTGCCTCCATGGTAGGTAAAGACATCTAAGGTTCAGTAAAGAATTGATCAGATATAGACAGCAGACATAGCAGTAAGCATCCTTCCTGCTCCAACACAGTGAGGCAGACTCATAATGGTACGAATCTGCAGATAGAGACATTTGTACTTGGCCACGGGAGCATGCAATTAAATGAAGCATTTGCAGGCACGTGAATGCAAGGGACAGGGCAAGAACTGCATCCAGTTCCTAGCATTAATTCTTCATGCTTTTCTAGTTCAATAGTATTAGCCCACTGTAGTTATTCAAGTCCTTTTAAAGAAGGATATGTAGTAAAATAAAAGTTTTCTACTTGTTTAAAGAAACACACTGTGAAAAATTAAATATAGCTTGCTAGAAGTACGTCCATGCTTTAGAAATACAGCAGGCAGCTACTGGGCATTACTGGCAAAAGTACTAGCTGACATCACCAACAACCAACCCAAGGGCCTCGCTGGTGTCCTGAATTCCTCAGCTATTCCATAATCAGGGTACACCTCTGTTCCAGGCCTCCTCTTGGAAAATCACAAGGCAAAGTCTGAAGGAAACTCCATGTAGCCCAAGGCAGGGACTGCTTCTCTGGACATGAACCCGGGGTTTAAGCCAACTGTATGGTTTTTGAAAAACCTAAAACGGAATTTTAGACTAAAAATAGACTTATAAGGCTAAAAAGTCTAAAATATTGGCTAAAATAAACATGGCAATACCCTTGCTGATGTACACAACACTGATTCAGGCTCAGTCATTCCCATCAGCTGGGTGAGTGCTGTGTGCATGCAGGATGGGAAGGGTGGAAATCACAGTAATGATGGAGGTGATGAAGTTTTTCTGGATGAAATTGAAATGCAAAACATCCTTTAAAAATGATAAAAAATATTAATAAAAAAATATACACAAATTTTTATATATAAATTTTCACCAGGTACATCAATGCATACTGGGCTTTTGCAAAGCTTTGAAGAATATACAGACAGCTTGTATTTCTTTGGTGAGGAGGCAAAAGGCACATTTGCATCCTCCTCTTTTACCTCAGGTTGTTCCAAAATTTGTGTTTATTTTGCAACCTGATTGGCCGATGAGCCTGACAGATAAGTAAGGCAACTCAGAAATGAATTCAGCTCTTTGTCCAGTATGGACAACAATGAAACTTCCACTGGGTGACCAGGGGGAAAAAAGCCCAGCTTGGTTGTATCAAATGCAAATTTTGCATTTTTAAAGTGTAAAGATAAAGAAAAAAAATCGTTCCTGATCAGCCCAACATCAGATTCCAAACAATTTTTGCTTTAAATTCTAAATCTTAACTTTCATACTTCTCTTTCGTTCTACTCCTTCGTGTACTTGAAATTTGATGTGGTAATTAAAAAAAACCAAAAGGTTGTGAGATTTCCCTCCCACCTCTACTCTGCCCTGATGAGACCACATCTGGAATATTGTGTCCAGTTCTGGGCTCCTCAGTTTGAGAGAGGCAAGGTACTAGTGGATACAGTCTGTTGAAGGGCTACAAAGATGAGGGAACTGGAACATCTATCTTATAACTAAAGGCTGAAAGTGTTCAGAGTTAGCTGAAGAAGCCTAGAGAAGTAAAAACTGAGAAGGGATCTTATCAATACGATGGGACCAGACTCTTCTCAGTGGTGCTCAGCATCAAGAAAAAAAGGGCAATGAGCACAAACTGGAACACAGTTCTACCTGAACATGAGAAAAAGCTTTGAGGGTGGCAGAGCACTAAAATGGGTTCTTACAGAGACTGCAGACTCCATCTCTGGAGACTTTCAAAACCCACCCAGATGCCATCCTGTGCAACCTGCTCTATATATTGGACTAGTCACAGTGCTCACCTATCTACTCCCTGGTAGACAGTTCCAACACAACAGCACAGGGTGCTCAGCAGGCAGAACACAAAGGGATGTGCAAGAGTTATTCAAAATTGTGCCATTTCTCCTATTTGTTGTTGGCAAGAGTGAATGAAGATGACCAATCCTAGAGACACACAGGCAGGCAGCTTCCTTGAAGGCAATGCTGACCACACACACCACGTGTTCTGCTGCATGGAAAGGCACACTGGTCCCTGCTTTCCTGGAATAAAGCTGCCATAAAGTCAAGATATTTAACCCTGAAGGCAAGCAAGATGAATTCAGTGACACTGAGAAGCCAGCACTGCTTGGACGTACAATTTATCTCTCATTGTTTTCTCCTCCTCCACAAGAAGCCACCGCAGTAGTTCAATACTTCCCAGGTATTGAGCATTCACAGCTCCCCTTCAGACTGATCCACACATGGTTCCTCATCACACCAGTAAGACCCATGGCTAGATCCTGATATGCCCTGGGCTCTGGTTAAGCCTTCAGGTACCTCCTTTCAGGTAGTTGTAGGAAACAATAAGGTCTCTCCTCAACCTCCTTTTCCCCAGACTAAACAAACCCAGTCCCCTCAGCTGCTTCTCAAAAGGCTTGTTGTCCAGACCCCTCTACAATTTTGTTGCTCTTTGGACCCATTCCAGCACCTCAATATCCTTCTTGCATTAAGGTGCCCAAAACTGAACCCAGTACTTAAGGTGTGGCCTCACCAGCACCGAGTACAGGGGGACTACTCCTACTGGCCACATTATTTCTGATACAAGTCAGGATACCATTGGCCTTCTTGGCCACCTAGGCACACTGCTGGCTCTCATTCAGCCAGCTGTATGAATTAATAAACTGGAAATGGCTAGTACAGCTTCTGCCAGGACAAGGAGTGGAGGGAAATGCAGGACAGGTAACATAACTAGGAGCTTTGAAGCATTGTCACTAAGAGTAAGGTAGGTCACACCACAATCAGATCAGCAACAGGGCTTTGCTACCCAGCAAGACTGGGCAACCCCAACTGTGAGGTACATGTTACTGCAGAAGAAGAGAAAAAACAGCTGTTGACATAAAAAAACCCTGAAGTTGCCTTACTACAAAAGAGGAGCATGCAATGGTTAGCAGTTAGGAGCTGTACACTATCCTGCTTACATGTTCCTTTTCTCTCTCAGATAAACTATCCTTTGTGTCCAAGGAAACATCAGGAAAAAGGATCTCAAGTGAGATTTCCATATTCTACTGCTTGTTTTATTCAGTCATTTGGCAAAACACGGGTTGCTGTTGAGATTGCCTGTGAACAAGGAACTGAGCTTAATCCAACCTGTCAGACAAGGGCTGCAAACAGCCTCTCCTCATTATCATGCTCCAACCCCACTTTGGAGACTCACATGGAGACAATAAATATTCCTCTATTAACGTCCAAGAGATAGGTGAATTGAATAGAAGCTTGAACACCTTACCCTGAGAATGGGCTGACACAGTCCATGCTTGGGATGCCTTTGTTCTAACAGTCAGCAGAGCAGATGGAAAAGGAATAATTGAAGAATCAGCTTCTTTAATGTAGTCCATGGGCAGCATGTGGTGCAACTTTCCCTCTGTCCCCCCCTCCTCAACAAGAATTCTTCATATCAAGCTACTTTGGTGTTAAGTGCACATATCTAGGAGGCATTTCTATCCAAAATTTGGATCCAAACACACATCAAAACTAACAGTTCATCCGTCACGGTTGGGAAGCATGTATGACAAGAAAATATTTGCTTTGCTCTGGTTTTGTGTTTGGTTTGCTGACCGCTTATATCAAAAAGCTAGAACAGCTTTTTCATCTCGCTGCAGTTTAGAAACATTTATAGGACAGATGGTCCAAATTTGTGGGTTTTATAAACTTAATGAGAATGTAAAAAGAAAAAAGCGCATATGGGTGCAATATTTTCTGGGGCTTCTTTGAGCCAGCCAAGAAGTAGCCCACTGCGGAGCACAGTTACAATTCACATTGGAAACTCATTCAAGGGTTTACAAATGTCTGAAAGAGGGACTGCCACAGGCTTTCTTCACCTCAGTGGCAGTTTCATTTGCACTGTGTGGTATAGTGAAACACACATTTATCCTTTGCAGCAAACAACTGTTGCATGAACTTTGCCTTTACATAACTGTTAAGTGAGCCGGCTGCAATAGCTCTGCACAAGGCATGAGCGGAGCTCTATCAGCTGTCCTGAAGATTTACTGGGCTAGATAAAGACAGTTAGCCATCCGTTCCTCCAAGATTGTTATTATTTTTATCCTACATGCAGATTTCTCTTTGTCCAGACATCACCATTTCAATCCACCCAGGACAATGCAACATCCTCTTGAGGTCAGAGTGACTTGGGAGACCTGTACGGGAGCCCTGCCCTGGCACCAGTCTGTGACAACCTTTGGGCAGTTGCACAGGAGCGAGTCTGAACACGACTTTTGCTCTGATGTAGGCCTCAAAACAGGCTTGCCTTGAGCACAGCAATAAGGGAGGAGAGTCCTCTCTTCAGGGAAGCATCGTGTGGCCCAACATCCCAAGAGTCCTAGTTCCTCATTACAAAACTGTGAATAACAAGCACCATCCTTTCATGCTCTTTATACCAGTCAGCCTTCTAAATGGTTAATCTCAGCTGAAACACTTGCAAGCTGAAATAAAGTAGGTTGAAGAAGGCTGAGGGTTGGACTACATGACATCTCTCCTTTACTGAGAGAGTCATTGGCCACTGGAATGGCCTGCCCAGGGAGGTGGTGAAGTCGCCATCCCTGGAGCTGTTCAAGGCAGGATTGGACATGGCACTTGGTGCCATGGTCTAGCCTTGAGCTCAGTGGTAACGGGTTGGACTTGATGATCTATGAGGTCTCTTCCAGCCTTGGTAATACTGTGATTCTGTGACATTTAGACATGCCTTCCAACCCATATATTTTACGATTCAAAGTTGTTTCCATAAACCAGAAACCTTTGTGTAAGACAAACAGTAAGAATCTCCTGTTAGATAACAAATCCTCCTCTATCCAGCTCCTGGGTCTGAAAAAATGAAGTTAAAACATCTGCTTCCAGTTCTCCCTTACATAAGGTACTAAAATGCTCACAAACAAAACACAGTTCATTACAACATGTTCCATTAACTTAAGACCTCAATTTTCACCCTGGACAGTCCTCTTAAAATAGTCACAGAATCAATGTTGGAGGTTGGAAGGGATCTCTAGAGATTATCTAGTCCAATCCCCCTGCTAAAGTAGGATCATCTAGAATTGATACACATCGGGAGTTACAAATCTAGAACAATTATCAGCAAAATACTTCAGGGTGTTGGCATGTCAGGTGTCATCTTTAGGTTTCCTCATAAACATGGCACTAAGTAAAAATTGTGGCAATAGGACCTTATAGCAACCTTTCAATCCTTGAAAGGGACCTGTAAGAAGGCTGCAGAAGAACCGTTTACAAAGGCAGGGAACGATAGGCTGAGGGGGAATGGTTTTCACCTAGAAAATGGGAGATAGAGGCTGGACATGAGGAAAACGTTCTTTAATCTGGGGGTCGTGGATCACTGCAATGGGTTGCCTAGAGAGGTAGTAGAGGCCCCATACTGGTAGACGTTCAAGGTCAGACTTGATGGGACTCTGAGCAGTCTGTTCCAGTTAGAGATGTCCCTTCTTGTTGTAGGGGAGTTAGGCTAGATGACCCATGGAGGTCCCATGTAGCCCAATACATTAGAATCATAGAATCATTAGGCATTGGAAGGGACCTCGAAAGATCATCTAGTCCAATCCCCCTGCCATGGGCAGGGACATTCCACCTTAGATAAGGCTGGCCAGAGCCTCATCCAGCCTGACCTTAAACACCTCCAGCGACAGGGCCTCAACCACCTCCCTGGGCAACCCATTCCAGGCTCTCACCACTCTCACACTGAAGAAGAACTTCCTCACATCCACTCTAAATCTACCCAGCTCCAGCTTTGCTCCATTCCCTCTAGTCTTGTTGCTACCAGATAGCCTAAAAAGTCCCTCCCCAGCTTTTCTGTAGGCTCCCTTCAGATACTGGAAGGCCACAAGAAGGTCACCTCGGAGCCTCCTCTTCTCCAGACTGAACAGCCCCAACTCGCTTCTATAATTCTATGAATTCACTTGAAACGTTATTCAAGCCCTTCGAAATACTGGGTGTCCACCACTCTATTTTACATCCAGCTGCTGCTTCTAAACTTTGCTTCAGGGTTCTGCTTTACTTATTTTTCAAGTGCAACTGCACAGGCTTTAGCCAGGTGCGATGATTCCTGCCATAGCAACTGAGAGGAAATCTTGAACAACTTCTTTAGACCACCAATTTCAACAGAATTTAAACAAGTGATGCATGCAGACTGTTCACACCTTGCTTCACCTTAGCTACATTTCAGGTAGCCTTTTGCCAACCAGTAGAGCTGGAACATGATGAAATCCTAATTGTTAACATGCAAGAGGAAAAGCAGCACAGGGCACTATTACATCCTGGTTTGACCTTCTCCCCCCATTATGTCTTTGCATATTATCAGTCATAGAGAGAATTGCTGGTTGTACAAAGTTGGTTAGACTGGACAGTAAGACCTCTCTACACATGATCCACCAACAATGAGAGGAAGGCTTCTCATGCAAGGCAAAAGAAGGTCTGCCCTCCCCAGCTCCCAAGCCACCCCCCAACAGCTAAAGAGCTCAACAAATGTGGATGAACAGCCAAAAGCTTCCCAGAACACCAAATGGTTATTACATCTTAAACTGTACTTTCAAAACATGATTTTCTGTGGCTGTTGTTTGTTTGTTTGACAGTAGTAAAATGTACAGATGTGTGACCATAAACCTTTAGATGAGACTCTATTTCCTTGATGTCCAATAATAAAACCCTCTAATAAATGCGTACAGATGGAAAGACCTATTTGTTGTCCTGTCAAGTCAGGCCATGTGGAACAAAAAACCCGAAAGCAACCAGGAGAGGAACTAATGATGCAGGCTCGCTTCTGCCAAGATGCACTTACTGCAGTTCCTGTGACATTTAAGGAACATAATGATGCGACATTCCTTTTCAACTTTGTTTTGTCAAAAGCGGGGTTTCGCAGCAGAAGATCACGTTCCCCAGACAGTCAATTAGGTTATGCAGATTTACGCACATGCTGCGATCACTTTTGTGCAGCATGACTAGCTTCTTTGCTAACAGTCACTCACATCTGATGACAGAGATGGGGCTGGTGTCAATGTCTCCTGTGTCGGTAGGATTTTTTATGTTATTTTAAATGCTTTCCACTAAAAGCTCTTTCAATCTCACGGTACATCAAGACAGCATGTTCTTAATTTGTTGTTTTTTTTTTAATCTCTAGATAATTATTTCTGAATGTGCAAATATAGTTTTTGGGGGGGGGGGGGGGAATCCCATTCTCTGGAGGAACCAAACACCAGACTTCCACAGTGTGAAAGCCATTTTAAGGCACTGTGGTGCACTTCGTGGTTAGCCTTGCTCCTACTTAATTAGGGACCTAAGTTGTAAGTCCACAGCTGCAGGAGAGCAGTAAATAGCTATTGCTGACTTCCTTATTGCCTATATGTACATCATGATTGTAGGGTGAAGAGCAAAGATCTATTCATAAAAGCTGCCTTGTGCCGCAACAGCACTTTGATGTCATAAAAATGCTGTTACATATTTTACAGTCTTAATTGTGGTCTGCTGCGGTGCTGTCAGCTTCCTGGTGGAACACTAACCCTTTCCATGATTTGTCAGGCGTAGGGAATGCTGCTTTTATTTGTAGATTTCATAACTAGGTCTACATGTGCTTGCATAAAGCAGCCTACACTAACTTTTTTCAAGCCACCGAGCCCTTATATAGCTCATGATACACATACTGGAAGACAGAGGGGAAAGAAAGGAAAAAGAAAACCCCTGCAGTATGAAGGGTACTTGCCTTCTCCATATCGTTCTTATTTACAGCATCTGCTTGGTTACTGTTAGGAACACTCCTTCACCAAATACCCCAGCCAGAAACTCCTTAATTCAATGCCTTTGAGAGAGTCTCCACATCAGTGTTCCCAGATAACCCCCAGTCTTTGACTGATCCTTGCTTCAATCTTCCGATAAACCCTCTCACCCCAGCACATTCTAGTTTTGTGTGTGAACTCCACATCCTCTCTCTCTCTGGACACCAAAACCTGAAAGCCTTCAGATTTCTTGAAATCATGGAACATATTGGGTTAGAAGAGACCTCCATAGGTCATCTAGTCCAACACCTTCACCAACAAGCAGGGACGTCTCAAGCTAGAATAGACAGCTCAGAGCCCCATCAACCCTGACCTTGAATGTCTCCAGAGATTTCTTATGTATTTTTAAAAATCTGATCTTGCTTCTATGGCTGCTGTTGCTATCTCAAGAACTTTGTTCTGAAACTGATCTTGAGCCTCCCCATGGCAGGTCACTTCTTGTTGTTACTCCATACCTCATGGAAATCTGCCTGAAAACACCTCAAATCAAAACAAGCAAAGCCTGGAAGACTAAAGACTTACACCAGACTCTTCTGGTGTCAGCAAAACTACTTCTGAACAAGACCCAGAGTCAAATCCTGACCCTAGCTGAAGGGCCGGCTTCTCAAGGGGGAGAGGGACAGACACTGCAGTACCCACCAGCCCTTCGGAGCTCATGGGCTGTGTGACACTTGTTACTGTGTCTACCAAAACAGCCACCTGATCCCAAGCACTGCTGTCCTTGTCTGTAGTGTCTAGTGCTATGCTCTGTGCTTGGCACAGGAAGTTCCTTCTGGCATTCGGAGCACGCATTCTTCTGGATAAATCACTACATCAGCCGGGAAGAAAAAAGTCTTAAGTTGCTGACAGGACACTGAAAACAAAAACTTAGGTCCAGTCCAGCTCTGCTATAAAACAGAAAGACTGATTTTCTCATTTATGCTCCTTTCTCCAAACATTCCTAAGAAGACTACAAGATCCACAGAGATGCATTCCTCTCACTAAGAGGTATGTGGCAGGTGTGGAGGCAGCATGCAGGAGGTGGTACATATAAGCCCATATGGTACATAAAACCCACCTACTCTCACCTCATCCAAGCAGTCTGTCAAGGAAAGGTCAAGGATTCTGTGCCAACCCCACTTGGGGACCAAAACCAAACATATCTACATGCAAGCTGCTGTCCTCAAGTAGTCTTTCTCCACATCCTTGTAACAGAAACACTGAGCAATGCTAGAAGCTGCAGAGGGAGGGCTTGCGTTTAAAAAGATGGGGTTTAGGCAGTATTCCTGGTAAACACCAGCACTTTGGAACTTGATGCATGGGTTTGTCTGAAGGTAGCACAATGGGGACTGATGATGAAACAGTGACAAATGGATTTCCTCTCCGGCTGGAGACAGCTATTGTTTGCCATCTGCTCAGTGTGTCTCATGGAGGCAGATTTTGCAACACAAACACAGAGTTCACAAGAAAAGGGCCTGGCTGACAAAGGCAGCTGCCAAGTTCAAGAAGGAACTGTATGAAAGGTACAGAAGAGGACAACAGCTGTCTCCAAGAAGTCAGAGATGCCAAAGACAGTCTCATGGAAAGAAAGGCTTCTGTGGCTGCGTTTGCCACATGAGCAGAGCATCTGAATTCAGCTTCAGTACCTCAGCCTGTTGATAAGGCGGTAGGAACACAGGAGAAAAGCTGCCCAGGATAAAGGAGAAGAGTCAAGTCAAATTTAATTGACTTAGCACCAGGAAGCAGCAAGGGGAAACAGATACAGGAAACCATTACAAGTTTGCAAGGAGAGAGGGGGAAAATAACCAAATCAATCACACAGGAGAAGAAAACTACTTGCCAGATCTGAATTGCCAGATCGTGTCATGGTGACACCCAAAGTCATTTTGATTTAGAACAAGCAGCTCTAGATGGGTTTGTTGAGTGTCTGGCTCTGGAGGCAGTTCTTTCAAAAAGCTACACACACCACCACCAGAGCTGCCTCTGGCTGGGAAGCTCCCATCTGGGGAAAGTTCAAGAACCCTACAGGAACACACACTTCTCCCAGCCCAAATTCAAAGGCAGAACTTGAATTTCTTTTCTCTGAGAGCAAACCAAGAACAAACTAAGAGAGCAGAGCCATCAAGCAAATAATTTTTCCCTTCATCGTTCTAAGGGCATTGACGAAGGCGAGAACACAGTGGAGTAAATGAGAAAAGAGAGATTTTTAAAACCTGGTTAGTCACTTGGCACAGAGTAGAGTCCAAAACCAAACATCACGCTCCCAAAGAGACCCAATAGTTTATCATTGATACTGTAGGAGTACCAGAAAGGAAAGCACTCAATGAGCAGACAGAAAGGGCTTAGGGTCATGTGTGTTGGGGGCTGCTTGGGAATAAGAAAAAAAAGCAAACCCAAACAAACCACCACCAAACAATAAAAACAAAGGAGAAAAAGGTTTCTGCTTCATTGACTGTTTCTTATGTTTGCGTGTCCATCCTGGCTGGATGCATTTGTCCCAAGGCTCCTGCTGCCAACCTACCCATTGTTGGCTTGCTAGAAAATGCTTTACCAGTAAGTGCCCAAATACTGTGTTGAACACAAATTGTCACAGATTTCATGCTTTGACTAACAGACTGAATTTCTTCTCATTTCCAAATCAGACAGTTCCTGCTTCTGCCACATTCTGTCACCTACTGGCCACTTGATTTCTCTTGTAGGACTCCTGTGTATTTATAAAACGGGGCTTACAGTATTTTCCAACGTATTATCTGCTGTGTCTACTGAGGTTGTAGAGCTCCAGAGTTCAGGAACCAATCACGGTTTTATAAATATAGCATCAAGCCACAACAGCTAGAGTCTGCAGTAGCAAATAACCCTTGAAAACAAACCGAGAGAGACTTCCTTTGCTGCGGTATGTGTTTCAAAGCACGTACAGCAATAAAGCTGATATAGCAATCCGTAGCGGGAGGAATGGAGATTTCATTTGGAAATCTGCAGTAAAAGATGTGTCCCTTCCATTGTCATTTCTTCTGGGGAAAACAGCCTTCAGAAACCCTTTATTGGAAAGGCCAGTGATTGTAGTTAAAAACCAAACCAAGACATACAGAAACCAGGGGCATGATGTGGGACTGTACTGTAACATTTTGATGAATTATGTCAGAAACGGAACTTGAAATGATTGTAAAACTATTACCATGATTCAGATTATAAACCAGTAAGTTAGTCAAGTGGTCTTTATCCACAGACAAGAGAAACAGCGGGACAGTTTTCAGCATAACCAGACATCCATTGAGACAGCATTAACTCTTGAGCTCCTAAAGGATTTCTGCACTGTAGCTCACGTCAAAGTTATCCTGCTGCTGGATGTGAGTGGGTACGTCTGTACCCACCTCCAGGCATGGGCTTGTGGATACCCCCAAATTACTGACTGACTCAGGAGGTAACATTTCTGGAAATAATGATTCAGTGCCACAGGGTGACGGGATGAATCTGTTCCCTCCCACCAAACCCAACACAGACACCCGTAACCACAGGTCTGTGGTATTTCTGTCTTTGGAAGCTTGCAAAAATGTTGGGAGTGTTCAAATACCTTTAAACTGTGCAGCAGATTGTATCTTCTGTGCTGCATGCAGCACCCAATTCTGGCAGGATACCTGGAAATACCTTTCCTTTGGATTTAACTTCCAGAATCAAGAGAAGTGTTTGCTCCATGCATTGTCCCCCCCACCCCCTTAAAAAAAATTAATGCAAGTTCTGTACATATTCCTTCATTAGCTTAAGTTTTAAAACATTGCAGTAGCTTGGGTACTTCTTAAGAGACAGCGTCAATTTAATCTCTCCCAAGATACTGATTTCTAAACCATCTTTATGATCTACATAAATTCCTCCAAGTACTTTCAGTACGCTTTCCTCTGCCTGACTCAGTGCAGGAGTGCTTGCAGGCTGGAATCCCATTTGTAACCTGGATTCCTGTGATGTCCATAGCACAGTGTCTATTTTTCAAAGAATATGAAGCTCTGGTGTATATGTGATTGCTTTTATGTGCTTACTGTACCATTTACTCCTGAGCAAAGGCCAAGAAAAGGCACCACAAATATTGGAGGGGGAAAGAAAAGCAGCTCAGCTCCTTGAAGCCAACACATCTCAAAGTAACAACAATTTCGGAAGAACACAGTAACATCAATTCTAATAAGATAGTAAGATTTTAGATAAGAAGCTGTAGGGTAAAAATGAAACAAACCTGTTGCAGTTACACCTGTGGTGAACGTGGTTGAGCAGATCATTTATCTGTATGCAAAGTGCAATCATTCCCCTTAGCCAGCACATTACCCAGCAGAAATCAGCAACACCTCTTACACATGTGAAATACCACCACCGAGCTGAGATACTGTTCCTTTGTGGCAAGAAGAAATGTCAGCTTCTTCAGATTTGCTTTGGCCACCTAATCTGTCTAATAGGCAAGTGATGCATTTCACGGAAAATAAGCTGCACCTGGATTTGAGTCATACCTTGTTCCCTTGGAAACTTGTCATATCCTCCTACTTAGATGTCTCTGATACAACAAACACATGAGCATAAACAAGGCTCTGACTTTTTTGCCCTGTCTCTCCCTTAATTTCAGGCAGGAAACATAAAACAGTGAACAGCCCAAGATGCATAAAATCATTTCTAAAGCTACTTTGAGCCATTTGTCTAATGTCATCTAGGATCTCTTTTGCGCACTGGACAAGGTTCCTACCATGTGTTCACTTATTGTGTTACCTGCTGGTGGTGCATTTCTATGAAGAAAAAGCCCCAGAATAGACACTGTAGCCAATGTACTTTTTCAGTGGGTGCCCAATCCTGCACCACTGAGGGAAACAGGAGCTTTACAAAGGAGAGATGCTGCCAGCAAGCTCATAAATTGTAGGTACATTAGTATCATTGCCCTGAGAACTGTGAAAAAATGGTATGTGGGTTAGAATATGTGTAATATGGGAGATGCTACCCTCTTATCACTAGCCATGACTTGCAAAGTTGTAAATCTTCTTCCAATGCCAAATGTGGTACTTATGCCTGTCTCTTTAACAAGTGTTAGGGGAAGAACCAACAGAAGCACATGCAAAATGTGTATGCCCAAGCATCTTACATGTTCAGTTTAGCAGCACTCAAAGGCTCCAGCAGGAACTAAACACATCTTGGTGACAGTCACAGAGAGGCTGTTGAATTGGGTAAGACACTGGCAGTTGTGATTGAGACACAAGAGTGAAGTGAGCCAGCCCCATAAACCATCCTGAGCAGATAGGGAGTAGGAGGCTGGGGAATGGGGCAGAGCAGTGCCTAAGTGATGTATGGAGCTCCTAATGTCTACAGATACTTGCATGCCTTATCTCAGACAAGTCACACAGAATCACAGGATCAAGTCATTTCATTTCTCTCCATCTCACGTTGCAAGAGAGAAAGCAAGATACTGGCACTCCCATGCCCAGATGCCTGTAGAGGAACGAGAGCAACACCGTCACTAATTTCTCTACTGGAGTAACAGAGGTCATGTACCTGTAGACACATGGAAAAACCTTGGTTTCAACAGTCTCCATTCCCTGGCAGTCAGCAAAATCCTCTGGTATGAGGATTGTTGATGTATAAAAATTCCCACTACTATTTTAGGTTTAAAGTGTTTTATTAGCATAATTAGGCCAATTTTCCCCTCTCTGCCTGTCATATGTCATGCTGCAAGGCAGGTGCAAGGCTTGCAGAATTTCAGACTTTCACATTTAACATATTTTTCCCTTCCTTTATACGTTGACTTTTCCATATAGGATCCCTGCATGTCGACACACCTGAAAACGGGTAACTAGATCCCTTTTCCACATTTAATGAATGCTTCTCTCATTATTCTCCATCCTGTAGGGCCACACAGGTAGACATAAAAGAGAAAATTAAAAAGACTCAAAGTCACTTCAGTAATCCCCAGACCACCCATGTTATTAGCACTAGTCCTCTAGCAAATGCCCCGTTTGGAGGGGTTCTATGTCACTCGCAATTATTTCAGCGCAAGACAGACTATAAAACCTCCTGGACCTACTGGCAGACATACTCAGCAGTGGTAATGCTACACTGCAGCACTACAATAACTCAGGCTAAATACAGCAGCTCGCCTAACAAATCACTAACACTGGTTAACACTGACCTATAGCTTCCTGCCCACCCCAGTTACTTCTCTCTGGTTTGCTGGCCCATTCCTCAGTTCTGTTTTCTTCCTCAGACTCTTCAGTCTCTCCCAAAGCATATGGGTTGAAAGAACCACCAGGCAGAAAGGGTTTACCAAGTAGTTCAGAGAAGCCCTTTGCTTGGGTTGGGGTTGTGTGTGTATGATGGACTGCTAAAGTAATGTCAGGGCAACCAGGGAGAACATGGTGACTTGGAAAAAAGCCTAACCCTTGGGAAGGGAATGTGGGTAGTGATAACAGGTTTACACAAGGGACAGAAAGGGAAATGGAGGGGAGATTTGCTGATGTCTGCATGTTCAGGCAAGAAGTATGGAAAATGAAAAAGAACTGAAAGCATCGATACAGAATCAAAATTATAGGGTAGTTGGTGCAACATGTAAGGGATAACTCATATGACTGGAAAATCAACATTGAACATTACAGGCTATTTGGGAACAGCAAGTCAGGGAAAAAACAAACATGTTCTGAAACATGGACTACATTGCTGAAAACAAGAGAAGTGGTAAGAACCATGGATGAGGTTTGCAAAGTACTAAACTATAAAGCTGATGTCTAAGTGACTTTCCCTGCTCCCCCCCCACACCAAATCTAAAAGTTGTGTAAGATTGTTCGAATGCGGATTTAAGTTGTTTATAACATCAGACTGATTTAATCATGTCCCTGCTCACTACAGGGTGGGTGGACTAGATAACCTTTAAAGGTCCCTTGCAACCCAAAATGTTCTATGTTCTTATGCTGCTACATTTCCATAAGCACAGTGCATCTAGAGCAGTGCTTGCTCTTAGAAGTAGAGTTTTTCCAATATAACCTCTCGATTCTGTAGCATTTCGTCACTCACAGCAGAAGTTCATCTGCAACATCAGACATTGTCACTGATGACTGTCACATGCTCTATGCTTTGAAGGCACAGTGCTGATATAGAAGCTCTTCGTGAAGTTGTGCTTAGACTGCTGCTATTGCCAACTCTTGCCTGTTCAATGCCATTTCTCAATGACAAGAGGATAAGCTTGATGCAGTTACTCCATCTTCAGGACCTTTCTCCTTTGCAAGAACTCTATCACCAACCACAATCACTTGTGCCCAGCTCTGTGAATCACACTTAAGTCTAGGCAGAAGTGTAATTTACAACCAAAAAATACCCCATCATGCTATGATAATCCTAGAGCAGATCTGTAGCACAGATTGTTAGAATATACCTGTCACTTAATCCATTTGCAGAAGTTATAGAAGAGATCACGCAAGATATTTACCAGGGCAGATGTCAAACTGTGATGCTTTAGAGGGTAAATCACCATAAGTTATTTGATTTGAGCTACCCTGACTCTTCAATCTTCTAAGATGCAAGACTTAGAGCTAAGATTAACTGAACTACTGAAAAGTACGTGACATTTTTTAGAATGTGAACCAAATAGATTCAAAATTAGGCCTCTTCTAAGAACTCTACCATTATTAACTCCCAAGTCCCAAATAGTTTGCGTGTCTTTATGATAAGATGTGTAGCCTGAGCTTCTGAGGGTATTTTGGCTTCTGTTACCACCAGTCTGCAGGCTGCACAACCCAAGATAATTTAACTGTCTCCAGATCTGTACCCTTCCTTTTCTCTACCAGTGGTGGCACGAAAAGCAACCCTCACTGGCTAGTGATGCTTTACGCTTATCTACACAACACACTGACCACACTGACACAGCCAAAGCACTGCTCTTAAAAAAATGTGGCCCTGGCTAGTTTTTGGAGGCATTACCTTCAGTTTTTTAATTCTTGATGGTAGCATCCATCCTCTAACAGCTGCTTAAATAATCAAAAAACAAAGAGTGATTTTTGTGATCTTCAGTAGAGCTCGTTGGAAAGTGCTTTAATTTTCCTGGGCAAAACTTCAATGGAAATACAAAACAGTTTTCATCCCAATTTTTTCAAAGGAAAAGTTTCAGTGCTTTTTCTGAAACTCAAGTATCAAACTGTTTCAACTAATCCCCAAAATAATTCCACTAGGAAGTGCTTGCTGCTGCACGGTGTCGTGGGAGATGGACTTCCAAGTCCCAGACATTTCCCTTTATACCCATGATACAGCTGATTTTTCTCTTTCAGACAAGAGATGCTGCATCATCAAAGCTGTACTTCCTAACACCTGATAGGACACGCGCTTGAGAGAAATGACTGCGGATCTGAGGCTGTGGAATACCAGCAAGTTCCCACACCATCCCTCCGGCTCATCCAGATGGAAACATTTTGGATTTCAAGAAGTAAGTTTCAAGAAAAATGTTTCTCTGGAAAGAAAGCCTTTTTTCTCTCCGTAAGCTTAATTGAAAACCTGTGATTTCTGTCAACAGGCAGCTTCAAGACAGCTATTTTGTTTCAGCTGCCTGAAAAAAATCCTGCTGCTGAGCATTATTCCAGGTTCCCATGCAGCCAGAGTGCAGTTAGCTATGAACAGTGACACTCACAGCTCTCCCCTTTCTGCAAGTATTGAAACAAACATCCTGACCCCATAGGTAGCACTGACAATTTCATTCTACGCATTTTTTCCCACCACTGCTATTTTTCCCCAGGTTTGGACAGGAAGAGATTCAGATAGGGCAATACCCAAAAATCTAGTCTGTTAACAGGCATCAGGGCCATTGAGTTTTTGGGTATTAGTGACTAAATTGGCTTTTGATTTCATTAAATACAACTCTTGCTTTACCCTGTGGCATGCAAAGTTGCTAGCAGAACTCAGAGCATTCTCTGGATTGAGTCACCATCCCTGAATGTGTTTAAAAATCACTTTGATACGGTGCTTAGAGGTATGCTTTAGTGCTGAGCTTGGTAGAATAGCACTAATGGTCAGACTTGATGAATCTCAAGGGTCTTGTCCAACCAGAATGAGTCTATGATGCTGAGGAAGCTATTGAACGTAAAGTAAGATTAATTTCTTTTACACCTTTGATAGGACTCTTACCTCTTCATCATAGAATGATAAGGGTTGGAAGGGATCTCTGGAGATCTCTGGAGTTCATCTAGTCAACCCCCACTGTTAGAGCAGTATCACCTACAAAGGATCACAGAGGAACAGAGTCTCCAGAGAAGGAGGATCCACAACCTCTCTAGACAGCCTGTTGCAGTTTTCTGCTACCTTCACAGTAAAAAACATCATCCTTACATTTAGGTGAAATCTCCTATGTTCCACTGACCATTGCCTCTTGCCCTATCATTGGGCACCACCACAAAGATTCTGTCTCCATTATTCGGAAACTCACCCTTTAGATATTGATAAGCATTCTTCCACTATAAGCCTTCTCTTCTCCAAGCTAAATAGTCCCAGCTCTCTGAGCCTTTCCTCATAAGGGAGGTGGCTCCAGTTCCTTTATCATCTTGGTGGCCCTCGTCTGGACTCTCTCCATTAGTTGTCTCTTGAACTGGAGAACTCAGAACTGGATACTGTATTCCAGATGCAGCCTAACCAGGACAGAGTAGAAAGGGAGAAGCATCTCTCTCAATCTACTGTCCACACACATTAAGACGACTTAATGCATCCCAGAAGATCATTGGCCTTCTTGGTCACAAGAACAGATTTCTGTCTCATAGTCAGCCTGTGGTCCACTAGGGTTCCTTGGTCCTTTATCCCAGAAACTCTCTTGAGCAGGTCAGTTCCCAGTCTGTGCTGATCTATGGGGTTGTTTCTCCGCAGATGCAGTACTCAACACTTGCCCTTATAGACTTTCATCGTTTCTCCCCATCCAACTCTCCAGCCTACCCAGGTCATTCTGAATGGCTGGCTGGCAAGTCACCCACTCCTCCCAGCATTGTATCATCAGCAAACTTGCTGAGGGTACACACTGTCCCCTCATCCGGGTTTTGATGAATATATTGAACAGGACTCAGCACCAACCCCTAGGAATACCACTAGACACAGGCCTCCATCTAGACTGCTCCACTGATTACAACCTGAGTTCTATCCTTCAGCCAGCTCTCAATTCACTTCACTATCCAAACACCCAACCACACTTCTCAAATCTAGTTGTGAAGATGCCATGGGAGATGGTGGCAAAAGCCTTACTGAAGTCAAGGTACACCTTGACTTTTCCACTGCCTTCCCCTCGTTTATCCATCTGGTTATGCCACTGTAAAAGACTAGCATATTGGTCAGGCAGTACTTTCCCTTGGTGAATCCATATTGACTACTCCTGATAACACTCTGTTCCTTGACTTCCTTTGAGATGCCACTGCATGGTAAGCTAGGAAAGGCTTGTTTCCCAGAGAAGAAGGGGAACAAAGCATATATGGAGCAGTAGGATAACCAGCCAGCATAACCTTGGGCATCCAAGAGCCCCAAGGCTCTCACGAAGAAGACTGTCTTTTCTGTAAGCCATCAAATTTAGTGCTAGAGAATTTTCCTCAGGACTCTAGGTGAAGCCCAGCCCTAGTTTCCTTCCTAGGGACAGAGAAGTGGAAGGGCAACTTAATGAACTCATAGTTGGGTTGAATTTGAGCATCTCCCCTTGAAGTTCATTAGTGGTCTTGGCTACATCCTTTAAATTGTCACACCATGGGGCCTTTTTTTCCTTGTCCTTCCAACCAAAATGCCTTGTTCTGATTCTAGACATTACCAAATGATGCAGAAGAAATTTTGTTCCCAAATGTGGTAATCGAATCAGTTTTACCAACGAGTCATCTGCAGAAAGATGATTTTATGTACCACATCCAAGCACTGTCCTACATCCAGTGTCATGTCCTCATCTGGGAAAATATCTGGTAACTCAGAGGAAACCAAATAAATCCTTCTGAAACCTCAGATTTGGTTACAGCTTTCCATTTCAAAAGTATGTTCCTAAGAACATACTGACACCAGTATAGATCTTCCTGTTCTTCTTAAGAAGGGAGCGAATACTACCAGATAACAAATCATTTCTCTCTGTAGTTAAAGAACCAGAATACTTTAGGCAGATATGTAGCAACACAAATCATCAATATAGCAATACACTTGTTTTAATTGCTCACCAAACCAGTTCTTTATGCACCAGTTTTTGATACTGTGGCAAGAACTCAGAAGGAGCATCCAAATGGATTTTGGATGTATGCATCCAAATGATATTAATACACACCCTAGAAATTAAATTCACAAGCTAACATAATTTGTGATAGGATTCTACAGTTTATAGGTAGCTTTAGCCTCAAATATCCTGCTGATCTGCACTCTATCATGCACCAGGGACTGTCTTGCCTCATTGTATTCCCTTGCCATCTCTTGCCATGGGAGTATATAATCATAGAATAGTTCAGGCTGGAAGTGACCTCAGAGATCATCTACTCCAACCTCCCTGCCATGGGCAGGGACACCTCTCAACTAGACTTGGTTGCTCAAGGCCTCATCCAACCTGGCCCTGGACACCTCCAGGGAGAGTGCAGCCGCCACGTCTCTGGGCAATCGATTCCTTACTCTCTACCCGGCATGAGCCAGCAGTGTGCACTTGCGGCTCAGAGGGCAAACCAGATCCTGGGCTGCATCAGAAGTGTGGCCAGCAGGTCGAGAGAGGTGATTCTCCCCCTCTGCTCAGCTCTGGTGAGACCCCACCTGCAGTACTGCATCCATTTCTGGAGCCCTTATTACAAGAGGGATATGGACATGCTGGAGCATGTCTAGAGGAGGGCCATGAGGATGATCAGAGGGCTGGAGCACCTCTCCTGTGAGGACAGAGTGAGGGAGTTGGGGCTGCTCAGTCTGGAGAAGTGGAGGCTCTGAGGTGACCTTCTTATGCCCTTCCAGTGTCTGAAGGGGATCTACAGAAAAGCTGGGGAGGGACTTTTTAGGATATCAGGTAGCAACAGGACTAGGGGGAATGGAGCATAGATGGAGCTGGGTAGATTTAGAGTGGATGTGAGGAGGAATTTCTTCAGCATGAGAGTGGTGAAAGCGTGGAATGGGTTACCCAGGGAGGTGGTTGAGGCCCCGTCCCTGGAGGTGTTTAAGGCCAGGCTGGATGAGGCTCTGGC
>JAOXOE010000256.1:9309945-9329097 GCA_028565055.1 Phoeniculus purpureus | reverse complement strand
AGGTGATCCTGCTGTGGCAGGGGGATTGGACTGGATGATCTTTGGAGGTCCCTTCCAGTCCCTAATGTTCTGTGATTCTGTGATTTGCCTCACTGCTGGGATGGATAGGCTGGCTCAGATCAGTCCCTTCATGCAAGAGGGAGTACAGACTTTGTGAATTAAACTTGATTCCTCATCTCTAATGATAATCCCTCTTCCCACAGTCTAATTTCTAGCCATGGTATATTGCTTCACTTGAGTCCCATAGACCTGTACTGATGGGAATGTTCCCCACAAGGTAATGAATGAATGCATTTCATCAGGAAGGAGAGGCCTTTCGTTAGTTTAAAAGAGAAGAAGGTGATTACCTGCATTGAACATAGTTCAGTAGGTCAGAATAAGCACCATCAGCTCACCCAAACTGAAAACCCCCCGACCCACTAGCACCTGTTTGTAGAAAAATAAGGTTAAGACACAGGGGTGACCCAGGGACCAGCAGCTCTTTGGAGCTCTAGCCTTCAAAGACATCAGTGCAATGGTGTGCAAACAAGATTCAGACTGCTGGGATTTCTCTGAGTATAAAGAGAATGAACAGAATCACGTAATTAAGTACTGAGTAGGCAAAATACCTGTTTTGCTTTTTGATTAGTCCTTTTGTTTTTTTAAACATTCTTTGCACTGGAGTAATTATCTTCATGGTGGACATGATATATGGCAGAGGCAAAGGAGCTGTATTAGAAGCTCTAGCCGCTGCTCTTTAACAAATACTAGTCCTATTTACAGAAGGTTTGAATAAGATTTATGGCGTGTTTTCTAATTTTGAATTTATAATTATGAGGAGAGCGCTTAGCCTTGAATATTTCTCATCTAAAAAATGTCAAATAATACAGAAAACAGTATGGGTCTGTAGAGAGGGATACAAACCCGGAACATACAAGAAGAAAAGGATAAGTTTGGGGTGTTGGGGTTTTTCTTTTTGTGTGTAAGCAAGATTTAAGTGGAGTAATTAAATTTGCCATAATCAATAAAAGGTGTGAGTCAAGTTTATTGAAGTGGCTATTTCCCATTGCATAATTTCCCTGGGGAACTTGCATTTTTAATTCAAAAATAAATAAAAAATTATAATAAAAAACCCCCAAACCCCTGAGCACTTACTGTAAATATGCCAGCGTATGTGTGAAGTTAAGAAAAGCACAAGCCTACACCCAGGAATCAAAGAGGGGCTTACCGCTGCTTTGACACTAATTGTAAATGCTGAACATTTTCTGGAACCATAATCAAATCTTAACTGCCATGGGGGACTCATTCAGTAGCTCACAGTAATTCTAATAAGATGCAGAGCCTTTCACCTTTAGGTCACCAGTTCAAGCCCACTTTAGGCAGGTTAGTAAACAAAAGGTAAATCACAAGTCCAGTGGAATGCCAGAGCATCTAGAGTAGATGTCAGAGCAGCTGTTGGGCAGAAGTGGGAGAGAGTTTTCCCTCCCATCTCGTGTCATCCATGCTTCTCCTGGAATGGCACAACTACCTCTTCTGAGACTGACCTCTTCTCCCTTGGCCTCAGATCCTCTCTACCTTCTGGAAAGGGGGTGGGAAACCCTTTTTGCCACCTTCTTGTGTTTCAGCTGGAACCTCCCTAGACGCCCCATAGATACCACCGAAGATCCTGATCTTGCCATGGGATTTTTCAATGCTTCTGTAACAACCCCCCAAGAAAGCACAACTAGCGATACCATCTCTGTTCCACTTCCATGCATACAATTACTCTTAATTAATTGGTTCATGTACTTGAGCACCATGTGGAAAACAGACTGATCAAACACATAATTGAAAATAACAGGTCCCCACCCTGCTGCCCTAGGCTGCACAACAAACAACTCTGCCAATAACAGCAATGTTTGAAGGCTGAAGCAGAGTCCTCACCTCAGCACATCACCTGGCTTCAGGTAGAACTTCTTGCACTGCTCTGAGCTGCTTGTATGAAAATCACAACCCCAGCTGAGGCCCCTGGCATTCCCAACAGCCTCAAACGATCCTCAGCAATCCACACATCCCCTGCTACATCAACACATGGATGGAGCCTGGCTCTACTGAGTCTTTCTTGAGGAAGCAATGACCATTTGTGCTTCAAGCTGTGTGAATGTCAAAATACAGCTGCGTGATCCATCCAGCCTGAAGACAGATCGATCCCAACTCAGACAGCGTTCTCTGTCCCTCAAATACATGTCTCCTTTCCCTCACGTGTGGTGGTAACTTGGAGGCTGCTGTATGTAGTCTGCAGTATGTATGGGCAGCCTATGCCAAGGCCTGATGACCCTTTCAAGAAGAAGTGTCTCCTAATGGCTAACCTAAACATTATTTTCATAGACAGTCTAACTTAACCTAAATGTGAGGCCATTTCCTTTTGTTTTATCTCTTGTGAGAAGAGACCAACTCCCATCTCTCTGTGATCTACTTTAAGGTGGTTCTACATATGATGAGGTCTCCCCTCAGCCTCCTTTTCTACAGATGAATCAGCCTCAGCTCCCTCAGCTGCTCTTCATAAGATTTGTTCTCCAGACAATTTCTCAACCTTGTTATCCTGCTCCAGCATCTCATTGTCTTTTTTGTATGGAGGTGCCCAAAACTGAGCCAGTACTTGAAGTGTGGCCTCACCAGTGACAAGTACAGGGGGACAATCACTTCTCTGCTCCTGCAGGTCACAGTATTTCTGGTCAAGACAGGATGCCATTGACCTTCTTGGCCACCTGGGCACACTGCTGGCTCAGCTAGCTGTCAGTCAGTAGTCCTAGATATCTTTCTGCTGAGCACTCCTCCAGCCACTCTTCCCCAAGCCTGTAGCACTGCAGGGGGTGGTTGCTATCAAAGTACAGGACCTGGCATTTGGTCTCATTAAACCTCATACAACTGACCTTGGCCCATCAATCCAGCTTTTCTGGGTCCCTCTGCAGAGCTTTCCTACCCTTCCCCACACCTCCCCTATTTGGTGTCATTTGCAAACTTGCTGAAGGTACACTCAATGTCCTCACTGAGACCATGGATAAGGATATTAAATATGTATACTTCTGTGCATGTGTGGGAGTGACTATAGTAGTCTGAGGTCTTAATTCAGTCTCATATTAACATAGCTGAGAAGTTGAGGACCTCTAAGGAACATTAATTCATTATTCTCCAAACATCTGGGTTGACGTATCCTCCTTGGATTAGTCTGGACCAGCGTGTTCCCTTTCTGCTCACCACAAGCTTGCAGTGCCAATTTCCCTCCATGGCAGCTTCAGTGACAGCTGTTTACTTGGAAGCTCTGGAAGATTTGATATATGGGTGGTAGCCACAAATTAATGGAATGCTTTCCAGATGCTATATCTTTAAATACTCAAACAATAAGCCAAAAACACTAAGCTGTTCAGGCCATTTTCTCTCTCAACTCTCAAAGTCTCTCAGAGATGATGTGAACATGATTTCTTGAGGCAATGACCAGAATGCTTAAGATGCTTCAAAAGAAAGTGGCAGCATGAGGCGCTGAATGGCAGACAGTTGATCTGTTATCTGAAGCCAAGACCTGAAATGGCCAAGAAAGAAGAGCAAAACAATGGCCAAGAAAGAAGAGCAAAGTGAAGGAAAACAGAAATATTAGGATCGTCTTTCTAGCCTGCTCAGGTCAGGTGCTACATGTGCTGGCGCAGACCTCTGAGCTCAGGTTGCTGTGCTTGGCATGAGCTTCAAAGAACAGCTCCAAAAAAACCTCTCCAAAGGCTCACTGGAGCATTTCAAACCAACAATAATTCTGTGGAGGATAGTTACGGTACACAAGCATCACTAAAATGCCTCAAACCTCCCCTTGGCTAGGTGTCATCTAGAAATCCTTCGAGAGCAGAGGAGTTTTCTAGCTCATAAATGGAGATCAAGATCTGCCCTGGGTGTGTCTTTCTCTGAAGCCAGACCTTCAGTTGTGGCACTGCTCGTGTGGTCTCTGTTTGGGTTATATTCAACCTAGAGCTGAGGACTGGGACAAAAATAGCACAAAATTATTGGGGTTCAAACCTGGGCAAAATTGCTTTGGGACTGGTGTAATTTTGCCACCTTTGCTCAAAATTGACAACAGATCAAACTGAAAACCTGGGTGAAGTGGAATGGCGACACAGAACCTGTGTGGCAATGATTTATACCCTTCCAGAGTCCAGGCTAAGGAGTGTAACTTGTTTCTTGGCCAACTTACATCACTTTTTCTTTCCTCATTGCATTTTCTTTGGCATTTTCATCTTTGCATTTATTCGTTTTCTTCCACAGAAATTTAACATGACCTGGACAGCTGAGCTACCAGAGTATGGATTTTCTGTCCAGTAGTCCAAGTAGTAGTTCTTACAGATTTTTAGTGACTTAAAAGTACCAACAAACACGAGCTCTGTGATCTTACATTGGAGGAGGGCAAGAAACTACTCCAGGTACCCCTGTCTGAGTTTGAAATCAGTTCAAGCCTGAAACTCTGCCTGTTTGAAGGTTTCTCCAATGTTGCTATTAATTAGAGAATTAATAGCCGTTAAAAGTTGTCATCATCTTCACTGAATGGAAAAAAAACCAAATTCATTATCTAATGGGAAGAAAATCAAGATCATTTTAGAAGGGTTTTAAAGTAACAACACTAATAAACCACCCCGAACTCTAGTCCACAGGAAGGACTGGACATCTGCTAGAAAAGTATGATGATGATTTCCTCACCCACTACCCTCAAACTTAGGATTTGTGGAACATAGGCCCTGCCTGAAGTTGCTTGCTAAAAATCCCCATGTTACGTTCTTATTTAATGAAATCATGTGGTAGTAAATCAAGCACAGAAACGAGAATAAGTAAATCCACCACCTCCCTTGAAAAAAAGTACGGCTTGACTCTGTCAACTAAAGTTCTCTGGGCAATGAATCATCTGTGTTTGCCAACTGAAAAAAGATCATCCAACAGCCACCAGCTTGTGTACGGTTTCCTAATCTGCGGTCTCAAAGCTAAGCTGAGAATCAGCACAAAACAAGCAGGTCGCTCACATAAAGACCCCCTCCAACTAGTACTAATTCTTCGTAACAACTAGTACTAATTTTTGGTAGTAACTAGTACACATTCTTGCAAAATCTCTGCAAACAACCCCAAATCCCAAACTGGAGCCCTCTTACAAAGTGTGTGGGCCTCTAAATGTTACATCAAAGGTGGCAAATGATTGTCCCAAACAAGACAAGGGAGAAATGGGCAGAAGAGTGGGAAGAAACTCAACATCATTATACCAAAAACTAGAGGTTGTCTTGATCTAGTACCCACTGAAGTCAACAGGAATCTTTACCCAGGTCCATCCTATGTGGTATTCTCTATGCCCTTGGGGTACCCACATGGTTCAGAGCCAGGGGGAGGTGTTTGGTAGACTTCATCTTCTAATGAATTCATCATACCTTGATCACAACTATACGAATAGGAAGAGCTCACAAACCTTTTGAAACTTCCTACAAAAACTATATTGAATAAATAGTATTTGTAGATGACGAATGATCTCTCTTAAGTTTCAATTTTCTGTCCTGTCTTTGATTTTTGGTCCTTCAAAACACTAAGGAAAAAGTAAATTCAGTGACATTTCTTATTGTTTTGAAAGGCAGCGTATATTCCCTCCAGAAAATCACAACAAGAAATAAACATTTCTCATCAATATTTCCCTTAGGAGCTCGACACCACGGATTTCATTCACTGGCATGCCCAAGAAAGCAACCAAAAAAGAGATCATCAGTGCCTTTACATAGACTATTTACAAAGACAGAGGGTTTGCATTTTAAAAGGGCTTGAAAAACACATTGTAGGAGATAGTGCCATTGTCCCCATTTTGATCACGATCCACCCACCAAGATTTATGTCTTACCCATAGTTGCCACTTGAATTTATAATTGAATGACCAAATCACACAGATCATAGAATCATTAGGGATCGGAAGGGACCTCGAAAGATCATCTAGTCCAATCCCCCCTGCCACAGCAGGATCACCTAGACCAAGTCGTGCAGGAACACATCCAGATCCCTCAGCTTTCCAGTTTTCAGAGCAACTTTAATGACAAAACGTTCAAAATTTGGTGTCCTACCTCATTCCTTGACATTCTGAACATTTAATTTAAGGATTTGATTTTGACTGAGTACTTCAAAGTACTAAGATCATGGTTTTATATCTGTCCATCTGTCTTTGATTCATCATCGTTTCAGCGCTGTGATTAATTGCCGTGAAATCAATAGAAGCAGCTTCTCAGAAATCTTGGGATTTCTTAGAATCCCCATCTGAGCACCGCTTAAGATAACCTGACTTTGCAATTAACCATTTCTGAGGGAGTTTAAAAAGTATAAACAGCTCAAACGTGGCATTTTTACAACCTTAATAAAACCAAATGCAACATTTACTAGGTACACTGTGGAAGGAAAAGGAAAAGGCTGCTCTGCAGCACAACAGCGATCACAGTAATTTAAAGCAAAACCAACTGTAATTGTAGAGCAGCAAGGTGTATGTTATGGGCACACAAAAGGTTCTCTCCTCCTTTGATAAAAAGGACAGCTTGATAAAAAGAAGGGTTCATCACATGGAACCCTGTTGCAGCGCTCAGCAGGAACCCAAAGCAACATCTTCACTAGATAGCAAAGCTTATGCAAGAAGTGCTCCCATTGACCATGACCTGAGCACTCGTGAACATCAGTGATTTTACTCAAACTGCCACGGACTTTGGTAAAAGCAATGCACAGGAACATTCATGATGTGCTTCCTTGAGCTAAAAATCATGCTGTAGGGATCCTGCCCAGCTTCCAAGCATTGCTGCTGGGGTGGGGGGAAGGCAGCAGCAGCTGCTGCGGAGGTCTTCCTGGGAGGAGGACAGCAGTGTGCTTCTGGTGATACATTTCCTTTTTTTAATAGGCCAATTTCCAGACATCGAGAATAAAACCAGAGAATCATAAAGGCTGGAAGAGACCTTCAAGATCACCAAGTCTGCCAGTGCCCATGCCACTATACCCACTAAGCCATGTCGCTTAGTGCTGCATCGACGTGTTTTTTGAACAGCTCCAGGGATGGTGGCTCCACCACCTCCCTGGACAGCCTGTTCCAAACCCTCACAATAACATGACTGAAATTTTTCCTCTCTTGCAGTGCAGTTAAAAAAAATAAGTTGCATGAAATCTGAAATCAGTAAGCATTTTCATCCTTCTTACGCTTAGAAATGTTTCCTTCTTTCAATTTCAAGTGATATTTGTTTCCAAATGCCTTCTCTTTCGGAGAAAAATCCCAAATTCCAAACCAGCTAATTTGTGGATGAACTTCTTAATCACACTGATAATTTCCCATCATTTATTTCATTCACTGAAAACAATATTTGGGGAAAATAATTTGCTTCAACGTTGATCCCCTCCAGAAGGTGCCCTGCTATTATGAGTGTCCCACAAATGAGCTGCCATGAGTTCCATGTCTGGTCAGACAGAAAACTCCAGGATTAGGGGCCAGGCTTCACAGGCTCCATTTATGCCTTTCTTTGAGCAAAGAACTCCAGAATGTGCAGAGTTGGAAGAGACTTCTACAGCTCATCTAGTCCAACCCCTCTACAACAAGCAGGGACATCTCAACCTAGGGCAGATTGCTCAGAGCCCCACTGACCTTGAATGTTTCCAGGGATCAGGCCTCCACTACCTTTTGAGGCACCTTGTTTCAGTGATCCACCACCCTCAGATTAAAGAAGTTTTTCATCATGTCCAGCCTCAATCTACCCTTTTCCACCTTCCCCAGCCTTCCTCTAGACCCCTTTCAGGGACTGGAAGGTTCCTATAAGGTCCCCACAGAGTCTTCTCTTCAGGCTGAACAACCCAAACTCTCTCAGCCTATCTTCATAAGAGGTGCTCCAGCCCTCTGATCATTTCAAGATGACTTAAGTCCTCCTCCTCTCACAGCAGGAACTGCTGCAGCCACCAAGTGAACACCACATAATTCTACCCACATCAAGCTTCAGCGTGCTGCACACAAAGAGCATTAGGTTTTATGGCTCCTGCAGAATACTGGGGGATATACTAATTTTACAGGTGCATTCTAGCAGACTGCAGCCCCTGATATCAGAGTGCCATTAGAAACAATGTGCTCCTTATGCCCAGGCAGTTAATTTAATATTAAATCAATAAAACATTTGCTAGAGCTGGTCAGGGACCTGGCTGCTGACAGCAGACTCAGCTCACAGCAACAAATGTCTCCTCACCCTTTGCAGACAGCTGCAAGAAGCTGTAGAAGACAGCTTTGTTTATTGTAGAAGACATTTTTGGTCCTAACAAATAGCCTCCCTAAGCCCTAACGAGTGCAGAAACTCAAAACGTTTGTGGGACATTTGCTAGCAAGAAAATTCAATGGCCTTTGGGGAGATTTGGATTGACAGCACCGATCACCTGTGGGCCAGGCTTAGTCCAGCTTGTGCAGGGAAAGCAAAGTTGCTTTCTTGGCTACAGGGAAAGAGATTGTAGCTCTTTCCAGTTGGTTTCATCTGTGGGATATGGAGACTAGGGTGGAAGCAACTACCTATGCTGAGTTTTCACTGGTGGAATCATTTTAGGCTCTATCAGGTTCCCAACAAGACCTTGAGATGGCAGAGGTCATGGGGTTGGAATCCATCACCATCCTATCTGTTGCTGAGCATGAGCAAATCACCTGGCACTGCTACAGTAGCTCCCAAATGCACTCAAGCTGAAAAGACAGGATTTCCCCGTGTCCCTGTTGGACAGTATGCTATAATGCTGTAAGAGATAAGACCAGGAAACTGGTTTGTTGCTTTTTTGGGTTTGGGCTTCTTCATTTTTGTAAAAGAACATCACAGAGGTCAACTTTTCATCAGGAATATGAGAAGCAAATTAGAACTTTTAAAGCGACTGCAAACGGCCTTCTCACACCCATCAAAAACCAAAGAGAACACGGCAAAACCAAAGCATTCCAAGAAGAAAAAAAACCTGACCAAGCTCACAGGGACCCGCAGTCTGGCATTTCTCTAGGAAGAAGCGGCATACCTGAGTTAAACAGATTGTTTGGGAAGTTCAGTTGTCTGAAAACCGCCACAGATGGGGTTGTTTCCCAGCATTGTTCTCAGGCTAGTCCTGCCCTGAGCCAACAGACCTCCGGGGACCCACAGCCAAAGATCTATTCCTAAGAAAGCAGATGTGGGACATGGACTTCCATGAGCATGTGCTTCTTAAGGCAGAGCCCTCCTAGAGATGTTGCCAGCAGATTTGCCTCCTCCATGAATAAAGACACGGATACCGAGGTGGCTGATGGAGGAGTCCGGGCCAGGCAGGACGTGTGTGCCTGGCGGACAAGGTGCTTCCCTAAACCCCGAGCACCTGGGACAAGTCAGAACCCGGCCAGGCCCTGACTTGTCCTGACACTGCTGACGTTATTCGTGTGATGAGCCCCTACGCTGCGCTTACAAGAACGCTTCAGCTGTAAGCCACAAAGCCAAGCCCAGTCAGAATTAATATTGAACTCAATCCCTAGCAGCTTCCCTAAGACATCAGCATTCCAGCACATGTAATATGATGAAAACAAATTTCATGCCATGAAAGCAGAAATATGGGTGAGGTCTGGGAGCATAGTTAGGATGTGGTTTTCAAAAGCATTCAGTGCTGGCTTAATTCTGCTTCTATTAGCTGAGGGTAAGAAAGCCCCATTGACTTCAATGGGAGCGGAATTAGGCGAACACCAAGTGGTTTTGAAAATCCCACCCTGAGCTTTTATAGAACGCAGAAAATAAGAATCACATGCAAACCTTCAGAGGGTAATTGGCCCATTAAAGTGCGTATCATTATTTATTTTAGCCACCATTTTTAATTTGAAGATTTGTGGCACTGACGGATGCGGCCCGACAATAGCTGGGGAGTGCTAAACCTCCTTGGGAAGAGGAGCATGACACTGGAGAAGCCACAGGGCCAGCTGAATGCAACATGTTGATGCTGTTCTCGATTAACAAACAAACAAAGCACACTAAAAAACATTAAGAGAGATTCTGATATTTTTTGGGGAAAAGAGAACTTTCATTGGGAGGTCTCCTAACCCCACACAAGAGCTGACCTTTGCATTCATTTGTACTGTCTGATTTTCTGATGAAAGTATCTTGTTTCTCCTCTGCCTTTAGAATGAACTCTACAAAAAACACACAGTAAAATGTAGACCCCAAGGCTTTTTCACCGGTAGCCTTTGATGGGGTTGGTGCTAGTATCCTGGCTGGCCATAATGGTCCTGCTGGGATCAGAGGTACAAAATGGGACATGATGTGATGCACAGCCAGAGGGGCAGGATTCACTGTGTCACTCTCAAACACATTACTCACCTGCCTACACTCCAGAAGAGGAAGAGTAAAAAAACCCCACTGTTTAGAGACTATAAAGCCCTGAGCTATCTCCTGAAGGGGAGCTTTGGAGCATGTCATGATTTCCTCAGGAGGTCTCAGTAGGAAGCAAAGAGCAAAGTGACTTCCTAAGGGTCTGCACTCTTTTGGTCCAACCTGGAGGTCACACAGAGGTGACCACCCTTGGTTGTCCTAGGTGTCTGGAGACCTAGTGTGCCTTCCGCAGGGCAATGAGTCACCAAGAGGACAGACTCGTCGTCAGGCACTCAGGGAGCTCAAACAGAAGAAGACGACAACAAGGATATTAAGGCATCTTGGATGCAAAAGAGGCTGCTGTGTTTATGCACTAGTACCAGCAGAGCAGAAAGCAAAGCACTATTTGAGGGCTTTGCCATCATCAGCGGTGATAGAAGGATATGGCCATTGGCCTGTTGCATTCTGATCTCAGGTGCTCCAGCTCCAATTGAACATGGGACCACCCCACACTATTTGAATGGAAAATGCTATCAGCTTAATCTCAATGCTGTCAGCAGAGCCTTTATCAAGCATCTGATGCTGATGTACCAAGCATCCACTGGATCAGCAAAGCCCTCACATCAGTCCCAAAACACTGTCTCTCTGCCCAGCTTTGGTCCTAGACACGTTGATTGGTAGATTGTCAGCATTTTGCTGATGCCCTGGCAACTATTTGGCTCACTGCAATACACTCCTGTTGTCACAGCAGTAGACCCCTGCCACAGAAAGTCTTGCATGCACCCTTCACATCAGGTCCTTGTCCACAGTAGAGCTCCACAGGTCAGGCTATGGGGTGACAGCTCTATCAGACCCAGTCTCTAGGTCTGATGGGACCAGGTCTAGTCTCTGCTCCCATCACTGCACAGGTACTTAGTGTGAAAAATGTCATCATGCCCAAGATATTAGCAGAGCTGGGTGCAGAGACTGGAGCCTCTGGGGAGACTTTTACTACCATGTCTAGGTTCAGGTTCTTCATTTCCTTCTACAAGTGCAATGGAAGTTTCTCAGTGCCTTGCTGAAACTGCCCATGGTGAGGAGACCAGGGAGCTCAGATGAGGCTCCTAGCGCTCATAATGCAAGCAGGCTCTTCATCTGCTGTGTGAGATGTGACCCCTGGAGGCCTCAGGTGGAGGAAAGGATGCCTTTATCAAACATTTTTGCCATAGCAGATGCAGGGGGCTCTTTGCCAGGTTCCTTCCACTCTTTCCCTCACTTTATTTGCACAGATGTTTTTGCCAAGTCATGTCATCAACCTGGGGAGTGGGCAGTTGGGGAAAAAAAATAATAAAAATGACCGAACAAGTTGAAGAAATTGCAAACAGTAAATCTGGTGCTCGCTAGGCTGAGCCCAATAACTTGCTGAGGTTGTACTTTTCAGATTCAGTTTTAGGCTTTTGTAAATTTTCAGTTATTTTTAACCCGCCTTTCTGAGCAAGCCTAGGAATGAGAAAGTAATCGTTTCATCAGCTCGGGCTATATAAATCTCCTCGGGGTTTATTATTTGCCGTTTCATTTTACTGGCGCAAGAGTTCCTATGAAAGTACAATAACCTACTCGTTGATTTACAACTTGGAAGCAGGCACATGCTGAAAAACCAAGCACGTAGCACCTGAGGAAAAGTGCACCAAGTTAATTGAAAAGCTTCAGGAAACTGGAATTCCTCGCAGTGATACTGTCACATGCGTCAGTCACCAGATGTAACTCCAATTTTCTGCTTCCCTAATAAGAATTCAATTGATATCCCCAGAAATAAAAATCTGCAGCCAGAATAACAGCACATTTATCATGAGCAGGTTGAAACCTTAGGAGAGAGCTGCTGTGTGCAGCCCTCAGCAGAAGGGATTGTAAGCGCCGTGGGTGCTTACGTGCGTGTAATACCAAAACAAAGCACGTACTGTGACAACACTGTCACCTCAACGGGGGTGAAACTCAAAGGTCACAGGCTGTTTCTGGGAACGTGGTTGACCTGTGCTGCTTTTTGCCTGAAGCCAGTTCTGGAGCTCTAATGGGCATAGTAGCATTGGGATGATGGTTGGACTAGATGACCTTTGAGGTCTCTTCCAGCCTTCCAACATCAACGATTCTGTGATTCCCCTCTCTTCTGCACTCCCATCGGCGGCCCCAGCAGGAACGATGTAACCATGTCTCCCAGCAAATGACACATCACAGATCTATGATTTCACAGAATCACAGAACACTAGGGATTGGAAGGGACCTCAAAAGATCATCTAGTCCACAGATTACATTGCAACCTACAGACCACTGTCATCTGTCAATATTTCTTCTGGACTACAAGACCTCCTTGCATGTGAAGTTCAAATTGAAACCCCCACCACAGTCCCAGGGGCTGCCACAGACTGGTGCCATGGGTTCATGGGAGACCTGAGACCACTTGGCCAGGACTTGGGACGAGTAGCAGCATGTTTGCACCTTCCGTATCAGACCAGGATGTTCCGCTCATGCACACTTCCCCATACAGAAAACGCCATAAAAATTATAGCAATTTAATTACATCGTCTAACTTTTGTCCCTTAACCTTAATAAACAGATCTCATTCCTGTTGGTAGCACACGTATTGCACTCAAAACTAAAGCACCTCAAATTACTTTTAAAAATTACTGACCTTAGCCCTTTGATACAGGTTGATTTCTCCAAGCAAACTTGCTCCAAAGCCACTTGCAGGCAACACCACTAGCATAAAAAGCTGCTTCGGAAACTGGCCCCCACTCAGCTTTGCCAGAGGAACACCAAGACAGCCTGCAAACCTCCTCCCTTCTGGCCCTGGGGGCTGGGTGAGAAACATTACTCTTCTGTTGCCAGACTTCTCCCATTATCTGCCACACGTGAGCTGTGAATGCCTCTTTCTACAGCTGCTGAAGAGCTAAATCTAGGTTTGCAACTGCTTCAGATAAGATGCTTTTGGATACTGTATGTGCAGTGGCCCTCTCCTATCTGGGACACTGTTCTTCTTTTTTAATGATTTGCCCAAATTTCACTGATGCCTGTTTCTCATGAGGCCAAATGGGTGATGTTTCAAAGGGCATGTATCTCAGGTGAACAATTAATCTCTAGGCTAATGAAGTAATGCTGCAGGGGAGTCATGAGCACCTGTAGTGCTCTACCCTCTGTAAGAAGAGCCAGTCCAATGAGTCAGTACAAAGTACTCTCATATTAACCTGTCTCTGAAGTTTAGGTAAACTTCCTGATCATTTAGACTTTCAATTTATTTTTAGGGAACTATTTCCAGTAAGTGGTTCAAGATGGATTACAGTTTAACTGGAGGTTTGGGAATAAAAAGGATGGTCACAGGAAAGCTGGATTCAATTCTTGCCTCTGCCACAGACTTCCTGTATAAATCTAGATGCACTGCATCGGGTGGTGGTGGGGGGGATATTCACTCGTCTAACTCAAAACATCTAATTTCAATGCCTATATTAAGAGCTTGGGCTTCCATTATAGCCAGTGGAGTGAGCTAGGCTGGGGTGATTCAGAGCAATTCCAAGAGTAATACCAACCATATACGGAGCATAGGTTCCCAATTTAAGAGTAGAAAGCAGACTTCTAAATCACCTCTGCCTTTCTGACATCCTTGGGGCCTCAGTTTCTTATCCATGAAATATGTCCTGGATTAAAAACATGAAGACAGTGGCAACCCAAACTGAGCTTCGGCACCAGTCACCTGGCTCAACAGCTCGGGACATACACAAGAGACACCAGGCAAGACCCCATTTCTGATTTATCTACATTCTGACTTATAAATCATAACACAAAAAAGGGTTCAAGTCCATTTTTATAAATTTGCTTCCCCCTACCCCCCCCGTTTTTTTTTCCTCTCTTCCAGTACTTGTGGTGCTATTAGTAAGAAGATGGACCTGAGCAGGCAATGTGCATTTGCAGCCCAGAAGGCCAATCACATCCTGGGCTGCATCAAAAGAAGTGCGGCCAGTGAATCGAGAGAGGTGATTCTGCCCACACCTGGAAGTGAGACCTCACCCAGAGTCCTGTGTCCAGCTCTGGAGCCCTCAGTACAGGAAGGAATGGACCTGATGGAGTGGGTCCAGAGGAGGCCATGAAAATGATTAGGGGGCTGGAGCACCTCTACCATGCGGACAGGCTGATGGAGCTGGGGCTGTTCAGCCTGGAGAAGAGAAAGCTTCAGGGGGACCAGATAGCAGCTTTCCAGTACCTGAAGGGGGCCTACAAGATGGGTGGAGAGGGACTGTTTATGAAGGCCTGTAGTGATAGGATGAAGAGCAATGGTTTCAAATTAGAGAAGGGGAGATTTAAATTGGATGTTAGGAAGAAGGTCTTTAGTTCCAGAACACTGGAACAGGTTGCCCAGGGAGTAGTTGAGGCCCCATCCCTGGAGATATCAAATGTGAGGCTTAACAAGGCTCTGGGCAACCTGATTCAGTTGAAGATGTCCCTGCTCACTGCGGGGGTTTCGACTAGAGAACCTTTGGAGGTCCCTTTCACAGAATAGTGGAATCACACAGGTTGAAAATTTCTGAGCTTCATGTACCGTCACCCCAAATGAAACCTCTTTCCTACCCATGTCTTTGGAATAAAGAAGTGGTCTGCCCACACCACTGAAGCACATTCATATTCTTTTCTTTGAGGATTTTTCCTCAGTCGTACTCTGTAAGGATTTGTCTTCTCACCTTTAATTGTAAATGACTGAGAATACTGCTCTCGACATCTCTAGAGTGAAGTAGCTTGAGAACAGTCAAGGATCCAATATGGTGTGAGGTGTTCTAAGATGTGAAGCTTCACATATATCAGGTTCAGCTCTGAACAATAAATATGTTGTGCATTCACGGGGCACTTTTTTGTGTCTTTGTTTTTAGGGGTTTTCTTTTTTTCAAAACCTGTAATGTTTCCCTTCATAAAATGTCCCTTTTGGGATTGAGGCCATATCAGCATCTGAACATTGTGCTACTGAGCAGCTACTCAGAATCCAGTGGTGATAAATTAAACCGGAGGAAACGGATCATTTCTACTATCACGGTCACTGTTGTCAGCTCCTAACAAGGCAATTGACTTGTCAAGTTGTCTCTGAAAGCCTGAGCTCACATTTCATTGCCTTTCACATTTTTTTCAGAATTGTATAACAAGGGTCTCAGCCTGTTTTTCACCCGTCACTTTGGGACATTTCAGACGCTGATCCTACTCATAAATTGTGGAGGAACAGATGAGGCAAGTCTCAGCGTGAGACTCTCCTACTGGAGCAACTGTGTGAAAATATTAAACACAAGAAAAGATACGAAAGAGATGTGCACAGGAACAGATGGGGATTTGCTTGTGTGTCATTATCAGACATGAACAAGATCTTAAATGGTGAAAGGTCATTTGGAAAAGCCACAGGACATCTCTACCATCAAGGGGGAAGAGTAAGCTCTAACACTGAGGCTCACCTTATGATTTGGAATAACAAGTCCATCTGCTAGAGAAGACCAACCCCTCTACTAACATTCTCTATTTACATTTTAATTATTTATCTAATGTAAATCTATATATAGATGTTACAAACCAAACCAAGACCAGTACGGCGTAAGCCAGCAGAAGACAGTTCTTCCATCCTGTTCAGCTCCCAGGCTAGAAGAGATGGATACAGTAGGAAAAGCGAGTTGTCTGAATATCAATCACATCAGAGGGTAATGCTGAGGAGAGGTGAAGCCACTTCAAGTGCATCGCTGCCATGATTGGGGTCATGCAGCTACCAAAATCAGAGTTCTACTTTTCCAAGAATTCTTTGGAGTAGTGCAGAAACTCCAGTGATCACTTGAGGGAAACACCAGGATTATAAAAAAAGGCTCTTATCCCAAGCCCAGAATTGGTTGGTGGTCAACTGAAAGATTCCTTTGACAGGTTTCTATTGTTAGATTAACATCCTGGGTTTTATTAGTGATTAAATCAGTAGTTACATTTTATTCAGCTCATCTCAGACCTAAGACCATTTTTCCATGGAAGACCTCTGTTTCAATGAAAATCATTTCTGGAGTAAAAATCTTCTACTGGAAAACAGTGACCAGATTTAATAATTACAGCTGAGGATCCAAACACACCCAGATACACTGCAAGCCCTTGTTATCTTTGGGATGCCTGAATTTTTGTGGTGTCCTTGTATACAGCCACAGGACTCTGAACACAGAAGGTGAAGTAAGAACATGTGTAGGGAGTTTCTCTGCTTGGACCTGCAAGAAAACCTCTTAACTCCCCCAAAAGACCACTTTTCCTCCCAATTCCATGCTCTTTACCACCTCATCCCTAGTTTACCCTCTTGTCATTTCCTTTTGCCCTCTTCCCACCGTATCATGTTTCCAGTTCAGAATCTGTACATCCACAACTGTTTAAAAAGCAGCTCAAACTTCCAATGTATAAACATCGCTTCCTCTGTCTCCTGAATTTATTTTAATAGTTGATATTTGAGCCCAGGGGATTGTTTTAACTAACACTGTATAGTCAGAAGGAATGACTTTCCTCCAGGCTACCTCTGGGTCAATGGCATAAGGCAAGACCCCCTCACATTTCATTACCCAGGGATCTGATCCCCTTTCCCGATCCATCACTCTGAAGCTCGTTCCTCCTATTCCTCTCAGATTTGCCTGTATGATTCATGCGGTGCCAAATCAACAGAATATTTGCTTTTTTCTCAGTTCATTGTTTTTATTTGCTTACATGTTCCCTGTCATAGTTCAACTCATAAATCAATGCTGGTTTATTTTTCACAAACCCGTTGAAAGTTCGAGCCAGTTTCCACTGTCATGAAAGACTCCCAATACTACATGTCCTTTAACAGGTGGAAAATGTCTTAAGAGGCTGTCGGGATGGGAATGATTTTCTAACTTAAAGACAAAGTAGTATTTATTTATGACTTAATCTAATTCCAAAACAAAGTAACAGTTCCCTGCACCAAATTATCTCCTTATGAAGCCATTCCACTAACATATGGTTTTATTATTTAGATGAAAAAAGTAACATTGAAACCATTTTGAGCTATTAGACTTGTGTAACTGATTACGGTGAAACAATGCTCCTGACTGACTTTAACAGACCATTTTCCTTCACAAAGACAACTAAGCGTATGTCCCAGCTAGATTTGGCATCATAAAAGCAAGTAAACAAAACCCAAACATAGCGTTCCCCTGACTCTAGCCCTTTTACTTAACCTTTACTTTTTTGGCTCACAGTGGAAAGCTGTGACTTACCAGGTTATCAGTGGAACAAAACCACCCCTTTGTTGGTGACCCACACTTGGAGAAAAAGAAACTGCAAGGGACTGTTGAAGTGAGTTTTGTGGTCACAGCTTGGCTCAGCAAGCCAAGCCCAGAAAGTTCCTGCTGGGGACAAGGCTCACCTGTGCCACCTGGCCAGGTACAAAAGCACATCAAAGAACCTTTGCAGTTATATCCCTGCTTCTTTCCCACTTGCTGAAAATGCTTTCCCACCTGCCTACTTATGGGAGGGCAATCTACTGTCATGAGTGAGACAGGTCTCCCTCAAACCCGACAAATGGACAGTGAGATGCAATCCCTGAGACAATCTGGTGCTTCTTCCTCTGCCTGGCTGACTTCAGCCAAGTGGATTGCTCCAAGCCTGTGTGTTCCTCTAATGTTTCTTCCTTGCATTAATGGCATTAGCCATTAGCAGCCTGGATGACAACCAGGTGCCACAAGTCAACAGCTTCAGTGTCTCTGGAGCAAAAAATGAACAATGTACTTTGTGGTCCTGTTGGGTTGTTGGTGCCTGCTGACTACCGCAGCTCCTTCCTTCTGGAGAAGTGATCTAACACCACTTCCTACTTATGGACCCTTGAAGCACTGTGCCTGAAAGGACAGCAAGCTTGAAGCAAAGAAGACCTACCCCCACTCAGATGGGATAAAGATTTTCCCTGCTCCCAGAGCATACTCAAAGCAGAAAGTCCAGTAGGCAGAAGCTTCTGACATTGCACACGTCATGCTAATATTATACTGTTAGATTGAAAGAGGAGCATGATGAACATGCTGAAAATCAGTTCTCACCAGACAGCTGATATTTAATGCTTTGAAAACCTTTCCCAACAGGAGTTCTGATTAAAACCTTGGCAATTGTGAATGAAGGTTTAAAAACATAAATTTAGAATGAACGAAATATTTCATTTCTGTAACATTTCATCAGGGTTTGTACATTTAAGCATTTTCCAAGGTTTTTACTACAATGAGAACATATTTCTATACAACGTAGTGTTTCAGATGGGGAAGAAACATTTACCAGAAGAATGCCAAAAATACTCAGTTTGACAAATTTGAGCTTTACTACTTTGCCTCTCCGTCAGAAGAATAATTGATTGGAACTGATCCTTTCTTGTAAGACATTTTAAAATTGACATGACACGTCAGCAGTTTCCACCCACAACACATTTGCTTTGAAACAACACTCAACCAGCTTGGACAGTCATTGTGAACTTGTGCTGTCTGCTTGCTCCCTTCCAAGTCTGAGATCACTAAGGACAGATCCAACACTAGATCACTGCATGCCAAGAATCCCTTTGTCTTGCACACAAGCTGCTGTTTCACAGCAAACCTTCTTCTAAGCTTTTACTTGGTGGAATATTATCAACCCTAGCATTGTCGTTCAAGACTACACAAAAATCATAGAATCGTTAAGGATTTGAAGGGACATTGAAAGATCATCTAGTCCAATCCCCCCACCACAGTAGGATCACCTAGACTAAGTCACACAGGAACACATCCAGGTGGGTTTTAAATGTCTCCAGAGAAGGAGACTCCACAACTCCCCTGGGCAGCCT
>JAOXOE010000256.1:9229853-9303351 GCA_028565055.1 Phoeniculus purpureus | reverse complement strand
AGGAGGTTCCACATCAATATGAGAAGGACCTTCTTCGCAGTGAGGGTGACAGAGCCCTGGCAGGGGCTGCCCAGGGGAGTTGTGGAGTCTCCTTCTCTTGAAGTGCATTTTGGACAAGACATTACCCTATAGGCGGTACTTAATCTCATACAGAAAACATAATCTGCCTTACAATTTCATAACCTGAGCTTTTCAAGTGTTTGCTTCCTTAAAAATGTGTGTCCTTTTTGATGTGGAGATAGTGAGCTGTGGTACATGGTCGTGTGAGTGTGTGGTAGCTGCAGGAAGAGCTACTTTTTATGCAGAAGGTACTGTGTGTAATACTGATGTTGTTAGAAGAACTCTGAATGCACATTTCTGAATAGAAGCAAGGAGTGACACACGTGCTGTTTTTAAGGTACTGATGAATCTTCGCAACCCAAATTATGAAAATGGAGAACAGCCAAGTTTCAGAAATCATCTGGGGCTGATTCAGGTCCCTCTGAAAGTTAAAGACATCCCAGAATTGGTAAGTGCGTTTTTATTTTGTTACTCGCTGTTTCATACAATCACAGAATCATTCGGGTCGGAAACAACCCCTGGGATCATTGAGTCCAACCATCAACCCCACTCTACAAGGTCACCCCAAAACCAGATCCCCCAACACTACATCTAGCTGACTTTTCAACTCATCCAGGGATGGGCACTCAACCCTGCGCAGCCCAATCCAGGGCCTGACCACTCTCTCCAGGAAGAATTTCTTCCTCATGCCCAGTCTAACGCTCCCCTGTTGGAACTTGAAGCCCTTCCCTCTGGATCTGACACTAATTCCTTGTGAGATGAGACCAGCACCAACATCTCTAAAATGTCCTTTCAGATAGCTGGAGAGAGCGATGGGGTCTCCCTTTAGCCTGCTCTTCCTCAAACTAAACAGCCCCAACAACCTGTATGGATTTGGAGAGTTAAACCCTGTTGATTACTGTTCTATGGTTCTCTTTCTTTTCAGAAGGAAGACTTCAGTGAACTGGGCTTGAATATAGGGCAGCTGGGTATTGATGATTCAGCACAAGTGCCTCCAGGTTAGCTCGCGCTGTGCTTCAGTCATTTAACCAGAACAGAAGCTGGGAACTTACTCATTTATTGACATGCTTTTCTGTTTCTTGTTTTCCTAGAGTTCTTTGAAAATGACCACGTACGTGTCGGACAGAAAGGTATGAACATGTTTTCATCTGTAACAAACTGTGAGCAGTTAGGAATGCATTTAATTCTTGGACTTCCAAGAATTTATAGACCGTTGACTCACAGAATCACAGAACATTAGGGATTGGAAGGGACCTCAAAAGATCAGCCCGTCCAATCCCCCTGCTAGAGCAGGATCACCTAGACCAAGTTGCACAGGAACATGTCCAGGTGGGTTTGAAACATCTCCAGAGAGGAGACTCCACAACCCCCCTGGGCAGCCCCTTCCAGGGCTCTGTTACCCTCACTGGGAAGAAGTTCCTTCTCATATTTATATGGAACCCCCTCTGTTCCAGGTGCCATATTAGCACTTACAGTCAATTTCTAACAAAAAAATATGCCAAGTCTACAACGTGCTGTAAAGACACTTGTGGAGAGACAGCACCCTCTCCAAAATAACTTCATATATTAACAAACAAGCCTGGAAAGTTATCCACTGCCGCAGAGTTTCAAAGTCCCAGCTCAGCCTTCCAGCCAAAATAATATCATTTATGTTTTTTTCTAGACTGACTATTGTGATGATTAAGATGTTACTCTCATTCTTTTCCCAAACAAAAGGAAATCAGACTGATTCTGAGAAATAAAGCAGAAGAGAGAAACACAAACCGTAGCAGGCTAAAGCCTTATTTGATGAAGCAGCCCTAGAGTCTGCACACTGCATGCTGAAAACCTCATAAATTCAAAGTAATGAAGAAAAGTCTTCCTATTTATCAAGGTTTTCTATAATCAGCTGCATTTGGCCCTCTCAGCTCCTTTGCTTTCACTGCTTCATCCTACAGCACAAGCATTAGTCTGGATTTGTGACATAATTGTCATGAGTGCAGTGCCACACATAGGATTGCAATTCAACCAAGGGATCAAGCAGAAAATAAGCTGTGAGGATAGGCTGTGAACTTTGCTGCTAGATTAGAGCACAAATCTTCAGCAGTAGTGAACAACCCATAGACATTACAAACCAAGAACATTTCTCCTACTGTTAATGTTCTCACTCAAAATTACTTCACTGTGACAGCTCATTTGATCATCGTGACAGGCAAGCACACAAAGCTGTAAGTACCACAGACAGCTTGACTACACCAAGAGTTAACGTGGATGTTTTTCTTGCTATGTTTTTTTGGCTGCTTTGGGGTTTTTGTCCTGCGAGACAAAGGGCAGCAGTTCTTGCTCTGCAGGACAGGGAGTCGTGCTCACCTGCTAGGTCTTAGTTTACGTTGGTATCAATGTACAGGTGGGGTCCTCAAGCACCTACAGTCCGTGTACACACAGGTACACAGATCACAGAACATTAGGGATTGGAAGGGACCTCGAAAGATCATCCAGTCCAACCCCCACAGCAGGATCACCTAGACCAGGTCACACACGAAAACATTCAGGCTGGTTTTAAAGGTCTCCAGAGAAGAAGACTCCAGAACACCCCTGGGCAGCCCATTCCAGTGCTCTGTCACCCTCACTGTGAAGAAGTTCCTTCTGATATTTATATAGAACCTCCTATACAGATCATTAGAGATTGAATGGGACCTTCAGGGGTCATGAAGTCCAACCCCTCTGCTCGAGGAGGATCATAAAACCTAAGACAGACTACACAGAAACCCATTTCTCAGTTCAAACAGGACACCGAGCTGCTGGATAGAGTCTAGCACAGAGCAAAGAGGATGATGAAGGAAGAGGAGCACCTCCCTTATGAGGAGAGGCTGAGGGAGCTGCGTTTCTTGAGCTTGGCGAAGAGGAGACTGAGGGATGACCTCACTAATATGTGAGGGGTGGGTGTCAGGAGGATGGAGCCAGGCTCGTCTCAATATCATCTAGTGATAGGACAAGGGGCAATGGGTTCAAGCTGGAACATAGGAGGTTCTCTCTGAGATGGAACTTGTGCTCCAACTTACCCACAGTGAAATATGGGCTTTAGCATTTGATAAATAAGTCTCAAGTTAACAGAGGCTTGACTATTCTTCAGTTTGATTGTTTTGGTTCGTTGGTTTTTTATAAAGAGAAATTGAAGGCTGATTTTGACAGCTAAAGGCCCTAAGCTGTGTTCAAAAATAAAAACACTTTATGCTATTGATACCTGAGCAAGTGGATAGATGGACTTTATGCTCTTCCACAGGATCAGCACTGCAGGAGCCGCAACACCAACGCTTTACCAGGCTGCTATGGTCAGAAGCTAACATGCAAACTGGTGCTATACAAATCACAGCACTTGGGTTTAGCATGGGTTCCCCGAATCTGCTTTGTTTGTGCATTGAGCAGAAAAGGCAAGGACAGTTCCACTTACATTGGTAGACATTTCACATGCAAATTATTGTTATCATATTACGCTAAAGTCACTTAACGGGAGCTTTTCACTAAAAAGCTGAGGGGTTTTTTTTGCCATGGATGGTGGGACAGAGGAGGCTGAACACAGCTACAAAGAAGAGGAAAAACCACACAGAACAATTGAGGTAAAATGCAGCATTAGATTCCATAAAAGATATCCTGAAGGCTCCACTGGGATCCAATCCCAAAATGTTTCTGCAGAGTGAAATCAACTAAAAGGCTTTGGGTTCAGTTTTTATTCCCCGTTACATATAAGAAGGAAGAATAATCTTAAAGGTAGTTGCTTGGCAAATACTAAAGACACAAAACAACCCAAATAAATTAGTCACAACACGAGACCAGACCCCAATATTCATAGAATGATGTTAAACTAGTAAGGGAGAGTAACTTAGGCAACAGCCACCATCTCTAGGCACACACCAAACACTAAGTTAACACCCCGTAGTGTTCATTACACATCTGGAAGAAATTTTGGAACTCAAACACCCTGAAATTATGCAGAGGGAAGAGTATTTTGTACCCCTCAGCAAGTACTATAGAAAATAGTCTCCCCAGAGGCATATTTGTAGATTAATGCTGTGAAGTCAGTCTCACAAGGAGAAAATGCATTGTTAGAGCTCCTATGGTCATTTTCAAAAGCTCAGACTTGAAAGTCTCAGCCGGTTACAAAGGAACTACCAGTAGGAATACCAATCTCATTTCAGGTATCATGCATTACATGGATAAATAGAAAGAATTGTAGAATTATGGAAGTATTAAGGTTGGAAGAGGACTCCAAGACCATCAAATCACCATCAAAACCAGCTACCAATCTGATACCACCATGCCCAATAAGCCTTGTTTTCAAGCAACAGACCCAGAAGGTTTTTTGAACACCTCCAGAGACAGTGTTTTTTGAACACCTCCTGGGCAGCCTGTTCCAACACCTGACCACTCTTCCAGTGGAGAATTTTTTCTTAATGTCCAACCAAAACCTCCCCTGGCACAACTTGAGGTAATTTCCATTTGTTCTATCACTAGTTACTTGGGAGAAGAAACCAACCACCACCTTTCTACCACTCCTTTCAGGTAGTTATAGAGGGCAATACACTCTCCTCTCAGTCTCATTTCCTCCAGACTAAGCAACAGCAGTCCCTCAGCAGCTCCATATAAGACTTGTCTTCCAGGCCTTTCACAAGCTTCGTAGCTCTTCCTCAGACATGACCCAGCATCTCATTGTCCTTGTATTGAGGTGCCCAAAACTAAACACATAATACTTGAGATGAGGACTCACTAGTGCCGAGTACAGGGAGACAATCACCTCTCTAATCCTGCTGGCCACACTATTTCTGATGCAGGTCAGGATGCCATTAACTTACCTGAGTGCACTGCTGGCTCATGCTCAGCCAGCTGTCAATCAGCACCTCCAGATCTTTTCCCACTGAGTAGTCCTCCAGCCAATCTTTGCCAAGCCCACAGCTTTGCATAGGGCTTTACTAGCCAAAGAGCAAAAGCCAGCCTCTCCTCTTTTTAAACCTCATATAACTGACCTCAGCCAATCAATCAAGTCTGCCCAGGTGCCTCTGCCGAGCTTTCCTCAAGCAGATCAACACACCCACCCAATTTGGTGTCAGCTGCAAACTTGCCACAGGTGTGCTCAATCCACTCATCCAGATCATCGATAAAGATGTTTAGCAAGTCTGGTCCCAACACTGAGCCTTGGGGAACACCACTTCTAACTGGCCACCAACTTGATTTAACTCTATTCAGTACAACTCTCTGGGCTCAATCATGCAATCAGTTTTTTAATCAGCAAAGAGTCTCCAAAGAAAAAAGGAGAAAAGATGTTATTATACCTTGAAAATTATATTAATTAAAATGCAGAAGTTGACTACTTTTGAACAAATGTATGATTTTTTTTAAGAGCAAAAATGTCAGACCAATAGTAGTAAGGCTATCTGGAGTCCTCAGGATTCAAAGATTTTAATAATAGACAAAAAACCCCACCAAAACAAATCACAAACAAGCCTTTGAAAACTTTTCTTTGGTTAAGAACATATGCTTTACAAGAGTATCATTTCCATTACCACAGATCAGTGTTATTCCCAGATGAAGAGCCCACAGGAGTTCTCATCCAGACAGAATCTCTAGAAATTATCCCAGCTATTATTTAATCGATTAACCACAAGAGACCCTAACTGCAGGAGCTCGAAACAGTAGGGCAATCTGCTATAGCCACTTGCCTGTCATCTTTTCCATCTTATTTTATGTAGATGTTACACCTAGATAAACAGTGTAAAGGTCTTTAATGCTTCCTACCCTTCTCTGAAGTTTTGACTATCTGAGCTCAAGACTAACAGAAAGAACATAGCTGTGTCCAGAGAAACAAAGACGATGAATCTCAACAAAGCCCACATTTTTCCCCTGTGGCTGATTTTAAGATGAGGCTCTCCAAACTTGCTCTGTCTTTGACATGTTGTGACCGTGTTGCAGACTTGACATGCCCCACCATTTCCCTGTTGAATCAGACTCTTCTGATCCACAAACTAGCTTGCCTTTGGATCTACCTGATTACTGTGATCTTGCCAACCAAGTGCCAGACTGTGTTTGACTTTTTAATGATCTGATGCTGTCCCAGACCAGTATCTGCTTTCCTGGTTGGGCTCAGGGCTTGCAGCAATACCTGTGTATGTCCAGACTGTGGCCAAACCTATCATCATCCTTGGTCCAGCCCAGCTGACCACACTGTGGTCTGCAGGGCTGGTTGGGGAGGAGAAGCCTTGTATTACCCTGACAGTCTCAGGTCCTGTCTTTGCACAGTAGCATGCATCCTATCACGGAGGATCAAACTCTGATCATTGTTAAGAGTGTCCGAAGATAGACAGTTACTGCAGTATGGTTTCCTAACCTTATGCCAAGGCAAATCAGTCATGTATTCCATCATTCAGCATGCTACACGTGTCCCCTGTCCTTTTCCATCCCTCCCATTCCCACACGTGTATTCTCCTCAAAAGGACTAGTCCTCTTCAAGAAGGATGCCTTCAGGGAGCCACTGATTTGGCTTCCTGATTCTGTACAAACAGTGTTATGTACCTGGGATATTATGTCCTAAATAAAGCCTTCCCTTCATTCTGTGCTTGTTCAGGCTTAATGCAGTTATGCAATGCAGCATTAATCGGAAAATACATGTCATTAGTCTGAAAACACAGCTTAAATGACTGTGCAAATTTGTAGGCAAAAAAATCTTTAGATGTGTTCATTAGGATGGTGTGAGGTCTAAGGTCCCAATAGAACTGTCCTTGAAATCCCAATAGATGCTTACCTGCCTCATTCAGCACCTGGATCTCCCAGGAAATCATTTCTTCGCTTTCTTTAGCACAGAAAGGACTCCACTGTCATAAAACCGATAAATCAGGATACTGACCCTTTTTATACTGAAGCTAAATTGCAGACCTAACGATAGCCACCCAGGTGTACTTGACAAGACGATAGTGAGTTAGTACACCATCCTTCCAGTGCTGAAAACTTCAGGGAATGGCACAGACTTAAGCTGCAATTTAAATGAGGACAATGGAGCCATCCTTGTCTACTCTAACTGACGGGATGCATTTCTCCTTGTACAGTTGTTGAAACTCATGTATCTCCACTGACCTCGATAGATTTCCTCCACTACACCGGTGTAAAGCATGTGTAGGCTACCGCATTTAATAGCAATGTCAACAAATGTATTTATCATCGCCTGTATATTAGGAAAGTCTTGCCAAGGATGACAAAAATGGTTGAATTCATTGCTTTGTAAACTAGAGGACATTCAGCTTGCGTCAGGGTTAAACTTGACTATCAGATTGGAGAACTTATTCAAGGAAGGAAGGAAGATGTGCATTTACTGAAAGATAATACTTACAACTCCTGAGAAACTAATGAGCTCTCCTGGTCTTACAACAATTAAGCTGAGAGACAAATGTGATCTGTAACTTTAGTAGATAATAAGCCTTATACGACAAGCAACACCAGTAGCCATTATAGTGCAAAATTTGTTTCCATCAGTTTAGAATCACAAATCACTAGATACCAAAACCAAGCTCATAGTTTAAACTCTAGCACTTAGCTTTAAATAGGCTTTCAATTTAATCCACAGGAAGAAATTGCAGGCAGATCTGATGTGCCTGTTTAAGGTAACCCCCTACAAACGCTATTTCAGTGCTAATATACAATGGATACATGCTCTGCTAGCTACAGTGAGGTTGAGTATTGAAACAGAGCATAGACATTTTGGTTTGCTTTCAATTAACCTTTTGTGTAGGTATTCAGTTGCAAAGCTTAGAGGTCTGTCTCTGTAACATGATAAAATAAAACGGCAGCAATGCATTTATAGTGTTAGCAATAAATTAGGTGGAATTCTCTGTCAAATCAGTTGAGCACTGGAACTGTGAGTACTCGACTATAATTTAGTACCATAGTACTAAAGTACTACAGTGCTTTTGGGGCTAACATGGTCAATCAAGTCTTGTGTTTCATTGTAGTTGTCCTGTGCTGAGCCTTTATAATATATAATTATATATATTTAAATATTTTATATTTAAAATACAAATACTTACTTTAGGACAAAAGCAGGAAAGAATTGAAGAGGAAAATATGGACATTTCCACCTATAGAAGATTTTCTTTCCCTGATTCTTGAAGTTAATTTTGTTCTGTCCCCAAACTAACGTGGACATGCTTTCAGCTCAGCAGAAACATGAAACAGACATAGAAATTTGTTTTTATACATGTACCTTTTCCATTCACATAGCAACAAGCAACCATCAGTAACAAACGACTAAGATGCACATAGCTCAGGCTATTTGAATTTGCTTGGTTTTGGGAGACTACTCTTGTTCACAGCGACTCCTATACGCTTCTAAATTGTTAGCATTACAACCTGGAGAGATGCTCAGAGGGAGAAGAGTTTAGACATAGAGTAAGGCCACATCAGGACACTTAGATGAACAGAGCCTTGAATGGGACATAAAAAGCTTCTCAGGAATCAAACTGGGAACACTCTGCTGGAGCTTGAAAAGCATTGGTTTCCTGAGAGTAGCAATGTGTTGGAGAGGGGAAAGCTGTGCATAATCCATTGTTATTCCAGTTTTGTCTTCCTTAATAGATCAGTGTTCAAGAAGGTTAAATAGTCTGCTTAATTTCCTATTAAAAACATTTTAAAAACATTTAGCAACACTTTGATCTTCAGTAACTCACTTTAGAGTGGAAGGGAGGCAGATCTAGACATCTTTCTCAAAGACTTGTCTGACTTAGGTTAAGTGATAACTGGAGCTGTAAAATCACATCAGGAAAACTTATTAACATTTTAGGAGCTCTTTTCAGCCATATTCCACAATCCCCAAATGGTTTTAAACCCAAAATGTGCGCAGTTGAGACAAACCCACCCGAAACGCTAACAAAAACGGAAGATCACCGAACACAACTAACACTACTTTTCATACCCAAGCTACAAAAGCTGTGTCACTTCACTTTCAAAAACAAAATTACACGAGACAGCTTGAGCCAATCTAACACCTTGTCACTGCTCCCTGCTGCATGCTGTCTCTGTTTACCTTGCTTTGGCTGTAACATACAGCAGGTCTCCCCATGAGAAAATTTCAGATGGTGTTCTGCTGGTTTAATGCAATCAGTCTTTTCAGCGATGAACTGGAGTAGCACCTAAAAAGGAGGAGAACCACACCATGTGAAATAAGGAGGAGGAGCAGCTCCTGCAGCTGCCTGAGCGTAAGCTTGCCCGCTTGGCACTGCTCAATTGTGGGACTGACTCAGGGTCTCTACCTGCAGGTGATAATAAATTAATCCATTTTATTGCTCAGGATTTAACAAGCTTGAGAGACGTTTAAGTAGACGCATGTTCATTCTGATGTCTAAATGCATACAGGATGTATCATTTCAATAGTTGCTCTTAGTACAGAGAAAGATGATCAGATGTCAGGATTCATTGCCAGAGCTCCAGAAACACCTGAATCCTGCTGTTGGTTTGGAGCGATATGGCGTGCCTAGGATCCCAGAACTGTGAGAAGTTAACTGTCGTGAATGCGGCAGAAAGCGTGCTGACATCTGCGTGCCTACAAGGGTAAGAGTCTTCCGCATTCTGTAGACAATAGATTGTCTGTAGACAATGTGAGATGCACAAGCAGTAGGTTGAACTGCGCTTTTGCAACACCACAAGGTACAACAACTGCTGTTTCAGTTCTTACAGCTATATAAAGAGACCCAGTGGAGGTGGAATTACAGGAGAAACACAGAATCACATATAGACCATTAGGGATTGGAAGGGACATTGAAAGATCATCCAGTCTAATCCCCTTGCCAGAGCAGGATCACCTAGACCAAGTTGCACAAGAACACATCCCAGTGGGTTTTAAACATCTCCAGAGAAGGAGAGTCCACAACACCCCTGGGCAGCCTGTTCCAGGGCTCCATCACCCTCACTGGGAAGAAGTTCTTTCTCATATTTATATGGAACATCCCATGTTCCAGCTTACACTATCACTAGATGACACTGAGCAGAGCCTGGCTCCATCCTCCTGACACCCACCCTTCACATATTTAGAGACATTAATGAGGTCACCCCTCAGTCTCCTCTTCTCCAAGCTCAAGAGACCCAGCTCCCCCAGCCTCTCCTCGTAAGGGAGTTGCTCTACTTCCTTCATCATCCTTGTTGCTCTAAGCTGCACTCACTCCAGCAACTCCATGTTCTTCTTGAACTGAGGGGCCCAGAACAGGACACGATACTCCAGATGTGGTCTCACTAGAGCAGAGTAGACGGAGAGAAGAGCCTCTCTCGATCTGCTGACCACCCTCTTTCTGATCCACCCCAGGATGCTGTTGGCCCTCTTGGCCACAAGAGCACAAATGGAAGGTAAAAATGAGTAGCAAACAGCAAGAAACTCGTGACAGGACTTACTTCATCTGTGTGCAATTGTGCATACATATGCTTAATTTTGAAATTGCTAACTTTGTTATGATCGTCTAGATTTTTCATAAGTAAAAAGGAGAACAGTTGTGCCAAACGCTGTTGAGGTATTGTGTGCATTATTAGTGAGCTCACAATGTTATTAAAATTCCACTGGTACAGGCAAGGAGAGACTTATGTGTTCATAAGTCATTATTTAAAAATCCTTAAAAGATAACTGATCTGTTTCAGAGGAGTTTAGCTCTAGAATTTAAAATTATCTTACAGTACAGAAAAGCCGCAACAAGCAAAGATAGAAGATTATGGCAAAATGGATTTAACTGAGGAGATTAAATCACAGCTCCCCATACTAATTTATTTATCTCCTATCAGCACAGGTAAGAGTATAGTTGTTTAGATTACGTCAAATCAGGCACATCTCGAGAGCAAAGCCAATCTCATAAGCCAAAGGACTGACGCAAAGTAGTCTTTTCAAAAATGAAAAATAAGAGACCGTGAATAGGCATCAAGTGGGGTAAGGAAGGCCTGTAAGTGGTGATGGGAAAAGGACTTGCAGCTATGCGTTTCTTTGCTTTCCTATCTGCATATTGAAGGGGAAGGAATAGGATTAACGGTGGACACTTTGGAAGACTTCCAGCTTCTTTAATACATCCTGGTTCTCTGAATCTCTGTTTAACTGGGATATACACACATGCACCCCGTTCTGTAAAGAAAAACACAGCCCAAAAGCTTAAAGTGTGAGATATAAATGAGATGAAAGTCTCATTTTCTACGTGTGTGATGCTCTTGAGCTCCTATGAACGCACAAGAGTAGAGTTTCAGAGGGAAAGTCACGTTTCATCCACAAAAGTTGGTGTTGCACACAAACAAAAAAGGAATGGAGACATCTCAAGATTCACTGGTTATTCAATCTTTTTGCTCCACGGGAATAACTGTATTTGAAAATCACCATGTCTATTTCAATCCTCAGGTGGAGGTAGCTGTTGCCAAAAGCAGAGCCAGTCCTCTTTCCTTCCGCTGAACTCCATAACGCGCAGCACGGTTTCCTGGCGTAAAGCTGCAGAACATTCTGACATAGACATATTTGTGAAAAAGAAGCAAACCCCACTCTCCAGCTGGGGAAAACAAACTCCACATTTTCAGAATTCTAAGAAGGCTTATTTTCTCGTTTCAGGCTGCAAATAGCTAAGTACACATGCGTCTTGGCGAGCGGAGGCAGTTGCATTTTTTTAACACCACCTGCAAAAAGAAAGAGAAGAATGACAAACCAAACTATGTGTGGGATGATCACGTGTTAGATAAATGGTTTTACATCCACTATGCGATTTGTAAGGAATGAATTCGTTTTGATTTAAAGTGATAAAGGATTCTTTCAAAGAGAACTGTGCCAGAAAAGGCATCATTTTCCTTCTCCTGTTCTAAAGCTGTTTTACTGAACTCCTTCTCTGCAAACAGCATGTCATAGCATCCTAAATTTAAATATTTATGATATGGCAGTGATAGTTTGTGCCCCATTTCTATATAGGCCTCCTCTTTTATCACCCATCACCTTGAAATTGATCAAGAAGTGTTTCCTTTTATCTTTCACTGAACATGCCCTACACCAAAAATTTTACTTATATAAATCAGAAGTGCTTGAAGTTCAACGTTTTTAGCATCTCTGGCAGGGTCTGTCCATATTAACATTAAAATTCAGTGGAACACTGTACCATTTATAGAGTAATCTAACTCCATTGACACTTTAGCAAAGGCATTATTAACTCCTGTAAGCACGTAGCTCATCTATTTGTGTGACCGGATTTCCTCTCCAATGCATTGGACGAATCTGTGCCCTTCCTAACTGAACGATCCGTTCTGCTTAACGATATAGCTTGTGTTGTGGAATTAAAGTCATCTCACTGTGTTTGTGAGAATTTATTGCTGACATGCAGTTACACTGCTATGTCAGTAATCTGAATTTTAAATATGAGTTGTTCCAGATGTTTAGCCCACAAGTTATTCTAAATATTGAGAACTGATTATTAAATCATTAGGGATTGGAAAGGGACCTCAAAAGATCATCTAATCTAATCCCTCTGCCACTACAGGATCACCTAGACCAAGTCACACAGGAATATATCCAGGATCACCTAGACCAAGTCACACAGGAATGTATCCAGGATCACCTAGACCAAGTCACACAGGAACACATCCAGGTGGGTTTTAAACACCTCTAGTGAAGGAGACTCCACAACTCCCCTGGGCAGCCTGTTCCAGTGCTCTGTCAACCTCACTGGGAAGAAGTTCCTTCTGATATTTATATGGAACCTCCTGTGTTCCAGCTTACACCCATTGCCCTGTGTCTTATCACCAGATGACATTGAGAAGAGCCTAAATCCATGCTCCTGACACCCACCCCTCACATGTTTATAGACATTAATGAGGTCACCCCTCAGTCTCCATTTCTCTAAGCTCAAGAGACCCAGCTCCCTCAGCCTTTCCACAAAAGGGAGGTGTCCTACTCCCTCCATCATCTTCATTGCTCGCAGTCATCTTTATGCTGGCATAAAGATGCCATCTAAGCTGCCTTTAATAACAGTGAGGCAGAGATCATATGCATAAACTCACAAATGACAGATGAGGCCCTGAAGAAAGAAAATTGCTGAAAAATAATGGGTGCCCCCATGTTATGACTATTTCCAGCAATAAACAAACAAACAAACAATTTCAGTTCCTGAAACACATACATTGGTGTTGTGCTGGGTTGCTTTGCTGTGGCAGACAGGTAATACTTGCAAGTATTTTGATGTGACTGCAGTATCCCAGCCATCTGCAAAATAGAGGCAAGGAAGGAAAGCTTCCTCCTTGTTCTGCCAAGGTAGGGTGGAAGGGCTTGACATTAGCCAGATGGCAGCAGAGTATGCACAACCTGCAGTGGGCTGCTGCTATGCGTCTCCACCCCCGTCTCCTGCTACTTGACTATTTCTAATGGATTTAGTCGGGTTGGAACAATGACATCCCTCTTAACTCAGCATCTTAATTTCAAATTTAATCTACTTCCTCCCCATCCAGGTAACATCTAGTTAAGATTCTATTTATTTGTTATTTTAATTATCGATCACCAGAAAGTTGTTTTCTTGCTACAAAAACACAAAAGCCATTCCGGTGCCAGCAGCCAGATAAACACTTCAAACCATCCGCTGCAATGTAAATGCATGATGGAGCTGAAAACCATGGCAATTCATTTTGGGGGAACCATCTCTACTCATCTTGGAGTAATCTGGATGTTTTTAAAGTTAGAAAGGAAAGATCTTCTAGGTCCATCAAAATCATCTCCCTACCTATCAAAGGCATCAAGAGAAGGTACCAGGAGAACAGCCTGAAGCAGAATCAGTTATTGTTAATGATTTCTTCATTAAGAGGGCAATTTCAGTCCCAGTGTGTGCCTCCCCCATCAAGGACAGGTGGTCTCATTTTTCAAAAGCAATCTGAGCAAGCCATGTGAAGATTTCACCACTTGTGGCTCAGGCAAGTAGAGACAAAAGAATTCTAAGATGTTTTACTTGGGTTTCTCTTCTACTCTGGGATGGTTATGACGTTACTCAGGACATGTGCCACCTTTGAGCTCCAGGAGACTGTACTGGGGAAACCCAGTGGACTACTTCACTCTTTTCTTTTTCTAGGGCTTTTGGCTCCCAGGTGATTTTTACCACCACAGCCGAGATCCCAAGATGACAGTTTGGAATGTGGGTCTATAAGGGAATATTTACACCGGGAACGTCAAGGAAGGGTCACAATCCTGCTCTCAGGTCTATGTGCAGTGATAAAGAATTTGTGTCTATAACTAGCTGTTTTTAAAGAGTTGGGGGTCGGGGTCGGGGTCGTGGATGTGGTTCTGCCTTGAATGTTGTGCTGTGCTGAGGAAATACATTAAAATGGATGACACGCTCAATCACTTCAATAGCTTCACAACTGCTCTTGCTGCTCATGGGAAACACAGCAAAACAGTATCCGGCCAGCTCTCCACTCCCACTCTGCAACCCTGCACACCTGGGCTTTAACATCTACAAAGGGAATCTACTTCCTGCCCTTGCAACCCAAAATCTGGAATTTAGCAGTAAAGCTGAGCAGGACATGAACTTGGCCCATCCTCCACCGGCTGGTTCTTCTGTCTCCTTATTTGCTAAGGCTTGTTTTCATGTTCAAAGCCTTTCCAGTGTCCCCCTGTGAATAAACCTCATTAAAGAGGACAACAGGAGTCACCTCCTGGTACTCACAGCTCATATGCCACAGTCACACCTCCTGCCCACACTTGTGGCCATGACATGAAAAATATATCCTATTGCTTCAGACCCACAACAGTCTTCAAACCCAGACAGCTGTCCAGAGATGAAAGGGGAGATGAAATTGCCAAGTTCCTTTCCTGCCTTGACAGGAGCTTACACACAAGCTGACTACTTCCTATGGCCAGTCCCACCCTCAGAAATTCTAAGAAAAAAGGGGAAAAAAAGGCTCAGTTAATGAGAATTGCAGCACTGTTCACACCACAGTAGTTGAGGTTGTAGTCATTCTAAATCCTCAGTTCAAGGTTTCTGTCATCCAGCCATGAAAATCATTCTGGGCTGAAAGTTAGCATCCAAGCTTTCTGCCCAAGGACAGTATTTCTGACAGAATTTGGAAACAACTGGTTTGGCAAAGCGCATCTGAAGTTTTAGGGAGCGCAAGGAAGAAGAGTGGTTAGTGGTGTCAGATGCTATTATTTTATGCTGTTAAAAACAACTAATTTAGGCTCTGTGGTTGCTCTTACTCCATAATTTCCTCCAAATTATTTGGCCCATTTTTAATAACAAACTCCTGCAAATTGCTAGCACCTCTCTAAATAGAAAAATAACGGCAGTCCAGGGCCAAATATTCAGCTGCTGTAAATTAGCTTAGTGTCACTGCTGCCCATTTGCATCAGCTGAAAAGCTGGTCCCAGGTGTTTAGCAAAAATCTCTTGGTTTGTGCATGTGTCTGGTTGGCTTCAGTAGTCCTTAGCTGGGCAGTTCTAGGAATTTAGAAAGCAGATGGTTAGGTAATGTCTTTGGGATCTGACAGAAACCATCTTGCTCTCCTTAAACCCGTTGCTAAACATAATTTGACTTCACACGCTGAACTCAGTGCCTCCACCTATAACATGGAAAGTTTTCTTGGGGGGCACTGCAACATCAGGAAGCTATGCCAGACACCTCCAGCCCAAAATTGTGGTCTATCTTGACTTCAGTTAAGCGTTTGACACAGTCTCACACAGCATCCTCACAGGCAAACTGAGGCAGTGTGGTCTGGATGATACGGTAGTGAGGTGGATAATGAACTGGCTGCAGGATAGAAACCAGAGACTGGTGGTCAATGGGACAGAGTCTAGTTGGGGGCCTGGAACTAGTGGAATCCCCCAAGGGTTGGTAATGGGACCAGTCCTGTTCAATCTATTCATTAATGACTTGGATGAGGGATTAGCACAGTCAGCAAGTTTGATGATGACACAGAACTGGGAGGAGTGGCCTGTGCTGCCATTCAGCAGGACCTGGACAGGCTGGAGAGCAGGGTGGGGAGAAACTGAATGAATTATAACAAGGGCAAGTGTAGAATTCTGCATCTGGGCAAGAACAACCCCAGGTACCAGTATAGGTTGGGGGCTGACCTGCTGGAGAGCAGTGTAGGAAAAAGGGACCTGGGGGTCCCTGGAGACTCATTCACTGGAGATGTTTAAAACCCATCTGGATATGTTCCTGTGTGACTTGGTCTATGTGATCCTGCTGTGTCAGAGGGATTGGACAAGATGATCTTTTGAGGTCCCTTCCAATTCCTAATGTTCTGTGATTATGTGAATATTTAATTCGGGCAATGAATCTCACGTATGTTAACTTCTCTTGCTCTGCTTTTGGAGATGCGTTTAATTAAACCTGAGCACATTCATGCACGACCATATATTTTAGAGGCCACTACTTCCCAAGACACAGCACCTGAAGGGTGTTTAATGGTCAGGAGTTGGTTCTCTGGTGCGTTATGGAAGTCAGGCATTTGCGTGACAACTCATGCAGCAATTTTTGGAGTGGGATCTTGAGTGCTACAAGTGGGATTTGGTTATCTTGAGAGAGGCCGACCCAATAATAACCTGTCCCCTCCTCTTCCTCATACCCACACAAATGATATTTTCATGCTGAAAACTAGCTTGAATAATTTGACTAAGCAGTACTTCTATTTGCAGTAACCTGCAGAGCAAAACCACCACACATTGTACTGCTGTCACTGCGATGCTCTAACAAAGCATTTTTGCCTACGCAAGTTTTCTGTAACTCCTACTAGAAGTCACTTCCACATTTCCTCCTCTTTGCTGTGCTGCATGCAAACTAGGTAACTAGATTTTCTTGAAGACATCTCATCAACAATATCAAAAAACAAATTAGATGGAGCTGGCCACCATGTCTGAAGTCACCTTGCAAAGCCTCCCAGATTTCAAACAGCCTTTCAGTTCTGCCTGCACCAAATAGCATCATTGTCTGAACTCTGAGCTCTTCTTTTTCCACCTGCAATGGCTTTGAGATGGTTTTTGTTGTTTGGGATGTGTTGCTGCATTTGCATTTAGCAGCTTAGTAACTGCATCTGGCCAGAATTTGGGAGAAGATTGTGTATATTAGCTAAAAGTATAAAAAGTTAAGTAGATAAATAGTATGCAGTGCAAGCTTCGTTCACATGTCCTAACCAAATCCAGTGTATCTGGATTTGACCCTGCAGTACTTCTGTGTGCATTACCAAAGAAAAGTAATATTTACTTTTCTTCTTAGTTAGGTATTTTCAGGTTAACTAACAAATTGCCCTATCCCTGAACCCCTAAAGCAGTACGGTTGGAAGGGACATCTGGACATCATCTATTCCAACCCTCTGCCAGGTTCTCCTAGAGCAGATCACACAGGAACGTGACCAGGCAGGTTTCGAATATTGCCAGAATCAGAGACTCCACAATCACTCTGGGCAGCCTGTTCCAGTGCTCTGTTACCCTCACCATAAACTAGTTTTCCTTATGGTCAGATTGAATCCCCTATGTTCCAATCTATGCGCATTGCCTCATGTCCTACCACTGGGCACCCCCAAGATGATCCTGGTCCTATCATCCTGACACTCATCCTTTAGATACTTACAAGCATTGACAAGACCTCTCCACAGTCTCCTCCTCTGGAGGCTAAACAGCCTCAGCTCTCTAAGCCTCTCCTGAAGATAATAGGATAAAGGTTGGACTCGATGACCCTGGAGGTCCTTTCCAGCCATGATGATTCTGTGATACTTCAGCCCCTGTGATCATCTTAGTGGCTTTGTGCTGGACTCTCTCCAGTAGCTCCTCTTGAACTGGGGAGCCCAGAACTGGATGCAGTGTTCCAGATGTAGCCAAACCAGGGCAGAGTAGAGGGGCAGGAGAATCTCCCCTGACCTCTCATTAATGCTCTCCAAGAGACCATTGGCCTTGGCCACAAGGGGACATTGATGGTTCATGGCCCACCAGCACCCCCAAGTCCTCTTCCCCAGAGCTGCTCTCCAGCAAGTCAGACCCAAACTGTGCTGATCCATGAGGTTGTTCCTGCCCAGATGCAGCACTCAACAATTGCCCTTGTTAATCTTCATTTAAGTTTCTCTCTACTACTCCCAGTATCATCTACTCCTCCCAGCTTTGTGTCATCAGCAAACTTGACCTCATCCAGGTCATTGATGAATATATTGACTAGGACTGGACCCAGTGCTGATCCGTTAGAAACAATTCTAGACATAAGCCTCCAACTTGACTCTGCTCCGCTGGCCACAGAGTTCTGTCCTTTAACCAGTTCCCAACCCACCTCATTGTCCAATCATCTATTCCTCCTTTCTTAAGTTGGGCTGTGAGGATGTCACAGGAGACACTATCAAAAGCCTTGCTGAAGTCAAGGAAGCCTTGATGAAGTCTTTCTCTGCATACCTCCCAGTCCCTTTAGTGTCTACATTTAAAATAAGCAGTGCTCAGAGGAACATATACAAAGAAGGGCTGTAGTGAAGACTAACCAAGTATCATGTACAGGTTGCTTGGACTGTTATCTAAAATTCACACTACTTACACACTTTAATCCTTGTTTACAATTCCATGTCCTGCAGATACCCTTTGACAATACATAGTTAATATTTGGCATCAGAGATCTAGTGATAGGAAGCTGAACTCAGCAAATCTGAATGTTTTTGATGTAAACAAACAACAGCAAGAGACAGGTTGACCCTCTCCTCACATCAATATGAAAAGTTTTAGGTGATCCCACAGCTATTAATCGTTCTCTGGTCACAGCAGTCTCTCAGGCTTAAAATGCCACGAGTTTACAAGACAGCTTTCCCGTTAAAGGTTGCTTGTATATACCCAAAAGAGACAAACAAGGAGGGTCTAACCAATTACAGAAATTAAATGGCATCATTTCTCTCCTGATCTTTGAAGAAGGGGAAGGTCCACTGCAGCACAGAGATGACTCCCCCACAGACCAGTGTTTCTGTCCACAGAAGGAGGAAAACAGCAGGAATAAGTGTTGTTCAGAGGCAGTAAGACACCAATCAGCAGTAAAACAGGGACTGGTATTGGTCCCTGGGAACAAACCTGTTCACCTGAAAATAGTAAATTGCACAGTGTCAAATGTCAAGGGAACTTTCCAACCACTGTTTGGAAAGTCCAGAGACTGTTTAAGCTGGAGTGGAGGGAAAAGTATTCGTTCCTCTTTGCAATGGGTTAAGCAGCTGTCACCGCTAAGATAAGCTACTTGTGCTAAAATGTCAACAACTAACCTAAACTATTTAGGATATGGAGGAAAAGCAACCTCTCCTAACCTCTACTATTTGAATTTCAGCACATAGCTTAGGAGGGGGAAATGACAAAGGACCCCTTTTCAGAGGAAGACGCTATACGATCCAATCAGTGAGATTCTTTTTCTGCCCAGGCTATTCTATCTTCCTGAATTATACCAGAAAAAACCCCACAATAATCCCCTAAGTGACAATCTGAAAGCAGCACGGAAAGAAATCCTTTCCCAAGAACACGTTAAAATTTCAGTGATAAAAATAGCAGCTTTCTCCTTTGACAGAACAGCTATAGCTTGTTCCTGTCAGAGTGGTTTTAAAATAGTATTTCAGATCGCAGCTACAGAAAGCCCTTCTCAGCTACTATTTCAGAACTCCACCTGGCCTTTTTCCTAATCTCTGTAACAACAATGGCAGGGTCCTAAAAATACCCGGGGGAAAAAGAAGGCTCAATCAATACATTACTTTCAGAATAATATTTGTAGATGCCTTATTTCCTTCTTCAATCATTTAATCATGAAAGTCAAGCTAAGGTTTTACTTGGCATCTGTATCTTTTGCGGTGTAGGGAATAAAAATTTCAGGCTTCCAACAGCTGTGGGGAAGGGCCTTGAATATTACATCATTTATCAGCAGTGTTCCCAGAAAAAAAGGAAACATTCCATGAGAAGATAATTTACTTGTCTTAATAATGCAAGCAGAAATTAAAGTGGAGAAAACCCCTCTGGCAGGATTTTTGACAGCTGCCTTCATTTTCTTCAGTGCTGACTGCACATATCTACTTTGAAAACTAATACAGCTTCCACTTCAAAAGGAAAAGAAAAAAAGAGACAGGAAAGGAGCGCGAGAGGGACCCTGTGATGTCAAACCTCGCAGACTGCAATATTTTCTGGGAAGTTTACCTGCTCTGAAATCCAGATAGAAAAAGGCACCTTGAAGATTAACAGGCTGCCCAGGGGAGTTGCGGAGTCTCCTTCACTAGAGACATTTAAGACTCGCCTGGATGTGTTCCTGTGTGACTTGGTCTGGGTGATCCTGCTGTGGCAGGGGGATTGGACTAGATGATTTTTTCAAGGTCCCTTCCAATCCCTAATGATTCTATGATGTTATGAACAGTCATTTTGACACTGCAGCCTGGATTGCCAAATAGCAGTATGGCACCATGGGCACATACCGGTTCTAAGGAGAGAGCTGTCTGACTAAACTTCTGTGGATATTAGTGTGTAGCCAAACCTGATTCTCTTGCCTAATGAGGACTTAGTTAATTATTGCAGAGAAAATGCCCAAAAGGGATTGGGATAAAATAGACTTCAGGTGAAGTGTAACTACTCTCAGCTTAACCTTCTCAGTAATTCTGTAGAAGTGACAAATAAGTGGGTCCTGCTTGCTTGTGGGTTCTCTCTACTTTGTGCTCCTTCCACCTGGGTCTAACTCTTTTGGTAGAGTGTGACCTTAAGACTTGATCTCTCATCTGATTTCACACTAAGAACAGCTGAGTTTTGACAATTTCTGGGATCCCTGGCACCTTTATGGGTTTAAATTAATAGGCACAGTTATTTCAAGCACTGTTTAGAATGAGAGGGTTCCCTGCACAATTTCCACCTGCAAACCTTTTCATGAATGCTCTTCCAAGGGAGAAAAACACCTGCAAGTCATACTTACACTGAAATACCACCTATTATTGCAGAAAAGGTGATCGGGTGAAAAATCTGACACGTAACACAGCCGGTTAAATGTAGCTGTGCTGTTTGCACAACGACTTCAATTATTTAATTGTTTCTTTAAATCAATGTCTTTCTTGTAGCCTGTGGGGCAACTCATTCAGTTGGGTAATCTGGTGTAAACCCATGTGCTGGAGATATAAGAAAATAGTGATTTATGCCATTTGAGCGATGCATTTGAAAATTGTTGCTTGACCATGGATGCATGAGGTTGGCTTACAGACTGCAATTTAAAAACAAGGAAGATTCCTGTTTTGTTGGTGTCTACATGTTTTCAAACCTTTCTGTGCAGCTGCAAGGAACAGAAACCCAAATATAGAAGCACCAGACAGAACTATTTATCAGGATACTGTACTGATTATTTCAGACGCAGAGCTTGGCTTCCTACCCAAAGCATTGCCAAGCTCCACAACGACTTTGACAGCTCCTTGGAGGTGGTGGAGAGGGGAGGGTGATTCTGACCCCAGCCTGGTTCAAAGCCACATGGGCCCAAATGAGGAAAGTGAGCTGCCAAGTTGAGAGTGAGACAGGAAGCAGAAGGACAAGGGCACAGGGGCCTCACCCTGCATACAGCTTCCAACTAAGAGGACTTTATTTTGTCATCCCTCAAGGGGATTGCAAAATATTAGATACTTTGATGAAGCCTGATGTAATACAAGACTGTGTTCCTCAGGTTCACCTTGAATAGCAGACATTCAGCCCAGAACACTCCAGACATGCCACAGCCTAGGAACCACTGGAAGGGGGAGGCTACTTCCATGAGCATGTGGCTGGGAGTTCAGGTCCCTGCCCCTCACCCTAAAGGGAAAGAGACTTTTGTCCCAGCCTAGCTGGCTCTCCCCCTTTGAGCACTGTGCTCTCACTGTGCTCCACAGTGAGAACCCAAAGCCCCGGCAGTCGGTAGCACAAACACCATTTTGCTCTCCTCATAGGATGACTGGAGTGGAAACCCCACAGCCTCCTCCCGGGGGCTTTGGCTCAGGAAGGGGCGACCAGCCCTAAGTAGTTTAACGGATGTACAATCCCCTGCACAGAAGCCCTTTATGTTAAATCAATGAACCACTGGCTGTTCTAAATCTCAGAATACAGGAGAGTTTTGATTGTGGTTTGAAAAGAAAACTGAAAGGAACGTGTTGGAAGGGGAGCAGATCTTACCTAATGAGATCCCTGCGAGTGTTGGGGATTAACACACTTTTTGTGATTCCTCCTGAATACTAACAGCTTTGTAACACAGCTCATGACAAGCCTGAGCCGCTTTGTAGAGTCACTATATGATTTTATACCTTAGGAACTCCCTGCACTCTTGAAAAAAATAAAAAGCTAGTGTGATCGGACATATCTGACTTGGCTTCAGTGTCTAACACCAGACCACAGGGAACTCCACGAGGAAATGAGTAGTTTTACATTGACCCTACCCTGCCGAATGCTCAGCACCATCTCCAGACAGCAACATGGCTTTATGCTATCTGAAGAACTCCTTCCTGAAGGACTCCTTCCAGCTCTTTTCACCCCACTTCCCATATTTATGATTTCTGGCAAATCATAGCTTTCAGGCTCCTTCCCTTTTCTGAAGGGCTAAGATCCAGCTGGAAGCCCATCTGCTGGGAAACAAAACCAGGAAAGCAGCAAGCTAGTAGCATGACCCCTTGGCAGCTCATGCTAGAGCTTCTCTCCAGTTCATAGCATTTTGGAGTTCAGCTTTCAAAATCATCGCTGCCCCAGTTCTTGCACCTTGCAATGGCACATTGGTTGCCTACCAGCAAGATGACTTTGATTGACCTCAGCTGACAAAGGTATGACTTGTTTTGACCCACTTCTGTGTAAAGCGTCCTCAGATAGCCGTGCTATCTGCATCAGCTGCATGAACTAAAAGAGACTAACTGTTCCCGGAAGAGCTCAGATTTTACTCTAAGTATTTACACTGCTCTTTGCTGCAGATAAGGAATTATGATAAGAATTCAAGTGACTGTGTTAAGAAAAAACTAACCATGTTTACAAACTCAAGAGGTTTCCCCGGGGGGAGCTGGAAAAAACAGATAGTTTTGGTGACTAAAAAGCAGGGGCTGGGACTGAGTCTTGGTTGCGTCTCTTCCAATTGCTTGTGAGACTTGGGGCAGCTCAACTCTGGATCATTGCAGCTCTCAGTTCTGTGAGAAGAACTGAGATGATTGGGAAATAAAGAATAGTAACATCAGAAATGCTTATTTTGTCACCAAAAAAACCACATTCTTTGAAACAAGGATTTGTGCTGAATGAATTTCTAACAGATCTCCTTCTTCTGATACCCATGACAGGTGCTGGGGAAACCTACTGAAGACAACCCTGCTGGACTAAACAAGATTGCCAAGCTTTTTGAGTGTCTACAAAGGGAAATGTGATCCCACTAGGTTTTCTTAGTCTTCTACCTCTGGAGCCTCTGCACAACAGCTCCCAGGAGGTGACAATCCTGCCCTTATCAACCTCCCTGCTGTAACACTCCCAGGAAGACCTTAAATTTGTGACAACTGCAGGGTTTTGCTAAACAGTTGCTAGAATAGCAGTACTATGTAGGACAACTCCAGGATCTGTTCCTTCAGGAACACCCCAACCTTAACCAAACACTTTTTCATCTTGAATCAGAATGAATTAAAAAAATTAAAAAAACAAACCAGGGCAACATTTCAAGAGGAACAGATACTCCAAACTCAAGCAGCTGCAGCCAGGCCTCGAAGGAATCCTGGAGCTGACCTCTCCTCATCCCTTCTGGCTGAGGTCCAAGATTATTGCAGGGAGCCATCTGCTCCACAGAAAGGTGTAGAGCACACTGTGCTCTCCTTTGCTCCCTCTCCACAGCAATAAAGCAATTTAGTCCCCAAATGCTTGCCTGAGTTTTGGGAGGTGCTAATTTTAATACTGCATTCCTCCTCTTTCCAGGCCTTTGCTCCACTGTTGTCATGGTGGAGATAGCATCCAGCTCCGCTGAGTCCTTGTGGCACGCATCTAGATAGCTTGTCCTTCCTGTCCTTTTTCTGATTTGCTATGAGATATCTGGACACTGCCTGGCATGACAGGACCTGGCTTTTGGTTTGAGCTTGGTCTGTAGCTATTACAGGAATAGGAAAATCTTTTTTATGATAAGAGTGACAGAGCGCTGGAACGGGCTGCCCAGGAAGTCTGTGGAGACTCCATCTCTGGAGCCTTCAAAACCAGCCTGAATGCATTCCTGTGTGACTTAATCTAGGTGGTTCTGCTCTGACAGGGGGGGTTAGACTAGATGACCTTTCGAGGTCCCTTCCAACCCCTAACATTCTGTGAATCTCTTAAGCAGCATATAATTTTGACTTAGTGGAGCTGCCCAGCAGTCTGGACAAAGGATTCTCACCCCAAACCTGGTTTTAAGAAGCTTTTGCCATTGCACTGGGCTAAACCAGTTACTGTGCCCTCACTTTGGACTTGAAGGAGGGCTGGGATTTCAACCCCAGACCATTGAATCCAAGTGCTTTGCAGTGACAAGCAGCAAAGCAAATACTCCTGGGTTTACTGCTTGTGCAAAGAAAACTCTGCTTTTCAGGGGTTTGTGCATCGAGCAGAGTGGGTCATTTTTCCTCTGACTCCACCTCCATCCCCCTTGTTTTTTTTTTCCCCCCCAAAGACATTCACATTTCTTTAGGAGATACTTAAGGGTTTGACAGACTCTTCCCGCTCAGAGCCCTGTTTGCAAGTGTCAACCCCAACTTGGAGTTCAACCCTCAGTCAGAGGAGCAGTAAAGCTGGCAGGCTTAAGTACTACAGGAATGTTAACATGGCAGATCTGAGAGAGTTAATTTGGTCAGAATGCACTCTAGTAATGTTTATGTTTTAGATAAAGTGCCTACAATGTTGCAGCTTGCCCTTCTGACCCCATTTCCTCATTGGTGTGCAGCGAGGAGAAAGTGATACTTAATTCCAAATCTTTGCTTTTATTAGCTCCCAGAGAGGGATAGGGTTTCATCCCAGCCTTATCTCTGCTATAAACATCCTGTTACCAGTCCTATCAGGAAGATATCTTCAGGAAAATGATTGAATACGTTCCACCAGACACAAGCAGCAACCCCCGATGGGTTTTGCACAGGACACTGTGATTGTGGCATGTGGGTGCTGTCAAGATGCCTGAGCCTACCCCTTGCAAATTGGGTGGAAATGCCACATGAGAATGAGAGAACACGTAAGGACTCTCATGCAAAAACAATTATGAATTATAATTTAATGAAATCTAACAAGGGCAAGTGCAGAGTCTTGCATCTGGGAAAGAACAACCCCATGTACCAGTACAGGCTGGGGATGAACAAAGGGAAAAGGGACCTGGGGGTCCTGGTGGACAGCAGGAAGACCATGAGCCAGCAACGTGCCCTTGCGGCCAAGAAGGCCAATGGCATCCTGAGGAGTGTTAGAAGTGGTGTGATTAGTAGGTCAACAGAGGTTCTACTCTGGTGAGGCCACATCAAGAATATTGTGTCCAGTTTTCAGCTTCTCAGTTCAAGAAGAAGAGGGAACTGCTTGAAGAAGTCCAGCACAGAGCCACAAAGATGATTAAGGGAGGGGGGGCATCACCCTTATTAGGAAAGGGTTTCTTTAGCTTGGAGGAGACTGAGGGGTGACCTCATTAATGTTTATAAATACACAAAAGGCACGTGTCAGGAGGAGAGAGAGCCAGGCTCTTCTTGGTTATGTTCAAGGATAGGAATGGGGCAATGGGTGTAAGCTGGGGCACAGGAGATGCCATCAAAACACAAGGAAAGCTTTTTTTGGGTAAGGGTAACAGAACACTGGATGAGGCTGCCCAGAGAGGCTCTGGAGCCTCCTTCTCTAAGACTCTGCAAACCCTGCTCTGGCAGGGGATTTGGACTAGGTGGTCTTTTGAGGTCCTTTCCAACCCCTAACATTCTGTTATTAACTGCACATTTAAGAGAACAGGCTAAGTGCCAGTCCTAGACATGCTCAGCCAACTGAGCCATAAAGGTTCTTATTCCTTGTCTTTTTGCTAACAGTGCTGCAAACTGCTTTACTGTTCAAGCCATGAGAAAACATGAGAGCAGCAGTGGTGCTTCTCCAACTCCATGCTCATTTCAGGACCAAGAGCTTAGGTACATTTGTGCAGCAGCAGTACGATATGCACTTCATATCTGTGGAGTCACCTAGGAAAACAATTACTACAATGCTACATGCTCAAAAACACAAACTGCTGAAGGAGATGTGCATCATGCCACACAGGTTACCACCACATATCATCACTCTGCAGCAGCAGCTTTTTAGCCAAGACACACATTCACAAACTTCACCTATGGAGTGAAGGCCAACAGTATACTGGAGTACATTAAGTAGTGTGTGTCCAGCAGGTTTAGAGAGGTCATCCTCTCTAGAGTAGGCTGCTAAGTTCTCTTCCCAACCTAAGCCATTCTGTGAAATCCCTGAATTTCCAGATGTGCTCAGTAGGCAGCAGTACTGCCTGATTCTAAGCCATGGTTCAGCTCTACATTCCCCAATAGGCATCTGCAAATACTTCCATATGCCAGATACTGCCTGGAGCTAAGGTTGAACCCAGCTCCCCAGCATAATACACCCAAATTCTGAAAACAAAACTGAACCAGTGCCTATATGACTTTTAGGGGTTGGATTTGTCAGACTGAGACCTGCTTTAACATATACATTAAATCCAGGGTAAATAAAAGCAAAAAATGCTTCAAGTTCAACAGTTGAAACAGTTGGCTGGTTGAAAAATTACAGTTATTATGTGTGGCAGTTAAAAGGAGATTTATCTGTCCCCCTTCATTTATAAAACTTTAAAAACCTAAGATTCTAAAAATCTACACTTAAAAATATCCATTTGGGGGATTCTTTTTAAATGAATTTGTAATTATACCAATTAAAAACTCCAAAGACAAAACATTTTCTTCTATTGTCTGTAACCAGCTTCTAATTCCTTTTCGTTTTGGAGGTTTGACTAAACCAATTAAGTTGGGAATTTAATGAAAACAAACCCCAAAGGTGATTTTTTGAACAGAAACTTAATTTCACATGGAAAGTTAGCTCTGGTTTATTTTTTTCTTTCCTGTCCCACCAAGATATTAATAAAAACTAAACATTTTTGATAATTTCCTAACCCTCTCCTTTAGCTGGAGGCCATTATACATTAAGCAACTTTTCAATTTAATCATTTGTTTTCAGCAGTCTTTTTGGCTAATTGAACACACCCTCCAGGGGATGAGGAGGGGGAATGGCCCTTCTCTCCTCCCATGCTTTCAGCCTTCTCTTCCTGCTGGAGCAGGAACAGGATACCTCATGCAACAGGGCAGAATCACAATCAAGGCAATGCCTATCTTTTTTCAGACTTCAAAATGTTGCGCTGATGCTTTGCTCAGCTCTGACTCAGCCATGCAAGAGCACTATGGGCTGTGACAGCAGGGCCCATCCCAAAACTGCCAGCACTACACAGCTCAGGCTTTCATAGTATACCAGGTTAGAAGGGACCACCTAGTCCATCTAGGATCATCTAGTCCAACCTTTGAAGCTAATGACTTTAGCTTAAATTATGGCCCAGCACCTTGTTAACCTGAGCCTTAAAACTGTCTAAACTTGAGGAATCCACTACTTTTCTTGGAAGACTATTCCAGTGTCTCATTGCTCTCATAGTGAAAAATTCTCTGGAGTCCAATTAGAATCTCCTCAGGAGCAACTTGTATCCATCACCCATTGTGTTTTCTATGTGATTCGTCATGAAAAGGGAGTCTCCATCTTTTTGGTAGCCACCCTTAACATACTGGTACATGTTAATAAGGTTCCCCCTAAGGCTTCTCTTTTCAAGGCTGAACAAACTGTATTGTCTTACATGGCAGGTCTCGAGCCTGTCTGCATCCTTTTTAGCCAGGACCAAAACTGAACACAGCACTCAAGGAGTGGTCTGACCAGCACTGAATGGAGTGGGATAACCAGTGATGCCCTTGTTAACACAGCCCAGTATCATGTTCTCTGTACCTCTTGGAAAAGGTCATCCTCCAAACTCCAAACAAGATGCTGATGGCTTGTGCTTGAGCAACCCCCTGTGAGGATCCCCTGCATGACCTCAAGTAACAGCAAAAACAGTGTCCTTTGGGGTCATCATCAACAGATCCAGCCTTCTTGGGAGGAGGAGGAGGAGGAGAGGCAGCAATGTGGGTTCAGAAAGGTAGAAACATGCTCACAGGGGTGTAGAGAGTACATGCTTATCTCCCCAACAGCCACTCCTACGTCCCTAAATGGGGTTAAGCTCCTCCAGCAAACTCTGCTCATTTTCATAGTTGGCAAGAAGCCAGAAGATTTTGCCTTCCAGTCATGTGAACTTTTCAATCTGTGATTCTTACAAGCTGAGCTTACATGAAACTGTTTCCTGTAATGAACAGTTCCTATTGTTCTTCCATCCCTCTCTCCACCCCACCATCTCTGCTACAGCAAAGCCAAGCCCATTCATTGATCAGCTAATGATAAACAAAGGCTCAGAAAGTCCAAGACATCCTTTAAAAGCCACTGTGACAGTGTCCTATCAGGTTTGCTCAGTTTAATTACACCTCCCTCAAACACTAAGTCTGTTAATGTGTATTTAGACAGCTCTTGGCCTCTTGGGTACATTTTCAGGTGACCTTTGTTTTAACCCAGTGTGTTCACCAGTACAAATGAAATGCTGTGAGCCATGGGAGAGTCATGAGCTTTGCTGCAGTGGAAACTTGATCACCAATTCCAATAAAAGCCACATCAGGCCCTATATGTCAAAAATTGGCCTGTCTGCTGTTTTCACAATGACCTGGGATGTTATTTGAAACATACATCAACATGGGCAGAAGGAAACTACATGTGCAACTACTTAGTTCACATGGGGCCAGCACACACCATTAAGTAGAAAGACTTTATAAAGGAAGGTGAATGGGCAGTGGAAGAGATCAGTTGCCGGTTGTTCCTAGATACATCACATCAGGGGGACTAACTTGACTTAGTGAAGAATCAGATGAGTACGCAGGGCGAGACATTCCCACCTACAGCACAAGAAGCTCTGTGGCAGCACGGGTGAAAAGAGTCGAGAGAATGTGACGTCAGACAGAAGAAATACAAGCCTGGTTATGTCACAGGCAGATAGTGGAACCTCATCTGGAATAACATGTCAACATCTGCTCATTGTCTCCTTAAGATGAAGTAGATGGAAGGAACTAAAGATACTGAGGGAGTGTGAAGCAGGTGAAAGACAGAAGAATGCACTCGCAATAGTAGATAAATTTTTTTTGGAAGTCCTTTAAAGACATCACCTGTGCTAAAATTAGTATCTCCCTGGTAAGGGTTATTACTTTAACATTTTTTGAGAAATTCTTGTTACATTTTTCAATGAGACCTGAAGCCTGACAGTCTCAATCCATGCCAAATCTCAAAAGCAGGCAACCAATGCATTATCCAGGCACATATTTAATTTTCATTGATTGAACTGAGATTATTAGACATTTAAGACTGAGATTTTCCAAGACACTGGCAACTAGATCTCTTCAGTCTCACCAAAAAGAGCCCAGGCAAAAATATCCCGTATTGCTCAAGTTTCTCAAAGCACACAGCTAGCAGATAGGCAGCACCAGGTCCTGAGATTTGGGAGATGGAAAGTACTGAGCCACAAGCAGGGCTCAGTATTGGGGCCACTTGTATTTAACATCTTTATCAATGATCTACATGAGGGGAGTGAGTGCATCCTCAGCAAGTCTGCAGAAGACATCAAACTGGGCAAGTGTGTTGATCTGCTGGAGGGTAGAAAGGCTCTGCAAAGGGACCTGGACAGGCTGGACTGATGGGCCAAGGTTGACTGTATGAGGCTTAACAAGGCCAAGTGCAGGGTACAGCACTTTGGTCACAACAACCTCCTGCAGTGCTACAGGCATGAGGAAGAGCGGCTGGAGAAGTGCTGGGTGGAAAAGGGCCTAGGGGTGCTGAATGACACAGCTGAACATAAGCCAGTAGTGAGCCCAGGTGGACAAGGTGGCCAACAGCATCCTGGCCTGCATCAGAAATAGTGTGGCCAGCAGGAGTAAAGAAGTGATCACACCCCTGTACTTGGCACCAGTGAGGGCTCATTTCAAGTACTGCATTCAGCTTTGGGCACCTCAATACAAGAAGGACATTGTGGTGCTGGAACAGCTCCAAAGGGCATCAGGGCTAGTGAAAAGCCTGAAGGACAAGTCTTGTGAGGAGTAGCTCAGGGAACTGGTGTTGTTTAGTCTGAAGAAAGGGAGGTTGAGGGGAGGCTTTACAGCTCTCTATAACTCTCTGAAGGAAGAACGTAGAGGTGAGGGTCAGTCTTCTCACAAACCACCAGTGATAGAACAAGAATTGGCCTCAAGTTACAATCAGGAGAGGTTTGGGTTGGACATTCAGAAAGACTTCTTCACTGAAGAGCAGTCAGGGATTGGAACAGGCTGTGAACAGGTTGCTCAGGGAAGTGGTGGAGTTGCCATCCCTGGAGGTGCTCAAACAAATGTGTAGATGTAGCACTTGTAAACATGGTTTAATGAGCAGGGTGGTGTTGGATTGACAGTTGGACCGGATTATCTTGGAGGTCTTTTCTATGATCAGCTGGGTTTAGACAGTCCTGGGAGAGAGTGGAATGCAGGTTTCATCTCTCTCTCAAGAGATCCTTCGCTAAACTGAAAACGTGCTATGATGTTGACAACTGAGTGTAGCAATTAGGGTTTTGGAATCTCCTACATTCTGCTCAGCCTTAGACTCTGTTTTGGCCAGTTGCTATAAGGTTTAGCATATTCAAATGATAAAAGGACTAGTGGAGGTCATCCCCAACTTAACAAAAAAGCCTGAGCCCATCTTTCTTCACAGCAAATGGCCTTTAGCAGTACACTGATTGCAATCAAGAATCATAGAATCATAAGGGATTGGAAGGGACCACAAAAGATCATCTAGTCTAATCCCCCTACCACAGTAGAATCAGCTAGACCAAGTCATACAGGAACACATCCAGGCAGGTTTTGAATGTCTCCAGAGAAGGAGACTCCACAACTCCCCTGGGCAGCCTGTTCCAGTGCTCTGTCACCCTCACTGGGAAGAAGTTCCTTCTGATATTTATGTGGAACCTACTGTGTTCCAGCTTACACCCGTTGCCCCTCATCCTACCACTAGATGACATTGAGAAGAGCCTGGCTCCATCCTCCTGACAACCACCCTTCAAACATTTACAGACATTAATGAAGTCACCCCTCAGTCTCCTGCAAGCGAAGGAGACCCAACTCCCTCAGCCTCTCCTCATAAGGGATGTGCACCACTTCCTTCATTATCCTTGTTGGTCTATGCTGGACTCCCTCCATCAGCTCCACATCCCTCTTGAACTGAGGGGGCCAAGAATGCACAGATCAAGCTTTTTTTTTTTAAACCTTTTTCCAATTTAATATTTGGCCTCTGATCTACCGCTTCCCAATAATCTCTCAATACATATGTTTTGGTGTTCAATCTGAGGAACTGTCAGCCTAGGTTGGAAATGCCGAGGTCTGACATGTCTAGATTAGGTGTCAACCAGATGTTTGCACATTTCTCTTACAGGGCTATCAAGAAGCTTCCCAGTCTAGTGTTGCATTTCTCTGCCAGGGAAAACCAAAGTTTGTACCTTACTAGGTTTAGATGAAAGAGATTTACAGCCTCAGGAGGAAGAAGCAACAAGTACTCAAGTGATAGGAAATTCCAGCCTGCAACCCACAATAGCTCATGCTTATTTTTTCTTTTCAATTCTCTTTGAAAATCTGAGTGAAATAAATTAGCTTCAAATTCATAAATTATTTTTATATAATACTGATGTTTTCCCCCAACCACTAAGGCAAGGGAAATACAGATTGGGACATTGCCCTCCCCTTAATCTTCTCAACCATCACGCCAGAGGGGGCAGTGCTTCTGCCAACGAGGAGTGGAATAGAAGGGAAAAACTCAAAATAGATTTATTCATAAAACAAGAAGACAGAACATTATTGCAGCTATAACTTTGTCTGCAGTCCCTGCTTGGGACGCAGGAGGACACCTCAGATTTCTTCTGCTCTCTCAGCCCTATGTGCAACCTTGTAAAGAAGCAGCCTCAGTTTCCACTCAGTAGAATAGGATATGTAGAAGAGGTTATTTGCGTGTGTGTATGTTTGTTGTGTCTTGTATGGTCTTCACAGCAAGGGACGCCTGTTACGCTTCTTACACGTATGGTAATAGGGCCTCGGGCAGAGATGGGGAGCTCTAGGTGCCAATGTAGTCAGTAAATAAGGACATAAATTATACTGGCTGAGAACTGGCACCCATCCCAGAAATTCAGAGTGAACTTTCCTGGTTTTGTTAGTTTGACTAAGAAACTAGAATAGAATTAAACTAATAATCCTTTTAAACTGAGTTTTCAATAGTATGAAAGGAATTGACAGGGAGACTTGGATAATGATGCTACATGGGCTATTACGAAGGTCTCTAAAGGGCAAGGAAAGAATCAGTTCATGTTTACTCATGGAGTAGGTAAGATCAACGTCTCCTTCGCAAGTCAGTTCCTTCACTTACAGCTACACCCAGATTTCAGGATCCAAGCTTTTGGGATCAAGCCTACCCACAGAGAAAGCTGAAAAAGGCTACAGTAGCAAGTGCACAACCCTGCAAGAGTTAAGGTTTGACTTAAAGACCACATTCTTATTCTTTGCATATTGCAAGCTCCAAAAGAAGGTGCTAGAAACAAGACTCTCAAAACATCCCCACTGGAAGTAAACATCTGTACAGCCTCCAAATCCATCCTCTGGGCATGCAGCAGGAGCTATGCTGATGGGCCAAGAGCTAGTTCTGACCCATGAACATACAGGCAAAGTTTCCCACTGAATTTCATTACTGAGAATGAGAAACAATTCCAGTAGAACAATGCTTCTAGGCTGTGACATGATGTGATCATGATGAGAGTCTGGTCTCTTGCACCCATGTGGCAGGAAGCTAGAAAACACATTGGGTGAAGTCCTGGCTCTGCTAAAGTTTGTAGTAAAATTCCCTTTGACTCCAAGCAAGCCCGAGATCTCACATATTACATTTTTGAATGTTAGTGCAACAGCAGAGTACTGGATGCTCTTCCAGCCTCCCAGGTCTGTTTGGAGTCACTTGTCATGGATCAGCAAACCCCCCAGAGCCTCCATTCCTTCCAGGAAGCTCACACTATGCTATAAGCCCAGGGGAAGAAAGCAGGTTCGAGGACTCTCCATAAATGTCATCCAGACTAGAGGGAACATAGAGAAATCTGATAATTTAGAGCAATTCTTGTCTTAATAGGGACTGGATTACTCTGCCTGGTGAGTGGCAGAAGGGACATTGCTGACGGCTTTTGAAAATAAAAATACTTAATCACTACGAGGGCTTGGTGACTCACTGTCCTGTGAAAAGTCTCTTTTGACAGTACAATGGCATCTGAAAAGAACAGATAGAAAGATGCTCAGAACAAAGGGATACTGATGGGAACAACAAAATGAAACGAAACCACGGCAATTAATCCATCCACACTGTGACAGAACTATCCTGTGGTAGTGTCTTTGCATGAATCCAAAGACTGGGAAAGTGCTGAAGTAAGTCCATAATCCTCTAACAAAGATCAGAGGCTCCTTCCGTTTTCTGCTGAAGTGAATGAGAGCAATTTTGATGTGGCAATCGGACTGTATAGTTTTGATGTGCTGCTCTGCTGTTCTTTTAAGAACCAAATATTTGAGGAAAGATGTAACTCATAGCCACATCCACTGCTGAAGACACATCAGGAAACACCCTCAGGACCAGTTTAAGGGGACAACTGTTCTCTGGAAAAAGTTGTTAATGGCTCCACTGGAGAGTGGCACAGACAAAAGATATGCAGCTTGGTTTGTTCACAAGACGGAGGAGAAAAGGAAATGTAGAGTGTAATTTCTCCAGAGTTTGTCCAAGTGTAATATTTCCCCCACCCAGCCAGTTTAGCAGCTGACCAACCACAGCATATATAGAATAAATCCTTACAATCACTACCAAGTATCTGATGTGAAAAGGTTAAGGCTTGGTACAGTTCTAACATGATAAGGATAGACATAATCCAGCAGCTAAATTCCAAACCATAAATCTCATTGTTGATATCACAGGAGCAGAGAATATTAAGCATTAACCCAGTAAGTCTTCCTCCTTCTCAAAAGCAATTAATACCTACCAACTTATTGGACAAGGCCACAGTAAAGCCTGAATGATCTATGACCTGGTCCTGTATTGTAGATCTGACTTGTTTTCTTCACGAAAATAAATTCTAATTACCAAAAATCATATCTATTTAATACCACGAGCTGCACAACTGTAGATGAATCTTTGCTACTTGATGCATACTTGAGCAGACATCCAGCCCCTGGTTTTGTTTACAAATAATTAAAAGTCCCACCTGTAAGACTTGCCTTAGTGAGTTCACATTGCTCAGATCATTTTCTCCAAACCTGACTTCTTTTCTAGCATTGAGGTCTAAAGTCAAGAAGGTTCTGTGTGTTTATTATGAACTCCTAGGGCCAGCTTAGTACATAATCGCCACAGACCAACATACAACACACACACAGGCAAGAACATGCAGAATTCATCTTGCAAGGCAGGAGATACTGGAATGCTAATATTTATGACCAGAAAACACATTCCAGGGTGTGACAGTGATTCCACTGTTCAGAAACAATCTAGGAACCCAGAAAAACAAGAAGGAATGGCCCCAAGCTGCCACGTCAAGGGGCTGTTTAGGCTGGACATCAGGAAAAATTTCTTTACTGAAAGAGTGGTCAAGCCTTGGAACAGGTTGCCCCAGGAGGTGGTTGAGTCACCATCCCTGGATGTGTTTAAAGTTCATTTAGATGTGGCATTCAGAGATACAATTTAGCAGTGAACTTCAGAGTAGAGTTATGGATTTGATTTGGTTATCTCAAGGGTCTTTTCCAACCTGAATGAGTGTATGATTTAAAAATGATGGCAAGAAACCCATCAGCTTCCTCCACCCCAGGCTGAACAAGGCAAGGACGGAGTCTTCTCAGTGCTGTGTGTTAGTAGAGCTTTGTGTGCCCTCTTTTATCTTTTTTTCTTAGCTTCTTGCTTCAAAACAACAACAACAAGAATCCAACACGTCTCTATGTGCATCAGTCCTGTCCTAACACAACGATAAAGGCTGAATGCAGATCCCCCCATATCTTTTGGTCTAGATGCATCATGACAGAAGCTTTGTTCAAGTGCAAGTCATCCTGAGGGCAGAGATGGTGCTGGTAGTTGCAAAACAGCAATGTACACACCAAACAACATGTTTTGGAGCACCAATTACAAAAAACAACCCAACAAACAAAAAACCTTTCCATTATACTCTCGCTTACCCCTTGTGAAACAAACTCCCCTTTAGTTTTTTTATGTTTTCCACTCTAGCTTAGCCTGGGGCAAATGTGTTGAGAGGAGAGAATGGGAGAGAGGAAGCATTTCTGTTTTCAAAACTGATTTTTTTTTCTTTTAAAGAGTAAAACAAAGCCACATGCCTGGTGTTACGAACTGGTACTTTCTTTTGAACCTTTAAAAAGTGAGTTAAAAGGACAGAGGCGATACTCATCAGGCATCAAGGAGAGTTACTCTTATTTGTGCCTAGTGCACAGGCATGAATTTGCCCAGCTTTGTCTGAGCACTTAGCGTGATGCTGCAGAGACAACTGCGTAACACATAACCCTAAAACTTCACCTAAAGCACACAAGCACAGAGGAAACACGCCTGCTGCCGTCTCATCAATAGAGAAATAAAACACAGCAGAGAACAACATGTCTGAAGTCAAAGAAGGAATGTCTCACAGAAATAAGAGCAAACCCCATTCCTTCTAAGTCCCAGTACTTTGTCTTCACCGCAGGAGACAAGCTTTTCAGGGTAAGGAAACAACAGTACCCACGTAAAATCCATCTCTAGCTCATTTGTGCATGCATAGTGTAGCGTGTTCCTCAGGCAACACAAATCAATAGTCTTAGTTTTAAGGCACAGAACTGGGCAAGAGTTTCAGTACGCCTGTAGCATGCAGCTCTGTTACAGCCCAGGAACACTTCATTCATCCACAGAAGCTTACAAATTACTCAAGTCTGCTTAAAAGCTTACAGCCAGTCACTGTGGGCTGCTCCTGTGCAGATTCCACATATACCAGACCTCCCACAAGACCCTTGCAGCTCCTGTACTAAAGCTCTTGGCGGAGGCACCAACACAGTCAGACAAAAATCCCTTCACACTACCAATTTGTCACCAAATAATCATCTCTTTTAAGCAAGGCATGTCACAGGATTGTACACATAAGCTTGTTTCTCCCCTAATTTATCCTCCAATATTTAACCTTAGATAGGGCATTAATGCTGCACCTCACATGGGACTTGACAGTATCACCCCAACAGCACAGTACCTTGGGCATCCATGATCTGCTCCACACATTGGTTCTGGTGACACGAGAGATCTTCTGTTGCCCCTCACCCCAAAACACGAAAAAGAATCAGTGGCTGCAGCAACAATTGGTCTTGTAGGTGCACAAACTCCCTTAGGTCATGGGCTAACAAACTGCCCTAAACTGTGCCACCTGTGGAAGTTAACAAGACACCTGCCTTTGCTGCTGATTTCTCAGCCAGTCTGAGATGAGCTGCTGAATAAACACCAATTCTCTCAGTTGAGTACATTTGTTCTGCTGGGTTAAATCCCAGATGTTCTTCCTAATGGCACAGTGCTGTAGGTGGTTGCTATGGCTTTTTCTAGGGTGTGAAAGTGAGTGCCTTGTACCTGTGCTGGGTAGGTGGGTGCCCAGGTGACTAACGAGGGTAACAAGCAAGCCAGGGCAGCCCAGTGGAGCTGCCTCCTAAATACACATTTGGGCTCTGGAGTGCCTTGCCCTGTGCAAGGCTGTTTTCATACAAAGAAATTAAAAAACCAAAGAAAGCCTTTTAAATGGCCTCCCATTAAAGCACAAAACCATTGCAGTAGAATTGGCTGGAAGTGCTTCTTTACAAAGAAAATAAATGTCACTGTGTTCCATATTTGAGAAGTTTATGTTTTAACCCCTTTAGCTTTAGAACCCATTGATGGTTTTTTCTTTCTTTTTTTTTTTTAAAAAACTTCTGTCAAATTGGTTACAGATCAGTCCAGTTGACATGGAAAAATACGTGTGCTCCACAACAAAATTCAGCACCTCTTCTTACTTCCAGAAACCTTCTAACATGCTATTGTCCACCTGTTGACTTATCAAAATGTAAAATTCTTAGAAAAATAAGTGCATGATGTATTTTTATATTTAATAACTAAGAATAATTATGTATTATATACATTTATAATTCTAGTTTCTGATGTTATAAAGATATCTAATTACTAGATGTATGTTTATATAGTAATTATATGTTTTCTATATTTATTTAATACAAATATATTAAAATATATTTTAAAAACTACACAGTTTTTTAAATTGGGGTTTTTATGCAGCAAGGCATTGTCTATCTGTACAGTAGAACATTGCACATTAGTATTTCTGAATGTATATTGTCCACCCTTTACTTTGTTTGGAGGAGCAAGTAGGCAAGATTAGACGGTTTAGGCAGATACTAACATGCTTTGAGCTAGGTTTAAAGTCTTTGGACTGTAAAACACTCTTCATATATAGCGTAGGGATCCTTTCCCAGTTCAGTCACAGTTCAGTCTAAATCATATAAATAATACTCTGACTATTATAATAGAAAAATAAAGTGTATAGACCTACTTATTACACCAACCAGATAAGCCCTTTAAGGCCAGGGTAATTTATTGACTACATTGAACATGTATGGGCTAATTAGGCAGAGCTACGATGATAATGGATTTTATGGACATTAAAGAAATCTCACAGATTTGCTGCCTGGCAAAACACGTCACGCAGCTTTCAAGACCACTCACCCAGCACTTGAGTATAATTGAGCTCTCTCAGAGCTGGGGATCTGCTGGCAAACCAGCCCTGTAAATAACTCCTGCCTTGCGGTGAGATGGGTGCAACTTCAGCCACCCATCTTGCCTGGCAAACATAAGATTGGCCAACACTAGGTTTGTTTGAATGACCAATAGTTGCCACTGAAGCTGTTTCAAGTTGGGAGAAGCGAGAGAGAAATCTAGCGCCAGAAAGAGCCAGGGTCCAGAAAATCTGGTTGATTTTCTGGGACAGACTTCTCCAAACTTCAGAATGGTCTGTCTCAGGAATCAGAAAAGCAAGGAAATGCAGCAGGGGTGTGCATGGATGAACACAGAGCTCCTGACAAAACTGAAACTTCAAAAAGGAAGAGTACAAGAGGCACAAACAGGGACAAGGAAGAATACAGAGGTGACCAGACTCTGGAGCAGGTTGCTCAGAGAGGTTGTGCAGTCTCCATCCATGCAGGTATTCAAACTCTGACTGGACATGGACTTGGGAAACTGTCTAACAACGATTTCTGGGCCCTCCCAACAAAAGAAGGGTGTGGAGCTGTTGGAGCCTGGCCAGAGTGTGCCATGAAAATGATCAGAGGGCTGGAGCACCTCTCTGATGGGGACAGGCTGACAGAGCTGTGGTTGTTCAGCCCCAGGAGGAGAAGACCCGGGGCGGGGGGACCTTATAGCAACCTTCCAATCCCTGAAAAGAGCCTGTAAGAAGTCTGGGGAAAACTGCTCACAAGGACAGGGAACAACAGGATGAGGAGTTATGTTTTTAAGCTGGAAAAGGGTAGATTGAGGCTCGACATGAGGAAGAAGTTCTTTAATCTGAGTGTGGTGGAGCCTTAGAACAGGTTGCCTAGAGAGGTGGTGGAGACATTCCTGGAGACGTTCAAGATCAGGCTTGATGGGGTTCTGAGCAATCTGTTCTAGTCTGAGATGTCCCTGCTTGTTTTAGGGCGGTTGGACTAGATGGCCGTTGGGGGTCTCTTCCAACCTAATATGATTCAAACCCAATTCTATGATTCTAGCATTTCCGCATGTCCTTCCAGCCTCAGCAAGCTTGTGGCATTAGTCAACAGATGGTCCTGAGCAGAGAGGTGTGTATGAACCCTGCTGGTATGCTTGCAGGTGCCTGAGTCAGAGACACCAGGGAGGTGCCTCTATCCACTTCAGACCCAGAGCCTTCTCGGGAAGGGTAGTGTATGCTTGTTTGTTCCCAAACACAGTCAGACATGGGTGGGAATGCCCTGCCTTTTGCACAACCATCCTGTGGTCAGAGCTCTCAGCTATGTGTGGGGAGCTCTCCAAGGACTGTTTATGTATTGTACAATAAATAATCTTGGGATAAAACAAAACAAAACCCAAGCAAAATAATCCTGGGAGTTGGGGTGAGAAGGTAGGAATCCTACCTGCCTGCTGGGTGCCCTGGGTGCAGGGTTACAAACCCGTTTTCCTTTATCCCCCAGCACTGGAAGGTTGTGACTGCTGCACTGCTGCTCTGGCACCATCAGAGCGGGTAAGAGAGTGCAAGAGGAGAAAGAAACCCCCCCATTTACCCTTCCCCTCCTACTTCCCAGGGTATTGTCCTCCATGGTTCACAGGGAGCTCTCTGAATTCCCTAGCTGAGCTGAACAGAGCCCCCAGCTTTCTCAGCCAAGCCTTTAATCTCAAGGGTGTGCAATGGCACAAACAGAAACACCTGGACATCTACAAGACTCATCTAACACATTCTGCAATACATACATCAACTTTCCTGGTTTGTTTGTTTGTCTGTTTGTTTTTCTATTTCTCTGCACATCTCAGAGCAAAAGCAGAGCTCAGAGATCTCTAATTGTCTCACTGCTGTTGCTACTGTGTCTCAGGGCAGAAGGTTTACAACCACACAGTGCACTTCACACCTCAGCATATTGATTTAGCAACAGCCTCCTCAGATTTATGGCTGCAGCAGACATTAGAAGTGGTTCCTGTACACACACACACGCACAAAAAAAATAATAAAAAAAGGGAAAATGTAGCACAGTCAGTAGAAGTTAATTTAAAGCCACTAAACTGCACCAGGAATACCCACACACTCTGGGGTTTGCAGGTATTTAAGCACAGCTCAGCACTGTGCTGCCCGGATTTTCAGATAGTGTTGCCTGACCAACCAAAGTTGTAAACTGAAGGTAAATGAGACTTCCAGAAGCTTCTCAAACAATGCTTTTCTTGCTCTCAGTAGGAGCTGGTACCCAGATCATCAGAGCTCTAAGTGTTCCTTCCAACTTAATCAGGAGATTTGAGTGCTGAAATAAAGTGGCATGAAAATCTCAAAGATTCAGAATCTCTTTGGTTGAAAGAGATCTTTAAGATCATCAAGTCCAGCCTTTGACCCAGTACTGTCAGTTCAGCACTAGATCATGTCCCTGAGAACCAGGTTCACAGTCATTGCTCCAGCATGGACCACTCCCCTGCCTGGGGCAGTCTGTTCCCAAGGAGCCTTTTAGTGAATAAATTCTTAATATCCAGCCTAAACCTCTCCTTGTGTAACCTGCAGCCATTTCCTCTAGTCCTGCCACTTTCCATTCATTGTCCCCCTCCTCACTCCAACTTCTTTTCAGGCAGTTTTAGACAGCAATAAAGTCTCCCCTCAGACTCATTTTCTCTAGGCTAAACAAACCCCAGTTCCCTCAGCCACTCCTTATAGCACTTGTGCTCCAAACTCACCAGCAGCCTTGTTGCCCTTCTCTAAACAGGCTCCAGCACTTCTGTGTCCAGAACTGAATGCGACATTTGAGGCTCAGCCTCATCAGTGCTGAGTACAGGGGAATCACAACCTCCTTACTCCTGCTGGCCACACAATTTCTGATGCAGGCCAGGATGCCATTGGCCCTCTTGGCCACCTGGGCACACTGCTGGCTCATGGTCAGCCACATCAACCAGCACCCCAGGTGCTTTTCCAAAGGGTAGTTTTCCAATCATACATCCCCAGGTCTGTAGCCTTCCGTGGGGTTGTTATGACCCAAGTGCAGCCTTGGCCTTGTTCAGCCTCACATAGCTGACCTGGGCCCATCGATCCAGCCCATCTAGGAGCCTCTGCAGGGCTTTCCCACCCTCCAGCAGGTTGACACACCTGCCCAGCTTGCTGTCGTCTGTACATGTACTGAGGGTGCACTTGATCCTCCCACCCAGATAGTTCACAAAGACATTAAAGAGCACAGGGCCCAGCACTGACTGCTGGGCCCAGACACCAGCCAGATTTAAATGCGGCCACCACTACTCTCTGGGCCTGTTCATTCCAGCCCGTTTTTTCACCAGTGAAGTGGGTACTTACCCAAACCTCGTGCCATAAGCTTCTGAAGGAGGGTGCTGTGGGGAACACTGTCCTGTGAAGGATCCGAGGTGCCCTCTGAAAATGTATGGCCAGAGAAGGCGGCCTTGAGGCCTCCGGAGTGAGGCCTAGTTCCCGTGAGTCTCAGAGGCTCAGCCCCTGTAGTGTACCCTGTACTCACTACTGCTGAGACTCAAGGGGGGCTCAGCCCCTGTACTGTACCCCTGTACTCACTACTACTGAGACTTATGGGGGGCTTAGCCCCTGTACTGTACCCCAGTACTCACTACTACTGAGACTCAAGGGAGGCTCAGCCCCTGTACTGTACCCCTGTACTCACTACTACTGAGACTTATGGGGGGCTCAGCCTCTGTACTGTACCCCTGTACTCACTACTACTGAGACTCATGGGAGGCTCAGCCCCTGTAGTGTACCCTGTACTCACTACTACTGAGACTCAAGGGGGGCTCAGCCCCTGTACTGTACCCCTGTACTCACTACTACTGAGACTCGAGGGAGGCTCAGCCCCTGTACTGTACCCCTGTACTCACTACTACTGAGACTCAAGGGGGGCTCAGCCCCTGTACTGTACCCCTGTACTCACTACTAGTGAGACTCGTGGGAACCAGTCACCCTGCTGCTCCTCACGCAGAGAAATGGACATCAGTTCAGCTCATCCTAAATCTGGTCAGTTGAATCTGTATTTAAGAAGAAGAGTAGTCCCTAAAAATGCCTCCTTTTGTTCACCATGAAGGCAGTTTGGAAGGCGAATCCATGTGCAGAGGTCTGCACTGAGTGAGATGCTTCCCATCTGACTTTATGATGTGCTGTATCAGCAGGCACAGACCCAACCTTTCTGTCCTAAAGAGACTTTAGGTGAGACAAATTTTCTCCCTCCAGCTGAGATGCCATAGCCTATGGAAATCAAGCAAGGGTAGCCACTGGGATGCTCTGGATAGCCCACCAGCAATCACTTTTGCGTTTTACCCAAGAAAACACCTATTAATAGATGATCTTTTGTCTCTGTATGTGTCTGCTTGGTGTTTACCTTATTGGGGCACCACATACCATCACGGTATGGGTAGGCATGGCTGAAGTTTCTCATGGAAATAACTGCACATCAGGTGCAACTACTTGTGAACACACTTACACACGTGTGTGGATTAGAACAGAAGTCAAAGAAGAAAAGAAATCAGATTCAACATGCCAACCGCCAAACCCCATTCTTTGAGATTTTGCAATTTCTTTCAGTTTTTGGAACACTGAACACAAATGGTTTTGATACTGTTCCTAGGATCTTCTGTGCTCTCTCTTTTGTTGCTCCCACTGGAGAATGCAGAGACATTGGAAGTATTCTGATGCATTTTGATTGCCTTTCACATGTCACACTGTTCTGTGTCGAAAAAAATGCTAAGAAAGAGGAAAAACAGAAATGTCTGAGGGTGGAAATGCAGCTAAACTACAGCAGTGCCACAGCCTTGTAAGGCAGTTAAAATGTTTTGGGGTTATAGAAACCAAAGTATCTAAATCTTTATTTTTAACATTCCATTTTGTAAAAAAACCCCAACTATAAAATCCCTATATTCAGTCTGAGTGGAGATGAAAATCTTGTGGTATTAATCTCTGCCTAGATTAATAGGAATGAATTAATCCTCATCCCCAGATTAGGCACGGCATCTGCAAAGGTATGGAATTCTGTGCTATAAATGGCTTAGCATTAATTGCAGTAATTTCCCCATGGATAAAAACGGGAGCTTCAGGTCTTTTTCCCCCCTTAAACACTCTTCATCTTTCTCTTTAAATAGCTGAAGGGTGAACGTTGTGTGACATTTCTTTCTCTTTGGGGAGCAGTTATGGTGCCTATGACCCTTGGCTGCGTCTCCCAGAAGCTGCAGTCGTTTTCAGTTAAGGGCAGCAGAATACACTTTGTTCTGTACAGTGTTAAAAATGGGCCACTTTGTTTTGCCAACCTTCCTGAACTTCCTCTCAGTTCAATGGAGGAGTGTAACATTTGTATAAGAAAGAAATATTGTCTTCAGTGGGAAATGTATTCCATGTGTGTTATAATTTATATTATGACAGATCTTTCCGAACTCACAATATTGTTATTCACCGGGTGGAAAGAAACTTTATTGGCCTCTCTCTTTCTTTTTTAGAAAACATATTCTTTGAGGCAACTGTAATCATTATTTGCGGATATCAATGATAAATTCGAATAATAAATTTCTATTAAAACTCCCATTTGTATTCAATTTCCTTCATAAATCTGGCTAAGAAGTCAGTCAAGCAGTTCATACATAAAATATTTGAACAAACATTGCCTGTCTAATTGAAAGATCTGTCTTCATCAAGGACCTGGAGCTGAGCTTAAGAATGAAGGATGGAGGCTTTATTTAATGCAGTTCTGGCCTGACTGTCATGAATGCTGTCTTTTTCTCCCCTTCACCACCTCAACAGAAATAGCAAAGCCTGATTCTCCAACTGGTCTTAAAGGCTACTTAAAGACGAAGACATGCAGAGAAACGAATGGCCATTGGTGTCTGTGGAGTGGTTTAACATATTTATGTGCCCGAGCGTTAATCCTCCTGCACTTAAAGGATGGGAGTTGTGGTCCCTACTGTATTGGCTGGCCTGGGTTCAAGATTTACAGCTAATGTAATAATCTTCCAGGGTCACCCCATGGGGTCATTCCTGCTATCATCGGAGGATGTAGCTACAACGATGGGAAGAGCTAAAGGCAAAAGCAGAGCAAGAAATGAAAAAAGGAGGTAGAGAGGCTTTTGTGTACTAAGGAAAGAAACAAAGAGAAAAGGAAAGGGGGAAAAAAGAGTGGATGTGTGTTTTCAAAATGACTGGGGTTTCCCTGACTGAACTAAAGCTCAGGGAATGAGTGAAAACCTGCCAAACCCACCAACATTCCCTGATCCAGCCAGGCTGTCACAAGAGCAATGGCAAAGATAGTCACAATCTTTAATGGGGCAGGGGTATAAGAGATCCCTGGAGCAGGTGAGGGTGGGAGCCAGCAGGTCTCCCTGTGCTGCCTTAGTGGAGCAGAACAGAGCAAAACCCCAGCCCGGGCTACTGGACTGATGGAAGCCGACTGACCCTGCTGTGCTCATAGGGGCACAGTGCTTGACCCCACTGAGCTTCATGGAGGGGCAGCAGTGGCAGCAGGACCCTCTTAGTTTGTTAAAACAGAAGTGTCTAGCCTGATAATTCATAGTTCAAGGACCTCTCTGAAGCTATTTCAAGTTCACATATGACTGTGTGTATAAGGATTTCCTTGCTGCACTTGGGAAGCAAAAAGATGAATGAATGAGAAACGTTGGTTTTCACAGAGCACTCAATAAAGGAGATAAAGCTCTGCTTTTCTAGGGCTGGATCCTCCCCAGGGCCTAACAATCGGCTTGGAGAGGGTGGAGGCCACAGTGCTAAGGACGGCGAGGAGGTGTATCCAGAAGTGAACTTTGCTGGCAGCAGACAGATTTGTGCAACACCTTAAGTCTGATCAGCTCAGAGATACGGCTCTGGCATCTCCTGCAGATGTGAGCAGCTATTGGGGTGCTAATCCACAGCTCTGCAAAACTGAGGGCAGCTTTTATCCCACCAGATGCTTCCCCTGCCACCTTTTCCAAACCACTCAGCACCTCTGAACCTTGCATTTTGGCTTTATGCAAACCATATTTAATTTCTTCCAGGTATGATCCTGGGGCTGCCGCCACACAGTCAAGGACTTTGGGCTGATCTCAGCGCTGCTTTGTGTGCAGCCCTAAGCAAAGGGGCAATCTGAGCAACATGGAGGAACGTAGCAAGGAGGAAGAGCAAACAATTACCGAGGAGAACTAAGAACACGTAGCTTGCACGAGAAGCAAAATCTCTGTGTGACTAGTGGTCATGGGATGTCCATGGACACTAAAGTTGGGCTTAACGTCACGCATCAATAATCGTCACCTATTGCTTAGCCTTACGACCACTGAAAACTTCATCTTCCAGCTTTGCGAAGGAAATTCCTGACCCTCGAGCACAAATATTGCGACATTTCAAGAGTTCAATTTGTATTTGGGCCTCTTCAAGGATCTCAACAGCATCTTTGTGAAGGGATGAGGTAGAAGCAGAGGTCTTCTTTGGCTCAAGTATCCCCCATCCACTGTAAAGTCAAGTGTTATTACATTGGAAATAAACACTAATGTTACAACTGGTGTAAAGCAAACTACAAGCAAACTAATCTGTCAGGAAATCTTTCAAACCATCAGAATGAATATACTACAGCCTTACTGCACTTGGAAATGAAACCAGTGTCAGCCTGAGCTTTTGAAGATCACATCTCTCTTCATGGTAGCTGGAAATTGATCCAAGGTGTAAGGCAGTCTCATATTTCTCCTATCACAGTTTGTGGCCACAGCAATTTTTCATGTGGGCAGTACTGCTGCAGTGGAATTGCAGCCCAGAAACACCTTTTGCCTTTCACAGAGAAACTAGGGAGGGAGAGAATGACTTGCTATAGAAATATTTTTGTCTTCAGCCAAAGAGATAAGGGGAAAACAGCCTAAGCAGTTTATAAAAAATACTCAGCAAGAACCTAAGACAACTGGACTGGATAGTCTTCAACTCCTGAGCAAATTTGCAAATTAAAACGTCTCATTTTCTGGTTTTGATGAAAACCAGAAACACTCCAAGGAAAGAACAAACTGTCTGTGGTGTGCTTGCTTTGGCAGTAATAAAACAGTTACTGATAATAATTTTTATGAACACTGTTTTTAACAGCCTTTGCTCTCACCATCACTTTATTAAAAACTAGGGAAATCTCTTGCTAAAAGAAGTGTAAAGAAATAAGTTAAAAGCAAATCACCTTCTCTGTTTGCAAGAGACATCAAGGGATAGTGGAGATGTAAGGGAGGTGGCTTCCCATCAAAGTCTGATGAAGACTGTCATGTCCCTGGGGTCAAAGCTTGGCTGTCTGTAGAAATCTCAGCAGCATCTGATACGGAGACTCACTGCAGAGGCTGTGGCTGCTTGTTGGCAGGTGGGGGCAAGGAAGCCTCAATGGGGATGGGGAAACCCCATGGTTCTTGCTTGTGTGTTAAGGCTCTAGCCTCATGGCTGAAAATTTCCTGCAATGGTAAATTTCAGGAGTACGAGCCTTTAATTAAGTTTCAAGAATACCATGATAAACTAGGTGCTGAACATAAAAATGGCTCCCAGCCACAGTGCCTCCTCATGTACAGGGCAGGACACTATGGGCCATTCCCAGCCGTGAGCGCTCTGGTGTGCGATGTAGTGCTACGGCGCTTGCTGCGCAGCCCATGAACGGGTGATTTTGTTCTCAGGTCTGACACGTGCTTCCTGCATATACATCCACGAATCTATACATAATAATAGCAAGAAGACAGGAGGTTGACACCAGCTCTGGGGGTTGCTAATTCTGGAAGATACAGTGACTGATGGGAGCAAAGTTAGCAGCTCACCGCCCTAGTTTGATACTGTAATTTATGTAGTGACCTGGCTATTAACCCTGCTCCGTTCTTGCCGCACCAGCAGCAATTCTAGTTGAGATGAATAACCTCTGTCATTGTCCTGGCCTGCCATGAGGTTTCTCAGCTCAATGCCACACTTGAATGACACTCTGTCATTAGGCTATATTTAGGTAATGAAAGATGTAATTAGCTTTGTTCTGCTGCAAGCTGATCTGACCCTGTATGCATTATAAAAGGTAATAAAATAGGTGCACAGATATAAAAACCTGAATAAGCATATTATGCAGTGTAATTTCGTGAGCCCAAATCGGATGAAAGGACTGCAGCGAGGGAGCCTCAGCCACCCCAGCGCCCAGCCAGGCTCAGCGTGAGAAGCCACGCAAAAAGTGCAGCGAGGATACGTTGAGGCCATATTTAATCGGTTCCCCAATGCTGCAGCTTTTATATAATTGATGGCATTTTACGATGATTGCTTTCCTATTACAGCACTGTATCTTATCTCCCCTTTGTGAGGGGAGCGGCTTTATGTTACTGTCAGCAGCCCTCCAGAGCCAGCATTACCCTGGGCCCATGGCCTTTGTGAGGTTGTCGGCTTGTCATTAATTGTTCTGCCTGGCCTTTGTCTGGGACTTTGGCCATCTGCTTTATCGCAACCCATCAGCCTTTGGTAGGAATGAATGGAACTGATAATATAAAAGTCCTGGCAGGAGAGATACCGGGCTAAGAAGCTCTGGATGCCAAATTAGTCAGTCTTTGGGACATCACACATTTTCTTAGCATGAGTAATTCTAGTTGGGGGAAGGAGTTTTGTGGTATTTGCAAAAAAAAGGCTGTTGTGTTTGGTATGGATACTATTCTCACCAGCAAGTCCTCGGGGATTTGCAGCGGGTGAGTAGTACACTGGACTCCAGACAGAGCCTCAAGCCTTGTCTCCAAGACAATGGAAGGTCTTGCAGTGGCTCATGCACTCTCCTCCACCCAGACTGTAATCCTGGAGGTTGAGCTACTCCTCCATCCCCACTTGATTCCAACTGCAGCAGGACCAAGGCCCCATGGTAAATAGGCCAGTGCAGAAAATCCCCCACTTACTATAGCAGAGACTGATCTGGTATCTCTTGGTGGCTGGAAACAGGTGAGAGGCTTGAAGAAGCCCAGAAAGCCGGGCACTTGTGCTACCAGCTTCTGGGAAAGTGGCTGGTATTGCCAACCTGCTTAAAAGTGTGTGGACCTGCAGGTTCCCTTACCTTGGCCACAGTGCCTCTGAGGAGAAGGAGACAGAAGGCAACCAACCGCAGCACCACTGCAGCTCTATGCAGAAGGGCAGAGGTGCAAATCCAACACACCTCTTGTCTTTGTGGCCCATCCAAGGAGCTTCAGGACTTTCAAATGCTTCCAACATGTTCATAAAGGTTTACTCGATTACTGCATCATTTATAGAGTATGTATGTCCAACCTTTGCACTGGATTGACTGCACTGGATGTGGCTGCTCCTGGGTTTCTGATGGAGTAATTACCATACATGATGGTGGACCAGGGTTTCTGGCCCAGCATATGCAGAGAACACACCCCAGGCAAGCGAACGTCAGGGTGTCACACAACATTTTTATGTGGTGGCCATGATCAAAAGACAGTTGGTGTGACAGGAAAGACACATCCTCCCCAGGGACTCCAGTGGCCTTTAAAGCAGGGCTTGTGATCAGCAGCGTATGAAGTCTCCTCACCAAAGTCTCCCACAATAAAGACATTTCACCTAGTGCAGATGCTTGTAAAACATTTCTCAAGCAATTATGAACAGGTAACACTTAAATTGCGTGGGAATAGATGTACACAAAGTGAAACAGATCTGTTTTCTTTTTGCTAATGAACAAGACTACCGTCGTTTGCTCCCTGGTGGGAAGAAGTTTCTCAGACATATTTCCTAGGTGACACAGGAGCTGATGATGAAAATAACCCAAGTAACAACGGCAAACACACCGGTTATTGCTGTTTGGTGTGGCTGTGACCACCACATGACTTGTGCAAACCTATTCTTCCATTCCATGTTGCCATCACTTGCTCTTCTTTCCCTCTTGTGGTTCTCCAACCCCCGGTTCGTTTGCTGCACATGAAGGAATAAATATTGTCAATAGCTTGAACGTTGTTTTTGCCTAACAAAAGCACTGACTCTCAGGGAAGCCTTTGGACCAGCACTACCTGCTCCTGACCAATTTTTGTTATTGTGCGTGGTGTTTAGTCATCTCTTCCAACCCTCTTTTTCCCCTCAGGTGATAGCACCTTTATCAGAATGAACCAAGTTTCCCTCCCCCCGTGCTCGAGTCCTTTCCTGCTTTTTCTTTACAGAAAAGTCCACAAAGCATCCAGGGGCACCAAGGCAGGTAGGGAGACACAAACCCAAAGTCATCCACCAAAGTCATCACCCAAGAATTACAGACCAGAGAAGCTGGTGCTTTTTAGATCAGAACTCACTTCCCAAAGATCCTCTTGAGTCTGAAGTCTTCTGAATCAGTTCATCTAGGGCTTAAGCATCTATACAAGAAAATCACACATCAGCTACAAGCAGCTGTGGAACTGTTGTTTTTTTCTCCCCCAGAAAGCCAGACAAAGCCACAGCAAGATACTCCAGATCTGCAAGCCCAAACCTGCCGTGGGCCCAGCTGGACACAGCCTCAGTGCAACAACCCACAGCAAACACCTCCCCGGAGCCGCCATGTGACAGCACAGCCGCCCACACTTTCACTCAGGAATGCCTCTGGTCTCAGGAGATGATGGATATTTTCTCCTGATGCTACCCATGGCAAAACAAACAAACACACACACACCTTCTGACAGCCCCATAACCTGGCTACTTCTGGGGGGTGGGAAGACACACCCTGTGAGGAGAAAATTACCCCAGGGTTGGGGCAGGAACGGAGTGCACCAGGTCTCATGAGCTGCTCTGCCACAAACTTCCTCCTCAACCTTGGGAAAGTCACTTTGCTGCCACGGTTTAGATATTAACGGGAACAAGATGGACAAGTGGTTTTCAGCTTGCTCTTTGTAAAGTAGGAGTAATGTCTGGGACCTGCCTCACAGGGGACTTGTGAGAAAAACACAGTAAAGGTGGTAAGACAGTGACAGCCTGCTGGGATGGGGGCCACACGCGTTCCTGAACCGGGTTTCCTTGGGGTCAAGTTTCTCTCGAGGTGGTGTTTTGAGAGCTAAACATAAAGGCATCATGAATTACCGCTTGGGATAAACCAGGTCCTTAGCTGTTCTCAGCTGGGATATGTCTCACAATACTTTTATCAGGGCCAGCTCCTGTGCTTATTAAAAATGCTAGTAATGTCCTGTCTGACTGGGTTTCTGTGGCCTGAAGTGATACTGCTCGCTGAACACAATGAAAACGGGACATTTCAAAATAAATACGTTCTTTCCAAGGAAATCTGGCTCGGGCACCTGATAAATTCCAACATTCCCTCAGATTCTGGAATTTGAAGAATCCCTCCCCATCCTTCAGATGGTATTTTCTTAAAAGTAGCTATCAGGAATTATCAAACACGGGGAATTCCCAGGAGCCCTAACATCCCAGCTGGATCAAAGTGTGGCGGTGATAAGATCGGTGACTGCATACATCCCTATTCTGTGGAAGGTAGGTGGGTGGAAGAATAAATACAGTAGAGGCTACGCCAGAAGCTAACGCAAGATAAACACTCGGCTACCCCAGATGCGTTTGCTCTGTCTGTGACAGCGTGTCTTCCCACCTGTAGAGAGGGGAGCAGTTCAGTTGGAGTTAATCTTGCATTGGTCCTCTCCACAGCCCTTCAGGCCCATAAAAGGGGCTTTTCAGTCACCCCAGCTCCTTCTTCCAAGGCACAGCAGAAAACCAGGCAAGAAGGATGAGGAGAGCTATTAGAAATACTGCACGTACCGATGGGTGCAACCACGATGCAGGAGAAGACAGCGCATGTCTGATGAGGATGCACCAGCTGTGGTTTTCCACAGTTCCTGCACATTCTACATTCCTTTAAAGGTCCCATAAAGTTCCTTTAAAATCCTTTAAAAGATTCCAGGTCCCTGACGGTTTCTTGCCAAAAGGTAGCTGAAACTTCATGTTGCATCTTAAATCCATGCTTCAGCAGTGACTGTTGGTACCTGCTTTGGGAATACCAGACTAACTTTCCAACCCAAGGTGTTCAAATCTGCAAACATAAATATATCTCTGTCCATATTCACGCATTTCTTTCAATTACAGATAATGATACCTGTGGATGGAGAGGCTGCTGCTTACTGCCTGCACCGTCTTCTCTTTTGCTCTGCATTTTCCATGATGTAGACAAAAGAAAATAAAGAATGATTTGGTGTCCTCCCAAACAGACCAGATTTGCTCAGTCAGACCCCTATGGAGAGGGAACTACAGCATCTCGTCTTCTCTGTTAGAGTATCCAGCAGTTGCTCTTAAGACATATTTTCATCAACCTGTTATTAGAAATACAAGGTAAAGGGAAAATCCTAATACTGTAGGAGAAGGACTTAGGTGAAACTTAGGGGAGTGATTTTTTTATTAGAGGCTTCTGGAGGAAGTGTATTAATAGCTGTGCAAGTATTCTTAGTTTCAGCAGTTTGAATTCACACAGAGCAGGAGAGCTGACATCAGGACTGGGACAATCCTGCACTAGAGGATGATGCAGTGCATGGAGAAACTGCTAATGCCACCATCTGCTGGAAACCGAGATGTATGTTAGGGCTTTGCCTGTTACAGCTTTTATGATTATTTTACTGCTTGTTCTAAAGTCAGAGTTTCCATCTTTCACACACTGATTGCTTTCAGGTGCATCAACTCACACAATACCAGCAGAGGATGTGCTTTTAAAATGGTTTTCCAAGGATATTTCCATTTTCCAAGGAAAAGAGATTCTTGGGACTTTGCTGCTTTTTGGGGTCACGCTCTGCTAACGCTGCCGATCCAGTTTGGATGCAAATGAGATTAATCATTATTATTTAAAATGGGCTCGGTGCTTCCCAGGCAGCATGCACCTCATCCCATTGATGTGACATGTGCACAGAGCTCAACTGAACAGTACCTAATCCTGGAGTCCTGGTGGACAGCAAGCTGACCGTGAGCCAACAGTGTGTCCTCATTGCCGAGAAGTCAGATGGTAGTCTGGGGTGCATCAGGAAGTATGTGCCCAGTAGGTCCACAGAGGTCATCCTTCCCCCATACTCTCCCCTGGTGAGGCCACATCTTGAGTACTGTGTCTTGTTCTGGTCTCTCCAGTTTAAAAGAGGCAGGGAACTACTGGAGGGCAGCAAAGATGAGGGCCTGGAGCATCTCTCTTACATGGAAAGGTTGAGAGAGGTGGAGCTGTTTAGCCTGGAGAGGAGATGACTGAGAGACCTGATCTACTGAACCTATAAATATCCTACGAGTGGCTGCAGGGAAGATGGTACCAGACTGTTTTCTGTTGTGCTCAGTGACAGGATGAGGACCAGTGGGCACAAGCTGGAACACAAGATGTTTCATTTAGAAATAAGGAGGAACTTCTTTCTGGTGTGAGTCACAGGGCACTAGAAGAGGCTGCCCAGAGAGGCTGTGGAGTCTCCTTCTCTGGAGACATTCGAACCCTGCCTGGATGCAGCCCTGTGCAATGCTGTTCAGACAGCCCTGCTTAAGCGTATGCTTAAGTAGTAAGCTGAACAAGGATGGACTTATGCACATATTCAAGTTCTTTGATGAACAGTTTCTTATTAGTGGGTTTAATTTCATACAACCAAAAGTACCAGAGTGAGTGGCTGGGATGTAAATAGAGGGCGTCTTCACTGACCAGGCTCAGGTGGTGGGTGGAAAAAGCTGCAGATTGGCACTAAGATGCATTCCAGAGCAAAATTAGCTCTGCTACGTATTATATATATTTCAAAACATGAGCACCCTCTTAATAACAAGAGGAGACATCAAGACATGTCCAGAGAAGAGCAATGAAGCCTGGAGGACAGGTCTTGTGAGGAGCAGCTGAAAGAACTGGGGTTGTTTAGTCTGGAAAAACAGAGGTGGAGGTGGGAACTTATTCTTGTCTAAAGCTACCTGAAAGAGGGTTGTAGAAAAGTGGGGGATCAGTCTCATTCTTCCAAGTCACTAGTGACAGGATGAGTGAAAATAGCCTCAAGCTGTGCCAGAGGAGGTTTAGATTGGACATTAGGAAATATTTCTTCACCAGAAGAATGAATGTACTGGAACAGGCTGTCCAGGGAGGTGGCGGAGTCGCCATCCCTGGTGATGTTCAAAAAATGTGTAGATGTGGAAAGATGGTTTAGTGGGCATGGTGGTGTCGGGTTGATTGTTGGACTTGATCTTGGAGATCTCTTCCAGCCTTAATGACTCTATGATTCTATGACATGCGCCAAAGATAACAAGTTAATCATTAAATTACTCCCATCTGTTTAAAACGTCAGACAAAGTAGCTGTCAAAATATTGAGAATGTTGCCTCAGGACTATAAAATCCACAGGGAAAACACTTTGTCAGCACTTAAAACAGCAATTTTCATGGTACTGAATTACCATAATTAGTTCTGTATTGTTAAACTTTAAAGGAATTCTGCAGACAAAGGAGTCAATTAAATGTGTCCAAGATGTAGTATGGAATACTGAGCATCAGTTGTGCGATGGAAACAATTTATGGTAGAAGAAAAAACCCCAACAACCTTAATACTACTTTGAGTACTTTCTTCTCTAATACCAAGGACAACTGTTGTGGTGCTTGACCAACAGGTGTTTAACATCACGGGAGCGACCTGAACAGCTACACTGAGTTAGACAGAAAGTTAGACCTGCTACAGAGGACAATGTTTTTCCTTCCTTCACAGTGGTATCTCATTCAAGGACATGGTCAGAAAAGATGGGCAAGGGATTGTTGCTGACTTCCTTAAGATTCACCTTCTCATTTCAAATAGCGCAGCTGACAAGTCACCAACCTGCCCTGGTGAGCCTACTGCCTGTGTTAGGAGGAGAAGAATGAAGAAGAGTAGAGGAGAACTATAAATACTTTCCCTTTGGCCACTGAGCAAGACAGCTGGGAAAAAACTCACCGCAGAAAGCTGTGAAATTTTTTGCGTCTCAGAATGACCATATTTGTCTTATTTGGGTCAACTGACTGGTGGAAACAAGGTCATCTGGACATCTGTGTCCCTCCCATGCAGGGAAAGGCATCAGCAGGGCCTGAAGGACCAGTCAATGTCACCTTCTCCTAGTTTCTTAATAAAATGTGTAAAACTGGAGTATTTTCATCATTCATTTCATCATGTGCAGAAATTTAAGGGCACTGCAAAAGTGTCCTGGACAGCTAAGTTTCCTCCTAATGTGATGGCTACTGCATATTGGGAAAGGGAAGATGCTTACAAAGAGGAAGCTATAAACCTAGAGTAATTTTCTGTGTTTACACACAGAATGCCTTTAAACACCTCCTACTGAGTGACTCACGTTAGGTGACCGTGTTGTTCACAGCCTGAAGATTGGAAATGCTCGGATGAAACTCTACAAGTAATTTCAATTGGCCAAATGTCTTTAAGAGTTTCTTCAGTGAGGAACCTTCCTAGTGAGTTCCTCAAAGTATTCTCACTGGTTTGCTGTTTCTCTTCAATGACTTACAGCAGACTGTACTGCTTCACTCTTTCTCCGGTGCCCGGTACAGCAGCACTACTGGCTGCAAGGCACAAACACATCTACAACCCTCTACATTGTCCTGACATTTTGGAGAACCAGGTGGCACTGTCACGGGCTGCAAACACAAACTCAAACTCTTTCATCTCTCTTGGGAAACCACTAGGGTATGTCAGAGATTCTCAGCCATCCCAGTTCCTGTAGCTGCAATAATTTGTAACCATGGCTTCTCAGCCCATCTATGATACATAGGTTGTACTGGTTGGAAGGGTCTTCCAAAGGTCATCTAGTTCAACCCCCAACACACCTCTGGACTAAAAAGTGTAGAGTTAGAACTGAGCCCCCTGTCCCTAGTGTGCAGCGCAGCCCTCAGAGCCCCTCAGCGTCCCCACGGGTGGTCAGTGGTGTAGTGGGCAACACAAGCATGCCTTGGTCCTCCTGCTCTTCCAGAAATACAAAGGCTTTTCAGTTGTTATCTCCCTGTGAGGCGGTGTTTCTGCATACAGGGTGGTGATTCCCCTTCCTCCTTGCGCTACACTGCAGAATGCGGATGAGATAACTGGTCCTGGGCAGCCCCAGGCAGCCTCACAGGTATTAAGCCCTCAGCCAACAGCTTTTCAAGCACTGAGAGCAGCTTTGTGATTATCAGCAATTACCTGCCCCTCTCTTGTTTGGTCACAAGATGTTTAATTAGAGAGATGAAGAGAGTTTCATTATATTCTCATTGCTGCCTTTCAAGGGTGAAGAATGGCAGAAATGCAACAAGCCAAATTTCCTTGCAGTCAGGGTTAATTTGAAAGCTGGCCAGTGAGAGGGTATTTTTCCTTCAGCTGTCACATACTTGCAGCTACTGGAATAGTGGAGGCTGGAAAAGAAGTTCACTTATCTCAAGTGAGAATTTGTTCAGCAACATTAGAAAAATATCAGCAGGATGCTGCTGCTGCTACTGCCCAATCCAGCAGGTTCCTTGGTGGTTATAAACGACTGTGCACATTAATTGTTATGCTCATTCCTCACTACCTCTGAGTAACACCTGTGACCAACCCCTAGAGGTGTCTGTGGCTTTCTTTGATAAAAGTAAGATTTTTGCACGGAGATGAAGGCTGATCTTTAGCTCTCTTAAAGCCACGTGCTGGAAAACAATCTGACCATTACCATGGGCAACAGAGGTAACTGGTGAACGAGGAAGTGGAGAACAAATGGAATTGTACCAGAATGTTGAGCAAAGCTTGACAGTATTTTCTAAGCACGTTTTTGCTTCATAGAAAGAGGAAGCAAACGCTGACAACTACAGTCTTGAAAACTATTCTCTGTTAGAGGTTATTTTGAGCACTTCTAAAACTCTCACAGAATAGGACTTTAAACAAGGTTTATTCCTGACCTTTGGATATCATCAACATTTACACAAGTAGAGAATGATTCACAACAACTGAATGAATCCATCAAAGGGGATCCCTGCGCTGTAGCTTCCAGGAGAAGTACTTCAGTAAACCTCATGGGCAAGTGCCTTGCTGTGACCGTTATGTGGCCCTGTGAAAACCTTGTGAGGTACAGACTGCATTTGGTTTTGAAGTAACATTAATCCAAAGCCATGAGCTGACTATCACAACAGAACATTGCTGGTCCAAGCTCACAAAAGAGACAATAGCATTACATACCACTAAAACACCGCCGCAGACCTTTACAGTTACCAACATAAGCAACTGAGTGATGGCAGAGGTTTGGAGCCCAAAGGCAATGAGATGGACTAGAAATTTCAGTTTGATTTGACAGTCACATGTTGTTGAAATCTCTAATAAAGGAGGGGGTAATAACCTACCTGTCCACAAGTAGCGTGGAGGAACAGGAGGCAGAAGCCAGGTGTTGGTACTGACTGCATAAACTGGTTGTTCCTGATCCACACCCTTTTTTGGACTAATACACTATTGCTTTCCTTTCTTCAGTGCTGCATCACTACCACTTCTCCTGTGAAGTTTTTTACTTATCCAGCTATTTTAGCAGAAACAATGTGAGCAGCAACAGCACTGTGGTGCTACCAGGCACACTGCCTGCTGAATATCCTCAGACTCACCTGTGCTGAGCCTAATTGCTGCTTATACAGCAATTAATACTCCTGTGTTTGAGATAAGCTAGACCTCCAAGTAATCTTGTGCATAACCCTCATTTCACGTTTGTTTTGATTGGGTTTGGAGGGCTTAAGCCTTGTTTTCCTTCTTACCTGCCAGCACAGAAAACGAATGGTGTGTTTTCTACCGGCAGGTGTTTGCTATCAGAGTTTTTCTGCAGTTTCATGGGAGACGAGGCAGGAAAATCCTGGGAGCTGACTCAGTCTTATGGGGAAGATGACAGTGCTCTGCCTAGATATCTACTTCTGAGACAGAAGCCAGATGTTCCATACAGTGCCCTGAAGAGCCATGCCTGGGTTTATCTCCATCTTTTTGCACTGTTATGGGTAACTGATCACAACTTAAATATCTCTCTTCATAAGAGCATGTATCCTTCCCCAAGATACAGTAAGATAGAAGTGGATTCCTAGGCTGGTACAAACAAACAGATGCTCCTTTGAACATGCATGGTGAAGCTAAACGTTCTCTCAATCCTACAGGACCTCCAAGAGAGATTGAGGTGTTTGGGTTTTTTTCCTCCTGAAGCAGCTAACGCCTCTCCGTGCTGACTTCTCTGGTTATGCAAGAAGCAATCATGGCTGATGGAATCCCAGCCCTCTGCAGCACAAGCTTTTTTCACTTAACGGAGCTGTTCCAAGGGGTGCAGGAACCAATGGGCCTCATCAATGGAAATGAAATCACTCTTCTTGCAACTGCTTCCTATTGATGAGCTATGACCTGACGAACCTGATTCCTGATCTTGGCTGCACCAAGAACGTCCCCAGCCCATCCTGGGGACAGGGTCAGTGCCCTGCTCACCTTCCTTTGCACCCTGTTCCATGCATGATGTGTGAATTAGATATTACAAATGGAAACACCGCTCAAGCTGGCTTTTCACAGAGATCATTTACTTGCTTGAAAAGTCAGCTGGACTGTTTTTCTCCCTCTCGCCTTCCCCTCCTCCTCCCCAGTCCTCACCTAGCAAGGCAGATGAAATGCCAGGACGAGATGTCACTCCAGCAAGCTAAGTTCGCTTTGGGGCATAAGCTGCACTTTGATAGTGGTATTTCTTCTGTGGGTGGTCAAATTCCCCTGCACCTCCCCTGTTCGGCCCTAGCCATTATCTCACGCAAAGATAAGGTTCATTAGTAGCTTCTCTAAGCTATGGACGCTGCAGAGCTCAGGAAGCAGCGTGTTCATTTGCAATAATGCTAATTACTGATTGCAGCTTTCATGCATCTTCTAGATTACCTAAAGAAATTCGGTATAATATGTCTTTAAAGCAAATTAACTGTATAGAGAAACAACCACGCAAGAGATAACAAGGGTAGTGCTACAGAAATACAAAAGCTGCAAATGTTAAGTCCTTAAATAGCCAACAAAATCTTTTGGATTCCATCAACGCTGACATTCTGTGCCTTTACTGATTCCCAAACTAGGAGGCCATGTAGCGCTGACATCCAAGCACCTTCTTCTCTTATTCTCCTAACCATTTACACAATGAGTGGTGCCTGTGGGATGGAGAGCAGATTCCAGTTTTACACCAGTTTGTTCTTTCCAAAGCACTCTGGGGATCTGTATATGACTTGTGCATGAGTACACTCACATATACAAACAGGGGCGTGTTTATAGGCTTAACTAGCTAGGCTTTAGGCAGTCGTGTTGGAAATAAGGGTATCAAGTGAAAAATGACAGCTGGCAAAGCTGGTAGAAATTGTTTTGCTTTATGGTCATGGATACGCATATGGGTAGAGTGCGCTAAGAAAGTCTGCTTGAACCACTGCTGCCACTAGGATAAACTTATTCTCCAAAGAACAAAAGTCCTCTCTCTTCCCTTCTTTCTTTAACAACCAGCAGTATATTGCCCTATCTGTGGTTGCAATCCATCCTCTAAAAAGTGAGTCTGAGATAATCAGCAACAGAGTTGACTTATCTGCAAACTCTGACAAGTATCAGCTTCTCCACGTGCTCATGTGGAACATAAACTTCGTGAAGCATGCTCACAGAAGAGACATGCTGCAAGTCCTTCCAAAACAATGAGGCTCTTCTCTCCCTGAAATCAAACCGAGATGAGTGTCTAAACCCCCCGGAATGCTGAAATACATCCATCACTGAGTCAGTGAAGAGTCTTTCCTGTGCTTCTTTCATACCTGACAGTTAAAGGCAGCATTTGTTGTTCATCATTGTTATTTTACTATGTACATTTGCAGTGCTGTAGCCAAAGAGGGAGGGAGAATAGCAGAGGAATCCCAACTGAGCAAAACACTGGAGTTCCTGTAGCCCCCTCCTCACCTAGTTGCCACCCCATAAGCCATTCAGCTCCCCTTCAGGAAAGACGCGCAAACGGTTCCACCACCCAGGAGCTGAAGTGATTCAGATGCTGTAAGTACTGCCCAGAGCAGCTTTCAGACTAAGCTAGAAGGCTACAAAGACACTTCTGTGCTCTGCAGCTTTTACATACGTGTGGCTTTTCAAAAGAAAAGGCTGTCACCAGGTGCACACAGAAAATCTTCCTCCTAGTGTCCACTGTCGCTGACTTTCCCTGTTCTACCACACTTTAAGTAACTGTGCTGCAGCCAACCTGGCACGCAAGGAGTATAACCTCTTGAGCATCCTTTGCTTTGCATCCCTTTGGAGAACATCTCGTGAGACTGCCCAGCCCTCCAGAGGTACATAGCCAAAACTGAACCGACCTACAGAAGTCCCTAAAGTCTTGCACACATGTCCCAGTCAATGGCCTTTTAGCCTGCTGACAGAAATGTCACCTCAGGGATTTGACCTGACACCTTGTTTAAGCTGCAATCAATTCAAAGTGTAGCTGTGCTCTGGATGAAAAGAAAAGCAAGAAGGGGAAGGAAACTTTAGTCACCTAATGGTGAAGTGTGGTTGCACCACTAGGAAGAAACTCACGGGCTGTGTTCTAGCACAGCACCTTTACAGGCTTTGGGGCCGGTTACGAGCTCACCAGTTCAGGAAGTCCCTCTTGGCCAGGGCCCAGGGCTGACACCAGGTAGGACACTTTCCAGTCTTTTCAAAGCAAATTGCACTACAGGAGGCTGCCACTCGTCGTACAAATGAGGAAGATCTGAGACAGAGCCATACCACGACATAATGCACCAGCACAGAGATACGTCTCTGACACAACCCCGCAGAGCTTAGCTCCTGGTTTTGGAGGGCAGATCATAGAATCATTAAGGTTGGAAGCCATCTACAAGATCATCAAGTGCAGCCATCAAACCAACACCATTATGACCGCTAAACCATGTTTTCTAGGGCCACTTTTACATGTTTTTTAAACCCCTCCAGGGATGATGACAAAATGCACAGCTGCTGCTTCTGCAGACACTGGCAATATGCACACTGATGACACCCATTCTCAAAGTACCGGGGTTGCTGGTGTTACTGGTGTTGCTCTATCCATTAGCAAGCAGTGCCTTCTTTTCAGCCCCCAGTTTGAGGATAAGTTCTGGTCCACAGTGTGAAGTGATTTGAACTGAAAGCTGCCAGTCATGTCATGGACATGGTTATGAGCCAGCAACCAAACAGTTTCCCAGGTCTGTTTTTTACTTTAATACCAAAAGAACAGCATGAAATCCAGGCCTTGCCCTCAGTTGTTCGCAGAAAGTGGAATACATAATATTTCCAAAGGGCTGCTAGGAAATAACAGTTTCACCTGGATGTGTGAGATCAGCTTTCACCAGCTCCCGGTTTGAAAAGGAGAGAGCTCTTATGGTAGGAGCAAAGGTCAGTACTTAGGAGATCTGCTCTCAGCCCCATAACAAGAAGGTATGTGAACTTCAGCATGAGCTTCGTAATCCTAGGACTCTCGATTGAAAAGTAAAACTCACCCTCACCATTTCACTGCAACACCCTGTGAAATGCTGGTGCACCCTGTTACTCTGCTGAGTAACCCCAACAGGGAGGTGAAAATTGCACCTTTGACGGCTGTTTTATGAAACGGGGTATTAATTTTCTCTGGAGTGGCCAATGCAAAAGTGAGAGTGAGTTCAGTGCAATAAATGTGGTGAAGAACAGAATCTGAGAAGCGCTCTCTCAGTGTTTTGTGGGCTGTCTGACCTTCAGCCAAAACCACTACATTCTTCACAGTCCAACCAGTACCTTTGGAAAAAACAGGAAAGCGATGCAAAGTACCACAGTTCCATGTGCCAGGTATGAGACAATAAGAAAACAATGCAAGGTTCAGGACACAGGAGGGTTTGTTCCCATCTCCATTGCTAGTAATGATAAAGCCTTGCATTTATCCAGCAGTGTGATATCTGCCGAGCATTAGAAGCCACTGCAACTTATCCTCAGTGCTGCCGTGCAACTCCATATAGGTCACTTTGGACTAGGTGATCTTTCGAGGTCCCTTCCAATCCCTAATGACTTTTGTTGCATTTAGGGCTCTTTCATATGGAATGAAGACTCTTAGTACAAAAGAGAGATGATGTGTCTCTGATGATTAACCACCAAGACAACCCTAGGAGACAGGGAGAAGTGGAAATGGGCTGAGAAACTACAAAGTCCTGCAGAGTGCCTGGGCTGTGGAGCTGAGCTGCCCTCGGCTGCCTTCTGCCTCCCAAAGCTCCACTTCTGCTCTGTCAGACCACACTAACAGAACACCTTTCCTCTGCTATCTGGGCAGAGAAAGGTTCCCTTTACTAAGCTCAAGAGGGCAATCCTATAAATGAATTTTGCCTAGAAATGAACTTCCAGACAGAGCTGGTGTATTTTCACACAGACACACCTTCTCCAGAAAGTGGGTTGACACTTAGACAGCCAAATTTGCCAGTGGGAACCAGTGGTTTAGTACCACTAACACCAGTTACTGCAGGGAGATTTATAACAGCCTGGTGCAAGCAGATTAATGGGAACATAACATTCACCAAGGACAAGCGTAGGTAATGCCTCCATCACTCATACTTCCTATGTGACCCACTCTAGGTGAACCTGCTGTAGCAGGGGGTTGGATTAGAAGATAGAAACCACCCTCCCTGCCACGTTCTGGTCTAGGGACAAAGCTTTGGGCACAGGTGGCTACCCCACTGCTACTAAAAGGCAATAAGATCTTGGGGGGGTGGTGTGGCAGAGAAAGGAGCAAACCCAAGAGTCAATGGGTTGCAGAGCTTCCCATAGCTCAGAAATGATTGTGAGAAGAGAGGTGAATGTTGTGAGCATCAGGGCTTTCTGCTGTTTGCTCCTGTGGTGTTTGGGGCTCCGGCAGTCCTGAGCATTCCTTGCAAAGGCACAGGTTGTGTCAAGACACACACCTGGCTTGTGTCAGCCGTGTCTCCTCCTAAAGAAAAAAAACCCACAAGGCTTTAAATGCTGATTTACCTCACAGCCCAAAGGGGAAACTGTTCACTGGATTTGCTAACATACCCTTATCTCTGAAGAAGAGCAAGTAACAGCTCTTGATGGGGGTGTGGGGTTCAGAGAAATTAAAGACAAGCAGCAGAGGAGTTTCTGTAGAGAGTCTGGAAAGTGTAGGGTAGTTTCTATTGTAAGCACAGAGAGTAAGTGGGGATGCGACAGCAGCGTTCCTCCAAAGAGAGGGAGGGGAAAGAGAGCAGCTCTCACGTGTTTTGCAGCTCTTCAGGGATGAAACCTCATTTAGTGAAATTAAAATTAAAAATAGGGCCATTCCTTCATATACAATTAGCCTGGAAGATAAGTTGCTTTAGAAAATCACTGTGACCAAGTACTGAGACACCATCTAACCAGGACTTAAATGTGATAAAGATGAGGGCTTGCAGATGCCCAGCGTGTTTCTAAGTGGATAGAAGTCACTATATTTCCAAACATAAAGAAGACATGAGCTGGAAGAAATAATCCATTGATGAGGTTTGTTTCCCCCAGCATCCTGAAAACAACAAGGATGGATCAATAGGTTAAACAACACACTGGGCAGAAGTACTGGACATTACAGATGATGATGAAGACACTCTTGTAAAGCTCTCAAACACACAGCCCAGCCTGCTGTTCACATTAGAATAGCACAACATCACCCAACACAGAGAACTTAAGGTACAGGATACAGGTAAGAGATCTCACAGTATTACCAAGGTTGGAAGAGACCTCATAGATCATCAAGTCCAACCCATTACCACAGAGCTCAAGGCTAGATGTTAAGGTACATTTCCTAGGTATCTGAGCAGGCATAGCTGGTCCTCTCCCACTTTTGTACTCTGTCCTTCTGTAATGCACTTACAACCTGGGACTGATCCCAAAGAGTTCCTGACTTTCTGTGGTGCCTCCACGAGTTTCCAGCACAAATAGGATGTCTCTTCAAGGGTGATACTTCTTAGCATCTGTGAAAGTGGCAGAACCAGATTCTAAGCACAAAGAAGAGAAAGAAAAGTGCACTTGATCTGCTTTTAACTATCCAGTGCACCTCGTACAGATCTGGATGGCTTTGATTTATTCTCCCACACCCACACACCAGGCCTCTGGAAATGGGGGAGTTGCTAAATGCACCTGAAAACCTGCAATTGCTGTAAAGGAAGAAACTAACCAGACCTAGTGTTTGTGTGCAAGGGAAGCACTAACAGGAAAACTAGTGAGTCAACATTCAGAAAACCTTGCTGTTGCAGTGATAAAAGGAACACACCCTGATGTGTACATATACCCATACTTCTAGGGATGGAGCCCCCACAGACTGTGGAGGCCTGTGTTGCACCAGCTATTCCAGCCAGTAAGTCTTTTGGGTGCCCTTTTCCTGTCCAGATAGCAGAGAGATCTTGACAACGTTATGTACAGTGAGCTGTGTATGGGCTTTCCAGTGACAGACGTGCTGTAGGAGAACATCCTTCCTTGTCCTTCTAAACCAGCAGCAGAGCTCACTGCAAGATGCTCTGATGGAAAGGAAGAGCTGCCTTTGTGTGATGTTGTAGCCTGGGGTTAAAATGTTCTCATCCTCACTGAAACCTTCTTGTTTGACATCCTCAGACTGTGCAAATTGTTCTTTGCAACCCCCAAGACAAACATGAGGAGGAAGTCCTTGCCTGGGCTTGGAGCGTGTCATTCCTTCCAGCACAATGGATTGGTAGTGGGTTTGTCCCTGGCAGGAGTGGCTCCCCAGTGAGACCTGCTCTGAAGGTAGGGCTGACCCACGGTGGAAACTGCTAGCAAAGCCTCATCCAGCAGAGAACTAATTTAGTCTCTTGTACAGTTGATGAATGAAGAATTCTCTCTTGGGACTAAATTACAGACCTCGTCAGGGTTGCTCTTTCGTGATCTATTATTTAGATGTAATTTTCCAGCAGGGCTGGAACACATAACCATGACCTAGACTAGTATTTGCTGTGAACAGCTGCCACACACCTTCCTTCACATCCCACACCCTGTCCTCCCTTCCGACACACATGTGTGACCCACTGGACACAACTCACCTTGCATTTGTCAGATCCTCACTGAGATCCTTAATTAGTCCACAAGATGCCCACCTTCCCTGCATCCCTGAGTAGAAAGCGTGGTGTTTGAGCGTGCTTTAAAATGCACAAGGCTTTTCCCCAGACTCTGATGATTACAACCCCATGTCACTCTTTTTCACCTTTGGCTTGGACATAGACTTGTGATCCTCCTTTGGCTTTGTTGGAAGCTGTGTAAACACATAGGGTGTCAGTAAAGCTCTGTTGACCCTAATGGCCACTGAGTGCCCAGCAATTATGTTAAAACTGCCAGATCTCACCAAGCTGCAGTTTCACTTGTTTTGAGGTCATCAACAATGAGGTCTAAAAGCCAAGGGAGGAATATTCTAGCTAGTCATTGCCTAACGAAGAAATGGCCGGGTGGGACCATTATCTAACAGTCCAATAGTAGTTTTGGGCTTTAATCCCAGGATGATATCTCAGATTAAGACACTGACTATTTTAATATAAATCTGAATGCTAAGGGAACACAGAATCATTCAGGTTGGCAAAGACCCTTGAGATCCTCAAGTCCAGCCATTAACCCTACTCTGCCAAGTTCACCACTAGACCATATCTTTAAGCACCACATCTACAATGCAGCCCACAGACTCACTTGGGATTCACTCTGCTAAGTGTGCAACATAAATCCACAGGGTGTGGAAGAAATCCAAGACACAGGGCTGTGTTTTATCCACTCAGTCACACTCACACCTTTCCTCTATGCAAATTTGCCTCTGTAAAGTCTGGATAATCAAAAGTCCTGGAGGTCAGGAGCTGGATCCATGTTGTACAACTGATGATGACCAAATAGCTTTAAATGCTTTTCAAGGAGCTGCTGCCAGCAAGCTGTATAATGTTAGAACAGCATAAAGGACCTCAGAGGAGAAAATGCTGCAGGATGAATTTGAGCTTGTTTGCACACAAGGGTAGAATATTTTATAGCCTTGCTGATGATACCTGGCACTTGACACTATTCATATGTAAGCCCCATCTGCAAGATGGGTGTGCATTGGCCCGCAATTCTGGTTCAGGTCACATTCTTGGGCCAGCATGGTGAGCACCAACGCAAGGAGAACCTACTCCAGAAAGGTGCTGAACAGAAACTCTCCTGCTGCCTAGTGGTCTTTCCTTTGGGTGGAATCACAGCCCAGCAGGTTGTGGCTGGATATGCACAGAGCAGGGTTGGTACCTTTTGCCTGCCTGCAGGGACCTTCATTCCTTTGCTGAAGTTCTCAAGTTGCTTCTGTGCTTCAGATGGAAACCATAACACTCTCATCTGGCTTCTCAGCAGCTCTGGCCACTGGTCCCTGAAACGCTGTTCCTTGGAGGAGCCTCATTTCCCCCCATCACCTTCAGCCTTATGAGGGCTCTAGAGCAGAGACAGAGCCCTGTTTATGGACAGGCAATAGAAATGGTGCCATCTACTGACAAGTACCAATATGTAGCCTTCCGGAGAGTCAATGAGTTTATTGTGACTGGACATGTGAAATGCCATCACAACCCACATCTTCATAGTCTGAGATGAGAGGGTGGGAGCTCAAATGTTATTGTGTATTTACACCCACTCCTGAGCCTGAGCAACCTGTGTCAGTGTGGCCAGATCCCTGCAAGACAGTACTAGAGTCCTGCTTGCAGACCTCTAGGCACAAATCTTCTACCAGCTGATTGCTGTTGTCTTAGATTTGCCTGTGATTACCTCTCCAGACTTCATAGTGTGGCTCACCAAAACATCTACCAACCTAAGGCACAAGTTAAGATCCCACTTTCCTAGTGACTGGCCAAACAGCAAAACCAAAGGGCATCAGTCTTGTCAGAGTATTTTTTTGTTGGTACAACATCATGACAGAACCTTTAGCTCTGGACCAGCTAGCACAGTTGCACACACAGGTGCCCATCAGCAGCCAGCCAGCCCAGCAGTCCACCTAACAGGGCTCTGGATGCTCAGTGAAGCGGCACGAAAGCCTTTTGCAGCTGAATGTCTGCACGAAACACTTATTTATTCTTTCCATCAGCATGTGGGCAGTTGTATTTCAATGGCACTAGATTAATTTGAAAGGATTTTTCCCGTTTCCACAACTCCCTGTGAGACAGCCCTGCCTTTGCTATGACCCAGAAAACACTACCTGTGAGGAACCAGGCAGGAGGAACGAGCCCTCAAGAACTTACAGCTTGTACTGTGTGACATACTCTGTCCTGTGTAAAGGAAAACCAACAGCAGCTCCCATCAAGGGCTCAGAATGGAGCCTAGCAGCTTCGTGCCAAGCCCTGGCACTTGCAAAGACCCAGTCACACAGCTAGAACTACAGCACCTTGACTGGGAACGAGAAGAGCCTCCTGTCCAGCCTCCTGCCCCTGACACTTATATTCTCAGAATGCCTTTGTTCCCAGGTCTGCAGGAGCATACCTGCTTGCTGTGAGGAACACCTGGTTGGCCTCCTTGAAACAAAAGGCTCCAAGCAGTGGATGATGTCCCCTAATTTTGGACACTGATTCCTAAATGTTAGCTACTGCTGTGAGTTTTGTACACAGGTGCCAAAACAGATCGGGATCAGCTGCTCACAGCCAGGTAGAGGAAAGAGAAGCTGGGAGCATGGGCAGCCGTATCCCTGGCTGCTGATGACAGAGCATCCCCATTTTTCACATAGTTTCTTCACCAGCACCTCTCTCTCATCTTATTTTCCCACAGCTCTTCTAGTAGGACGTGTTGGTGGTCAGGTATGGAATAAATCTTGGCTAGACTCGTGGGTCCTCATTGCTTCTCCATACCATGCACACAGAGCAGTTTCCCACAGCAGCTCCTGGTGCCCACAGCCCCAAGGTCAGCAGAAATCACAACACTCACCACAATGTCAGAAGCACTGTCACAGAACCACAGAACGTTAGGGGTTGGAAGGGACCTCAAAAGAACATCTAGTCCAATCCCCCTGCCACAGCACAATCACCTGGACCAGGTTGCACAGGAACAACTCCCCTGGGCAGCCCCTTCCACTGCTCTGTCACCCTCACTGGGAAGAAGTTCCTTCTGATATACATGTGGAACCTCCTATGTTTCAGCTTACACATATTGCCTCTTGGATGCCACTGAGCAGAGCCTGGCTCCATCCTCCTGACACCCACCCTTCACATATTTACAAACATTAATGAGGTCACCCCTCAGTCTCCTCTTCTCCAAGTTCAAGACACCCAGTCCCTCAGCCTTTCCTCACGAGGCAGGTGCTCCACTCCCTTCAAGACAGACCACATCCACCACTCTGACTGGACCACAACAGATACAAACCTTAAGTCATCTGTCAATAACAAGGGAAAAAACACTTGCATTGTTTTAAACCCTCCTAGCAGAGAACAGCCTCATCTCTTACTAAGACAGAGTAGTTTTGATGAAGGTGGGAACACTCTCTCGATCTTCCTCCTGCCTGAGGGGCAAGTCTCCCTGCTCTGTATATCAGAGAGGAGGCCACCTCTGGATGCCTCAGAGAAGAGGAGCAACAGCAAGGAATTGCTCCGGGTGCTCAAATTGCCCCTTTGTGTGCAAGGAAGGACAGGCCACGGTGTTCCCAGTTCTCAGGGCTGTACCCCGAATTTCAGAGAGCGTTTCTTGATGTTTTCTTCCAAGAATGGTAGAAGGAGCTTCTCCAGCACGTTGCTGCTTTTGCTCACACACATTTTTTCCTGTAGCCTTAGTGTGATTCAAAGTTACTTTAACAGCTCAGAAACAAAGTCATTGAAAAACTTACCCGACCCTAGGGTTATTTTTGTTCAATTCCACGCTTTTAGGGGTGTCTCACAGACGACACATGCCTGTTAACAACACAGGCGATCCCGCTTGCAGGGTTTGAGAGCAGCTTTGATTCTTTCCACTAATGGCCTCTGAAGAGCTACACCCTGCAGCTGCCACGCTTCTTGCAGGCATCAACCCTGACATTTAACATTTAGCACCGAGTTATTTAAAGGGGGTTTGTTCATGCTCTTCCACATCAGTCTCAGTTAATAATTCTCTGGTGTTTTTATCTCCATTTTTATCTGCTGTAAACCTCAGAGAGCTTGCTGTATTTCTCCAGCTAGCAGTGCTGCTATCAGTGCCAAATATTTCAAGCTGTCAGGATACTACTGAACCAAAATTCCTTGAAGCTACTGCTAGCCTGAAGGTGAAGCATTTTAACTGTCTTGCATTGGGGTTAATGACTCCCATCGCCCTCCATTGGGTTATTAGTGGTGGCCAGCTGCTGTTGGTGGCAGTGTGGAGACACCATGGTCCACCCTGGAGCAGCTCCACCTTCCAGCTCCTAGCCAGGGACAAGAGCTGCTGTGACTTGCTGTTCCAGGTTCCTTAGGGTTTTCCTGACACTGTGATCTCTGTTGTGTTTTTTCATAACTCCCAGTTAACGTCTAGTAGGAGAAGGGGTGGGGTCAGCTCTTTTTTTGGCGTATTTTTCCTTTGGTTTTAGAGTTTATTTAAACTGACTCACGTTTAATTGTCCTAAGTTAAACAGATGAATCACCCAGGGGGGGAAATACACCTTCAAAGGTCAGGGTTCACAGCAATATTCTCTCCTCTCCCTCTCTTTCCTGCTCCCTCCCTCCCTCTTGAATAAGGAAAACTGCATTGATTGGAATACAAAACATTTCTGGAGAGTTTAGCAGGCAGTGACTTAGATTTTTAGCTACCTGAGCTCCTTACTTTGCTGTAAGCACAGCTCTCAATAAACACCTGCCATGGAAAGAGCAGCAGCCCAGTGCAGCGTGTTCACAGATTCTCTCTTGTTTCCCTGCCACTGGAATTAGCTGGCTGGCTACAGGGAGAGTCTTGATAACTCCTAGTTCTAGACCTCCAAACCAAGCATGTCATAGGACCCCCCTTCCTTTCACCTTAAAGAAAATAGAAAAGAACCACAAATAACATTTTGCTTCTGGAAAGTGAACTGTGACCCCTTGAAATCCCTCAACGACTTGCTGCTTGGTGTTTTTGCTCCTATTAGAAACCATTTACAGTAACGGGTTGCTATTTCCGACCTCGCTGGTCTGTGTGGGATGTGTCTCCAGCTCTTTGTTGATAGTGTTGGCTGCAGAGTTGCCGGCTGGCGTGGTGTGAGGTTGTCAGAAAACAGGTCATGCGTTTGTATTTCCCAGTACTTTCACTTTGATCTGGTTTTCAGGCTTGGAACTTGCTGGAGTCTATCTCAGGTCGTGCTAACAGCACCTGCATCCCTGCAAGAAATACCTTGCTCAGCTCAATTCTGTGGTTGTTCCCTTCCCTCCTGTCAGTAATAAAGAGAATAAAACACCAGAAATGTTCTGTAGGACCATGTGGCTGTGGAAATCACGATATGGAAAGAGTGATGAAGAAAAGAGGTGTTTGTTTCAATGATTTCAGCTCCTTCTGGCTCTTCATATCTTCTTTCCCACCAGATTAGGCAGCTCTAGTACTATTGTATCATCTGGTCAAAGGTTTATAAGTGGAAATGCCAAACTGAGCTCTTCTGAGCCCATCCGCTCTAGGCTGCATGACAAGACTCTTTGGATGTGCTCACTAGGTCATGACTTCATTTCTCTGCAGACAAAGCTGGGAGACATCATCCTCCCTCTTGTGCCTCTCCAAAACAGAGGTCCTGCTTCAGGAGCTGAGGTGCATCCCTCTGCCAGCAGGGACAGAGAGCTGGATACCACAGGGTTTTTCTACAAACTCCTGATTTGCTCTGCACTTCCTTCTCCTTTCTGCAGAACATGGGAGGCACCAACTTTTCCATCGGGATCCCTCTGAGACACTCAACCACCAAAGGGCTGTGCTTTGATGTACAGGGTCGAAACTTTCTCCATGCAAAAACTGTGGGCAAATATCGCTGCATTTCTCTTGATATTCACACAAGTTTCAAATACATTCTATGACTCTTAAGCTCTGAGGGCAATTTGGTGATGTTCAGTGAATGACAGATAAAATGCAGTGGGAAAAGTCACTTCTGCCTTTATCAGCGCTTGGGCTGCAGTGTAAGGTGATGGGTAAGTCCCAGAGGTGACACTTTAGGTTTACTTGTGTGTAACCAGAGGTTTTCTGAGAAAAGGAGGCTGAGAGGTGACCTCATTAATCACAGACTCATAGAATAGAGTCATTAGGGATTGGAAGGGACCCCGAAAGATCATCTAGTCCAATCCCCCTGCCACAGCAGGAATGTTTGTAAGTATGTGAAGGGTGGGTGTCGGGAGGATGGAGTCAGGCTCTGCTTGGCAGCATCCAATGATAGGACAAGGGGCAGCGGGTGCAAGCTGGAACATAGGAGGTTCCACATAAATATAACTTCTTCCCAGTGAGGGTGACAGAGCACTGGAACAGGCTGCCCAGGGGAGTTGTGGAGTCTCTGGAGACGTTTCAAACCCACCTGGCCATGTTCCTGTGCAGTTTGGTCTAGGTGATGCTGCTGTGGCAGGGGGATTGGACCAGATGGTCTTTTGAGGTCCCTTCCAATCCCTGATGTTCTGTGGTTCTCTGATTTGATTTGCAAGTGATATAGTCAAACCCAAGACTACTTAAATCAAACAAAATTTGTTTGTGAAGTCTCTGAGCATCCACAAATGGCTCCTGTTGGAGACAAAAGACTGGACCTTTGGTGTGGTCCTGTGTGACTTGCTCCCATGCTCTGTTCTTGCCCTGAATACCTGGAGAACAAAACACTTTCAACTGTTTCATTCCAGAATAGACAATTTTAAAATCAAGTTTATAAATGCAGTGACCAGGACTCCAGTTTAAGGGAGGTGGGTTTGAAAATATGGCACTCTAATTGCCAGATAGTTTCTTGGCCATTGCTTCTGTCATTCAAAACAGCTGGATTTGAGCAGCCTCATGTGTCTACAGATGCTGAAAGGTATAGGAAGTCACAGCTGTAGCTGCTTGGTCCACCGAGCAGTGGTAACCAGTGTTTAGTACTGAGTCCATAAACCTCTCTGTACTTGAAGACCAGCAGCTTCTTCCCTGTTAAAAAACCCAAGCGTTCTTGTACTTCACCCCCCAGTCCTTTGGATTGCTCAAAGCAATCCACAAAGCTGCCATGTCTTGCACCTGAAAAGAACCTCTTGATTCTAGACCCACTGAACTTCCTCTACATAATCTGTTTACATTTGTTTTGCACTTGTTTGCTATCTCAAAGCATCTTAACCAAAACTGTGGGAGGCCTCCGTGGTTTTTGCTTCCTTATGCAGAAAGCCTTAGTCTTTGCAGAAACACCTCAGCGTCTGGCAGGACTGCTCCCCTGTCTCTGGAGGAAGCAAAGCTCTGGCTGTCTCAACGTTTTGGGTCTCAACGTGGGGTCTGTTTGTATTTACACTGGTTAGCAGAGCCTCCCCGGGCTTTTTCTCGTGTGTTCTCTCCCTCTTCTCACTCCTTTCTTTTGGGAAAACTGAACTGCTCTGTATGTTTCTTTAGTTCTGCCTCTATTAGTAGCTTCCGTCCAGCCTTCCAGCTCCAAGCACAGAGACCTGGCAGCAAGGAGATCAAACAAACACAGCTGCTCCCGTATCCCTCCTGCTGCCAGCCAGCTCATCGCTCGCCTGCTCTCCAGCCCATGGCGGCCAGGCTGCAGGTGGAAGCGGGTGGCTTTGAGGTTGAGGTGTAAATACTCATAATTACACATTAATTACATTTGCTATCCGTGACGGCTCTGGTGGGAAACAGGTGGGGCTGAAAGATGCACACTGGAAAAAATTCTCCGTACTTAACTTGATCTCGAGCCCGAGGAAGCATGTGGAAAGAATCCCCTGGAGTTGTAATGGGCTTCAGACCAAGGCTCTCTGCAAAAGCAAGGGGAGCACAATAGGAAAAGCTGCATACATGGTATGGATTGGCAATTCCAGCAGCTGACAATTAAAGGAGAAGAGGGGGTAGGAAAAGAACAAATCAAAAACCAACTGGAGGGCAGGGGAAAAGGAGAGGGAGGGCAGTTTACAGCCTCGCTTCGAAGACACTGGTACGCTCTGTTTTGACACATCTTGCAGGAAGCAACGAGCCGGCCTGGGTTGCCAGGAATAAAAGTTACGGCTCTCATGCTCTGAGTCCTTTTCTCGTTTTTCTGGAGAGCAATTTCAGTTCTTTCTCTGACCTTTGAGCTGCTTAAAAGATTTACCGAGTGCCTCAAATGCAGTCGTTTTTTGCAGAACCGATGGGCAGCCTTAGCCGTGGGAGAGCGTTCCAGTGATGTGCAAATAGGTCAAGTGAAAAAGTGAACCAATAAGGCAACCAAACAGGAACTTAGCCTGAAAGGAGCCTTTTAGGCAAGGGTGAAGGGTTCCATTTTCTCCCAGAATTATTAAATATTAAAAAAGATTGTCTCAGAGCCCCCATGCTCAAGACCATTTGATAAGCAGAGATGTTTCCAAAGGTACCTGGGCTTCACCGCGTTTGTCCTTTAAACATATTGGTCTTGGAATCTCACCTGTAAGTGCAAATACATGGTGGGAAACCAGACCTTTATTGTAACACACAACATCCTGGGTTAGTGTCTGTGTGGTACAGTTTCAAGCTTGCCAACAGTACCACCCCTACCTGGTTATGGTGGGGGCTTTTTTGGTAGAAACCAAGCAACCTGCTTTGTGCATCCCTAACCTACTGTACTTTCATCTAAGTTTATCCACACTCCTCCTTAATAGCACACGAGAGGCCGGACCTTCCGCTGATGAAAATGCACTTAGGGTTTTTGACACCTGCTGGAAATGGAACTGGATCTCCTTAAGAGATGCTGAGCAAAGACCCTGCGCTCACAACTTCGCCGCAGCAATAGCCAAGGCTGAATTTACAGTTTTTCTTTCCACGGTGACTCACACCTGTGAATTTATTTCTCATTTTTCATGACCAGAGAGCCACGTTATTCACTTGAACACTCAGACAAATCCTCCCTGGAAGTTTGTGTTGACATTTTAAATCTCTTTGATTTCTTCCATTATGACGCTTAACAGTGGCGGTGATTCAATCAAGAAATAGGAGCAACACCCGGTGACCCAAACAACCCAAAACACACCACCGACACCAGACAGTCAAAGGAAACAAGAAGGGATGCTTGGACTAAACCATGCTTTTGCCCTCTCTTTAACAATGATCCAGTAATTTCAAGGTAAAGCCAGAAAATGGGCAAATGAGAACCTAGTGAGAAGCGCTTCTGAAACAAGAAGGTTCAATAAAACGTTGGAGTGTTTTTAACCAGGGTGCTCTGGGCTATTTTACGTTCTTCTCGACCCCATGGAAGAACACCAAAGGAAAATAGAGGGAAAGCCATATCACACCCTCCTGCAACTGTTTCTTCCATGCACTTGGTACTTGTCTCCAGCTACAAATGAAGACCCTTCCGTGCCCTAGCGAGTGCGGCTCACTGAGGACATGCGATTCCCTTGTACAAGCCAGACTTGAACATGGGCAGGTAAACATAATCCTTAAGATACACCTACTTTAGTCTATTTTAATGATGATTTTTGATGGCTCAGTAGGTCTCATCCAGAGTCTTTCCTGGTTTGCCAAATATTCCCACCTATTCATGGTAGACCCTGCAGTGTCTGAATCTGGCCTTACAGTTTGCAGGGGAAATTTAGGCTTGAGGTGAGGAGAAAGTTCTTCACTGAGAGAGTCATTGGCCACTGGAATGGCCTGCCCAG
>JAOXOE010000256.1:9185018-9229753 GCA_028565055.1 Phoeniculus purpureus | reverse complement strand
CACAGAGGGGCTAGTGGATCTCCAGGGAGATGGGGGCCTGGGGCCAGGCTGGGCAGGGAAAGGGGGGGTTTTGCACAAACCTTTCGAGCCATGATGATTCTATGATTCTAAGCCTCAGAAACTTCTCCTTAGGGCTCTGTGCCAGATATCCCCCAGGAAGCTCACACATGCTCTGCAGCCACCTGCCCTCAAGCAGTGTGGTGGGACAAAGCTGGGAAGCTCTGGAGGTGACGAGCGGCTCCATGGGTGTGGAGCAGCAGGAAGGTGGAGGTCTGTCTTGGTCTGTGATTCGGGCTGTGGTTCCCTCTCACCAGCAACACAAGGCTAGGAGCATGTCTTCTCCTAGAGCATGAACCATCACTTTTCACTAGAGAGCCACTTGCAGGGTCTCCAGTCTGCATGGCTGCTGAAGCGCTGCTGCTTGGGCTCAGCAAGGGGGTATTAGTCATGCCTTACTGCCTTCGAGTCCTGCGGTAGCACAAGTGTCTTCCACTCGCTATTTTAAATAAGAATCAGTCTGATGGAGTGTCCCCAGCACAGTCTATTGGCTTCTCCGTTACCCAGCCAGTCTTTAAAGGATTAAGCTTTCATTTTGCCTCTCTCCCCGCAGTTTGTAAAGAGCAGCTCTGCTTCCCGTGTCCCCTGTTTATAAAGTGCTCTTTGCACCAAGGAGGCCCTGCAGAAGGATGGATGGGGAGAGAGGGGCCAGGCTTCCTCCTTCCTTGTGCCCTTTCCTCCCCCTGCCTATGTGAGGAAGGCTCTGAGGGCAGCGCAGCCTTGAGATCTTATTCTTCAGTGTCTCCTCTGTCAGCTGGGTTGTGCGTGGGTGATGCACAGGGAAGGGATGGGGCTGGTGGGAGGAAGATCTCTGATCTCTGGCTCTGGAAGGAGGCAGGGAAAAGAAAATAGAGCAGACAGAGCAGCACGACCAGATGCTGCCAGGATGGTTTCAGCATCTGAAGCCTCTTGTGCAAAAAAACCTCTCAGCCCCGTCCTCTTAATAGGGACTGGGGTGCCCTGGCATCCAGTGCTGCGACTCCCGATCTCCTTCCTAGCGCCAAGGAAACCCTCACTGCAGCCTTTGTGCGTTTCTCAGCCTTGTCTCGGCGTCAGCTCTGGTGGGGTTTTCGCTTTCTCAACGGCAGCGCTCTCGTTCCTGTTTCCCTACTTAAATTATTGATGGAGATCCACAACCGCCGTTCCAGCTTAACAACTCCATTTTGCTGGGGTTTATTACCAGGATCAATCAAATCAAAGCCTGATGGCTTAAAAATGTGCTTCCTTCTCCCTCTCATTGTTATTTGCTTGTTTGTTATTAGGGAAGACAAGTTTTGGCTCCGGGAGATTTTGCTAGCAGTAAACAACGTCATTAAAAACAAATCAGAGGTCCCTCCTTTGCATGGAGCCGACCTCCTCAGAGCACCCCACGCAAAGGTCTTTGTCTGCCACTGATAAAGTGGCCAAGGCAGGGGGACGTGGTTGTGGCTGGGCACACCTGAGTGGTGTCCTGCAGTGGGTTTTGCCCGTAGTTGTGTCTCTGACTCCCATCCTCACTGCCCTAAGGGGTTCTCCTCCTTCGTTCTGGGTGTGAGGAGCTGGCTCACGATGTAGGGACAGAGCTCTTCCTCAGGACCTTAGAGGCTTTTGGCATTGTCCTTCCCTTGCTCGAAGAGGGACTGAGCTCCCCATGTTTTGGAGATGGGAATTCTCACCTTGGGGCTCGTTCCTCCCTTCCCACAAGGAGCTGTAGCAGGGAGGTGGTGGGACATCACTCACTCATGTTTAGAGGTGACTTCAGTACTTGAGAGGCTGAGGGTAGGGGTGAAGTGTTGCATGGTTTGGAAAACCCTGTCTTCACCTCCAGGCTCCTTCCCAAAGAGCCAGCCTGCCCTGTGCTGCTATCACCACCCCTGCCCCAGGCCTTTCCTTAGGTCCACCCCACAGGGCAGCAGAGCTGGCCATTTGCTCCACTGAGCATCCTCTGTGGAGGCTTCATCAACCCCGTTCTCCCCAGTTAGAATACACCCCAATGCTCAGGCAGAGCAGGCTAGGAGGAGGTCTGCTGGGGCCAGGGGGTTGTGACTACCTGTTCCTGTCATGATGAGAGGAGTTCTGGGAGGCCAAGGTGCTGGGAGAGCTGGAGTGCTCAACTCCAGCCCAGCTCACCCTAAACAAGCCGAAGAGTGACGGGGAAGATAAATTGCTTGTTGGTTTTTTAATGCATGTAGTGAAGGAGTTTATGTTTAAACTCGCCTGTGAGTGATGCCTGGTTTGATCTTCTAAATGAAACTGATTCATTGTATTTGCGCTGGGGCTTGGAGAAGAGGGATTGAGCTGGATTTAATTCATGCATTTAACTTCGCCTTGGCAGGGCTGTGACAACAGCAGACAAATAGAAGCTGAGAAGCTCCCTCCAGTGATCCCAGCAATGCAAATCATTTCCCTGGCTTTATCAAATGATCTGGAGTCACTGACACCAGGTTTCCAGATGTGGCAGGTATCAGTTGTGAGGCCCTGGGGGATGCTGGAAAAATCAAGGCTTGGGCCACCTCGTGGAGCGCTGCAGCAGATTTCCACATCTGACCTGGAAATGTGGTCTCCTCCTCTTCAGAGACCTGTATTCCCAGTGGACTGGCCTTGCTTTTATCAGCCCTACCTTGCAGCATGTCCCTCTAGATGGGTCAGCATAGGACACAAGGACTGTGTCTACTGTTTCATTGGGACTTCACTGCGCAGAAGGAGCCCTGTGAGCCTTTGACTGTTCCTTTGGGGACATCAGGGAGAGCTTCTGGCCTTGGCAAATGGAAGGTGACAAATTCCTTTGGCTGTTTGTCAGTGACCATCAGTCTCCTCAGCTCTTTGTGGAATCCTTAGGGAAACCTGGCCAAGCAGATCTCTGCGGTGATGGAGGCTGGGGTGGAGCATTGCTGTAGCCTGAGCTGACCAGAGACCATCAAAGTCTGAATTACTCTCCCTGAAGTCTCCCTTAAAAAGGAAGTGAGGGTAAAGTGACTCTTAAACCAGACGAAATGATGAAGTCAGTGGTGTGTAGGGGAACAATCACTCAACTCCACTGAGCCATGCATCACTGGGGATAATTATCAATTATTATAAGCAGAGCAGCTTTCCTCTGGAAGCTAATGAGATTTCACATGGAGCATGCGCTGGGAGATGGATCCTACCGGCCCGGCCAAGATCCATCTTCTCTAATGTGCTGCTTGTTCCTGTTTATGCATCTTAAAGCTCCATGTGCAAAGAAGAGGTGATGAGCCTGCGATGGTCTCTCCCGCAGGTAGCTGCACTGCTCAGTTTATGGTGCCTCAGGCCCCAGGTGGGTGGTTGGCAGCACTGGGGAAAGGATCCCTTGCTCCTTCCCTCTTCCTAATCCCTGCTTGTTGTGGCTCTCTGTCTCTTCTTTCAGGATCTGCTTGGCAGAGCTGGTAATGGGCTCCTCATCCGCTTCCCCTCAGTTCCCTTTCCTCCCAGGGCCGGTGGTGGATTGCAGTGAGGTCCCCACTGGGGAAGATACTTCCATCTCTGCGGCTGGGTAAGTCCCTGTTGGAGATGGCTGGAGGTGTTCCTCAGGCTCTGCAATTCTCCAGCTCCCACCCCAGTTTCTGCCTCTGACACCAATTCTCTGGGGCCTGGGGTTGCTCTAATACTTGTATTGTTTGCAAATGAGCACAGCTGCACCAAGAATGGAGCAGGATCGGGCTCTGCTGCTGAGTTTGCGACCAAGACAACCCCACAGCCTGTGATCACAGAACCACTGAACGTTAGGGGTTGGAAGGGACCTCAAAAGATCATCCAGTCCAATCCCCCTGCCACAGCAGGATCACCTAGACCGAGTCACATAGGAACACGTCCAGGTGGGTTTTGAATGTCTCCAGAGAAGGAGACTCCACAGCTCTGTCACTCTCATAGGGAAGAAGTTCCTTCTCACAGCTCTGTCACTCTCATAGGGAAGAGTGGGCTCAGAGGCAGGTCCTGGGAGGTGCAGAGGTGTGGCAGAGGGTAACAACCATAGGGGTGCAGTTTAGTGGAAGGGCTAAGAGCACAGCAATGCAATGAAGTGGTCCCTGGGGGCAAACTGAACACTTGTCCCTGTTTTTCCTTCTTGCTTAGGGTCACTTGAGAGCACAGCATCCCTGCTCCAAGCTGTGAACCAGCAGAAGACACTGCCATGGGAGTCACAGATCAGCTGTAACTGAGTAGGATTACGAAGAAACATCCTATACAGAGCGTTTCATCCTAATTTCTTGCACCGTTTTGTGGAGCAGCCAGCAGTGCACATTTCAGGGCAGTGAGCTACAGCATCTCCCAGTGACCTGCACTCATTAACAGCTCCAAGCCAAGACCCCAGGGTGCATCGTGCCTTTGCTTCACTTGCTGTTGTCCAGCAAGCTTTGGAAATCTATGCAGTGACACTGAGCTTGACTCAGCTCTCCAGGAGAATCAAAGCTCCTTGTGTGGACCACACCACCCTGTCTCACACTGCGCTCCAATCTTGAGAGCAGATTGCTGTGGTCTGCCCATGTAGCTGCTGCTGTTTCTTCTGGACATTCTTGTGCCAGCCCTTGTGGCCAGAGGAGAGCAGACCCTGCTGATGGACACAGCCCAGAGTGCTCCTGAGACTGAGAGCAATGACTGAGGGTTGGACAGTGCAGCTCGCAGCTAGGAATTCAGGTGTTGCATCACTGCCATTAATGACCCTAATGAGCAAAACCCTCCCAAGGACCAACGAGGGGCACCCACAACACCCCACAGGAGCATTCGGGTGACCAGTGCCCTCCGTGGGCTGTGGCAGCATCAGGGCAAACCCTCATCTGACAGCTCCTGTCCCTGCAAATGGTCTAGAGACCGCGTCTGGGAAGAGCCGAAGGTGAGCTCTTCCCATCTCAGTGCTTTCAGACCTTCCTTATGGCCAGCTCAGGCTGTCCCTGCTGTGTAGCCCGTTTTGTCCTTGCAGCCTGGCCCCTGCCTCTTGGGTTTGGCTTATTTGTTCGGTCAGCTCAGCTCTTGCAGGGAGCCTCTCCCTGGCACAATATGCTCCACGTCCCCTGCTTTAATTTGCAGGGGTTGGTGCCTCGCATCGGGCTCTCTGCCGGCTGCCCCGCGTGAGCCCATCACGTCCGAGTGCATCAGGCCTCATGCTTGACAGATGGACTGACAGCTTCCAGGCGGGGAGGCTGCTGCAATGGTGACCAGCCTTGCCAAGGGCTGGGAGCTGGGTCCAGCACTGTGGTCGACTGCTGGGTGTGGGGGCTGAGAGTGCTGGTGGGGCTGGCAGGCACTCAGGTGCCTTTGCACGTTGGTTGTGTCCGCTTTGCTCTTCTCCTGCCACCTTCTTCTTGGGAAAACTTGGTAGGAAAAGGGGCTTTCTGCTCCTGCAAAGCTTTTGCTGTGGCTGTGTTTTCCCCACTCTTTGCTGGATCCCTGGAGTTGTTGTACCCCCCAGCACTGGGGGTCTGCAAGTCAAGGACTGGGATGTTGGAGGGGACCCAGGGGTAGCTGCAACCAGACTGAGAAAAGGAGAAGGTTCTGCCCACAGTGGAAAAACACATGAGCTGCTGTGTGTCCATCTCAGACATCTGTCAGCTTGCTCATCCCTCGAAGGAGCCATCCCTGTCCTTCCCTTGGGGGTGCCTCCACCATTGCATGCAGAATCAAGAGCTCCTGGGAAGACAGAAGAGCAGCCTGTGCCCCTGCAGGGGCAGAGACACGTGAGGGCCATGGCTGGGTGGTCCTTTACTGGCACCACCAGCGCCTGGGGAAGCTGCTGGCCTTGCAGTGCTGGATTCATCACAAAAAGCCCAGCAGGCATGAAGCATCTTCAGCACCTTCAGGCAAAGCTGTGTCAAACCACAGCTGCTGAAGTCCTGGGAAGACCAGAGGGAGGGAAGAAGAGAAGTATTTAAAGTGTCTGAAAGTGCATGAGAGCAGGGGAGCTGGCTGGAGAGATGTCTGTCAGAAAGGGACCTGGAGGTTCTGATCGACAGGTTAGAACAAGAGCCAGCAGGGTGCCCAGGAGGCCAAGGCGGCCAACGGTATCCTGGCTTGTATTGGCAATTGTGTGACCTGCAGGAACCATTGGTGAGGCCTCCCCTTGACTACTTGGGGCAGTAGTGGGGGCAGATGAAGGCAACAAAGCTGGTGAAGGGTCTGGAGAACCAATTTTGTGAAGAGCAATTGAAGGAGCTGGGTCTCTTCAGTCTGAAGAAGAAGAGGCTGAGAGGAGACCTCATCACTCTTCACAAGTGCCTGAAAGGATGATGTGAAGAGGTTGGTGCTGGTCTCATCTCACAAGCCATTAGTGATGGAACAAGAGGCAACGGGTTCAAACTACAACAAGGGAGGGTTAGACTGGACATTTGGAAAAAAAGAATTAACAGAAAGAGAGGTCAGGCACTGGAACAGGCTGCCCAGGGACAGGGCTGGGTGACCGTCCCTGGAGGTGTTTAAAGGCTGTGCAGATGTGGTGTTGAGGGTTATGGTTTAAGGGTGAACTGATTAAGGGTTGATGGTTGGGCTTGTTGATATCAAGGGTCTTTTCCAGCCACAGTGGTTCTGAGATTCTGTGGTTCTGAGAAACGGTGAAGCTGTTTGGCATCAGCCAGAGAGTGACCCTGGGGAGCCACTGAGGAAGCCAGAATCAAGGGTGGGCTACAGAAACAACAAAAAATTCAGGAAACAAAAGTGCTTGAAGTACTAGAGGGGGCACAAGTGCGTCTCATGGTCAGCAAGTCCTCAAACCAGTGTCCTGAGAGAGTTCTTGTTCTCTGTCCACTGACCACAGAATCTACCGCTACCTCTCACCCCAGAGCTCCACCAGGGCACACGTGGAGATGTGGCTGAGGGATTCAGTGCTGAGGTCCTTCAGGGGCTGCAGATGGGGTCAACCTGGCCTTCCCTATGCCAAAAGCCCTCCACCACGTCTCCCAGGTGCAGTGCAGTGACACTGCCTTGTTCTGGGCCGTGGCCAGCACAAATTGTGTGCTCCAAGCGTGCCTGCAGCATCTTGCTGCTTCTTGGCTCAGGGAAGAGCAGGAACCCTGCAGAGTGTCAATATTGTTTTTCTGAGGAGGCTGAGGAACATCTCTGTAGCTGGAATAACAATGCAGAGGCAGGGAAACACACAGAGGAGAGGAGGGGAGGGAAAATAGCAGCTTCTGGTAGTGTAAACCTCAAGTCAAACGTGAAACACATGAATATTGATGCATTTGGGTACAGCCAGGAGCCAGCAGCTGCAGCTCTCCAGAAGTGCTCTTGGACCGCCATCAACAACTGCGAGGTGGAGAAGACAACGAAGCCTTCAGAAAGCACCGAGCTGTGGGAGAAGATTTGTGATGAGAAATTCTGTAAGGGATGGGACGAAGCTTTGGCTTCTTCTGTCCAGACTGACACAGGACAAGGACAATCTGTTAAGAGCAGGAGTCTAACTGCTGCTAGTTGGTCGTCCTTGCTGGCAGTTGCTGGAGGGAGGCACCTGGATGGAGCACGGGAGGGGACTTGACAGCCAGCGGTTATCAGGAGCGATGAAGTGTTGGTCTTCAGAGCATCTGATGGGATAGAGGAGCTCTGTCATTCATATGGAAGAGGAGCTCATATCATATGGGAGTGCTCTTCATCTCCATGCTGGAAATGAAGCTGATGGGAGGGGGAGGTGGCTCCTCTCCGTGTGGTTGGATGACCTTAAGAAAGTGGCTGAGAAATGGAGGTGACAGTGATCCTTCTCCCAGTGAAGCCGCTGGCCTTGGACCACTGATGTGTGATGTTGCTGGAAGACAGCTAGAGCCTCCAGAGATGTGGAGCATCTGGTCCTTGTGGAAACCGCTCAGGAGTCAAACCAGCTGTGCTGCCAGGTCAGGACTGTGCTGGCTTTTGCTCTGGGCTCTCTGGACGTGAAGCTGAACATTCTTGCTCTCCAGAAATTCAGATGCAGTTTCAAAACTGCCTATTTGTGCTGGGTCTGATCCTACCTGCCCGGGGAGGTGGTGGAGTCGCCATCCCCGGAGCTGTTCAAGGCAGGATTGGACGTGGCACTTGGTGCCATGGTCTAGCCTTGAGCTCTGTGGTAACGGGTTGGACTTGATGATCTATGAGGTCTCTTCCAACCTTGGTAACTCTGTGATTCTGTGAATCAACAACTGCTGCAATAAACACATGGCTAACCTGACCAGTCAGTGAGACTTGGTGGCGTGGAAACTGAGCGTTGCTTGTGTATCCTGCGGAACCTTTCAGGTTGGAAACGACCCTTGAGTTCACCAAGTCCGACCATTAACCCTACTTTACCTCACTAAGCCTGATCTCTAAGCACCACATTTAAACACATCCAGAGATGGTGACTCAACCTCCTTCCTGGGCAGCACTGCCCATGTGACAACAAACTCCAATACCAGCATTGCCAAAGGCTAACAGAGTCAACGCGTACCTGATTTGGTCTCTCTCAAGAGGGCCATGGGTCGAACCCCGCTGGAGAAGTAGCATCGGGTGTCTGCACCGCTGGGAAGCTGTTTCTCTCCAAAGAAACTTGCCTGGCCACTGGCATGACTGAAAATAAGTAGTTGAAGAAAACCATCGATATTGCGTTAACACCAAACAGAGTCAAAAATTGTCATGGCTAGCATTCTTACTGCTTTTAGTCATACCTGAAGCCAGGGAACGAAGACACATGCCATAATTAAAGCAAGATGATCTTTTTGAACCTTAAAAGATTTGAGTTTGACTGAATTTGAATTGTAGACAGAGGTTCACATGGATTTTTATTTCACCCAAGCCAGTTTGTCCACCTTTCCTTTTCAGACAGGCTGAGACTTGAATCCTCAATAGCTGTGAAGTTCAGTTTGTTTATTTGTTTGTTTGTCTCCAATTAACTTTTAATTCATTTTGGGGTCTACTCAGACCTACTTAGGATAAGTAAATATCCTGCTCAGGATACTTATTTTTCAAAATGTTAGGTGTGACCATTTATACAAACAAATCTGCCTCGGTCCCTTTTCTCCATTTGATGTGAATTTCCATTGCTTTTACCCCCATGTCTGATGGGAGACATCCTAAACATCCTGGTAACTCTGTTCTTACGCTCGTTTAGAACTGATTAATTGATCAGGGCACGTAGAAAACAGCAGTCGTGCACCACAGCCAGGGTTTTTTAATGTTAGAGGCGGGTGAAAAGAGGAGCCAGGTTTAGATTGAAACCATTTCCTCATAACCAGATGAAGACATTTCCAGAGCATGACTACTTTCATCAATTTGTCCTTATATGTTTTATTTCATCAGCTTAAAATCTCCAGTGTTTCAGCCCAAATGAACAATTCAGTCCAGCTTTCAAGCTGAGAGTACTTGGGGTAATACCATGTACTAGTTGCACAAAGGGATTTGAGACTTACACCTGCATGGATGACTTACTCCTTGGTTGTTCACAAATGCAAGGCAGTGCCTGAGCACTAGGTATCATTATGTCCCTCTACTTACCCACTGGTCAGCTTTTTCATACCACCTAATGGCCAAAGCACAATGAAGAAACAAGTATAAAGATATCAGAAACACAGATGCACGTACTTTCAGCTCCCTTTTCTACCACAAGCTGTCTCAGGTCAGAGCAGAGCTGAATTCAAGTTGAGTGTTTTCTTCAACTGAAGGATGACTTGCCCTGCACACAGACAAATGTTCAGGCTCTAAAGTTAATGGGTGGCCATCAGCAGATTTGCCCAGCTCTGCTCTAACACAGGTGAAAGAGCCCTGACTCCAGGAAATGAAGTTTCAGTGCAGCCTAAGCAGAAGGGGCACAGTCACTGAAACCTCCCTGGTTTTTGTTGAACGTTTCAATGATGAATGCCTATCATCTGCCCCAAGTGACGTACACGGTACTCCTTTATCCCAGGGAAGGAAGAAGGCTCCACCTCTGTGCCACAACAAAGTAGCTGACTTCAGTATTCACAGGAAGGACACTCAAAACCAAGCCTAGTCCTCCCATGGACACCAAAGGCAGCGTACAAAACTCTCTGTTCCCACTCAGAGCCACTGAGATCCTTCCTATTCAAGGTCAAACTATCAACATTTTCACCACACTCAATGGTCTCTTGCAGCAGGTTCTCTCTGGTTCCTGTGCCGAAAGGGTTGGCAGGTATGGTGCTGTGCCACAGGCATGCAGGTGGATTATTTGCTGGCTTGTGATGTTTAGCAATCCATCATGCCTTGGGCACACACACCAATTCCCCTTCCTTTTCTTCTGTCAGACAAAGGGCAACGACTCGATGCAAGTGCAATTCACATCGACTCTACTCACGCCTTCTGCAGCGCCAGAGCATATGTCTTCTGGGAAAGAGAGTGAGATCCACAGACTTCCAAACCCTCAAATCCCTGCCACTGAAAGGGGAATAATTTCAGCTTGTATTATTTAGGGGGTTTCAATAGCTGTGCTGGGGAAGGGAGGTGTGTGATGCGTCTGTTTGGTTTCTGGTTACTCTATTCTATGAACAGTTCTGCCATTTTCCCAAGAGTTGAAAGGATGATACCATCATAAAGATGACTACAAAGGCATACAAATTTCATACGTGTTGGTGAATGAAAGGTTTGCTTCCAAACATTGGGTGTGATCCCAAACTCTCCACACCTCCTGAATGCGGCCAGGAAACCTCATAAGAGCCAACCCCATCGTAAATGGTCTGAATCCAGTTTGGCCACAAATGCCATGAGAAGAAAGTTTCTCATGCCGTGATGAACAATTTTTCCCATGTAGACAAGGCCTTAATTAATCTTTAAAGTGTTCCAGTTTTAATTTTAGGTCACTGTTGGGGCTGGTTCTTACCATGGCTTCTGTCCAGCAAAGCTCTGAAGCACATGCCTAATGTAAAGTAGCCTTGGTGACTCCTATGGGACTGCTCAAAACTATGCAGATGTCTAAACTTCTGCTGCATTGGGACCTGTCCCTGAACCTGACTGTCCTCCCCTGCTCACAACAACAACACAATAGGAAAAACTGCTCCCGAACCAACCTTCAAAGTTCTGTCTGAAGGCTTTCTGGAAGGGCCAGACAGCTGGTAGGTGTTGCATTAATTTGTTCACCACAGTATAAATTACCTCTGATTTGCTTAATGACTGTTTGGAATCAGGATGTCTCAGCCACGCTAATACAAGGTCCCATGGGCAATAATCCTCTTTTTAGAAGAGTCCTAGGCAAAGTATGTTTTCAGCAGAATAAACCACTTCACACAGCTCTAGGTACACTATGTGCTGTGTAAGTAACCCGTGGAGATGGCAAAAGCAAACTGCGGCGTGCGCTCGCTTCGTGTGCTCGTTGTGAGGAGTGTGGTTTACTTCTCAGCCAAAGAACCAATCTCTTCATGAGGATGTATTGGCAAAAACATCGATTATCTGCGGCTCTTAACAGCTTACTCCAACAGGTATGAATCTAATTAGCCCTCGTCAAAGCAAGAAGAATTGGCACTAAGCTGGTTTATAATTCTCCTGGCTGGAGGACAAAATGAAGAGAGCAACTTTTGAAAGGAATGGTTAGAAAGGCGATGAAGTGCTTCTGTCACGTTTGCTCGGGCAAATACAAATTCTGTTCTGAAACCCAGCAATAAGAAAAGGGCGACGGTAGAAATGCCCAAGCGTGTCACGTTGGATCTGCTGTAAGCCCAGATTCTCCGGATTGTGCTACGCTAAGAGCCATCACAAAGCAGCGTGACCGGCTGCTGTGAAGTTCAAACAGACGGTATCCTATTTGCTTAGAGGTCTGCCAAACGATGTTCAAGAGGTACAAGCTAGTTGACTTCAAAACCCACTTTTTCTCACCCAGACAAACCTTTCTTTCATATTTCTGGAGCTTGCCTAACAAATTCGTTTGTACCAGGGTTCCTCCTTTCCTGAGAAACGTGGAACATCTGCACCTGAAAGGATCAGATCAAAACCCAAACCTCAGTCAGGCTGAGTTTCTATTCAGTGTTGGTTCTTGCAGTATGTTTGGAATTTTAGAGTCACTGAAGCTCCTTAAAGCAAAAAAACCAGACTAAATAAATGCCTGAGAGGTTGAAGGGTTCTGGGTAGGAGTCTTTGGCCATTCAGCAGTGCTGTTCCTGAGGGTCTGCTGAAAGGGTCCAATAGAGTCAAGGAAGCTGATGGGGATTACTGATTTTACAGACTGACTCATTGCCAGCTGCCCTCACTCCTAAATAAGGCCCTAAAACACAATGTGGGGGTGACCCAATTCCTTCTCCTGACACGTCTGCATGTCCTTCTGGAAGCATCTGCTGCCAAACAGTGAAAACGTGATGTTCCTGGGCTTGAACCACACTGGCAGAGCTTTCCTTGATCCTTCACAATTTGTCTGAGCTGTGCACTTGACAAAACCCAACTGCACATGTCTGAGACTTTGGGAATAGACTTTGTTCTTTTTCGTGTCCATCTCTTTGGCCATGGAACAACTCAAGGAAAATACTCTAAGAAGCAGAAGGGATCTGCTGGAGAAAGTCCAAAGGAGAGCTACAAGTATGATTAAGGGAATTGAGTATCTCTCCTGTGAAGAAAGTCTGAGAGAACTGGGGCTGTTTAGCCTTTTGAAGTGAAGGCTGAGAGGGGATCCCCAAATATCTGAAGGGTAGGTGTCAAGAGGAAGGGGCCAATCTCTTTCCAGTAGTGCCCAGTAACAGGACAAGGAAAAATGAGTATAAGCTAGAACATAGGGAGGAGAAACTTCTTTACTGTGAAGGTGACAGAGTACTGGAACAGGCTGCCCAGAGAGGTTGTAGAGTCTCCTCTGGAGACTTTCAAAACCTGCCTGTGAGACCTGTCCTAGGTGATCCTGCTTTGACAGGGGTGTCGGACTGGATGGTCTCCAGAGGTGATCAACCCCTAACATCCTATGATTCCAACATTCCTTCAATCAATGGCAGAAGAGCTGCTGAAAGAAGAGGGGCTCTGAACAAAAAGGCTCACTCAAACATAACAGACCTCGGAGACACTGTCAACAAGTGGGAAGGAATAAACAGAGAGAGCAGAGACACTCTGAAGCACTGTAGTTATAGAAAGAAAGGATCTTTTCAGAGAAAAGGAAATCCTGAATTATTTCTGGGAAAGCAGACATCATTTCTGGTGTCACGAAGAAGAGACAGTCTCTTTTCACTTATGCCTTGCGATAGGACAAGGGGCAATGGGTGTAAGCTGGAGCACAAGAAGTTCCATCTCAATATGAGAAAGAATTGCTTTACTGTAAGGGTTACTGAGCACTGGAAGGGACTGCCCAGGGAGTTCATGGAGTCTACTTCTCTGGAGACTTTTAAGACCTGTCTTAGGTTTCATGATCCTCCTCGAGCAGGGGAATTAGACTTGATGACCCCTGGAGGTCCCTTCCAATCCCTAACGGTCAGTGTATCTGTGTTTATCTGTGTAACCAAAGTATTTCCACGTTCTGGGGCCCCTAGGTCTGGTAGAACGTGTTCACACAGGGCTCAGTAAAACCTGGAACTTTTTGGGACAACAGTGGCTTGTTTGATTGATGTAAAACATAGGCTGACCTCTGCAAAAAGTGACTGAAAGCAATAGTGGTCTGAGGGCTGGATCCAGTTTTTTTATGGTGAGTACTCAAGTCATATGCCTAGTTGAAAAAGCCACCTGAGATGAAGGAAAGCTTCTAGCCCCGTAGATCTTCTTACCAGGAGTAAAAATCCACCAGTGGTATTTATTCAGTCCTTCTCATCAACAATGAAATATAAATAGGGTGACTTCTAAGAACACATGCAACCCAGCTTGGAGGAACAATAAAGGTAAGTAGTCCAATGGTTTATTAAGATGCACCAGATGGTTCTGATGTGGAATTGGCCCCTTCCAGCTCCTCTGGCCCCAGGGAAGCTGTGACTGAAAAGCCTGAGAGTTGCATGCCCTCCTCCCAGGAACACAAAGAAATGTAAAAAGGCTTTGATGAGCAAATACCCAGCTGTGTAATGAAGAGTCCACACTGTGAAACTCAGGAGCTTCATGAAAAACCGTGGAACATCAGGCAGGTGCAATGAAGGTGTGTGGTATAGCTGTGACACAAAAAGCTGTTCAGCAGCACTAGTGCTTGAGCTAATCATTCCTAATTAGGGTGGGCATGGAGCCATACTGTAGCACATTTGGAACGAATCTGATAGCCCTGTACAGACCCATAAGGTGCCAGGTACATCTTGCTGGTTTTAGGGTACGTAAAATAGGGGAAGCATTTTTTTAGGGGGTACTAAATTATATACTGGCAGGTTTTCTCTACTAAATGATCAACAAGCAGAAAGGAAGAGATGCTTATTAAAACCTCAAATCAGCAACTGTGAACTACAGAGCCATAATTCTGCCCCAGTCTGTTAAGTCACCCAGAAACCAACCCTTGTTGGAATTGCAGGCCCATAATTTGATGTTTTCTTAGCTTTGCTTGGTTGTTATCATCATTATTGTTGTTGTTCTTTTAATATTATATATAAATTAGCATTTTGGAGCTATGCTCTATACCCCCTGCCGTTGCTTCAAGCTATGACTACATCTGCTGTTGCCTTTGCAATGGTTGCTACTGCTACAGATTCTTCCAGGAGTGATGGAAACATGTCCCCTGCATAACACACCTACTCCAGCCGCCTTCCAGAATGCTCACGGGCTAGTTTTCTCAGTCCTTCATCCTCCTCCAGGAACAGCGCTTGCCTCTCGGAGAGCTTCCTGTATATCTCAAACCAAGAGAGAGCCAGAGTGGTGAATTGATGTCCTGGACGTACTTGCAGAGTTTATCTCTTTTCAATGCCTAACCTCATGGAAGCCACTAACAAACATCCCCTTGGCTCCCTGTGAGGACTGAAGACAATTACGTTCTCCCTGCAGCATCTCAGGCCAGGTATTTGAAGGCTAATTCATCCTCACAGGACCATAACCACAAGGCAAAACCCACAGCCACCAAAGACTATTCTGTAAGATCTGCAGCAGCACTGGGTATTATTGGAATGGGTGGTTGGAAGGGTGATTTATAACATGAAATACTGCATTTACCAGTTGCTTTTATGTATATGTATGAACGTGTATTTCCCTGTAGGTGTTTGCACACACAGACCTATTTACATGGACACACACTCAAGTATGGCATGCAAACCTACGGGAGTTGGCTGAACGCACTTGAGGCTTTAATACTGCAGCGAGGAGCCAACGCTAATGTACCAAAACATGCAGCTAGTCAGGCAACTCTTGTCGTTGCTTTTCATAGAATAGGTGTTCATAAAGTCTCCTTGAGCTTTCTTTCTCTTCCTCAAAACGAACATCTCTTCCCCCAAAGATTTTTCTGATTTATGTGTGTTTTTATTTGCCCTTCGAGTTCTGAACAGTGGCCAAGTTCTGCTGCTTCGAAAATTCCAATCTAGGTTCCTACTAGCGTGAAGATACAGTTTGCATTTTGTGATAGCAAGTTCTGCTAGAAAGGAATCGCTGAGGACAACAAGCTTTTCTTTGCTTTTTCACGTGTTATTTTCCTCTACTAAAAGCAAAGTTTTTATGTGACTGGTATCTTTTATTAATTTTATTAATTTTATTTGTTATTATTTTATTAATTAATTTTACTGGTGACGTTAATTATTATTTTTTATTATTTTTTATTATTTTTATTATTTGTTAGTATTTAATTACTGTTTTATTATTATTTAATTATTATTTGTTATTATTTAATTATCTTTATTTTATTATTATAAATAATTATTAATTATATATAATTAATTATTAATTATTATTAATAATGTCACCAGTATCTTTTAGACAGCAGATTGCAGCAGTAAGGTTAAACTCCAGGAGAAAAAGCTTCACATAACACATCAAAGTAGTAAGACAGTGAGAAAATCTGTGCAGCTTCTTCCAGTGGATGTATGTGGCTCTCCAGTAGAGAGACTAATCCTGCCACGTTGGAAGGGGAATTTCCACAGAGGTTTGCCACGGGCATCTTTATCTCCGCAGAGATTCTGCAGACACGACTAGTGCTCTAGGGTGGAAGCATGGGATCAAGAAAGCATTGCAGCACAATAGCTTCAGGGCTCTGGAGAGGTTTAAAACCCGCCTGGATACGTTCCTGTGCGACTTGGTCTAGGTGATCCTGCTGTGGCAGGGGGATTGGACCAGATGATCTTTCGAGGTCCCTTCCAATCCCTAATGCTCTGTGATTCTGTGAAGACCACCTGCAACATGTCAATGTCCCTACAGCCCAAACGTGAAAGGTTTTTTCCTATGCATGAGCCTTATGGAACTTATTAACACAATTGTTTTGCAAATACACTGTGGGTTTCATGTGTGTTTTCTGAGTGTGCATGCCCAGTAATCCAAGGTCCTCAGAACTGGTGACCATTCAAGGAACCACAGCAAATTATTTAAGCATTCACTTACTGGAAGTCTGGACATGGGACATGGTCAGTGGAGGTTCAGCTGCCTGGAAAGCCTCACTTCCTGAACAGATCTTTCATCGTCGTTTGCTGTCACTGAGGAATTACAGTATTTGGACATTCAGCAGGTACAGAGGACAAGCTGGATAATGATATTGCTGGGAAGGACCTAAGAGAAAGCTACAGAGGGAAGCCCTGCAGCAGCATGAGGACAGAGGGTAGAGGCCCTACGAGAGTAACAGTTGTGGAGAAGGACCTCCATTCACTGTTGGGGCTGGGGGTTAAGGGACAGTTTTATTCTGATAAACACGTGGTTCTGCAGTGAAGAACAAGAAACAAACAATGGCAGCAGAAGTCACGGGGCTGACAATCACTAGGCAAACGCAGAATCACAGCCAGGACGGTTGGTTACCGTCCTGCTGACTGAACACTGTCCTCACACGGTGTTTCTCCGTGACCAAGCACACTAATTGCCTGGGAGAGCTCCAGGAGCAAAGATGCTAATGGAGGCTTATGATTTCAGATGCAGCTCCTGTCCTCACATGGCTAAGTCTGTGTTCTAACCCATCTAGATGTAGTTTAGGGACCTTCTGTAATGAGCTGGTTATATCTAGACTTCAGTTTTCCCAAAGACCCCATTTTTCCAAGGTGTTTCACTTTAAGGTCAGGCTTGATGGGGCTCTGGGCAATGTGGTCTAGTTTGAGATGTTCCTGCTTGTTGTAGGGGGGTTGGACTAGATGACCTTTAGAGGTCCCTTCCAATCCAATATATTCTATGATTTTAAGGGTCTGATTTTCACTGTGTAGACTTTCAGCGCTTTCTAACAGCCAAGACTTCCCAGCTTCACAGTATCAAAAAGAACCAGGAGTGATTCTTCCACTGGTCACTTGGGAAAATCCTCACTGTAAATGCCTCCCTTTTTTCTGTGTTTCTGTCCTTGATCCCTGACAGCCAAGCAGATGCCCGGACTGTTGGGCCTCTCCCAGGCATGGCCATCAGGACCCTGAACAAGGGATGCGGTTACATGGTCACTTTTGTGTACGAGAGCAGACACAGAACCTGGGGAGAGTCTGGGCTGGATCAGCAGCCTTACAGGTACCACCCAGTGGGCTCTTTGAGGTTACAAACACTGAGCAGTAAGAATCTGATAAACATCACGTGCCAGCGTGATGAACTCTAAGACCCACACTTTCTACAACCAATTCCTGCTTCCCCACATCCGCAGCCTTCCCTTGCTTCGTTTATTTCAGTCAAGGGCTTCATAATGCACAAACAAGGCAAAAAGTACAATTGCAGTTAAATGATATGAAAGAAAAGACTACTTTAGGTGTAAACCATCAGGTTACTGACCCAGGAACCTTGTCTGCTCAGGTACAGAGGCAGCTTTCTGAAGCAGGGATATTGTCTATTGGGTTTTTATCCCCTAGCTGAGAATTGCAAAGCAACCCATGAGTTACCAATCAAATGAATAGGAAATCTTTAAGTCTTCAATTTATCTTCAAAATCCTGTCCTAAATAAATCTCAATAACAGTATTACTAGATGCACTTAGGAATGGATTTTCTGGGCAGCAGATTAACATGATTGGACTAGATGATTGGGGATTGGACTAGATGATCTTTTGAGGTCCCTTCCAATCCGTTATGATTCTATGATTCTATGAAAATTAAATGCTGTGCTACCTGCTGTTATGATCTAGGTTGGTACCTACATCACATTGCTTTAGTAGCTGGTCTGTATGAACACAATATTCACACACTGCTACTCCTTCATAAACACACGTCTATCAGTTCACACAAACACTCCAGCAAAGACTTTCATATTAATACCTCCCATGATGTTCAATGAGGAGCTACAGAAATGAATTAAGAGACTCCTTTTTCTCTCCTTAGAAGATTCCTTCTTCCTGTCGTTTTGCCATCAAGGTTATAATTAAAGCCACTGGCTGCCGTGGCCAGCATACACAATTACAATCCCTAATCAAGGGCTGTGAGTGCCAGGATAAATGTGTTATCACACTGACTAATTATCGTGTTATCTGACTGACAGGAGGCTGTTTTATCTCTCTCTAGAGATGAAGGACATATCTGACAGACGACAAGTCTTTGCCTTGATGTCAGAGTTGTATATAAAAGAATCAAAAGCTCGATCCTTCCCAAAACATTTCCAACGTGCTTCAATCCCACCAGACAGCTCCCCACCTCACTACTAGCTTGCTTTGCAGCGGTGTTGCACGGTGCATGCTGCTAGCACTGATTCACAAAGGCTGTGCTCTCCGTCTTACACAATGTCCCTCTCACTCCCAAGAACATGGGGTTGAAAGGGGTTGTGCTGTGGCTGACAGGCAGGGGGGGCTGGAGGAATCATAGGCTTCTAGAACATGCAGGGACATCTCTAACTAGAACAAATTACTCAGAGCCCCATCAATCGGGACAATGTCTCCAGGGATGGGGCCTCCACCACCTCTCTAGATGCCATCCCAATACATGCCTAGGGTGTGTGGTCAGGAGCTTCCCTTGCTTACCATTATTACTTTCTATGAGGGCACAACTAACTTGAGTTCACCACGCCACTGCTGCCAGCATCCCAGCAAGAGCATGTCTAGCATCACCTCCACTGCTGAGACCTCCACATCCCTGATGAAAGCTTGCATACAAGTAGTGGCAATCCTTGGTCACACAGGAACACAAATCACATCCCTCCTCCCTTTCCACCCCTGTATGACCTGGCTATACATCACCAAAGCATTTCTCAATCACATCAGCGATAACAGCCCAGCGCTGTTAAATGTCAGAGCAATAAGGGAAAGCTGGGAATGGAGAGACTGGAAGGGCACCAGTGGTGGCACAGGCAAAAAGGAGGGAGGAGAACAGAAGTGTTGACCATAAAAGAGTAAGAAAGAGTGTCCCCTCCCACACTTTCCTAGCAGCTTGAGAAATTGAATCCCACCATTCTTGGCTCAACACAGACCTGTGGAACCCAGTCCCCTGCCAAGCGCTTTGCTGTTCAGCGCTGTTTATCTCCCCAGCGACCTACTGACACCCCGCTTCAGGCAGCCAAATGGCTCAGGTCCATGTGATGGCACAAAGGTTAATTTTGTCTGTTGCATGCAGACTCATTCTGATATAACCTGATTACAGAATCTTTTCTTTCACTAAGTAAGTTTTTCCTGGCATGTCCAATTGCCATCTTCAGCCTGCCGTGCTACAACACAACCCAGCATCCCCGCACAGCAGCACAAACCCCAACGGCTGCTGCCACAAGCAATCACTTTAGAAATGCTTTCCACCATCGGAGTAACTGTATAATTACAGTAAGATAACAACTCGAGCTTTAGCATTTCCAGCCCTTTCCTCCCCACAGAAATCATGACAGGAGCCTGGCTATAGCTTCTAATAATTTTTGTGGTCTAGGATTGAGCAGATCGTTCTGTTGTTGGGTTGTCTTTTAAATTTGTTTCATTTCATCCTCCTTAGCACATTCTTCACACACCCTTTGGCCATTTATCAGTCACTGAAGAGATGGATGAATCCTGTGCAGTTCAGAAATGTCTTAAATCTGGAGCACTTAGCTTTGCAAGTGAAGAATTTATCCTGCACGGTGTGTGTGTGTGTACTTAAACTAGGCTTCCAAAAGTGGAAGCCACATCTGCAAGGCTTCACAGATGCTGTGCTCAAGCCTCCAGAGCCCTGTGTTGAACTCAGACAGTACAACCTGTTTCTGGAAGCAGAAAGAAGGAACCATTTCAGCAGCAAAGGCGGCACACCACATGGAGAAATGAATTACTTGCCATCACCCTGGCATCCTGCAGAGCAGATACAAACTGATTTCTTTCTGAGATTCACACCAGATCTCTACCTCCCAGCTCTTCCATTTCCTTGGCTTTCCTGTTAACTAACATATGATACTTTAACAATCTGACTTTGAATTTCTGTCTAACTTATCTTTGTGTCTGGGTTTTGGGTTTTTTCATTAGAGATATCAGTACCATTTGCAAGGTGGGCACTTGTGGGTCTGTTCACAGGGGCATGGAGCAACAGCACATGGGTTTAAGCTATAGAAGAGGTTGGACTAGATGACCTTTGGGGGTCACTTCCAACCCAACATTCGAGGATTCTATTGATGTGCCTAATGCCTTTCTAACAATTGTCCATCACCAGGGGTGCAGGTGAAAGAGTCCCCGGGTTTTTATGCTGCTATAGGTTATTTGCAGTCATTTAACGACTTAGCCCCTACCTCAGACTACCAGGAGAAAAGCAGCCAAGAATCCTCAGAGATAAGAGCCAGTGTTTGTAATGCAACAGCAGTAAAAAAAAAGAGTGGAAGAGTAGAAGTTGTAGCAATGCCCACCCCAGATGTGGCTACTGTAAGTGATATTCCTCCCTCTTTCTCTGGGCTGCAGAAAACAGCCATGAAACCTTCTCTTGCAAGTGCAGCTATAAGAAGCTCCCATAGCTCTATCCTTCTCATCAACAATGACAAAATCTCTTACCATCTCTCTATGGGCCCTAGGAGAGCAGATAGTTGATATTACCAGTGAGCGAGTGTCTTCCAGCCCCAAAGAAGCCCAAGTGTTCTGTCTCCAGAAATTCTTGTTTGGCTATAAGAAACATCCTGGCATTGCCACGGAGGTGCCTGCAAGCACATTGGGGAATATAAATATTATATATCAACATATATTTTATATCAACATATAATTTATATTATATATCAACATATACTTATATTAATAGACACACACATACAGGTACCCACTTGTATGCATTAAGGGGTTAATTATTCCATAAACCTGAGTTATCTTTATTGTTATGTGATCTGTAAATGTGGTTGCTGTATGCTGCCAGACATTCAGCACTCACTAAAGCATTGTTTACTGTGTGATAGGAATCTTTTTAGCATCTTGTCCATTCTGATTGCCAGCTCTCTAGAAGTACTCGATGCAGTGCCCACATCAGAAAGGAGAATTTCTTATTTCAATGGAAGGTGAATATTTAACACGATAACGCAGAAGAAAGAAAGTCCTTTAATTAGTTCAGGACTGACTGAACATTTAGAAGCTTTAATGAAGGTTTTGTGGGAAACCACACCATTCAATTAACATTTAAATGGGGAAAAAGTGAGGCCAAGCTTTTTCCAGGTAACTCAGGATATTTATCAGCTGTAGCTCATGTGAGAATTCATATACTCCTATACACACTGTAAGTGTTTTATTCAGTTAGGACACCCTCTGGCTTCAGCTCAGCTATCCATAGAATAAAATTCTACTTTGGGTAAGGCTGTCAGAACCTCAGAAGCGGTAACCAACCCCTATATTTCCTCATTTTGATGAGAAATATACTTTCCTTTCTTTTATATAGCTCTGTGGTAACGGGTTGGACTAGATGATCTATGAGGTCTCTTCCAACCTGGTTAATACTGTGATACAGGAACAGCTTTTCCACATAAGCACTTTCCCCTCAAGTTAGAAAACCTGTCAAGAGCCTGGAGCCAATTGCTCAGCAAGTACTAACAAGACATAGTTACCTAAATAAACAGACTATCGGTTCCATACTGAGCTCTTCCCAACGTACTCAATGAGCATCAGAGACTGCAGCCTTAGTTTTGACTAAGGTGAAGTTTTTCTCTAGTTTAGTCAATACTCCAATCTTCTCTGTGAACTAAGGTGTTAATGCACCACTGAAGGAAGCACGTTGTCTGCCTTCAGCCTTTACCTGACTCTAGCAGTGCAGAACACAAAACCTTTTGGTAACCAGGCAGAGTAATTGAACGGTTTCTTTTTTAGAGGCATCCTTACTACTAATTTAAATCCCTCAACTAAGAGAAGGGTTCATGAGTGACATCTAGAGGTAATTACTAAAGATGACTGGGGCAACTGCCTGCTTAGGCTTAGGTACATGGCCCTGAAAGGCTCAATGTCTCACTTATCTGTCTCAGCTATCTCTTCTCTTTCCCACATAATGTATCAGAAAATCCACATCAACTCAGGGTAGGAAGGAGGGCTCAAGCGCCTGGGCTACAAGATACAGAAGACAGTGGGATGTCACAGGAGACATTGACATAACATAGACAGGACGTGTATCTGGTCAACATCTCCACCTTTCAGTTTTGGTTTAGTGCAAAATGTGACCCAAACTACTGTCTTAGTTCTAATTTAAGATTTCCAGGAACTTCTCTCCCTTGTGGCTTTTGGGACGTGGGAGGTGCAGGTATGCTTTCAGAGCATCTTCCGTGCCCATGCTGTCTGCCCATGGAGAACCTCACCTTTTCCTACCAGAGAAATATGTCAAAACTGGCTTCTCCAGATGACACCAGCAGTGCTCAGGAATGCATTAACCAAACTGTTAAAATAAGGGGCATCTGCCTCTTCAGACTAGACCTTGCCTCAACCTGTCTGGAGATCTCTTCCCTTCACTTTCTTACACACACACACACACGAAATGTCCTATACTTGCTGTCCATGGCCAGGTTTTGGTAGTACCAAGGCGGCTGACATCTCATGATCTCTTGCCATAGTTCAGGATTAGATGAAATGGTGATGTATCAGAACTTCTTTTAAGAGGGTTTTCTCTCACCTCCAGCTGCAAGGGGCAGTCTAGGAGCACACATCCAGCCAAGGCTAACTGGATAGTGCAGTATCAAAAAATCAGGAGACCAATCATTTTGCTGAGCTATGGCTGTTGTGGACATTTCTAGCAACATGGAGACAAGGGGAAGAGGGTCAGACTAAAAGAATCAGCTGCAAAAGCATGGGATATGCATGGAAATGTGAACATTTTCCACAGCTCCATAGATCTAAGCTGCTCTGTGCAGGAACAGGAAAGAGCCAAACAGCTAATGGAGCCCCCTGTCTGAAGTCCTGTGGATAGTGTGCCAAGCCTTGCAGCGCCAACTGGTGTGTGCCTGATAGCTGGAATGCTCCAAAGAGCAGCCAGCTCCTCAGCAGTTAATCTTTCTTTTCCATCATCTGCATTTGCTTGGCATGTTTGAACACGTGCTCCTCATTTCCGTGCCACCAGGGAGCTCAGCTGTAGCTCACCTACACCACATACCTGCAAAATGGTAGGTCTCTCCTCATTTGCACAATTTGGAAGTATTCATGGTACCTAAAGAAATTAAAATCTTAATTTGTCATTTAAAATCTTATTGTGGTTTAATTCATAAGGAGTAATGTTATTTTCATAGTGTGCCAAGAGCACGATTGGCAGCAGCAAGGCAATTATTTATGTGGGTTATCAGTTCACAGAACTGATTAAGTCACTTGAAATGTGATGATCATAGCTCCCAGCCATTACTCTGTATGAAAACATTAAAATGATTTGCTGTTCTTTCTTACAAGGTATGGGATGTATTTCAGACCTGCTGAAATAAAAGCTAAACTCTATTGTTCTTTGGAAACCTCTCCCAGTAGCCCTGGTTTTGCACCTTGTCTACTTCAATATGCTCAGTTTGTTGCATGAACTTATGGACAATATATTGAATATTACCTATACACCTGGATAGCTGCTGTTAGGTACCAATCTGCTTTCAGAGCACCAGAGTGACCTCTCTATGGGAGTGGGCTTAGTTTTCATGCCACCCTGAGGTACAGGACGCTTGCTGCACAGCACCGCATCGTAACACTCAGCCACATTTTTAAAAACATTCAAAACTTACTCCCTGCTGTATTTTTAAGAATCACAGAATTATAGAATCATTGAGGTTGGAAGAGACCTCCAAGATCATCAAGTCCAAAAATCAACCAGCCACCACCATGCCCATTATTCCTAGTGCCACATCTACACATTTTATGAAAACCCCCAGGTGACTCCACTACCTCCCTGGACAGCCTGTTCCAATCCCTGATCACCCTTTCAATGAAGAGATTTTTCCTGATGTCCAATCTCAACCTCCCCTGGCACAACTTGAGACCATTTCCTCTCATCTTATTGAAGTGACTTGAGAGAAGAGACCAATTTCCTCTTACACCAAAGGCAACTTGATCCATGTTTTCTTATGATGTGACTTGGTAAATTGGAATCTACTAATGAACTAGCCTTGCCACCAGTAACATTTCTCATGATGATTCATGGCTTTGTCTATTATGAAGTTACTCTGACCTAACTTAAACACGAAGAATTTCCAGTTATGAAATATCTGTTCTTGGTGAGGGACAACAATTAGCAGAGGATTTTCTTATTCCTTTAATTACAGTGTCAATAACACAGACCCTCTTCTCAGTGTCATCTAATGATAGGACAAGGGGCAATGAGTGTAAGGTGGAACATCGGAGGTTCCACATCAACAGGAGAAGGAACCTCTTCACAGTGAGGGTGACAGAGCAGTGGAAGGGGCTGCCCAGGGGGGTTGTGGAGTCTCCTTCACTGGAGATGCTTAAAAGCCTAGATCAAGTGTGCGACTTGGTCTAGGTGATCCTGCTGTGGCAGAGGGATTGGACTAGATGATCTTCTGAGGTCCCTTCCAATCCCCAACGTTCTGTGATTCTCTAATTCTGTGAAAAAAGTACAAATATGAGTCAGTTTAGAGCTACAGGTATAAAGATGTCTATTTCTTTGAGAGCTTTCAGGAATGACTTGCAAAGACACTTTTGAGGTGAAAGCTTTCTAAAAGATATCTTATCAGAGAAAAAGGAAGTTGTAGCATCTTAATTTGGATAGGAAATCCATTTCCTAACTAATACTGAAATATCTTTCAATAGGAATTCTGTGATTTTCATTCAGCTTTCAAGAAGTGTTGGGTGCTCAACACGAAGAGTTTTGGTGCATATTTTGGAACGTGGCTCAACCTTCAGATGAATGGAAAGCTGATTCAGAAACTGATCTTAAATGGAGCGTTGAACATGGACTCAAGAGCATAAAGGTTAAACATATAGTTGCAGAAAATGTTCATCACTCCTGCCTTACAAGGATTTTTCGTATCATCATGTAGGATCAAAATTACTTGAAGAAATGGTATCAGCTACGATGGACTAATACACAAATGGCACCAGACCCAAGAAGCATAGGGTTTAACAAAAATAAATAGGGGTTTTGACCAGAAACCAGTAGGAATTAAGCATGCAGTTCACCTGGATGAGAAACACAGTGGGCATAAAGCAGCACATTGGCCCGGTTCTACAGTGATTCAGATGTCAGAGATTGTGTATGTACTCATTGAAAATACTGACAGACCAGAACATGTCCATGTTTGACATAACCAGATCTTAGCAATGTAGCAAGGAGGCTCAGAGGAGTCTCCATGAAGGTGCCTGGTGGATTGTAGGGAAGAGGCAACAGTGAGCAGATGCTGTTCTTCCTGAGTACATCAAATCTGAGTGAATGCCTGGCTACAATATCTGCAACACCAGGCTCTGGATTTGTAGAAACATACAACAAATCAGCTGCTCGTGAGGGGATGACACACTGGGGCAGGGCTGGACAACATCAAGCTCTTAGCGGTTTTGCTGAGGAAACCCCAGCCTAGGTAATTACTCCCTACTTTATTCCATGGTTCAGTGCTTCTATTGTCGTCAGTGGCTCCAAGGTAACTGCAAGTGAACCAGTTCTCACACACTTTCTCCAGGCAGGGAACGCAAACCTTTCATGCAGAAGTCTTAGCTGAACTAGGGTGAGCAAACTTAAGCTTAGAGGTGTAAGTTTAGTCATTCTATTAGAGAATCCAGGCCCACGTTCAGCTCCATCCCCTGTCCTCCCACTTCTTTGCTCGGGGCTGTATTGGTTATTTTATCACGTCAAGGATCATTGTCATAGTGTCATCGGGGCTGGATTTATGAAGGGCGTCACAACTAGTCATTTGACAATAAACCAGGATCCTGCGAATATTATGCTGTGAGGCTGCAAAATAGGTCACATCTCACTTGGAAATTTCTGCACCATCTACCAGGAAAACCCAGACTATGTAGGCATAGGGAGGAAAAATACAGTGGATAGTTTCTCTGTTATGTGTAGGTTACAATGAACTCTTGTGAATGCTACCAACACTGATGGTGAGATGCTGAATTTTCCTCAAGTGACTTAAACTAGGAATATTGGGAAGACACAGGTGGAAACTCCACTTAGAGATCAGGTAATAAGGAAGGAAACAGATCTGGGGATTCCTTCTGACCACACACATTATGCAAATGCAGCTCCACTGACTCTCACCTGAGTCCCAGACTGGGATCCCAGTCTTTATCTTCCAGTTACCACTGGTTACGTTTTGCTTAAACAAAAACATTGAGACACGTTCTCTGGGCTCAGTGATAACTGTCCACCCCAGATTCTCCCATCTCCTTTCTTTTTCTTTTCTGGTGCGTATCCATTCTACTCCCAATCTCATTTCCCTGCCTGCAATTCAATGATTCACTCATAGCCCTAGGGAAGGGCTCCTGACTTCATTACTTAACTGCTGTTACAAGTTGCTGCACAAATCACCTGGCATTGCAGTATGAGGCTGCCAACCTCTTTCTACTACAGCTACAGAGAGAAGGTTTGCAATGCCAGTGTTCTCATAAATACCTTATTTAACCCACTTGGGGGTTATTTCATGTGCACTGAGTGCTGACCAAAACACCACCTGCGGTACCTCTGCAGCACCAGCAGCTTTCTGCTTCTGAGACCTCACGATTTCACCTGGCAAACAGCAGAAAATACAGCTAGATGTTAAGAACTGTCTTCCCTTGATGCACTTACTCTTCAGTTCGATTGAAAAGTAATTGCTGTATTGGGAATTGTGTATTAGATAGAGGTCAGTTATTTAATACCACTAAATGCACCACTTGTGGAACAGACCCAGTCTATTCAGGTATTGAATACAAGCTACACAATGTCCAGTCACAACTGTCTTACAAAAAGGATCCTCAGAAAGACGTGACCCATTCAGTTGTTGGTTTCCTTGTTCATTACATCAGCTGATGTGATTTCTATGTGTGTATGATCTCCTCTGCTTGTAACGTGTCAGATCCTTTTCTCCCTCCCATGCCACCCCTTGCTTTACCAGCTCTCACCCCACATACTCTCACATCACTGTAACCCTCTCAGAAGGGACAGAGAAGCCAGGTGGCCAATTCATATGAAATACAGTGTCTGCCTACACCCTCCTACCTTCCACGTTCAGAGAGTGTCATAAGATGCAGGACTCTGCCTGTGCATGACAAGACAGGGGAAGGAGGGGAAAGGGGGTCCAGCTCTTCCATTCTATCTTGTTCCCAGTCAATACACTTGACCTTAAACTAATTTTTCAAATCCCACCTGTTCTAGAAGACATGGAAATTTCAGCATCCTATAGGAAAGAAAAATAATCTTTGCAGAGTTAATTAGTTGAGGATGAAAACCCATGTAGCTCTTCTGGTGCAGCACTGGAGTGAAGAACACCAAAGTGCAAACCATCCCTTCGATTCAGACCCAAAGTGGCATTGGAACAGGCTGCCCCAAGAGGAGGGTTGAGTCAGCATCCCTGGGTGTGTTAAAAGGACGTTTAAATGTGGTGCTTAGAGATATGGTTTAGTGGTGAACTTGGTAGAGTAGGGTTAATGGTTGGTCTTGATCATCTCAAAGGTCTTTTCCAACCTGAATGATTCTAATACTGCATGAATGGGCTCTGCCTGCTAGCATTTATTTTGTCACTAGGAAAATAAGGGATAGACTCAGATCTCCTCTTCCACAATGTTCAGATCTACAACGGACTGTAGCACCCTATGCTTCATTGAGTGAGAGGCTTGTCCCAATGTATAAATCAACGAGCACCAAAGCTAGTCAGCTGCAACTGCCCAGAAATCACTGCACACTGAAGGACTTGACTTGAAGACAGCCCTTATCAACCTGAGACTCGTTTACTTCAAGCTCCTGCTTTCTTTTAATCACTCTGACAGGGTTGGCTTGTAAAGCTATTCTGCCTGTTTATGTCTAAGTAAGGAAAATACATGTGAACATCCACCCTCAAGGACCTAGAGCTGTGCAGGCACATAAATAACCTCAGTTACATGACTGGTCTTGGTGGGTAAACAACAGGGAGGAAGAAGAGGTACTTACTGTATTAAGGACAGGTTGGTCGAAACTATCCATGACTAACCTGAGGCTGAAAATGAGGGGAGATCTTTTAACTGTCAACTGATCAAGGCAATGAAGTGGAAGGACATGTGAAAACTCAGAAAGCTTTACAATAAACCATGGCCATTTTATCAAAAGGGTTATGAGCCTTGGCTGCCACACCACAGGACTGGAACCAGTGACCCATGAGGTCTCCTTCATCCCAATGTTTGTACGTGACTCAAGTTACTCAGAAGCGTAAATGTTTATAGGATGAGTCTGGAGCTTGCGTCAGCACAGCTGGCAAACCTCCGGGAGGTCTCATGCAACCCACTGAAGATGCATAAACACTGAAGGGTAACTTGCACACTACACACACACACATATATAAAATCATTATTGTTTTGCATGTCAGCTCGAGAATGCAAATGGGTACCAGGTACAGGGAATTTAATACATACTATAAACAAGCTGTATTTCTGCTGCAAATTGTATTCACGTTTATGCACACATGCTAATGAGAAAGCCAAATGACTGTCACTATAACATGGGTTTGATTAATGTTCTTATAGTGACAATACTGAGAAATGGAGGGAATGCACTGAACAGAGATGGATGGTTTCTTCAGATGTCTGTGTGGGATTTAGGAGCTTTTCTAGGTGTTAGCTGAGTATGATCTGGGCACTGAAGCCCACAGATTCCAACAGGGATTAGGCACCACAGCATTAAGGATATGAGCTGTCACCATGAATAGCAACAGGATATAGCCCTAAAGCACCCTATAGGATCATAGAGTAGAATTATAGAATGTATTGGGTTGGAAGGGACCTCTAAAGGTCATCTAGTCCAACTCCCTTACAACAAGCAGGGACATCTTGATCTAGAACAGATTGCTCAAAGCCCCATCAAGCCTGACCTTCAAGGTCTCCAGGGATGAAGCCTCCACCACCTGTTCCAGTGATCCACCAGCCTCACCTTCAAGGTCTCCAGGGATGAAGCCTCCACCACCTGTTCCAGTGATCCACCAGCCTCAGATTAAAGAACTTTTTCCTCATGTCCAGCCTCAATCTACCCTTTTCTAGCTTAAAACTACGACTCCGTGTCCTATCATTCCAAGCCCTTGTGAACAGGTCTTCCCCAGTCTTCTTATAGGTCCCTTTCAGGGACTGGAATGTTCCCAACTTTCTCAGCCTGTCTTCATAAGAGAGGTGCCCCAGCCCTTCGAGCATTTTCATGGGCTCTTATGGTCTGCAATTCCCTACATGATCTGGGTATCTTGATGGTGTTACTTATAGCATATATTGATTGAACAGAACACCTTAAAAGAATACCTGGACACACTAAACCACCAAATAATTTCACATAGAGTATTTTCTCAGTTGCATGAGGAAACACCCCTGAGTGAGATAACCACTAAAGAGTTATTATGCACCTGACAGAAACCTGAAGACAGATCTGACTTCCATCAGGACATTCGAGCTTCCCTTGAACCCATGTAAGAGGGACCGTTTAGAGATAAGGCGATGTGTTTGCAGCTGACTTCACCGTAACACAAAGCTGCACGCGTAGTAAAGAGTTGAGTAACACAGTGAAATTAGAATTGTTAGTTATTAACTTTTAAGACAACCAAATCAGTATTTCCATAGACTAAAGAAGGACACCTTGATTCTGGAGTTAATCACCATCAGTCATAACAGCCCCAGAGGGGTACAAAATATTCCCACAAAGCAACTTTCTATTCGCTCTGTCTTTGGGTCAAGATAGCGCTGGCTCAGTATCAAGGAGCATCAGCCTCAAAGTCTTTTGGGTTTGGTGATTAAGAGTAGACGGGGATTTCCTCATCCATCACTGTTTCTAAACACATATGTCTATTAGTTTCTTTTATTTGTTTTTGCATCTATTCTTTTGATCAACCACGACGCCAGTGATCCAGTGTGAGAGCATGCAAGGGCAAAGTCCCTTCACCAGACCTCTCACTTGGCTTAGAAGCTCTCCCAAAAAAGAAGATAAATGTTCTGCTCTAAAGGAACTAATTCTGATTGAAGCTTTTTGGCCAGGGTGTTTCCAGTGGGAGAACATTTCTGATTCCCCTTGTGGGAGAACCTCCTACTTGTCCTGGCCCACGGGTAGAAGATAGTGCCAGGGAATTACAGCAATAAACCTCCAGGTTCCTGTCAAGCTCCAAACACCCTAATGAATTATTTCTACCTTAGGACTCAAAAGAACCTCAGGTAGATTGAAAAGCACTGCTCCTTCTGCAGATGACCCAACCCATAACTGCAATAAACAGCTAGAGGAACATCTTTTGCCAAAGCTGGAGTTGGAAACTGTGGGAGCCCAGTGAGGCTATGGAGTGAGTGGGTAGGAGGGAAGGCTTTCCTGCCCTGTCTATGGGTGAGTGGCCCTGCTGTGGTCCTTGCAGGGCCTTTCTCCCTAGGTGCAGATGCCATTTGGACTGTCTCCTTCCTGGCAGGTTGCAGGATAAGCTGCTGCACCAACTGCAGCTGGAGCATGGTGTATGTTTGCCAGAAAGCCCATGAAAACACCCTTCTGAGCCAGGCTGCTCCTGCACACGTGCAGTGTTTGGAGAAGAAGGATTAAGGCCACCCTGCAGCACAGGCAGGGCAGTGGCAAGGGTTGGACTCCCAGCAGACAGCTGGGATTAACATGCTGAACCTCAGAGCTCTGCCTGACCATGGCTACTACAAATCCATCATAGAATCATTCAGATTGGAAAAGACTCTTGAGATCAAGTCCAACTATTAACCCTACTCTATCAAGTTCACCACTAAACCACATCTCTAGGCACTACATCTAAACCATCTTTAAACACATCCAGGGATGGTGACTTAACACCCTCCCTGGGCAGCCTGTTCCAACACCTGACTACTCTTTCGGTAGAAAATATGTTTCCTAATGTCCAGCATAAACCTCCTCGTGTTCTATCCTAATTACCTGTGAGAGGAGATCACCTCCTCTTGTTCTATCACTAATCACCTGTGATAAGAGACCACCACCCACCTCTCTACAATCTCCTTTCACATAATGGTAGATGGTTTCCCCTCAGCCTCCTCTTCCCCAGGCTAAACAGCCCCAGCTCCATCAGCTGCTCCTCATAAGACTTTGTGTCTGAGCCCTGAACTCACCAGCTCCATGAGGACGGTTGTGGTAGCGCAGGGGGATGGCAGAGAGCATTTAATTGCTCTGCAAGCCCTTGGAGCAGCAGGGTCAAGCTTATATATTTGGAAAGTAAAAGCACCACCAGTCTGAACACCACATAGGCAAATGAAATTGCTCTGCACACACACATGCACATAAAAGAGAGGCTGCTACTAATCTCAGCTAGGATGTCTATAAATACAAACCCCACTCTTATCAACCTCTTCTCTCACTGTAGGCAGCTTGACAGCATTAGCTCAGTACCTGCGCTATCATGACTTCCTCTAACAGAACACGAGGATCTTGTGAGACGTCTCTGTTCAAGGTTGGAGGTGAAGCTGCTGCATTAAAGGATCGCACTGAACAGGAACTAGAAGACAGCCCACGCAGGCTTTACCGAAAGAAATCAGGCAAACAACAGGGAAAACTCAGAACAGGAGCACATTAGCAAATGGCAAAGTTCACCGCAAGGTAACGTTTGAGTGCTAGCTCCAGTGGATGCAGATCTCCGTAGATACACTCCTGCAGAGAGTAGCTTGGTCTTTCACACTGCCAGGACTAGTCTGAAGACAGGAATGTCAGACAACGTAGCAAGGAGAGAGCATCTAGAGTCATAAAACCAGTCAAAGGAGTGTGATGGTCAAAGTAGGTTGAAGTTTTGTCTTTAAAAGGAGTGACATAGTTTAGTATCGTAAGCTTTGGAAACGTGCTACAGATTTGCATTTAAAGAGAGAACCTGAACCTCATTGAGTTAGTCCTGAACAGCTATTTAAATACTTCTCTTCCTACCAGAATCCACAGAGCAATTTGCCTGCCACAAGGCTACACAAGGATGGTTAACTCTGATGTTGGGTGTCCGCAAGGATTATTATGAGGTGTAATAGTGTTGTCAGGAAAGGAAGTTAAAGACAGATGTTCCTCAAGACTCATCATCACTAGTCCCAGTGATAGCTTCTCTCTTAAACTACCTAGAGACATTATGTCATGGACATTCTCCGTGTCTTCTGTTCCACATGAAAAGCCTGGGACTATCCTACTTTCTAGCTCGCTGCAAAGACAAGGTTGATTCTACACGTTATATGATCTTAACCATGATCAGACTATGCAACAAATGCGTATGAGGAGTGGTCTAGATAACTCACCATCCTCTTGGGTTGGTTGGTTTGTTTGCTTTGGGGAAAAGGACTTTATTATCTTCAGTTTATTGTCTTAGATTCTTTCCTGATCTGTGACTAAAACTTGCAGGTCTTAACATAACACAAAGCACACACCATTCTCCAAATCCGGATTAATTCATAGACTTACCACAGGCTCCTTGCAGATTGTTCCTTGCAGATTGATTAAGATGACAGAACGTTTGGAAATGCTGTCTTTTGGTTGCAGCCTTGATGATGTGATACAGGCTATAAAATGGCAACCATTAAATCTCTGCTCCTTGAGAATGCTCCCCTGACCATTCTCCTTTGAGATCACCTGGAAGAGATAAACAGAGTTGTGAGGACAGTGTGATCAAACTCTTCCAGCACCAATACTTCTAATGCTAGTTGGAATTACATTCATGCTACTATCAATTAAGCAGGTTTTGTTAATGCTCACTGTCATTTCTTAGCGCTGCCTTTCAAAACAACCTGTAATAGAAACTTCTCCTTTGCACTTATGAAATTAAAAAGTCCCTTTCCAAGCCTATGTGGTCTGTAAGGCATGGTGGGAGAGGGTTATCAGACAAATCAGAGAAATGATGGCAGGGGGTGCTGTACATTCACTTCCACAGGAGAGGCCAAGTTCTGTAAACAATTGCAGTAATAAACAAGAACCAGAAACTTCACGGAGTCCAAGCTGTGTGTTTCTGAGCAGTGACCAGCCCTCCTATGTATCTGTATGGGATCGTTACAGACGCCTTCTTCCCTTTGTTCGTAGTGACAAAGTTCAGAAGCCACTGCTAATTTTTCTCTTTCTCTGTTGTTCATCTGCAGAAAGTGTGCCAAACACCTTCAGGTCTCTGCCTGAACCTGCAGACCCAGGACCCCCCTTGCAGAACTGATCTTGGAACAAAGCACCATCCTCTCTGCTCCTATAATCAAACCCTACTAGCAAACAGCTTCAGCTTCTCCTGCCATGCACACACCTTTTACCTTTGCTTCGGCATTCTGCTTTCTCTTCCTCTAAGTTTGCCAAAGAACTACTTTGATTCAATGGGGTCTATGAGACTTCATATAGCAGGAGAGGTAATTGAGGTTCCCTCACACGTTGGCCCAGCTCAAAGGGTTCTGTTGAAGAGCGGTTGTCATTTAGTGCATGCTTAAATGAGGCACTGATACAGCTGATTATTACAACCATCTCAGCAATGGAAAAATTATCCAAACCAAAGTATCTAACACTGCTGCAGCTCCCATAACCTTAGCGTGAGCACTTCAGAACTTTTGGCCCACTGTGGTGCTGATGTCCTCACCTGTTATGAAATACTCAGATGTAGAGAAGATTAATGACTTTCCCAGCTGATGCCAGAAGTTCTGAAGCAGAGCAGGGATCTAAAAACACGTATTACAGCATAATCAGCTGGATGCAGAAAAATGAAAGCTAGTCAAAATTACAGGTTCCAGCTTTGCTGGATATTCACCTTCCTTTGCTGGCTGCAAAAGCATAGCAAGAACCACTAGCCTAGTACAACTCAGGTGTAGGCACGCCAAGCTTTTACTTCTCTGCCTCTGAAATGCACTTCCTATAAGAAGTATTACCTCAACTGGAATATTTTTACACCTCAGTTTTCAGGCATGGCTGTAACTTACCCTGTTTTCTGCCTTTTGTGCATGATATTTGCAGCAAGCACTGAGACCATTTAAGCTTATCAATGTTTCAGCTTTACCTGAAATCAGCCTCTCTTAGATCATCTTAATTGTGTCCACGTGACTCCACATTAACTTCAAAGAGAACTTCGAAGACCACACAGCTCTTACTGCAAACGTGCCAGCAGGACAAGTATAACCCCTACTAATAACATCATAGAGGCTAGACCACACAGAAGAATCCTGCAGTGCCCTTTGGGCTTAAAGATGTAGGGGGTCTGAACTACCTGCTGCTTAGACCGAGTCACACCAGCTCAAGAATCCCCTGTGCAAAGGATGTGGTGAGTTCCATGCCCATACGGATGGGTGTAGAGATGTAGATCTTCTCTGTCGATCAGATAGCCACATTAATGTTGCCCCAGCTTGCAGCACACCCTCCTCAAAGTTCCCCAACATAGGAGAGAAAGTTTAAACCCGAGTACCTCACAGGTTGCCAGTTAAGCCACTATTCTTAGCCACTTTGGTCCTGGGTGCCACTTCCCAGCAAGGTCTTGTTCAACCCCTATCATTCCACAAAGCCAGAAAATGTATTACCCCTTGGACAGCTGACTATAAGAGCACATAGAGACCATAATGACGTTCATCTTTAGAAGACTCTAACAAGTGAGCAAGGAAAGAAAAAGCCCCAATGTTGTCAGGTCACTAAGTAGTGTAGTGGAGACGAGATCTAGAGCAGCAGTTGAGCTCTGGAGCTTCACTAGCAAAGCTCATGGGCTCATGGAGAAAAACCTGTTGGAAATGGAGAACACATGAAGGGCTTTGCAGTACATATATGACAATGTTTTGCACATCATCCTTTGCAGATTCTGCATCTGAACCTTAGGTCAACAAAGATAAATTGCTGCAGCAGCAGAGGTTCAGTGCTCGAAGGCAGCAGACCGTGAATCACAGAACACTAGGGATTGGAAGGGACCTCGAAAGATCATCTTGTCCAATCCCCTTGCCACAGCAGGATCCCTTAGATTAAGTTGCACAGGAATAGGTCCAGGAGGATTTTAAACGTCTCCACAGAGGGAGACTCCACAACCTCCCCAGGCACCCTGTTCCAGTGCTCTGTCACCCTTACTGTGAAGTTCCTTCTCATATTTATGTGGACCCTCCTACGTTCTGGTGTGCCATCATTAGAGGACATTGAGAAGAGCCTGGCTCCATCTTCCTGACACTCATCCTTCACATATTTATAAACACTAATGAGGTCATTCCTCAATCTCCTTTTTTCCCCGGGGATGCCATTGGCCCTCTTGGCCACAAGAGCACAGTGCTGGCTCATGGTCATCCTGCTGTCCATCAGGACCCCCAGGTCCCTATCTCCTACGCTGCTCTCCAACAGGTCAGTCCCCAGCCTGTACTGATACCTGGGGTTGTTCTTGCCCCAATGCAAGGCTCTACACTTGCCCTTGTTATACCTCATTACATTTCTCCCTGCACAACTCTGCAGCCTGGGCTGAAATATTAGTAGGGCAAAGCATCATTCTTCTCTTTAAAAACTGCCAACAGGTGACTCGCAGTTGTCTTAAAGTGAGTCATTGCTAACAACATTTATGTGATTAGTAACAGCTAAAAGTAGTGATTGCCTGAAAGTTCACCACAGCCACTGTGTCTGGACTGTGGTTGCTGAAATTCAGCCGTAGAGCTGGGGTGGTTCGTTTTGGCAGGAGACACCAGCTATAGATACGATGGTTTTCAGTATAGTCTGGGTTTCTGGCACAGGATCTTATGGTTTGAGGTCTAACCTTCATTTCTTCATTTCCCTGGTTTCAAACAAAACTTTTCCTTATTTGAGCCTGGTATTTTATGCAGGGTGAAAGGCAGTTGGGGTGGGGGGAAAGAGAAGGTTAACATTTCTTGTAGGAAAGACTGTGGAGCAGCTCTGCTGGGGATGTCAGGGAGAAATGCTGCTTGTGACAGCTCAGGACTCAGAGGTGGATCCTCAGACACAAAGCAGTTTGCAGAAAACACAGCTGTGGTTCAGCTGTATGTTTTGTTCCCTTGGCATTACGATCTTTTCTCGCCATGTACTTATTTCACTGTCACTTTTCCCAGGTCACAGAAGCATTGTAAAACCTTAGTTTTAATCTGTTCTGGTTTAGTCTAGACCTGTTACAGCAAACATGGAATTTTTGAGATCTAGAATCACCTTTTTCCCCAATCATTTCCAAGGCCATCAAGACCTGGAGTAGGTTTTGAATGAATCACAGAATCGCCAAGGTTGGAAGAGACCTCACAGATCATCAAGTCCAACCCGTTACCACAGAGCTCAAGGCTAGACCATGGCACCAAGTGCCACGTCCAATCCTGCCAAGGTTACTTCAGCTGCTCACATACTTGCTGGTAAGGAGCCCAAAATAAACCCTGATGGTTACTAAAGCTAATTTATCTGAAAATGTTTTACAGTTGCAGCATTTATAGAACAGGTTGGTAGGTATTGACCTCTAGATTAGAGACAGCTATCTTCAGAAGTTCAAGGACTCGTTTACCCCTGCTACAAGGCACAAGCCTTCAGCTTTCCAAGACGGTGCGTTGGAAAGAAAATAGGAAAAAACCCAACCTCCCCCCGATTCTTCTGCGTTGTGAGCACAAGCTGCAGTCTGCATTTGAGTTCTTTGCCTTTGCACAGAAGCCAAACAGGGCAGACACTGCACAAGATCCCTGCCAAGACTCTGATTAAAGACCCACTTCTCTGCACCTGCCTATTATTTTACCACTATGCACCTGCAAACTGGTTTCAAGAGCCTCATTATTGTTCGCTTGTCGCTGGCCTCATTCTGACAAACTTCAGGGACAAAATGCCGTGCTTCCTTTCTAATAACCATCACAACTGTTCTGACTTGGAAGTGCCTCTTGGAATGTCTCAATTTTTTTCCCTGCTCACCAAACAGGTACTAGTGATACAGCAGGCTGCAAGTAGAGTTAATGCAATTCCTAGAAAGGAAAGTCTGCTTCAAAAAATTCAATCAAAGCAGAAAAATCCAGGAGTTTAGGTGAAAAAGGAAAGACAAAGGATAAAAAATAAGAAAATGAAAAAAAGGACTAAAACCCCAACAAAACTACAGCTAAAGACAGGGACATTTTACATTCCCAGAGCTTCTGTTTAGAAATTTATGAGTGTTTCTGCACCTGGACAAGCCTCCTCTGCAGCTTTCAGCTTTGCACAGCCCCTACATTGTGCCCCAGTCCCTAATTTCTGTCCTGTGTGAAATGTGAAGGGGACCCTGTATTGATTTGCCTCATTGCTGCTGGTGGTGCCAGTGGCCAGACTGGAGCCCTTGCTCAAGCCAGCCTGGAGATAAATTGCTGAAGTCCTTGAGATTGAGCCCTCCTTGCAGGCTCTCCTTGGCTGCTTTCCCTATCATCTCACAAGATGTACTTAGATTTTAATGTCTTTTTGCTACACTGAAGAAAGCAAAACCCGTTTTCCACTTGGACACGTGTTGCCCTGAGCAGAGGACAGCCCATGTGCGCGTGATGAATGGACACTGCTGTCGTGACTGGCTTTGATGCGTATTCCAGCTTGCTCTTCTCCCAAGGCAATACAAAGGAACATCTCTTGAAGGAAGCCTCATGAATCTGCCTAACCAGTGACCTCAGCAAAACCCCCTGCCTAGATCTCGTGTGCCAGCTGAGAAAAAGAGGCATCCTGACGCCCAAGCACAGGTTTGCACGTGGCCATGGGAAATGGTCTTACCAGTCCTCAAGTTTGCCCTGGGATGGAATCGGGTTTGTTCCCTAAGCTGTCATATCGTAGCAGCAGTCAGTCCCCCTACAAACGAACCCATGACAATCTTCCAGCGACAGGGCACTCACAGAGGATGTTGTAGCACGCACACTTCCAAAGGCACAGGAAGGAGCTAATAGTACCAAATCCTCACCAGTTATCTTGCCTGAGGGCAGAAAACCATCCCCAGAACAAACCTTTGTCCACAGCTGTGCTACAAAACAGAGGGTTTATTTAAAAAACACAACAGACAGAAGTGGAGGGTTCTGATCCAAAAGCTTTAGTCTCATTAGCTCGAGCTTCTATGTTATAAACCAAGACCAAAAAAGCAGAGCTTGGATTCGTACCATCAAAGAGAGAACGAAGTTTACCCTCGGAGTTACAAGTCACAAACCAAGTGCACGTTAATCTTTGCCCTGACACTTTTCTTCCATCCATCAGCTCTAGCATTGTGCTAGTCTAACAGTGAGGATACATCATGCCATTCATGACACATGATGATTCCCAGATGTTCAGAGCTCTGTGCTACCCAGTGGAACAAATGGGTGTTTACAGTAAAGTAAGTACCAAATTTAGCAAAACTGAAGATGAAGTTACAAGCTAATTAGTGCAAGAAAGCCTAAACCCCGTGATATATGGGAGTCCATACTTCTCGAGTTCCAGAAGTACTAATTGAGAAAGGAGCCTAACAATTCAAAAGTTTAAAAAAAAAAAGTTAAAAACATTTAAAACCCACTCAGAAAGTCACTCTGAGAGAAGCCAGAATAAATAACACCACTGCCGAGCTCTGATGTAGCTCTTCTGGTGGAGTTCCTGGGGATGAATAAAAGCGGTTCTGAGTCAGGTGCTTGTAAATATAGTCACACGTAACACCCACCGAGTCAACGAGAGAGAGCAAAAGGCTCTCAGTACAGCTCAGAGCGTCTGTGGACCTCACAAGTGACCACATGAGCTCCTAATTCAGCTTTGTGAAGGCTGTTTGCTCTTAAATTTCTCAAGTGTTGTACTGAGATGCTCCTTGAGCAGATGGAGAAGGCGGCAAATAGGCTGTGGGAGGGATTGAGAACTTGAGTCTCTCTGAATTGTACAAACAACACCTTCCAGTGGGTTGCCTTGGTGATGATGTTTCAGGGATGTTCAGGCAGGCAAAGAAAAGTAAGGGCTGTTCAAGGGCTATTCAAGCAAGGGCTATGTAGGATACAGTCCACACTAACATAAAGAGTAGAGAACGGGAAACTCTGAAACCAGACACTGCTAAACCTCAATGAGACAGGAAGTAATCCCCTGTTCAATCTTTTGTGTCCCCAAAAGCCTACAGCTCTCTAGATCTTCTGCTAAAACATCCTTCCTCTTTCAGATGTCTGGGTCAGTAGTGAATGGAAAAAAATAACACCCCCCCCCCAATCCCCACTGCTCTCCACATTCTCTTGCACTTCATGTCAAAACCAGGAGGCACGAGCAGCACATGGAGCACACAGGGGCTACCAGCAGTGGGGACCCTGAACACCCAGAAGCACTTGGCTGGAGCCAGAGGGCTGAACACCAGTGCTGGCCCTGGGTACTCTGACTATTCTCTGCTAGAGCAACAAATCCATTTTCCATAAAGCACTGTGCAAAGGCCAATTTTTAGTGTGGCTCGAAGCGCTGAAAACAGCCTGCAAAAAGCAGGTGGCAGTCTCCTCTTGTGTGCAAGCCAAAAGAGATTAAAATAGACGGGAACTGCCATTGAAAAGATGGTAGAGTAAACCTTTTCCATCTGCTAAAGTAAATCCTGGGAGTGAGTGAATTAACAGGTCTCCACTGGCAGACACTGAAATAGGCATTGCTGCTCGTTAATTAATATTAACACAAGAGCAATCGAATGCCTGTATCTCTTGCACACATTAATCAAAGCTGAAAGCTGGTTGTGCATCCTGGGCATCACTCACAAACCCCGCTGGCATGCTGCCTGTTCTCTTCTGAACGTTTACATCATATTCTCTTGCTGAAGATTGTCCCTGCTGGGAGTGCACTAGAGAAAAAGCCTTTCTTCTGCTGACATCCCAGTATTCCCTCTCCAACTCTGTAGATCACAGTATTACATAAACAGTGCAGTCTCCTCCGCTTTGAAGTCAGCCACAAGAGATGAATTCAAAATGCAAAGCCTAACCCGTTTACAGAAAGGGTTGTTGCAAAGAGAAGGTTTTCCTTCCAGAACGATTACATCTGAAGGCCATAATTAACACACCTCTGCCAGGACAAGGTGTACTGATTGCCTACACTGATGTTCAGCTAGCCAGGGCAACCCCGAAGGACCGATCCTCAGTACTGTCAACTCATCCCAAACTTCAGCCTATTGCTCAAGAGAGTGGCTCCGGTGGGTTGACTGCTACAAACACCCCAGAAAGCCAGGTGTGGAAATGTAGACTTCTCCTCCATCCAAACACAACCAGTTTAATTAAAACAGAGTGTGTCCAGCCCCATCCAGAAGGGAGAGAGTAGTTTCTCTATAAACACACACACACAAAAAGAGGCCAAATCCCCGTCTCACTTATGGTAAAGTCCATCTAGGATAACTAAACACATATAGGCACAGTCACAGCTTTTTAAACAGGTATAAATTAGTTCAGAATTGGTTTAAACATATGGAAGTTTTTAAAGCTCTCTGATGTCTTCTAAATCTCAGTTACTGATTAGGTTCTCGGTCAGCCCGAAGCAAATAATTCAGCTGCCTACTGCTTACGTGACTGTTCACGGAACAGAGCAGTCACCCAACGGGGCACGTCTAACCTGCACAACACCCAGCAGATGCGTAAACCCACAGGCTGGCAGAGGTTTGAGCACGCACATCTGAGGGGCAGCGCTGCAATAAAGCGTTAAATAAAGATGATTAGATAAATAATTAAAAAATAATCAAGATGAGCGGCTCAGGAAATTGCAGTTTTAACTTCGAGCTGAGATGAAACATCCAGAACTTCCCCCCCTCCTCTTCCCCAGAATCCAAAGTTCAGAAGAGTTTTTTTTTTAGCTTGAAATGTTGAAACGTTTTGAGTGGAAATAAACATTGTGACGTTTCCAAGTTAGAACGTATACATGTGGTTTGTCAGTAAAACGAGGTTAGAAATCACAGAAGAAGAGGTTTCCATGGGAGGTTTATCTAGTACTTCCTGCTTTTCTTGAAGAAACAGTGTCCAGGTCAAAAAGTTAAGAGGTTCTCAAAACCACTAGCGTTGCCCACTCTCCTTTTATCTCAGATCAGTTTTGATCCCAGTTTGGATTATCTCTGATTTTATACAAGCTACTTCATCTACTTTTCCAGCTGCACGGGCAGATGCAGAGATCTGGACCACCGATGACTTTTAGGCACAAGCCAGGATTAGAAGTGTAGGAAAGCACCAAAATGCAATTATGACCTTTGTATGTGTTTTCTTGAGCAAGAAGTCCAGAACAGCCAACAGTGGATTCCATGTCCGATTTGTCTTCTGTATTTAGCTCAAATGGACATCGTTGGGAGATGTTGACACCAAACATATTTAGAGCTGTGCAAATTCCAATGACTAATTCTCTTGCATGTAAAAAGACTCAGCACTTGCACAGCACCCTGACAACCATCCTGCTACCAAAATGGCTAGCAAAGGATCAGAATGAGTCAATTATTAGTGGATCAATAGTTTGTGGTTTTTCAATTGTTTTTTAAGCAGGAACAGCTCCCTTGCAGGAACCAGGGCAGAAGAGCTCAGGCAGTTGAAATATTTTAAGTCTGTGCCCTAAACTTGGAACAGAACTGCACAGTCAGAGAAATTTACCTCTCTCTTATTTCAGATTCCTATGTTTATTCACCTTCTTGACACTGGCAATAATCTGAAATGCCCAGAATACTTCTCAATATTTCTGTCCTGCCTTCAAGCACTGTAGCTGGAAAGACTGCAGTCAGAAAAATCATTTCCATCTACTCTTATGTCTTACTAGGAGCAGTAAGTTCTAAAATGCAATGCAATCCAGCTTCCTGCAAGGATCTCCTTCTTGACATAAACTCCCGTGTCTTATAGTCTTAAGGACCAGTCACCACTTAGCACCCATCAGAATGGCTGAGCAACATGAAGACATGCACTTTGTTTTTAGCAGGAAGAGAGCGTGGGAGGACAAGTAGCTGAGATACAGCATTTAATCTGTTTGATCAGGCCGTATCTTTTACATCAAAGATCCTTTGCTGAACTCATAATGAATTACTACATCAATACAACAGTAAGCTTCACGTTGCACCTTTCAGAAAATTCTCAGGTTCAACTCCTAAGGGAATTTCAATTGTTGTATAAAGCCAAAAAGAACAATAAGTGAAGTAAGTTATTTTAGGGGAGAGGATACTACATCTCATATCTCTGAAGCTTTGGTAAGTGGAAATGAATGCAACAGATGAATAGAACCTATACGATCCTGCTCTGGCAGGGGGATTGGATCTTTCGAGGTCCCTTCCAATCCCTAATGTTCTGTGAAATCCACATCTACCTCTGAGTCTGGTCCCTGGAATGGTATCTACTATATAGCACCCCGCTAGAATTGTCTGCAAAGCCTACCTGCAGGTCACTAGCAGTATTAACATCTTGGATGAGTGGAACATCAGCCCCAGCAAATGAGAGAGCTCTGCTGCATTGACATTTATACTACCTTTAAAGTGGTGTGATGAATAGTAATCTAGACCATCCTGAAAGCCTGAAGTTCCATCGTCAGCGGGTATCAGTGTAGTTTGTCAACGAGCAGTAGCCATTGAGCAGGAGACAATCTCATCTTCAAGAGCCTTGGGTTTGTACAGGAGTGGGACTGTTGATCTCCTGCAGCATCATGCACTCTAGAGCCAGGAATATAACAAAGATCTGAACTGTGGGCTCCTATATAATGTTCAAATTATCCTACTATGTGAAACCTACACGCTGTCATACTGTTCTCTCCATAGCTTGTCTCAGCCTCCTCACATCATCCACGCATTGATGAGCGAGGAAAGGAAGAGCCTACAAGGAAGAGGAGATGTGCTGTAGAGCATCAAGATAGACACAGGAGCTGGATCGTTTTTGTTTCCAGCTGTAACAGTTGGGGCCCTAAAGCTGAAGACTTTATCACTGTAATCTTTTCAGAATCAGTCTATCATTCCATATCTTCATCCTGATTGAAAGTGCCCCGACCTAATGTTCCCACAGATAGGGGAAACAAAGTTTTGTGTCACATGAAGCTGGAAGCCTTTCACTGAGAGATGGACGGCTGATTTCCTGGTCTCTTAGGTAAGCAATACAGGAAATTATACTGCAGTTCAGAGAAGTTTGAAATACAACGTCTTTTGGCAATGCTTCAACTTGAGCTAACACCACAGCAGTTATTTCTATCAACTTCAGGGTCCTAAGCCGTGGCCCGTTGCTGGAAAACATGAGATTCCGTGAACTGCTCTGGGATTTTCTCTTTGAACATTCACGGTAGATTAAGGAAATTACCTTGCCCCAGCCTCCTTGCAATGCTGCTGCCTCTTATTGCCAGTTGTTGTTACAGTAGAACTGCCTCTGTGAGAGGTCAGTCAGTATTTCCACTATAAACCCACTTTATAGCAGATTTCACGTAAGCACGCGATTTTAATTTACTCTGGACTGAACCACGGTTGTGCTTGACCTGGAAATGAATGTGTTTTACTCTGCTCTTTAAATCTTGATGCTTATTTCACAATCGGTTTCAAAGAAGTAGTCTCTGACCCACATTCTTATTGATAAGATTTCAAGGGTGGACAACCCATTTGGATAATCTTAGCCAGCGGTTGCTTGATGTAGACCCAAGCACTATTGTCTACTCACTCTGTGTTTCTGAGAAACTGCTGTTATCAAACTTTATTGCTCAATAGTGGGTGGGTCGCTCCTGAAAAAAGATAATCTGAAAGGGGAATATTACTATTGCTTGGAACAATATCAGTTTCAAAATGAAAAGTTGTGTTTCACAGTATCACAGTATTGCCAGGGTTGGAAGGGACCTAATAGATCATCAAGTCCAACCCTTTCAATACGGTGCTCAACCCGTGTACGATCCATGGAGCAGTCTGCAGGGGAGACTATGAAAATTACTTTTGCCACTGGATAGGAAACATAAAAGAACCAGAATCAAAATCCTCTGTCTATCCTCTCTCCGATGTTCTTGAGAAGTTACGGTGCTCGATAGAGTATATCTCTAGGGCAAATGAACAGACTTTCAAAATGAATAATCACCAAGGAATTGTTTGTAGAGTCCTCTCATTATTCACCCACACGTTTTCTTTCCTACTGAAGCAGTAACTCCCTGCTGTCTTTTGCCTCCCTCTGTTGGGAACAGGCCTCCTCTGCAGATAGGAAAAACCAAGTGCCATCAGGTGTCCCCGGATTCACTGGTCTGCACGCAATGGGAAGAAGCATACCCACTGTTCTTCTTTCCTGAGAACCAAGCTGGACTTCCCTTCTCCCTTTCCTCTCATACCAGAGCCAGGAAAACCCTCTCTTCCTTTATAAAGAGAAGGAGGTGCACCAGAAAATACAGGTTTAATGTCATGGAGATGTTTAAGGTCAGGCTGGATGAGGCTCCAGCCAGCCTTATCTAGGGTGGGATGTCCCTGCCCACGGCAGGGGGATTGGACTAGATGATCTTTCGAGGTCCCTTCCAA
>JAOXOE010000256.1:9160347-9184440 GCA_028565055.1 Phoeniculus purpureus | reverse complement strand
TGTCCCTGCCCACGGCAGGGGGATTGGACTAGATGATCTTTCGAGGTCCCTTCCAATCCCTAATGATTCTATGATTCTATGTATAATTCATCTAGGTAAGGTGAAGGTATTTGAAAGATGAAGAATTTAAAAATAGAGTCATTTAGACTCATAGAATGGTTTGGGTTGGAAGGGATCTTCAAAGTTCATCTAGTCCAACCACCTGCCATGGCAGGGACTTTTTCAAATAGATCACGTTGCTCAGAGCCCCATTCAATCTGACCTGGAATATTTCCAAACCTTGGACTCTCCCCACCTATCTAGGCAAACTGTGCCAGTGGTTCACCACCCTCACTCTAAAAAATATCTCCCTTAGATCTAGCCTAAATCTCCTCTTGTTTTGCGTTACGTATCGTAAAAAACTGTCACCATTTTGAAAAGGAAAAAATATATCAAAACATCTCCTGAATGACTGTGGTTCTATGACCAGACAGTTATCTGGTGAGTATTAAACAAATTGTGAGGTTTCATTCTGAACAAAGCAAAACCCTTTTCCAATGGTTATTTCATTCTTTGCCCATCCCTATTTGCAGCCGTAAGTCTCTCCACACGCACACACGTACATTTGCTCATACACCCCATGCACCTGGTACTCCATGAGGATTGACTTGGCATGGCCCCAAGAACAGTGGATTTTGAAGCCAACACCCATTACTAATGCAGAGGACAATCCCACACCTATGGCTATGCTTTCAAACAATACAAACACGCAGGAGGCATCCTCAGGACTTGGTTGTATCAGTACAATCTGATGTGTAAATTTAGACCATTGCAACTACCTTGATAGAGATCTAATGAAATTCTTGCTGTCAGAAGGACTATCTTGCTGGGGTTTGGTTGAGCTTTGTTCGGAGGAGGTTAAACTAAAGCAAAAGCCACTACGTGAATCCAGAGCCAGAAAGGCAACACAGGGGGTTGTGCCATTGTGACTGCTCATTTCACCAAATCAGGCAAGAATTCATAGAATCACAGAGTCATTCAGGTTGGAAAAGACCCTTAAGATCATCAAGTCCAACCAATAATAGAGTCATACAATGTGTTGGGCTGAAATGGACCTTTAAAAGTCATCTAGTCTAACACTCCTACAGTGAGCAGCAACATTAACTAGATCAGGTTGCTCAGAGCCCCATCAAGGTGCACCTTGAATGCTTCCCGGGATGGAGCTTCTACCTCCACTTTGGGTAACCTGTTTTATTTCCATAGCAGTTAAAAGTGACCTGCATTGTCACGTTCTTCATCTCAGACCTCAGAATTAGAAACCTGATGCTTCAAAATAGAGCCAAATGAGCTGATGTTTCTCAAGCTTCTATGAGCTGAGACCAGAGCTGCTGGCCAAAGTGAACTATAAGTTATGCTTGTGCATGAATGTGCAGACCCCCATCTTGTCTATAATGGCAGCTTCTCACTTTTGCACTCTGCATTGTCTAGAGGCAAGTTAGGTCAGATCTGGGAGTTTGCAAGTCATATCCATGCAGCACTGTGTTTAAACTCCCTTGTCTCTCAGCAGGGATTTGCATGGATTACATTAACTCAGTGATACCGTACAAATAAGACTCTAACACATTCAAATGATGAGCTGAACTCATTTGCATCTGCTAGCATCAATTCATGCAGCTTTCCTACCATAACTGATTGGTATTCAACAGGTATGACACCATGGATATGAAGGCTCACCAGGAAGAGTCACAGTACAGCCAGCCATAGTGAAGCTTATCCTGGAGAGGATAAGAGCGTGTGAAGAAATGGGACCACCAACAAGGCAGGATTGTGTGTCTCCATTCTCATTGCTGCTCTGCTGGGACAGCGGTGATAAGACACCTCGCAGAATGTGGGAAGGGTGAGAGAAGGAAGGTACATGGTGAGAGATTCACTAGAGAAAATGTCTCGACCCAGTGCACCTAAGTGTGAAAAGGCTCGCTTAGGATATCTTCATGGAGGATGAGGTCCTCAGGCTGTTACACTACACAACGCTCTCTAGTAAAACACAAGGAGAAGTGACATGTTTAGGCTTTTGGTATGCTGGGCTCAGTCAAAAACAGAGGGACAGCCCAGTAGTAAGTTGGAATTACAGCTATTTACCTTTAAGTGGGACTTGTCTCCCCTTCCTCTGACTGAAACAAACACTTTCCATTCTTCTCCCTCATCACCTCACTGAAAAGAGCATCACTGTTAGAGATAATTTTAAGATCTGTATTTCAACTTCCATTTGTCAGAGGCTTCTCCAGTCTGTATTTATTGGACAGAAAGCGCTCTTCCTCTGAAGCACATGGTGGGAAAGACTCCTAAGATATCCCGACCAAACAAGTTTGAACAGAGCCAACGAGATTTCACTATAAACTTTATCTATAGGTTAATTACGTTGCATAACTTGAAGTGATTGACAATCAGCTATAGAAGAACAAAGGATGTGTTGAACAAAAGAGGGGAACTTCTCAAGTCATATGACACAGCTCTGCTTGTTTCCCTCTCAAACTGTCAGTGTCGTACCACGACAGAAACGTGAGAAGACAGAGCTGGTCCCTGTGACATGAGCTAAGGCAGCATTACCACCTCAGCTCAGCACAATCCTTTCTGTCCCACTGCTGAGTTACTGGTGCCACTTGCCCTTTCGCCTTCTTGCACATTTGCTAAGGGTCTGACAGCAATGCTTAGTAATGCTCCATTTATTTAATAAGTCTTTTCAAATTGCTTTTATTCACCCAGAGTTACCTTGCTTTGTGTTTTTTTTATGGATGGGAACTATCTGGAAAGAAACCCTTCAGTAAAAAGAGAAACTGGCAGCTTGAGGAATGACTCCAGGACTGCTTGGGAAGGGCAGACCTGGAGAGGCTGCAATATTTATCTTGCATTACTTCAAGCGTGTTTTTATGTAACGTGACAGGTTATCACTTCTTGCCTTTGGCTACATATGGGTAGGACTGCAAACAATCAAATGCAAACCGAGAAGAGTCTACAGCAGACACACTATTGTATTGTCATAGCATCACTCCTACTCACTGGATTAGTCAAAGCACTCCCTTTGGTTTGGTTATTTGGATGAAGTAGCTGGGTGGAGATAGAGCGTGTGGGTGGATGGCTGCCTTCCAGAAGAGTAAACACTCTCCTTGGGGGACATCCCTTACGACAAGGAATTCCTCATGACATCATGGCCTGCCTGATGCTGGAGTTATGTACTGGAGCTGAAATTGCTCCCATTGCATTTATACAACACAGCCAAAATAGGATGAGCAAATCCCACAAGAATAATCAACCCAGAGGCGTGGCTGCACTCATAGCAGAACTTTTCCTTCCTTTCTCAAAGGTAAGATGTTTTTCAGAAAGGCAGCCTCTAACCCCAAGAAAAGCCAGATGCACATACTGACTGTGAGTAGCAGAGCTTTTGTGTTGTTGCTCCCATGCACAAAGCACCAAGCCAAAAGCAATGCTTTCCCTTTCAAGATCAATTAAATCACCTCTGTACAATCTCACAAAATAACCTCACTGAACCTTTAAGAAAGGATCACATAGCTTTAAATTTTGTAGTCAGACAGGCTCTAGATTTGAATCTGCCTCTGGTTTCTGGAAAAGGGCTGTCATTTCCTTATTCAGTGGAAACCAAAAAGGAATGGCAAACCTGAGTGAGATGAGTTAAGGAGCTGTTGGTCCCATCTAATTACCAAGAAGTCCAAGAGACACTTATTCAATTGCTTTGTCTTTGAAAGATGTTCACACAGAGTACAGACTGTGTCAGTATCATTATCAACAGAGAACTTCTCATCAAAGCATGACACGTTCTATAAGTCATACAGAGGGTAGCACAGAGGGAAAGGACAAGGGACTATGGCTGCACATATTCTGGGCTAGGAAAAACATATTCTGGCATGACTTTATGGGAACAATATGATGAGATCTGATGAGCAGGACATTAACTGTAAGAACCCTACCAGCAAAGTTAAAGTTTCTGTGTTGCAGAGAGGTTGTGATCAAGGAAGAAGACAGTTGAGTGAGATGTCATCACCTGGTATTAACAAAATAAAATCCCATTGTAACACGTTATTCCACGCAAAATCATGTATACTGATGATATTTCTGTGAGAAATAGTCTATAATTGAGAGAGTTACAGAAATAGGTGCTATGGCGGCATGTGTCTTGGATCTGCTCACAAGGAGCTTGATGAGACAGAACATGTCTCCTTCTTCAGAGCTCCACAAGACTCTAAGCCCAAATACAAACTCACAGTAAGACCGTGTCCAATAATAGCAGATTACAACACGTAATTATCTATATTACCCAATGGCCCAAGCCCTCATTTGTAATGAACCAACAGGTTACCAAGAAGATAAATCTCTGCTTCGGTGCTTGTGATAGTTCAAGCTCAGGGTCTCTCCCTAAGGCACGAGCGGGTCAGGTCTGACCCCTACTGTCCTCCCCCTGACACCGACCTCCCACACACCAGCCTGTCTTGTACACCTCCTCGGCGTCGCACTACACAAACCCACCTCTCACATTATTTACATTGTTTTGCACTAAGGAACACATGGCCATTCTTACAAATACTTGTAGGAGCCTCCAGGGACACACAGGAGGTGCAGACCCCATGGGGCACAATAGGAGCCCAGCCAGCCTGCTGGAAAGAAATTTGCCCTAAGCAACGCTTATTCTTAGATTAGCTGCAAACAAGAGAGTGGTATTCACATCTGAAAAGTACATATTTGGAGTGGTACATCCATTGTGAACGCTTTCCCAAGAGGCTCCCATGTGTGCCCGGTTTAGCAGTGATGTTAAGAGGGAAGGGGAAAACAAGCACTGGCGTGGGAAGGAGGTGACACCACTAAATTCCACTCTTAATCTCTGATATTTAAGCGGTTGCTTTAAACCCTGCAGCATGAGATTCTCAATTCATGGCAGCATATGTCCTTCATTTGGGTTATTCCTATTATTCTTTCGAGTGTACGGTGCCATATTCTCTGCATCAGGAGCTCCCCAGCCAATGAAGGCAGCAGAGGTGAATGGCAGTTGGAAATGAACTTTTCCTTCTTCCAGTCACGGTTCTCACTCCAATTTAATCAGTTTATTCCCTTAACTTTTTCAACCTGCTACATCATGCTCTGCTCTCCAAGGCATGCTACAGCTGCAACTCACCTACACACACTGTCACTGGCATCTTAAATCACTCTTCTGGCTCCAGGGTAGCTATAGGAGTACCAGCATGTACCAACTGTGCCTCATTAAAATTCAGCAGTGCTGGAGCAGAGCAATTGTGCAACCCCATTGTTCCTGCTGTGTGGTTGCAGGCATTCTCATAATGTCACCATGAGTTTTGCATGCTTCTCATGCACATTGAATTTTCTGTGCTGTAGGTTCAAAGTAAAGCATGTGAAATAACATTTGAAGGCTTTTGGTGCTGGTGGAATGCATTGTAGAGTTAACCTGGAGTATGTGCAGTTTTAAGACCAAAAAAATCACTTCAGGATAAAATCTCTTGGAAATTGTGTATTTTTGTCTTTGAAAATATTGGTTTTGAAAAGCTTCAGGTTAAATAAAGGTTCTTATTTTTAATCACAATAAGCACTCGAGTAGCACCTCTGGGTCCTTTTCACATGCCCTTTGTGATAAATAAAAACCAAAGTTGCAGTGCCTACCTCAGGGCTCTTACAGCCCTCTTGCCTATCTGCTGACATGCATCACACCTCTTCAGGCTAGAAGAGGGTCTTGATGATCTTGTGGGTCTCCTCCAAACTTCATGATTCTATGATCCTAAAAGACGTGAGTGACCTACGTTATGTACATCAGCCTTCAACTATCAGTAGTCAGAAGAGCTAGTGATCCCCTGAAAAATGCTTTTGTGGCAAAAATAGAGTTGAGGAAGAGATAAAAAGAGGAGAAAGGACTTGAAGGAAGCCTGACCTAGCAGAAAGAGATCCTTCCATACCCAGTTGTGCTGAATTGAGACACTGGCAGCATCAGCATTAGCAACTGGTTAAGACAATAGCAACTTCAACAACGAAGAGTGGATTTGGAACCTCGGCATTATTAGTCATCTTCCCCCTTCAGAAAGCATGGCCATGGCTTCCTTGAGGTTTCATAACATGGACTAACTGACTTGTACCTTCCTCCACTGTTTTCCTAGTGAACCTCAAACGAAACATTCATGCCTCAGTATTAGCTCAGGAGGAAGATGTCCTGAGCTATTCCAACTCCATTGTTTTTCTATTACGGCAATATTAGCAACGTCTGCTTTTATCTACACACATAAATTTGCATCTCTATTCACATCTAGGGAGGTAATGACACAAATTCCCCATTGACTTCTCACTACAAGGCTTTATTCACCCCAGTCCTTGGATTCCCTACAAAGAACTCTAACAGAGGCAACAGCTGGGGACAACTGCAATTGTTTTCTTTGGAACATGAACACGAGAAACTCAGCACACGCTATTCTGGCTCTCTTCAGTCTCCCACTGTAAAGGTAAAAGGTGCTGTGCACCAACAGCATAGTGGCTGAATGTAAAGAAACATCTAGTAGGAGGCTTGGCCCCAGCCCTGGGAAGCAGGACAGCCCTGCTCCAGGCTCCCCTCCCTCACAGACAGAATCACAGAATTGTCAGAGTTGGAAGGGACCTCAAGAGATCATCAAGAGATCATCAAGTGCAACCTCCTGCCAAAGCAGGGCTGCATCCAGGCAGGGTCAGAACATCTCCAGAGAAGGAGACTCCAGAGCCTCTCTGGGCAGCCTGTTCCAGTGCTCTGTGACTCACACTGGGAAGAAGTTCCTCCTTATTGCTAAATGAATCTTCTTGTGTTCCAGCTTGTGCCTGCTGCTCCTTGTCCTGTCACTGGGTACAACTGGGAACAGTCTGGTGCCATCCTCCCTACAGCCACCCTGCAGATACTTACAGGCTCAATGGATGAGGTTTCCTCTCATTCTTCTCAAGGCTACACAACCTCAGCTCTCCCAACTTTCCCTGCCTTATGAGGTCCCAAATCATCTCTGTTGCCCTCTACTGGACTCTTTGCTGTAGTTGCCAGTCTCTCTTGCATTGGAAAGCCAGAACCAGACACAGTACTCCAGAAGTGACCTCACCAGGGCAGAGTAGAGGAGGAGGATGATCTCTCTAAGCCTACTGGCCTCATACTTCCTAATGCATCCCGGAGTATCATTTGCCTTCTTGGCAACAAGGGCACACTGTTGGCTTATGGTCAGCTCACTGTCTGCCAGGACTCCCAGATCTTTCTCTTCAAGGGTACTCTGCACACACATACACACACCCTAGAGGGCTTCTTTGCTGTTCCCCCTCCCACTTTCTCTCTGCAGGAGAAGTAAAGAGCAAGTAAGTAAAAACCCTGTGTGATCTCAGGCAATTTAAAAATACACTCTTTGTATTACTCAGTCACAAGCTGGCAGGTCCAGCTGTTGCAGTGGAAGTGAAATAGACAGTCTAAAAGTGGTGGCTGGCACAGACGACTTAAATAGAAAACCTTGTGTTTACTGGTCCAGGATCAAGCAAACCTTGTTGGTTTAAATGCTTTCCTCTATATATTAACCTACTTCATTACACAAGGTTCTTAACCGTAGTAAGTGAAACATTACCAGTGGGAAATCCATAAAAGTTGGACCTCAGAGTGGAATGCTTTGATTTCTGCTTGCCTCCCCTCTCCCAGGAGTCAGTCAAAGAGCAAACAATCTTTTAGCTTTCCTCAAATTAATTATTTGCAAGTGTTTCCTCATCAGACTTCCCACTTCGTGCAGAGTAACTTACCTACCCCTCATGAAAAAAAGAAGTATTTAAATTCCAGAGGAAACACCTTAGCACCTTCTGCCTGTCCCAAAGAAAACAGTCCATAACCCAGTCAAATTTTTATTGAGAATAATGGTCAAGGAATTGGCTAGAAAAGCAGTTTCTGAAAATCCAGCAGCAGAACAAAACAGGAAAATGTCTGGAGTTTGCATCTACATTTTACAAACACCTGCTCTCCAGTCAGCTGTCTGCTTTCTCACCATATGAATTTGGGGCTTTACTTCATCATACTGCCTGAACCTCTCAGAAAGGAAAAAGCGGGAGGTCGTTCGCAGAGAAGAATGATAAGGATGCTCCAAATCAAATAGCTAATGAGGGGGTCTAACAGTTAGATACTAGGACAAAGGTTGGACTCGATGACCCTGGAGGTCCTTTCCAGCCATGAAGATTCTGTGATTCTGAAAGGGCCATCTGCTCTAGCACGAGCTAGCTCTGAGCTCTAGCACTTTTGAAAGTTTTGGGGCTTGTCTACGACATTAAAACCTGTGCAAATAATCAGAGTTGATATTGCACAAAGGAATTGTCTCCTTCCCTTGTGATACAGGGGAAAGTGTACGTATAAGCTTTGTCTTACTAAGGTAACCCTTGTGTACTAGCACTTCAGTATCCAGGAACTAAAACGCTCCAGAGGATGGACCTCTTCTTCGAAATGTCCTGCAATTTTTTTATCGTGCTTAGTAAAAAAGGGTTTTTTGAATGACTATTTTAAAAGCCTCATATCAACAGTGATTATTTTTCTGAAACATTTAGTGTTCATGAATCCTGTCTGCAAGCAGTGAAGGAAGACAAAAGTATCGGAGCAAGAAGCTCCTTGAATCTTATGTCACTTGGTTCTGATCCTTTACTGTGGTGCAAAGCAATTGAATGGTACCATAGACACCAATCAGTGCCATAGACACCAATCAATGCCATAGACACCAATCAGTGCCATAGACACCAATCAGTGCCATAGACACCATTCAATGCCATAGACACCATTCAGTGCCATAGACACCATTCAGTGCCGTAGACACCATTCAGTGCCGTAGACACCATTCAGTGCCATAGACACCATTCAGTGCCATAGACACCAATCAGTGCCATAGATAAGAGTTTCTCTTTAGAGGTCAGGGAGGTACCATATGTTTTACCTGCAGCAGGTGCTGGCTTCTATTTTGAGCTGCATCTGCCAGGTTGGATTCAGATACTCAGAAATTTTTGGAAGGATGAAGATCATTAGTGGTAGGGATATCAGAGAGAGGCACAAAGATGAAGATATCAGAGGTGGCTACCTCTAACCACATATGATTCTAGGCAATTCCTCACTGTGAACTAAAGCCTAGAGCCAAGGTCCACATATGTGGGATCCGAGCAGTCATGTTTGGGTTCTTAAATGATACAACCTGTATCAGGGCAGTCCTGAAAGTTGGCTCGTTAACCCTGCTGGAAAACATAGCTCTAACTTGTGCTGCATGAAACCAGCTCACAGCACCGTTCCAGGTGGATGAATCACCTTAACTGACATTAGCTGGAGAATAAATACACTTCCACTGTTGGCTTAACCACTGAAGGAACTTGTTGTTTAATAGTAAGATGAGTAAGGGATTGGCTCTGGTTTATTCCTCCTCCTCTAGAGAGAATGCAGATTTTTAAATAGAGTGGTGGTAGATACTGAATCTTGCTTTTTTCCTTAGACTTCTTTTGGTTTTTCATGGAGGATCAGTCAAACGATCCTGCAGAGCCAGTGTTTCAGTCTGGCAATAGTTTCAGTTGCTGCATCCTAATGAAAGGCAATATAAATAACTGGGATTGTGCTAAAACTGCACTCACAACTTTGCCTGTAATCCAGAGTTCTTCAAAAGCTGACTGAGGAGACAGCCGAAGGCTTTGTCGTATTGCCTCTCCCTAGCCCCACGTGGAAGGTGCTTTCCACAGATATCAAAGATCACACACACACAGAATTACCAAGACCTCATAGATCATCAAGCCCAACCCGTTACCACAGAGCTCAAGGCTAAACCATGCGTATCTCTGTCTTGCTTTGACATTTCATGTCTTGGAGTCAAAGAAAGAACAAAAACCTAGCCAAGCCACTGCCCCATAAGATTTGTTGGTCACAAGAGCTGCTGTACTTCACAGGAGATCCATAGAGTCAGCTGCAAGTGCTGCTCTTGGCTTGGGACTACACCACAGTGACCCTGTGTCCCTCCAAAGCCAAGCTCCTGCCCTACATCTTCTGCAATACCACATGCTACCGTCCTGTGTTCTCCAAAGAAAATGCTCAGAAACTCTCTACGGTCATTTCAGAATTAAAATTTTATGACCAAATTTCTCTCCTAAAGCAAAATTTGATAAATCAAACTCTTGCAGCAACACGACTTTCAACAGAGAAACAAAAACCCAAACCAACCACCGCTTCATCTTTGGCAGACTGGTACAGAGTTTGGGATAGTCCCTCAAAATTTGAGCTGGGGGGGTTGGTGTCTTTTATTTCCAATTAAAATGTTCCTTTTTCAAGAAAGGCCAACGACAATTCAGACTAGGATTGTGAGAATCATATCTGAGATTTCCAGTCCATCTTATCCCTAAGAGCAAAAAATGTGGCAATCAGTCTCCCTGGAGTTTGGGATTTTGGAGGGCTTTTTGAAATCGTGTGTAGGACCAGAAACAACAGATTGAGCAGCAACAAGAAGAGGAGAGAAGAAGGGAGAGCTAAAAAAATAAAATGAAAAAAGGCTTTTAAAATCCCTCCAGTTCTGGTTGCTGGGAATTGTGGCAGACAAGGGCTTTTCAGAGCAAGTGCACCTCTCCAAGTTGGTCCCCACCGCCTCACCCCACCTGTGTTTTCTCCTCTGATCCCTGTCAGCCCTCTACTTTCCTCCTCCACTCAAGAAAGCAGTTGTGCTTTGGTTTGAGGTTTCTTTTGTTTGCTTTTTTGGTAAGAAAACTCATCCCTTAAAATCCAGGGGTTTTATATGTTAAAACCTTTTTCCACAGCACACAGGTGTGCTTTCTCACTCACGTACAAGCCCTACACCAAGTGGAATCGCCTAGAATGTCCTGATGTTTCTTTTCTCAGCATTCCAGCTGCGAGGTCTCTCCAACATTCACAACGGCTTTCGAACCACATATTTTCAGGACTGAATTTGCAGAGAGTTCCAAGAAGGGTAAATCCTCTTGGCTCTGGCAGAACAGCTAAGGGCTCCACACATTTTTGGCAATGCAGAAATCACTCTAATGGCCAGCTGCAGCACTGAACCTGCCGTTTGTGGGGCGGATGAAGAGTTGGGTGTTATTTAGTCTGGAGGAGAGGAAGCTGAAGAGTGAGTGTGACAAAAAGTCTCACAATGCATAGAGATTTCCAAGAAAAGAGGAAAGTCAGCAGGAGAGGAAAGAGGAGGAACCAGCATAAGCTCCAGCAAAGACAGTTTGGGTCAGAGATTAGAAAAACATTTCAGGAACAGCCATGGAATACTGGACTAGGCAGCCGGGGAGGGCAGAATCTCCTTCACTGAAACTGTGCAGGCAACGTTTAGGTAAATACTACTTCAACAGGCAACCCATAAATGTGGAAAGTTTTAAAGAGCATGTTAAGGCATGGCTTACCTGCACCTGTTTCATCCAGCTCAATGATCTCCAGCTCTCTGTTTCCGTGACTCTCTGATTTATATGGCAGAGGTAAATGCTTAGCCAACAGACGTACCCACACATCCCTGCTTGAGGCACTGCAGACACACATGCACACACAAAGACTATGAAGGAGCTTCAAGGAGCTCAGTGGACATAGCCGTTAAGAAGGCCAATGGAAAACAAGAATGAAGACCTGGTCAAGTCTGGAGCTGTTCAAGGCAGGATTGGATGTGGCACTTGGTGCCATGGTCTAGCCTTGAGCTCTGTGGTAACGGGTTGGACTTGATGATCTATGAGGTCTCTTCCAGCCTTGGTAATATGGTGATTCTGTGTGATTCTGTGAAGTCTTTGTGTAGAGAAGAAATTAGCAGCAGAAAGACAATCATCAGCTCTTGGATCTTATCGTCCAGTAGCCCAGCCTTTGGGTCACTCATTTCCCATCAGCTGGCTGTAATAGACTCATCAAAAAATATATCATACTCCTGTTATAATCCTCCTCCTGATGTTCTTTTGCTTAACATAAGCATAGCTACTTGATGGCTAGAACACAATCCGTTGCATCCTGCTCAGCGTGAATGAGATTTTATATTTGCATTTAATAGTTTCTTCTATCATAGACCTCCCTGTGCTACTGTAAAAAACACAGCCTCTAATCCCCTATTAACTGTATTTAGCAAACCCCAAGTGTTTCCTCCATTTGTAATCTGTCTGGGCTTCGTCCCCGCAGCAAATTTCAGGTGGCTGTGCTCTAAACATTAACTGCAGTCTGGAGCAATTTGAATTACAAACCAAACAGCTGTAAATGGAATCCTAAAGTGCTGTCAGAGCTCAGTCTGGGAACATGGCTTTGTTCTCCTGAGTCTGCAAACCTACCCTTGCACTGCTCCTCAGGCAGTCAAAGAAAGGGCCGTTATTACTCACAGAGAGGAAGTGCAGGTGTTACATTAAAAGACTGCAAAGGGAGCCATTTGGAACCAACAATATAGATTTATTAGTCATAAATTTTTTAAATTTCCTTGTGCTTTGTGATTAAAAACACATCATACTTTGATTTCCTAACTACCTCCTGTGTTCTGCTCCCAGATTTTTGACAGCCAGTTAATGACAGAGTTTTGAACTCCCTTGCCAAAGTCTACAGTGCAAGTGTTTTCTGTGTCGCAGCTAAGGAAAGAATCCAGCCACAAAGACAACCCTTTTCTAAAACTGAAACAGTTAAAACATTATGTAGGGTTCAATTACTCATATCCTCCAACATTACAGAATAAAGAACCATCATCTGTTATGCAGGACTCATCCTGGTGCTTCGGTCTTCAAAACAGCCCAAGCACCAAATTGAAGCTGGGGTGAGCACTTCATTCACAGCGAAGACTTAGAGGAAACCTATGGGAGTTGGAGAAGGCACGTGGTTATAGCCACACAGATGGCATTTTGTAGACTGCTTTTAAGGGAGGTGATCAGGAAGACCTTTAAGTAACTAGACCTAAGAGATGTTCTGGGTTACAATTATAGGGAACAAATCAGCTGTTGTTCTTACTTTGTGAGAAGTAGCCCAGCCTTATAAATCTGTAAGAGCTGCTTATAGATTGATACGATCGATCACTGAACATCTGGGTCTCAGAAATGCATCACAGCAATTATGATAGTTACTAGTTGTATATTGCGGGCTGAAATCCATGGGATTTCATGCACTGGAGCTCAAGCATGTGCTCCAATAACCTTCTGAACCAGAGATCGATCACAACAAAAGGACAAGCATGTGCTAAGACAAACTGCTGAACAATATTCTCAACTACTGTCCTGGACAAGGGGTAGTAAGAATTTACCAGCAGGTCCAAAGTGTCTTTGAAGTACTTGTTCTTTTACAGGTTTATGTTACGCACTAGTCACTCTGTCTTTTTACAGAACAGGAAATATTTTCTGCAGAAAAGAGGGAGAAATACAGTGACCCTCTTTGAAGAGTCCTCCTCTTCCCTTCTCAGCTCTAAGATTACACCCATATGCTGCCTGCTTCCAGACTACCGTTTGTTTTCTCAAAGGCATCCTACAGCATTTAAGTAACTCTGCATCTGAAGGCTGCTAACCGTGAGGGATTTTCCACAGCTGCACCAGGAGTGACTTAGAGAGACTTCTCTAACCACACTGCTTGTGACCAAAATCAAAAGAAAGAAGTTTGATTTCATTCAAGATACACACAGTTAAAACAAACCTGTGTTCTCCAGAAGTCCACACCGTAAGGACATCTAATAAATAAATAAATCCTATCTGAACTGCTTTATTCTATTGGCTTCCTCATACAAAGCATGGGTAGTGACTGGATTGCTCTTGAGGGCTGGAAGCCAGAGCTTTCATCCACAGCTTGCTTCTTTGTACCTTCAAAACACTTACAATGGTCCTCCTCAATGGAGGAAGACTTCTCCAAAACTGCTCTTTGTTAAATTTGACTGAAGACAGTTTTATTTCACTATGTAGGGTAAGACTTCTCTAAGAGAAATGTTCCATTTCCTTCTCAAGCTAGCTTCACAACGTTGGGGAAGAACAGATACTCAGGTCTGATGCTGCGTGGGTGGAAACACAGCCATGCTATAAAACTGGAAAACATGTCACACGCTTTCTGTCTCAAACCACTGTCCAACAGTGAAGGAAGTCTTTGCAACGTTTCAGAGTCAGCAAACCAAGTCACAGGAGCTGCCCTGTGTCTTCATAGAATCACACAATCGTAAAGGTTGGAAGAGGTCTCCAAGATCATCAAGTCCAATCATTAATCCAAAGGCCACTATGCTCACTAAACCGTGTTCCCCAGTGCTGTATTTGCACCTTCTTTTGAACATCTCCAGGGATGGTGACTCCACCACTTCCCTGGCCAGCCTGATCCAAGACCTGATGACCTTTTCAATGAAGTGGTTTTTCCTGATGTCCATTCTAAACACCCCCTGGCACAACTTGAGGCCATTTCCTCTCACTTCATTGCAGTGACTTGGGAGAGGAGACTGACACCCACATCTCTATAACCTCCTCTCAGGGAGTTGTAACCAAAATAAGGTATTGCCTCAAACTCCTTCAGCTCAGTAGCCCTAGTTCTCTCAGCCACTCCTCACAAGGCTTGTTCTCCAGACCAAGCCAATCTTGTTCTTGTTTGGACACACTCCAGCACCTCAATGTCCTTCTTGTATTGAGGTGCCCCAAACTGAACATAATATTTCTGGTGAGGCCTCACTGGTGCCACTTACAGGGGAACGGTTACTTCTCTGCTCCTGCTGGCCATGCTATATCTGATGCAGGCCAGGATGCCATTTGCCTTTCTGGCCACCTGGGCACACTACTGGCTCACGTTCAGTTGCTGTCAATAAGCACTCTCAGGTCCTTTTCCACCCAGCAGTTCTCCAGCCACGCTTTCCAAGCCTGTAGCATCGCAAGGGGTTGCTGTGACAAGAAGTGCAGGACTCGGCACTTGGCCTTATGAAATCTCGTACAGTTGATCTTGGTCCATCGATTGAGCCTGTCCAGACAGAGCCTTTCTACTCTACACCTGCCCAATGTGGTGTCATTTGCAAAACTGCTGAGGATGCACTCAGTCCTCTCATGTAGATCATGATAAAGATGTTAAACATGACTAGCCCAAATACTGACCCCTGGGGAGCATCACTTGGAACTGGAAACCAGCCAGATTTAACTCAGTTTAACTCCATCCAACACAAGTCTGTGGGCTCAGCCAGGAAGCCAGGGGTTTTACCTAGTAAAGGATCCTCCTGTCTGAGCCAGCATTCCCTAGGAAGGGTGTTGAATGTTTACAGCATTTTTCTATACAATCAAAACATTCCCTAACACAGAGATGTAACCAAACACCTCCCCTTCCTTGCCTACACTGTCTGAAGAGCTTGTAGCCTTCCATTGCAGGGCTCCAGTCATGAGAGCCACTCCACTACGTTTCACTGATGGCAACTAGGTCATAGTTATCCTGTTGCACTAAGGTTTCCTGCTTATTACCCATGCTACATGCACTAGTGAAGATGCACTTGAGCTGAGTTGTCAATTTAAGTGTGAAAGACTGAATGCCATCCCCAGGTTCACTTCTACTGAGCCTGGTTTCATCCCCTTCCCCTTCATATCTTGTTTAACTATTGGTCTTTTGCTTGCACGTTCAAGCACATGAATGATAGGGTGGGGAGCAGCCTCCTGCCTTGCAGCTCAGCACACTCAATAAGGTACATGGTTGTCACCTTTCATGCCTGTCTTGGTGAGGATCCCACAGGGTAGCATTTGGATTAACTTACTCCTGTAGAAATCAGTAGGGAAGCTCACGGCAGTGAAGCTGGACGCACCTGAAAACAGCCCTTAGTCCTAGCACACCTGAAATGGTCAATGTTGGAAAACCCACACGGGGCTTCTCAACAGAGAAGTTCATCTGTTCAACTGGATTAACTTGCTTTGGTAAGAACTGCCCAGAGGCTATAGACCAGAGGGAAATGTTGTATTGTCACATATGAACGTAGAGAGGAAAAGAGGACTGTGCTATACCTTGGTGGTGAAGGTTTACTTAGGCAGTCAAGCTGAATGCCCTTGTACTCTACCCTGCATGGGGTAACTGGGACTTGGAGTGTTTGGGCAGGGCACACACAACCAACAAAGAATGCTGGAAAAAGGTGTCAGTCTCTCGCAGCGCAACGCAGCACCGTGGAAAAACAAAGGTACAAGGACGTTCCCACAGTCATGCCCCTCAAACAAGGGCTAGGCACAACATAGCTCTGTACTTTCATAAAGACTTTGGCCTGGTTGCATCTTTGACCTCCCTTAAGAGGCCGTTAGCTAGTGGTCTGTAAACAAAAATTGCTTCAGAAAAAGCAAACATAACTCAAAGTGCTGCTGTCAGATGGAACAATGCTGATTTTCTCCCAGTGCTTACTCCCAGTGACTACGGCTCAGACACTGTCTGCATTGTGACTAAACAATAAACTAATAGTGGGAAACTTGATTAATACCTACTTATGTCAGTCATGCCCCTCTTCACCATCCTGCTTGACCATCCCTGTGGTTACTGATACCAGCACATTCATCAAGCCCATACTGAATCCCACCGCTGAGGAGCTGTGACCACAGTGCTGCCCAATATTTCTGCTTCAAGCTACCTTTCCTGTTGTACAATCAAGGTGTACAGTGATACTTGGAGGCACCTCCGTTTTTACCTCTTCCCTGTGGCTTCTGTGTTACAATTAGTCTAATTTCTACTGACCTGGCAAGAAGACGCTTTCCATGTTATTTGGCAGCAAGGTATTGAGGCAAAGCGTTGGCTGCTACACGCCAAGAACTGGATTTTCTCAGCTTGGCTCCAGGTGCTAACAACAGGATGCAGTGTGACCACTGACACCAAAAAGCTCTAGAGTGAGAAGCTGTATTTTTAAATCATGGAAATAATAAGTTAAAGAAGGGTTTTCATCCTAGATTATTCCGGTTGTTTTAGGTCTTGGCATCGCAGCTAATCCCTAGACTCATGCTGGTTTTGCTATAATTCAAAGTGTTTTGTAATTATTTCATAACCCATTATCCAGGTCAATTATTTTTAACTTTGGCCCGAGTGTGAATGAGGACATTTTGCAGTGAAAGGTCCCAGCTGCAACCAGAGACTTGGGGTACCAGAACCAGGATAAGATACAGCCCTTCCTTGGACACTAGTGCAGGGCCAGGGGGAAGTTGCCTCTGTGCCCTCGGTACCGTGTTTCTCAAACATCATGAACTTACTACCTACGTTCAAACTGAAAAAACCCAAAACTGTCAGCCCAAACTTTTGATTTAGTCTCTCTTGCTTGATTAAATAAGGTGTAAACAATATTTGCTGGGAGCATTATGAATAGCATTTGCTGGGAGCAGAATTTGCGATACTGGTGAGATCGCGCCTCGAATGCTGAGTCCAGTCTAGGGCACCACAGTACAAGAAAGACATGGAGGTGTTGGAGCAAGTACAGAGAAGGGTAACAAAGCTGGTTAAGGGACTGGAGAACATGTCTTGAGAGGAGAAGCTGAGGGAGTTTGGATTGTTTAGCCTGAAGAAGAGGAGGCTGAGAGGAAACCTTACTGCCCCTTACAGCTAGACGTTACAGGGAGGCCGGTGTTGGCCTCATCTCCCAAATAAGTGATGACAAGACAAGAAGAAATGGTCACAAGTTGCACCAGGGGAAGTTCAGACTGGAAATTAGGAAAAATTTACTCAGTGAAGAAGTAGTTAAACATTGGAAGAGGCTGCCCAGGGACGTGGTGGAGCCGCCAACCCTGGAAGTGTTCAAAAAGCAAGTAGATGTTGCTTTTGGGGACATGGTGTAATGGTCGTGGAGGTGTTGGGTTGAAGGTTGGACTTAGATGTCCTTTACAACCTTAATGATTCTGTGATCCCATTCTCTAAATGTCTAATTCTTTGTCCCTGGGACATGTGCTTGAGAGGCTGTCTTTCATATTCATGTCCAAACAGAATCGATTCCAAAATGGATTTCTTTCTACTCCTGTGCACTAGGGATTCTACTACTGCTACTAGGGATTTCAGGTCATGGGAGGCTGTAAAAATACTTCCTTCAGTTTCAGTCCACAGTGCTTTTGAATTCCCAAATTCTCTTCACAATTCAGATTCAAACAAATACCGAACCTAATAAGACGACCTCAATCACACAAAAGTAAAACTAGCACAGCTGAATTTTACATCATTTACTTGCACCACCACCAAAGAAAAGCCCATGTTCACCTAAATATTTCTTGAGAACCTTAACAGAGCAAGCACTACAGTTGGTCAGTTGAATGTTGAGGACAAACATGAGTTCTTAGAATCATAAGATCATTAAGATTGGAAGAAACCTCCAAGATCATCAAGTCCAATCATCAACCCAACACCACCATGGTCACTAAACCATATTCCCTAGTGCCATATTTACATGTTTTTGAACCCCTCCAGGGATGGTGATTCCACCACCTCCCTGGGCAGCCTTTTCCATTACCTGACCACTCTTTCAATGAGGAAATTTTTCCTCATGTCCAATCTAAACCTCCACGGCACAACTTGAGGCCATTTCCTCTCACCCTATTGCAGTGACTTGGGAGAAGAGATCAACACCTACCTCTCTACAACCTCTTTTTAGGTATCTATCTCTAAAGAACTATAAGGTCTCCCCTCAGCCTCTTTTTCTCCAGACCTAAACACCACCAGTTCCCTTGGCCACTCCTCGTAAGGCCTGTCCTCCAGACCCTTCACCAGCTTCATTGGTCTTCTTTGGACAAACTCCAGCACCACAATGTCCTTCTTGTGTTGAGATGCCCCGAACTGAACAGAATATTTGAGGTGAGACCTCACTAGTGCTGAGTACTCGGGTGGGTTTTGCTTAGCTTGCATTCTGCTATTACCATTTTACCAAAATTCTTGTGTTATTTTTTCATCAAACCTGAAGAGAACCCATTAGATCAGAAGTACTTCTAGTGAGATACCAGACCTTTAAACCACAGGTTTACTCCATACTCAATTGGCAACAACTGCATTCAAAAACCAGTTCTCAGAGAGAAAAAATCCCCCTACATTTTCACAGCCATGTTCTCCTTATATAAAAACATCGTCCTCCACGTACTGTGACTGTGAGTCAGGACAGAGAAGACTCTCTGGAGAGAAGTGGGGAAAAGGGAAGTAGGTGAAGAGGCAAATCAAGTGCGAATTTTCCTCCATACACACCTCTCTGCATGCCAGGAAGCTAAAATAGCTGAGCTGATGCAGTCTGGCAGCTAATGGCAACGTTTACTGAGTTAAAGCAAAAACAGAGTCCCAGAGGATTTTTCCAAAATCTCCCTTTGCCACCACATTAAAGCTGCACCACCGGTTCCAGCACAGAACCAGCATACGCTATGGTTCAGCATCAATCCATTACCCCTGATAACTAGTTAATATTTCAACTGATGATTAGTTCATTGCAGTCCTTCAGTTAAAGACTATAAAACGTTTCAAATAAGTGAAACTGGCAGGGTTTACAAGACATTGCCATCTGGGCAGCAGATCTAGAGCTTTGTATATTTAGCACATTATGGAGATTTAAAATCTGCCCTGGTGGTGCAGCCACCCTGCTGCAGAAACAGACAGGGAACACGACCAGAGGGGCAGAAGGAGTGTGTGAAGAGAAGAGTAGTGCTTTGGATTTAGAAGGTTTTGGCACTGGCTTCAAGGTCTGTGACAAATTTATTAGAAGTATTTTATTAACCACATTAACGGTGTTGCTGAGTGAACTATTGATTTATTTAGGTTCTCTCCACCAAGTTTTCAAAGGTAAGTTCAGCTACGAAGTACAATAAAACCTCAATAAATAAATTACTTGTGTCAGAAATGGGGGAGGGAACGAGGAAGCTGTCAGGGAGCAGGTGCTGATGTTCAGAAAAATAAGATTAATTGCTACAAAACGTTACCAAATAGAAAAGGAGCCCTTAATTCACCTGGAAAATGGGCACACTAAACCTTGTGGAATGAACACTGTGACCTAACAATTAAAAGAATAACACGAATAGCTCTCTGATTCCAGGTGAACGTTTATAAAATAGGATGCAATCACTGCAGGGACTCTTGAACTCTTTACGAGACCACCCTCATGCCCAGCCAGAAGTATCAGAAGGCTGGTAAACAAATTGTGTATTTGGGTCAGGAAAAGGCTGAGAGGGGATCTTAGGAACATCTATAAATATCTGAGAGTCAAGAGGAAGGCACCAGTCTCTTTGCAGTGGGACTAAGTAATAGGACAAGAAATAAAGGGGGTAAGCTAGAACAACCTCAACATGAGGGGAAGCTTCTTTAATGCAATGGAGCACTGAAACCATCTGTCCAGAGAGGTTGTGGGGTCTTTTCTCTGAAGAATTTCAAAACCCACCTGGATGCAGCCCTGTGTGACCTGTCCTAGATGATCCTGCTTTTGGCTTGGGGGCTGGACTAAATGATCTTTAGAGGTGCCTTCACACCCCTAACATTCTGTGATCAACCTGCTCCCATCAAAAATCAGTAATCCTACCGTCATTTTTTCTGTAGCACCTTATTCTGGAAAATTTTAGGAACAATAAGACTTGTGGTCCAGGAAAAGCAGAAGTATTCTGGGAAGCTCTCACTTCCAAATATAGCCATATTGCATCCAGATTCTCTTATGTTAAGAACAGCAATAAAACTCTGCTATGGAATCTGGATGGCACTTCTTCCTGCTGAGATGGTTCTCCCTGCCCCTCTGTGCAGCCCTTCCCCAGATGGTTTACAAGGGCTGCACCACTATTAAGAAGCCAAGGTGGCCAAAACCCCAGGCTCACAAAAGGTCCTGACTCACAACTCTTTACAGTCTTCTGGATAACACCAGAAGGGGCCACTGACCACTTTCAATAAGCATTATGGATCAAAGCTGGCTTGTCTTTTTAGATAGGGAAGAGTTAGCTTCACAGGCACAGGTGTTTGATGGATCACTTGTATCCAAAGCCAAAGAGAGTCCTTAGTCTTTTTAATTTCCTAGCACAGCCTGGCAAGTATGGGATGAGAAGCAAAATTGTTATCTCCCATTCAGAAGTGTGGAATTAAGGGATAAGATAGATATTTTATGCATTTAAATGTATTTAAGTGGTGTAAAGAGACAAGACTTTTTCAAGGGCTTTCAGGAGCATTCCTTCATGTTTGTATGAGGGCTGGGACTCTAAATCACTGCTGAGGAGTCCATGGAGTCACATATGCTTCACAAATAGTCTGGTCCTAAGTTATACCAGGATCCAGGTGAGAATCAGGAATGAATTCAGCTCCATCAAAGCCAAGTATGGTACTTAAAATCAGCTTCCCTATTCCTAAGACTAGATCCTCCTTTCTACCCTGACTTCAGCATAGAAACACTTCAAAACTCTGGAGCTCTTTGCAGCTCCTCGCTGGGGATGCTTCCTGGTTCAACATCAGCAGAGTCAATGGCAAGTCTTGGCACACACCAGACTTCCTTCAAACTTTGCAGATGAAATTCTTAGCTCATAGAAGCTTTGCCTTCACCTGTTCTGGTGCCAGCATTTCACTATTCCTATTTTACCCCCAAAACATAGGCTGCGCCTCCAGAAATGTTTAAAACAAACCCAAAACACACAGTAGAACAGCAGCAGCCACCAAGAAGTTTGACATTACACATCCCATAGTGAGGGGTCTGGCAGTAAGAGCTGGTGTTAACTGCAGGACTGCAGAGGGTCTACTTAACAGCAGCTACTTAGCCTGGCACTTCATGCAAAGAGCTACTTCTGGCACGGATGCTGGAAAAATGTATTTGCCAATTAAAATAATCCAGGCAGGTCCTTTATGCCCAAGCAGAGCTAAGGAAAACAACACCTAACATCTTCCTCAAAGAACCACAACACCAGAAAATATTCCTGACATCTGGGATACTCAAGGAAAATCTCCCACCCAGTGGAACTCGACACCAAAACAGCCATTGAGTCAAAAGGGCCAGGATTTCACTTTCAGATTTCACAAATAGACTTAGCCTCCTGCGGCTCAGGATGAAGGACAGGGACAGCCAAGTAGGCAGCACAATCCGTTCCTGAATTAGAAGAATAGGCCAAATTCAACAACAGTTTAAGCCCTGCAAAGGCTTGCTTACATCAGGCCTGGACTAAACCCAACGCCTTGTTCTGCTCTCGTGTTGAGCAACAGCTGCTCTCGGATTTGTGATTCTCATTCACAGCAGGGCTGCCGTACAGAGCAGAGTTCTTCTAGCTGACATTTAATCCAGGGGTACAGAGCTGATAGGATGCCAGGTTAAGAGGGCTTGGAAAACAAGAGAAATGATCAGAAAACCTGTACCCAAGAAAAATCTTTATCAAGTGACTATTTTTCCATAGATGAGCGCTAGGAGGTTTTCTGTGGGAGCTGTGTTTCCTCTAGCATATTGAAACTATCGCTTCTGGAATCATTGTTCTCTGGTGGTCTACTTAATGAGGTGACTCTGCAGATGACATCCTAAAGCACAGCGTTCCCATGGTGCCAAACCACCGTTTGGGTCATCATTTCCCAGGATGCTGACTCACTTCCTCTGCCACTGTCATCCTGCATGCTAGCACACTGGGTCATGCAGGCTCCACAGCACCTCACTTTTAGAGCAGCCACTCAATACACAGAACACCCAAAAATGTGCAAGATGGTCCACACTTGGTTTTACCTTCCCAGCATATGAAAGCACAGAAAAAATGTGTCCTACACAGATTCTGCTGTCAGAAACAAACCATTGTGTGGAAAAAAAAACAAAACAAAAAAGTGCCAAATTCATCTGCAGCCAGAGACTCCCAGTGAGAATCTGCTCAGCAGAGTGTGCAGCTGGCCCAAACCAACCAAATCCATGGGATCACTTCAGATTTTGTGGTTAGGGTCAGGGTGAGACTCTAGCTTGCCCTCTCTAACTCAGTTAAAACAGAAGTGGTCTTGCCTATATCAGAGAGTAAGTATTAGCTGGATCACATAAAACTACACTGGAATGTTAGATGCAGCTAAGATTAATGAAGATTAAGAAAAGGTTGATGAGAAGAGAGTTAGATGAAAAAGTGAATTAAGTGACTAAGAAAGCTCTCTCTTTTTTGGAGAAGAGCTAATTAAATTATTGGATGGTATCTGCTCTACAGAGTAGAGTGCACAGAAACAATGGGCTCAGGAAAAAACCTGCAGGTGCGTTATGGATATGTTTAAATAATAGTCCTGAAATAACTCTCACAGATTAATAACAAACTTCCTGGCTGTAGTGGTGTTATGTGTCCTACATCATGCAGACAAATTATGCTGAAGATTTTTTCCTACTACAAGATAAAAATACTTGATTCTGGCTTTTTCTGCCTTGTCTTTAGGGATCAGCCAAGATGATTTGTGTGCTGGACAAAGGGATGCCAGCGACGGCACTTACCGTGGTGATATTTTTTATTATGCTTGGAATGTCAACAGGAAGGGCAGTCTTGTGCAATGTGCCTTTATTTCCCAGCTTGAAAGCAGCATCTCTGTACCAGACATGGACTGTACTCCCAGCATCTGCCTCCATTAGTCAGAGACTGACTAACGCTCCTGTTTTCTCTAGATAATCTGTTTCAACTGCATGAAACTATCAGGCTGGAGAGGTGGGCACAAGCCAACCTGATGGGGTTCAACAAGACCAAGTGTAAGGTCCTGCATCTGAGTCGAGGCAATCCTAAGCACAACTACAGGTTGGTCAGTGACTGGCTGGAGAGTAGCCCTGAGGAGAGGGACTTGGGGGTGCTTGTGGAAGAGAAGCGCAACATGAGCCAGCAGCGTGCACTTGTGGCCCAGGGGGCAAACCGGATCCTGGGCTGCATCAGGAGAGGTGTGGCCATCAGGCCAAGGGAGGTGATTCTCCCCATCCACTCCGCTCTGGTGAGACCCCCACCTGGAGTTCTGGAGCCCTTATTACAAGAAGAATGTGGACATACTGAAGCGAGTCCAGAGGAGGGCCACGAAGATGATCAGTGGGGTGGAGCACCTCTCCTATGAAGACAGACTGAGGGAGTTTTGGCTGTTCAGTGTGGAGAAGAGGAGGCTCCGAGGTGGCCTTCTTGTCGCCTTCCAGTATCTGAGAGGAGCGTCCAAAAAGGCTGGGGAGGGACTATTTAGGATGGCGGGTAGCGACAGGACTAGGGGCAATGGAGCAAAGCTGGAGCTGG
>JAOXOE010000256.1:9122356-9160247 GCA_028565055.1 Phoeniculus purpureus | reverse complement strand
GTGTTCCAGCTCACACCCACTGCCCCTTGTCCTATCACTAGATGACACTGAGCAGAGCCTGGCTCCATCCTCCTGACGCTCACCCTTCACATGTTTATAGACATTAATGAAGTACACCTTTGTACTGCAGAATCCAATCCACTGATCTTCACGTGCAATTTAAATTGCTCAAATTGATATAATTTTGCTTAATTCAGAATTTTCAGGACAGCACCATGTAAAAATGTAAGATATTGAAAAAGCATGACAATATTATTTACAACATGGAAAAAACCACTGAGAGCTCCTTTTCTAGATTTATGTGGGTTGACAAGATCCCTCTTTTCATCCACACAAACAACAAATGGCGAATTCAAAAATTCATTCGTAAAGCTAATTAAAACTCCGATACTTAAAAATAGTAACTGAGCAAACAATTGGCACTGAAAGAGAATTAAAATGGAAGTTTTGTTGCATTTCTTGAGCAAAAATAGAAAGTGGAGATTTCTTTACCAGACAAATCAGCTTCTTTGCTGGGGACTCCGATGTACATTTTTATTGATGCTCTCTGATAGATGAATCTTTACCAACTATTAAAAAGACTGAAAACACCAATCCCAACACGTTGGGCAGATGAATAAGCATAAGATCTTGATGTCTGCTTGGCTAGATCCAATTACAGCTCTGTTCTCCACACTCTGCGTTCTATTTACAGCATTGTAATTCAAATAATTCCTATCAAAATTGTTTACTGTTATCACGTAGAATTGGCATTTCAGTCGCTCTGAGGCTTCCTTTGGGATTAGAGTTTTATTCTGCTTCATAGGATCACTCCAGAGATGAGGGCATATCTTCAGATCCAGGCTGTCTATATCTCATACATAATATATGCCCTATAACCCACAGGAATGAGCCACCAGCATCAGAACCCAAATCACCTTATTGAGGAGTCTAAGGGGGCGTCTGTATTAGCATTTTAATCTTCACTTCTGAAGTGAATCTCCTCATCATGCCAATTTAATGCTTTTCAACTCTCACCCCGGAGCAGTCTCGAAGCTCACAAATTAAACTCCCTTCAGATGTAACTAAATCAGAATTGGCACTTCAGGACTGACCCAAACATGGTCCCTCCACTAACAAGTGTGGGTAGACCAGAACTAGTCTAAAGTAAAACATGTCTAACCTCATTTTCTACAGACCAGACTTTGCCCTCTGAGCTCATACAGCAGAATCAACTTCCCCTTCGACTGCGTTTTCATTGGGTTTCCAGGATTCTCACTCCTGCTTACGTAGCTGTTTCAAGAGACACTAAGAACAAGAATTTACTACATCCCATGGAATTAGAGTCAGGTCCTACTCTCTACGAGTAGACCTTCTCCATGCAAGAATGATCAGTGTCCATTGGAATCATTTTCAACTACAGTCTGACAAAGTCTCAGGTTTTTATAGGGTTCAGGTAAAGTCTAAAATTGTTCTCCTGATTTAAGAGAACGTAGAGCTTGACCACGGTACAAAGAGCTCACGGTGAGCGGGTGGGCACTTCTGCCAGCACCTTTGGGTGGATCTTATCTGGTCCCACAGACTTTTGTGTGTGCACTTTCAGGTAAAGGGGGGGACTCTAATTCCCACACATATGAACAACATCTATAATTGTCTATTATAACATAGATAGAACATCTATAATTGTCTATAACCACCTTTGAATTAACCTTTCCAACACCAGAACTATAGATCTAAAATTCAGCTGGTTCAATGTCCTTCTGACAAACCTCTGCTGTATTTTCCTGTTCTGCCTGTTAGTATTTTGTTTAACTTCACCGAAAACGAAGTGAAGCCAACTGCAGTCAGCGTAAAGAGCATTAACCATTCAGCCTCATTACTGTCCTTTGTGACTGTACATTTCCAATCCCATACAATAGCTCTGTGGAAATAATACCTTATCAGCTGCAGCGAATGCCGCGGGGACTAGGGCTGATGAGTACAAAGACACCGAGAGAGAGAAAAGGAGCCAAGTCTCACTGGGAAGTGGAAAAAGATTAAACAAGAGCTGAAACGGTAAGTCCTAAAGTAAAGTCAAAAGGGCACTCAGAAACATCCAGAGGGACTAGCTAGCACACAGGAGTGTGAAATGAAAGATGTTGATTTAGCAGGCTCTGGCAGAGAGTACTGGGAAAAGCATCTGCCAGGCAGGATACAGCCTTAACGGCTGAACCGAAAGAGACCGGCAAGACAAATACAAAGACAAAACACTCATGTGCACACACACGGGAAAGAGCAAGAGGTTATTATTCCACCTTCAAAGCAGCCGGGATGTCCTTACAACACGCTTGTGAGCTCCTGGTGTGTGTCCTTCGGAAGTGCAATCCACGTGGGGTACCGCGACCTCACCCATGGGCTGGCTTTGCTGTTCTAGTATTTGAACCCGTCATCTTGACCAGGGGATCTAGGTCCAGTACTAATTAAGAACTGTCACAGGAGTGATTCAGCTGTTCACGAGTAAAACAACCAAATCCTTAACCTTAGCTCTGCAGCACAGATTTAATTAGTTGATCAGATGTCAACTGCTATTATATGTGGCAATGATTTCCATAGGACTCCTTTAACAGGGCATTTACCAGATCATTACCCATTCTCCAGCACACATCACCACACACAAGGTGAAAAGAACAAAATACAGTGAAAAAGACAGGGATAGGAGAGGTGAAACCGGGAGCAAGATCGGGCACAGTTTGAACAGAGCACCCAATGGAATTATGCTTAAGGCCAAAATCCAGAATCACTAGTCCAAAGTACCAAACTCCATGCCAAAATCAGGCCCAGAACAAGCAGATATGAGGAAACATTTGAGAAAAATGATGTTTTACGTGGCACGCTGTAACCCACAGCATTGTGAGTTTGTACGTGCAGGAACTCCTGTCTTTATCTCTGATGGAGACAAACTCACGCTCACGATTTTACATACAAAGGTTGCACGTCGTCACAGCTACTGCCAGAACAGGGAAAGAGATTTTCTTACAGATAAACTTTAAATGAATCACATCTGTGCTCAGCTCTGCAGGTTGTGTCAGCATAGAACCCAGATTTGCTCTTGGAAACCTTTAGTCGCTCTGCCAGACAAGGTGATCACGCACCAACATGTCTTCTCTGATTCTGGAAGAGCTGAGTAACCTCATCAGCTGGGGTCTGGTTTCATCTGTTAATGGCAATCCCAGCATTTACTGTCTGCCCAAGACCCTCAGTGATCAGAGAAGTCTAACCAGGAGTTTTATCCTTTCCCTGTCACTCTCATATAATTTGTATTAAAAAAACCCCACTTCTTGTTCACATTTAGCATCAGACAGAGGCCTGATCTTTGGCCATGTCACCGGAGCAAAGCCAAGGGCAGCAAGCATCACATACTGCAAACGAGGCACTGAGCGGTGCTCTTCCAGAGAAAATACCTTAAAAGAGTCTTCTTAATGATGGCAGCACGACAGACCCCCTAGGGAAGGATACTGCATCCTGGTGACTGTTACAGCCAGGGTGGGTGGGTTTCACTGGCAAACAACAAGGGCATCTCAAACAGCCAGTTAAGATCCACTATTTTCCCTTTCCTTTGGATTTGAGGTTTTTACCCTAATGCATTCTCCTCTAGAAAGCGTTGTACCTTACAGCGATATCAACTCCTAGACAAACACGGAAGCACAGAAACGTTCTGGTTGGAAGAGACTTTCAGGATCACCACGTTCAATTATTAATCCAGCACTGCCAGGTCACCACTAAATCATGTCCCTCGCCACTACTTCTATACAGCTTTCAAATACCTCCAGGGTTGGTGACTCAACGACTTGCTGGGACAGCCTGTTCCAAGATTTGATAACCCTTTCAAGCGAAGAAATTCTCCCTAACATCCACTCCAACCTGCCCTGGTGAACTTCAGGCTGTTTCCCCTTGTCCTATTTGTTATTTGGAAGAAGACACTGACTCCTACCTCTCTACAACCTATACTCAGGTAGTTGTAAAGAGCAATAAGACCTCTCTTCAGCCTCCTTCACTCCAGGCTAAATAACCTCATTCCCCTGAGCTGCTCCTTGTAAGACTTGTGCTCTAGTTCAACAGCTTTGTTGCTCTCCTCCTGACATACTTAAGCACCTCAATATCTTTCTTGCAATGAGGGGCCCAAAACCAAACCCAGGACTTGAGGTGATGCCTCACCAGTGCCCTAGTAGAGCAGAATAAAGATACCTGATCAGTCCTGCAGGCTATGCTTACACGAGCCAGGGTGCTGTTGGTCTTCTTGGGCACAAGGGCACACTGCTGGCTCATGGTCAGCCTGCTCTTAACCAATAGCCCTAGGGCACACTGCTGGCTCATGGTCAGCCTGCTCTTAACCAGTAGCCCTAGGGCACACTGGTGGCTCATGGTCAGCCTGCTCTTAACCAGTAGCCCTAGGGCACACTGCTGGCTCGTGTTCAGCCTGCTGTTAACCAACATCCCCAGGACCTTTTCCAATGTGCAGTTTTCCATCCCAAGCATTGCATGGGGCTGGACCCAAGAGTGGGGTTCATCATTTGGCCGTGTTGAAGCTCACAGAATGGGCTTCAAGCCATCGATCAAGTCTGTCCAGATTCCTCTGTGGAGCCTTCCTACTTCCAGCAGACACAATTAATAATGGAATAATGAATCAATTTTTCTTCCAGAAAGAGAGAGGGAGAGAGAGGACATGTTCATGTGTAGCTGTGGGACATAAAGAGCAGACATAAGTGGAGGAGACAGTAATGTCACTCTGAAGAGGGAGAGAGGTAATTGAACTTAAGGGAGACTAGAGAAGAAACATTGATTTGTTTATACAAAGAAATTACTGTGGTTGTACAGGGACATTACCATGACATCAGCTAAGCTGGAAATTTACAGGATATTAGCCACCAAGTGAGAATTACTCACATGAGCCCTTGTGCCTGATATTAGCTTCCAGATAGCTTCTGCATAAATACAATGGACTTACGTTACCAGAGGCCATCGGGTTCTATGTGATAAAACCATGTACAATAGGAGTCAACATCTAATAGCTGTATCTAATCAATAACATATCTTCCAGTTGCCTGGTTTTGTAGCCAGAATCTCAGAGGTTGAGTCATTTTTAATTATTAGTGCCAGAACAGAAAGCACACACCTGGCAGGTTAGACATCCCGTGGTGACACGACCATTTATCTCAGATGGGCATTCCCAAATTAGTCTGAATCATCAGCACAGGTAAATACAGCACCTTAATTCATTCCTCTGAATATCCACTCTCTCCCTGCTTCTTGGCGTGCATGAGCGTACAAGCACTGCAACAGCTGAGAACTCAATCACCCGGTAAGCCAAGTTCAGGATCAAGCACAGTGGTTATCACAGCTATATAATGTTACTCATTTTAGGACGTACAACTTAAACACATCTTCTGAAAATTTTCCCCCATTTGTGCACTTGTGAAACGAATCCAAGTTTCCCCTGCTCAGTCATTGTTATCTTCAGAAACTTAAATGAAAATCTGAATTTCTGTCACTTGTAAATGGCCATTGGATTTTACACCAGGAGAAGAATGCCCTACCTCACACTCAGAAGCAGGCCAATCGTTTCACAAGCTCAACTGTGGACCCGTAAAATAACTTTCTTCCTTTCCCTGTGAGTGCCCTAAGCAACTAACAGGTCAAATTTTGGACAGAGAAATACATTTGCACAAGTCAGACTGCAGGAAATTGCTAAATGTCACAGAACCACAGAACATGAGGGATTGGAAGGGAGCTTGAAAGATCATCCAGTCCAACCCCCTTGCCACAGCAGGATCACCTAGATCAAGTCACACAGGGACATATCCAGGCAGGTTTGAAACATCTCCAGAGCAGGAGACTCCACAACCCCCCTGGGCAGCCCCTTCCAGGGCTCTGTCACCCTCACTTCGAAGAAGTTCCTTCTCACATTGATGTGGAACCTCCTCTGTTCCAGCTCACACCCACTGCCCCTTGTCCTGCCATTAGATGACACTGAGCAGAACCTGCTTCCATTCTCCTGACACCCACCCTTCACATATTTATAAACGTTAATTGTTGCTTGTTTTAAAGCCTTTCTAAGAGTAACACTTGACTGCCCGGACCAGCTGATGGGCACTCAGAAAACACAAGCACACCGTGCTCACAACACATCCCACTCACACATCAAGAATCCTCCGGGCTACATAGTTTGAGAACTTCCCACAAAGCTAAACGCAGCCTTGATGAAAACGCCCGAAGCTCTGCCTGCTTTAGTCTGATGACACCGAGGTGAGTTGGTCTGAGTGTTTTGAAAACTAAACAAAGAATCGGTTTCTTTGTGTTTACAGTAACACTGCAGTATTTAGACAGGAGCCCGTAGGAAGGTGCAGAGCAATTGCCTCGGGGGCTGGAGGAGATTGCTTTTCAGGGAAGTAGCTGCTTCTACAGGCTTGTTTGCAAAAGAGGAGCAGCTGATCTTTGGTGTTCCTCACAGGCACTGGTGCCTCCAAGCTCCTTTGACACATAAAAGGAACAGCCTCAGCTCTCCACTGCGCTGAACAGAGCATGAAGACTGCAAGAGGTTTTTTCACAAGACCTCTACCCATACTCTCCACTTCACAAAAATATGCAAGTACCAATAAAACCTTTCATGTGCCATATCCAGCTCTATATCCAGGCAGGCAGCACAGTCTCAGCAATGTACAGTTCCATACAGCAGCATCAACAACAAAACAACCTCTGCAGAAGAAAAAATCACCACCAGAAAAGCACCACAGACAAACACAGGGGGAATCGCCCCACAGATGCACAAAGAAAATGCAGCACCCAGCTCTCACACCTGACATCCTCACAGCCACGCACAGCCTGCACTGTGCAAGGAGCTAGCGCCGTCGCCGTGAGCTTTGCCTGACTACCTAGTTTGGCAGAACTCAAAAGGAAGGGTTGGATTCTTTGCCTGATGCATCAGGATACAAGGAAAGGGTGAGGCAAGGTGGCTCTTTTTCTGCAGAGGGGCGGTTGTCCTCTGTTCTAGGGAGCACAGGGGTTTCTCCATGATGCTGTAAAAGGCACAGGTGCGATTTTGCTGGGGTAAGGGGACAAATGTGAGTACTGAATGAACAAAAGTATGTGCCCTACAGCTAGACTCTCTACTTCTGCTACAAAATTCTCCTGCTGCTGTAATTACAAGTGAGAGACTAATCTTGTCTCTGTCTGACCACGATAAAATCTCTGTATACCAGAGAATAACCTCCAGACTGAACATTCACAGGCTTCTCAGGATGAAAGGAAAACACATAACATGAAAATGTGGTCAGGGGTCGCACTAGTCTGACCTTTGCAAACTATCCGGGTTTACAAGAATTCCGGTTACTGCTAGGTCAGTTCACTGTATTCCTGAGAAGTTTAAGTCTGTGGCTGTATCTTGTGAGACTCCACAAGCCACACTGAGTCATCTGCCACATGACAGAAAACACCCCAGGACAGGAAAACCAGATTAATGTGGTATTTTCCAAAATAACTTCTTATTCAAATAGAACTATCATGGCATAAGAGTCCTGCAATTAGAACTTGTTATTTAGAGATAAAAATCCTTAGAGGTAATTGTGTTTTAAGCTAAACCTGTGACTTTCAGTAGTAGAGGAGTCAAATCTTTGGTGTATATTGAGCATGAATTTGAATCCACTTGTTACCGCATGCCCTCCATCAGAAAAGTAACCGTAGACCTCAACCTTGAACAAGCCAACACTACCAACAAATACCCCCTCACTATAAAAGACTAGTTTTTCTAGCATGGCATAAATGGACATTTTTGATTTCTTGTACTTTTTCCTTATTAGCGTTAAAAATAAGGGTTAATGTAAATGCAGGGATCAGACACAGCTATATCTGATTTTAACAATCATAAAGGTCTTCAAAGTGGTCGTAATTAAGCAACACAATTGCAGATCATCTAGTTGCAGCCACTTAAAGAGAAACTGTATAGAAACGATAAACTAAAACACGTCCATTTTCTCCTGAGGTGGAGCTGTACCCGTTGCCCATCATCCTATCACAAGACACCACCGAAAAGAGACGTCTCAGTCTTCTCCAGACTAAACAGCCCCAAATCTCTCTGCCTTTCCTCATAAGACAAATGTTCAAGATACATAATCATCCTGTAGCCCTCCCCTGGACTCTCTCCAGTAGTTCTCTGTCTGTGTTAATGATGGTGTGGTGCAAGACATTACGTTGTGAGAGATATGAAAAACCTACAGCTTCCAGTCAGCAGGTTGACATCACGTCTACCACGCTGTGCTGCTATATACGATACACAAACATAGCTGCTCTTCAGATATTCTTGTGTGTGAATCATGGTTTTGAAGTGAGCTTTATGTTTTCAAGAGAAATTAATTCTCCTGATCTACAGCCTTGTTAAAGAAATTTAGAACCACCCAACAAGCTTCATGCCATAAGACCACATCTGAAATACTGTGTCCACTTCTGGGCCCCTCAGTTCAAGAGGAACACAGAACTGCTGGAGAGAGTCCAGAGCACACCCACCAAGATGATGAAGGGAGTAGAACACCTCCCTTACGAGGAAAGGCTGAGGGAGCTGGGTGTCTTGAGCTTGGAGAAGAGGAGACTAAGGGGTGATCTCATTAATGTCTATAAATATGTGAGAGGTGGGTGTCAGGAGGATGGAGCCAGGCTCTGCTCAGTGTCATCTAGTGATAGGACGAGGGGCAATGGGTGTGAGCTCCTGGAACACAGGAGGTTCCATACCAATATGAGAAGGAACTTCTTCATGGTGAGGGTGACAGAGCACTGAAACAGACTGCCCAGGGGGTTGTGGAGTCTCCTTCACTGGAGATGTTTAAGACCTGCCTGGATGTGTTCCTGTGCGACGTGGTCTAAGTGATCCTGCTGTGGCAGGGGGATTGGACTGGATGATCTTTCAAGGTCCCTTCCAATCCCTAATGATTCTGTGATCATTTGCAATGTCTAAAGTTCATTGCAATCGTAGCTATATTACTCTACTTTACTACCTGTAAGTGATTGTCCTACCGTGAGCCAAATTGTCAAACTAGGGCAGTGCAATTACTGTGCTTAGTAGACCTGACGCACTTCTACTGGAAACGTTAATCCTTTAGCATCCCAAACATGAAAGCGCTCCTGGAGTACCGACTTACTGCCTGCTGCATCTCCGCTGAAGTCAGTACGTGACACGGCTTCCTGCCAGGAATTTTACAGAACTGCTTCACAGATGAATTAGGCTTTAGTGGTTCATGGTCACTAATTATGTCACTTTTACTCTTCCACAAAGCCAAAGTGATGTTCCTTTTAATCATGGCATTTGTGGCGAGGATCTCATGCTGTTACTGGAAAGCTCTAGCAGACTTCATCAGGTGTGTGTTCAGATACTAACATCGTGAACTGTAAAAGCTGGATCCATTCAGTTTGCTGCTCTGCTCTGTAGACAGCCTCCTCCACTGGCAATACTATCTGGGCGACTGTAGTGATGACATCTTGAATTACTAAACCTGTGTCTGTTGTAGATCAGTTATCAGACATCACACTGCTGCCTTGCAAAAATACTGCTGAGACTCAGTTGTCACAAAATTAATGCGAGCGAGATTTGTGAGTTTATAAGATAAATAAGACTATGTCTTAACAAATGATTCCATTCCTCACATTAAGCAGACCTGCAAACCAAGCTGCAAAGCTGAGAGGCGATGCGGTTGAACAAGGAAGCAAAGACCAGAGGCTGTTTAAAGTGCACATGAGTAGGAGCATGTGAGTTGCCACAGATCAGTTGGAGCTCTGGGGAAACATATGGGGAAATACCAAGTTGTAAACATGAGAGTCTGAAGCCTTAGTCATCCCAGGGAGAGATCTTAGCTCTTATTTTCACAGCCAAATCTATATGTAGTTTCTTGCTTGCTGGGCTGCGTAATGTGTGTGGTACAAGCTCATACACTGAGGAGAAAGAGGAAGTCTTGTCTATTACCACAGCACAGAAGGGATAGCACACTGCAGTAAAATAACCGCTTGCTTCTTCCTGGGAAATCAGCTGTGTGTAAGAAGGGGAGAACCATCTCCCTTGACCTGCTGACCATGCTTCTTCTGACACAGCCCAGGACACAGTTGGCTTTCTGGGCTGTGGGCATGTGTTGCCCACTCATGTACACCCTTTTACCCACCACTACCCCCCGAGTCCTTCTCTGGTAGGACCCAGGGTAGTGGTGGATAAAAGGCTGTACATAGTCTATCTCTGCAGAGAAGGGCTCACTATCCAAGTTATCTTGTGGGTGTATGGCACGCTTTGGGTCCCTTCATTTTTTCACAGTCCTCTTAGGTGTTTTAATTTTTACGTACCTGGTCTATACGATTCAAAGCAGATTAGGAGTGTTGCTGAAAAGAATCTTCGTGACTGTGTTGTGTTATAAGCAGTATTACTGAATTTATTATCATCATTATTAATATGATGCAATTTTACTGCTAACAAAAGTGAGCACAGACATGTGAAGCTAATCATAGAATCATAACGGATTGGAAGGGACCTCAAAAGATCATCCAGTTCAATCCACCTGCAACAGCAGGATCACCTAGACTAAGTCACACAGGAACTCGTCCAGGCGGGTCTTGAATATCCCCAGTGAACACACATATGCATATTTAGGGGTCATTTAGGTGGTCTTTTATATCACCAAATCTTCTCAATTCGGGAGGGACAAACACATCTCAGTTCCAGCCTCTTGTATAACTATTTACATCGAAGGATTTGGACCCAAAGTTATTCAGCGAAGGTCACCTAGAGAATTCACAGTAGGGCAAAGTAAACCCCTGTTTTCAAGTATTGATTTCTAAATACAATGCAACTAGTCTGCAGCAGCCCACAGGGTAAATATGTAGCTTTCACAAACAAGTTTCTGAATAGTCAGAGGAAGAAATACGAGGATATGCATTTTACCTTGTAGACACCTGCCTTTTCCTGCTTGTTTTTACACACAGGAGAGGTGAACACATTAGGTTGTTGTTTCCTTTATTTATAGCTCTCGAGAACAGCCAAAGTCCAGAACTATCAGGCTCGTGCCCTATCAATCTTGTTGAAAGGTACAGAGCGTACGGCAGATTTAAGGAAGCAATGATGCAGTGCATTGGCTGATTGGAGACTAGGTGTCTCGGGAGACTTACACCAGTCCTTTGCAAAGGGAAGATGGATGGCTAATAGAAACGAGAAGACAAGTTGAACAACCTCCTGCCAGTTTACTGATTAGAAAGAGATAATTAAAATGGTTTTGGCCATAGATTTGGCCTTGTAGGAATCAGCAGACCAAGTGCTACATTGATTTCAAATCAATGGAGAAAAAAAGACGTAGTGAAGGATGGGGAAATGATTTGAAACGAATCTTCTGTGATAGACTGGCAAAAATAAGGTAACATCAACAGCTTAGAGGACCACCAGGACTGGCCAGAGCTGCTGTTCATGCTCAACAAATCCTGAGATACAAATAAGTTGTTTCAGCTGTTTGAAGCAAACAGACCCGTTTCAGCATCACATTGTACTCATCAGCCTGTCCTTCTCTGTTAATTCACTGCAACTTTATGCTTGGCTTTCCCCCCTTTTTTGTTAGCAGCATCTTTCTATCTGGCATCTCACCTTTTGAAAGAACAACAGAAGGAATCTGTTTTGTCACAGTCGTAATTGCTGTTCCCCCTTGCAGAACTTTGAATGCACTCAGACCTCAACACAAGTTCTGTGTCTCCTGCGCCCAGAATACAACATGAACCTTGCATCAAGCAGATGGCTCCCTTTGATTTGACCACAAAATCTCTCCTGTTTAATTGTTGTATCTGTGGTGGGTTAATCTTGGCTAAGAAACACTCATTTCCCTTCCCTTCCTCAAAGGATGGATGACATTGCTCAAGGGGTTGATAGAAACACAGGGAGATTGTTTGTCAGCTACCAACAAAGACAAAGTGGACTCAACTTGGGAAAAAATCATGTTATTTACTGCCAATTAATTTTAATTTTTAATTTTAAGGTTTGTTGAGAAGCAGGTGATGAGTGGTGAGAAAAAAAGATGAAATTCAAACACCTTCCCCCACGCCCTTTTCCCCAGGCTCAACTTCACTCCTTCACTCACGTCTTCTTAGCACTCCCCATCACGAGTGGCTTACAGGGGTGTGGAATGGAGGATTGAGGTTAGTCCATAAAAGTTCCTCTCTGCTGCTACATTCTCCCCAGTCTTTTCTCCTGCTGCAGTGTGGGGTCTTCCAGGGGATGCACATGAGTATCTGCTCCACCATTAACCTCTATGGGTTGCAGGGACACAGCCTGTCTCACTATGGTGTTCACCAGGTTGAACTTAGAGTGGCCTTCCAATATTTGACAGGAAACTACAGGAAGGCTGGAAAAAGACTTTTAGAAGAGCACCCAGTGATACGACAGGAGGAAATGGCTTTAGACTGAAGGAGAATAGGTTTACATTGGAACTTAGGAAGAAATCCTTCAGTACGAGGGTGGCGAGACTCTGGAATAGGTCACCCAGACAAGTTGTGGACGGTGTTCAAGGTCAGGTTGGATGAGGCTTTGAGGTACCTGGTCTAGTCAAGAGTCATCTTTGCTCGTGACAGGGAGGTTGGATTAGATGACCTGTGAGGTCCCTTCCGACCTAAGCCATTCTTTGATTCTATGTCTGCAGAGGAATCTCTGCTCCAGCACTTGAAACTCCACTTCCCCTTCATTATTCACTGGTCTTGGTGTCTCAGAGGTTTTTTTCTCACCCCTCATACTACCATGTAGTGTTTTGTTCTTTCTTAAACATGTTTTGCCAGAAGCACTACCACCTTCTGTGAGGTACCCAATGGAGTGTTAGAACATGGTAGAACCAGCTGTACTCACACAGGTCCACACAGCCCCTTGTTGCCTTGTACAGTTATCCTGAAGAGCATCTTGACCAATCTGATGTAGCAACTGAGAAGTTTTAGGAGTTGCAATGAGTCATTCACCTGATTCTAGTGATTCAAGAACTGTTTTGAAATAATGTCACAGATGGAACTGTGCATTTCACGTGCAAGAGACAGGTACCAATGTATTTACTGATAACAATAACTGGGACTTTTTGACAAGATTTGATGGCAAGGTACGCTGATTGTTCACTGCACGGCAGACAGCGTCAGGCGAAGCTGTTAGGAGACCTTCACATCTAAAAGACTACCTGTGCACAGTCAATCTTTACATTACTTTAATGAAGTTTCTAAGCTTTGCTAAGTCAAGTTGCTGAGGATCTGTTGCGGAAAGGAATCTCATATGGTCAAGGAGTATCACTGACAGACATCCCTGTCCAAGGGGAGATCTTGGAGTGCAGCTGGCTGGAGAGCTCAGTGCGCTCTTGGGCTGCCCACTACTTATGAGGATGAGATGAATGAATCCTATTTACATAGCAATCTTGCACTTGAGCTCACAGTGCTCAAACGAGCCCTTGGCTATTCTACTGTTACCCGTTCCCCTGAATCCCTGTCGAGCAGAGTGCAGTCATCACACCCAGAGGCATGAATGATTCACGATTATATAATAAAATAAAGAGGTAAAGGTGAGAAGGATGTGAATGTCTGATGTTTGATTCCCAGATGAAAATCAGAGCATTCTGCAATGCATAGTGTAGCTTCCTAATAGGAGCTAACTCATAGTTGTAGAATTTTCCCTTAGTTTAACAGTCACTACAGCTGAAATGAATGGGCCATACAAGAGCTCACTCTAAAATAAGGCTGGTTCCTTGAGTCGTGCATGACTGATGAATTCCTAACACTGAACCCCAACACTCTCAGCTTCAAGAAATTCTTCCGCTGTTCACAGGCAAATAACTAAAACACATTTTCAGGTTCTCAAATAATTTTAAGTGACTTGGGAATATTTATCACTAACCTTCCAGCAAGCTTTTTATAGAATAAGATGTAATATTGCAAACAGTCTCTGAATGTGAGCTAGGACTACTCAAACAAGATGCCTTTTAGCAAAGGGCGACTTTTTAAGGCAAGGGAGACTTTCTGCTCTACACTTGGTATAATGATGGTCAGAGTAGCAACATGCAATGCACTCAGACTGGAACTGTTTGTTATACATTAAACTACAGCTATTTTCTCATTAGTTTCAGCACTAGAAAAGTAGAAGACTGTAAATATTAAATAATCTCAGCGATCAAAGTCCCATCTCTTTTCCTTCCCAAGAACTTTAGGTAGTTGCAATGAGTTGAGTCACTTCACTAGCAAAATTTCTGTTTAAAGTCATTCTTTGTAATTAGAATCACAGAATCATTAGGGATTGGAAGGGACCTTGAAAGATCATCTAGTCCAATCCCCCGACACAGCAAGATCACCCAGACCAAGTCACACAGGAACACATCCAGGTGGGTTTTAAACGTCTCCAGAGAAGGAGACTCCACAACCCCCTGGGCAGCCCTTTCCAGTGCTCCGTCACCCTCACTGGGAAGAAGGTCCCTCTGATATTGATGTGGAACCTCCTGTTCCGATACTGATGTGGAACCTCCTGTTCCGATACTGATGTGGAACCTCCTGTTCCGATGTTGATGTGGAACCTCCTGTTCCGATACTGACGTGGAACCTCCTGTTCCGATGTTGACGTGGAACCTCCTGTTCCGATACTGACGTGGAACCTCCTGTTCCGATATTGATGTGGAACCTCCTGTTCCGATGCTGATGTGGAACATCCTGATAGTGTCCCTCTGGTTTTCTGTGGGAGACTATCAAGTCAAATACGCAGAAGCATCACGGTTCTTTAGCCAGACTCCCTGTGGGTACTTGGTAGGGTTTTCTCCCCTGTTTCTAATTTGGTTCATACCTCAAAGCCGACTGGTTCTAGCTATTCACTTTGTGGGTGGGAAGGCTCGTGAGAAGGTATGAACATCCCTGCATCCCAGCTGAGCCATTTTTTTCTCTGACCTTTCCTGGACGTGAGGAGGAAGTTCTCCAGATCGACAGCGTGTTTCCAGCCCTTTGTTGTTGCTGTTGTTGCGGGGTGTTTTTTGTCAGGCAGATCTACATCAGGAAACCTGAGCTCCTGGAGGACGTTCAAATGCTGACTGAGCTTCAGGTCTCAGCTTGGACTCAACAGATACCAACAACAGCTACAAATCTCTCATCAGCGCAGCTACCCGATGCGTTAGGAACAAGTGAAATGCTGTTTATTACTCAGGGACTGGTGTTCTGGTTGTTCTGCTCTGTGGCACACGTTCAGGATAAGCAGTTCCTTCCTGCCTGTGAACGGGCAGACTTCACCGCTGGTGTGTTCTCTGGGTCCTGGCATGAATGGTGCCTGTGTATTGGGGTACGGTGCAGCCCCCTAAACCCCTCCAGCGTGGTGGTAGATGTTAGGCATCAAAAGAGACTTGCAGCTGGCAGCAACGGTCATGTTAGCCACAAGATGAGGTAGTAATGGGCAAGCTGGAGGGTCCCAGGGGAACAGTCTCTGACTCATGTACTAGTGAGGGATCTAAGTGCTCTTGAGCTCCTGCAAGCCAGCCTACTTTCATGTCTGTAATTACTGGCTACTCACGGGCACTTGGTCATGAGCAAGAGGAAGAGCCACACTTCAAAGTCTTCTCTCTCCTTCCTTGCTGTTGACTGTGTGTTGAGAAAGGCTTCTTTTTCTCCTTTAGCTGTTAGAGGGGAACTGGTGACCTGAGCTAGACCCTGGTGAAAGCTTTGTGCTCCGAGCCTCTGTTTCTACTTCTTCATTTGCCAGCTCCTGGAAGGAGGTTGTAGAGAGGTGGGAGTTGGCCTCTTCACAGATAACAAGTGATATTACAAGGGAAAATGGCCCAAATTTGCACCAGGGGAAGTTTGGGTTAGGTGCACGTGGGATCTGCTTGGGGAGCTCATTTGTGTTTATAAAGATGTGAAGGGTGGGTGTCAGGAGGATGGAGCCAGGCTCTGCTCAGGGGCATCTAGTGATAGGACAAGGGGCAATGGGTGTGAGCTGGAACAGAGGAGGTTCCACATCAGTGTGAGAAGGTCCTTCTTCCCAGTGAGGGTGACAGAGCCCTGGAAGAGGCTGCCCAGGGGAGTTGTGGAGTCTCCTCTGGAGATGTTTAAAACCCTCCTGGACATGTTCCTATGCGACTTGGTCTTGGTGATCTTGCTGTGGCAGGGGGGTTGGACTAGATGATCTTTTGAGGTCCCTTCCAGTCCCTAATGATTCTATGATCTAATGATAGGTATTAGGAAAGGCTTCATTGAAAGGATCATCAGGCCTTGGAACAGGTTGCCCAGAGAGGGGGTTGAATGGCCATCCCTGGACGAGTTTATATGTCGTGTAGACGTGGAGCTTAGGGACATGATTTAGCAGTGGCCTTGGGACAGGTGGGTTGGACTCAATAACCTTGAAGATCTTTTCCAACCTAAATGATTTTAGCATTCTAGGATTGTAGCTCGCCAAGAGTGACCTTCTAAGAGTGGCCATCACTGTTCCAGAGACAGAGGGCAGCTGAATCTCCACCTGCCCTTAGAGGGAAAGGCTGACTGTTGGGGAAGGATGTGAAAGGTATGAGAATAACCTTTTGAGGTCACCAGTTATGGAGGAATTTTCTGTGTCAGGGCTTGCCCCTGTCACCCTTTGAAGCCCTCAGAGATGACCACTAAGAGGTTAATGGGCTTCACTGGCCAGGGTGTAGTAATTCCTGCCGCAGTCCCCCAGGCTGGGGTAGCGCGTGCTCCAAACACAACAGGGGCCACATAAAATACCTTGTGCTGTATTTTCTGCAGTTCATTCTCTCAAGGACTGGTGACCGAAGGTTTAACTACGTTTCCAGATTAAATTTGTTAAAAGGTGGGGGGAGCCTGGGCCAGCGTTCAATTTAAAGTTCAATCCAGCGCTGATGGCTTATGGCTGATAATGAATTTAGCGAGCTGCTGGTTAGGCTGTGATGCTAATTATCGTAGGTTCTGATTCACAAGGCAGTAATCGCAGGCCATGATTGCTGACATTATTAGGTTGAGTTAAAAATTAGCTCTTAGGCTTAGAGCGCTGCGTCCTAATGCGCTCTGCAGTGGAACACCTGGGTGATGCCTCAGCGGAGGGAAATTAGGGCTCTTAATTACGTGAGCTACAACTCCACGCTGTTTGTTGTTAGGCTGATGGAGAAAAATGCCTTTAGACAGCAGTTTTCTACAGCTGCAGTGGGACACCGGCTGGAAAACAGGAGCCCAGGTTCTGCAAACCCACAGTCAGGTCCCTTGGAGATACAGCGGTCAGTGTCCTGATGGACACTCAAAGGTGGAACTCAAAGCAAAACTGGGCTCAGCAGAGCCACGTTCACGTGCTGGTTTTGTGCTTCAGAGAAACACACAGGCAAGTCCAATCTTCTGACAGCTTCAGCGACACGAGACACAGAGCAGATCGTTTTCCCTTCTAAGACCTTCCCATCTTGGGCTTTCTGCAGGCAGGTTCCAGCCCGCGTGAATGCCACATCCAGCCGCGCCGGCCGTGCTCGTGGAGGGATGAAGCAGTTTTAGCAGGGTTAGGTTTTACTGGCTTGGGGTCCTCCGTGTCTTTTGCCAGCTCAGGGCAGTTTAGGGCGTGCAGGTCCCTTTCAAGCACAGGGCTGCTTTTGCAGAGGAGAGGCTCTTCCCTCTGGCTTTGCGACCCGCAGGCTTTTTCCAGGTGCAAAGAAAGGAATTGGCTTTGGTGGAGTTTTGAACAGGATGGTTATTTCCATAGAGACTCTTCTGCTTCCTTTAGCTTAGGTTATAGGAACACAGACCGTGTTTATTTGGGATTATATTTGCATTCCAGTGGGACCTTCCAGGTACAGACTGCAGCGAAGAGCATCCGCGGGTGTGTTTGCGTGGGGTTCCCACCAAAGAATTGACAGGTGATTCAAAGAAGGAAGGGAGGAAGGATGAGAAGTTCCTCATCTTCAGATGTAGGGTTTCCTTACGAGGAAGCGTAGAAAGCTGAAAGCATTTGCCCAGCAGCACAGCCCAACATGGGGCACAGATACCGACCTCTAATCCTCACCTGCGGCCGTGAGATCGAGTTTCCTCTCTTGATCGTAATGACAACGCAGAAGCTGCTTGTGCTGTGGTGCAGGAAGGAGAGTTGGGGCACCCCACCGCCAGCACAGATTAGGATTATGAGGGGCAGCACCCGGTGTGTGGGGGCCAGGGAAAAGCAGATGGAATAACCACCAAACCAGTCTGCCTGCTGCAGCCCAGAGGGAACGCGCTCGTCCCTGCCGACGGCGTGGTGGAGGTTCAGCGCTGAGAGCGGCCTCTCGGTGTGACGGGGCAGGCAAGAGCTGAGTTCACCTCTTGCCTTTGTGACTCCCAGTGTTTTCTTGCCATCCCAGTGTTTGGATGATTCTGCGTCAAAAACTCATAAATCCCAGTTTATTCCCAGTAAGACTAAGAAATGGATCCAAGCCTTCAGCTGCAAGTCTCTGAGCGCGTCAAAGTGCGCTGAGCATGAAATCACTTCTTCTGCTGAGAGGGAGCTGGGGAGCAGCAGCACTGAAAAATGTGCTGATGCGACAGAGCCCCAAAGGGCTCTCCATGCATCTCACTCCTTGTGCTGCTGGGCTACACCGAGGTGATTAGTTGGTTGCCAGGGGTGTCTCTGGCAATTCACTCCATCACCCAGGAGTTGTGGGTGGTGAGAAGTTCTGGCTGATGGGACTGTGGATTAATTGTGTAGGTGCTGGAGGATAGGGTGTTCCTGTTGCAGAGAGCCCTCGACTTAGGAATTTGCTCCTCGCAGAGGTATGCCAAAGCCCTGGGGCTGCCTGCACTGAGGGTGTGATGGAAGATACAGCTCTTTGTTGGGAGCTTTTCTCCTGACATCCTTGCAAACCAGCCAGATGTGTGGATATCTCCTAGGAGTTACCCCTGGAAGGAAACATTGCTGAATATCCTAAGGGGTAAACAGTGCTCAGAGCTGAACTAAGAAGTGTTGTCTCTGTCTACTCCAGTTCGGTGGTATCCACCACTAACTGTTTGTAGGGCAAAGCGCTTGTATTTTATTCGCAGTGGCCAGTATTGACTCCCAGTCCAGCAGAGGTGTCCTCTGTGAAAGCCAGAAGATTGGAGACCTTGCCACGACCTCAGGTTTCATTGCAGACTCACAGCTCGGCTCACATGCGACGAAGGAGCTGCTGAGGGCAGATGGGGACAGATGGTTTGGATGTGCAATGAGACTGATGCTGGGCTCTGCCATGTGCAGCCCTACTCCTAAGGCCAACTCATCAGCTCCTTGTAGCCAGAGGAGCTGAAAGCAGATCGAGCTGGTGGCCTCTCCTGACTCTTGGTCAGCATGGTAATAGCGTGACTATTGGTCACCTTGACCTGCCAGGTCAATCTCCCCATTGCATTTCCATTCTGCAGTTCTCCTCCAAGTTTGGGAGCTCTGACAGCTGCTGCTTTGTAGGTAACGATAAGGATCTTCAGGTATTTATTCCTAAGCTTTCCAAGCATTTCTTCTTGCTGGCTTTGGCAAATGCTGTCGTTGTTATTCGTTCCAGCTGATGCCTTCTGCAGAAGTCGTTTGGATTCTGACAAGTCGTTCGGAAGGATGATGCTCCTTAGTCCAGGAGAGAAAAGAAGGGATGCAGACAGGCAGACATGTGAGCCCATGGACTACTCTTTCTTATCTCAGTATTTTTGTGTAGGAGTCCTGCCTGGTGTCTGCTGTGTCTGTGTATGTGGGAGTTCATGGTCCAAGCAATGACCCTGCTAGATGGGACCAGTAATTCGACGTCGGGCTTCTAAGTCTCCCAGGTAAATGCTCGGGTTTGAGGGAAGAGTGGCTGCTTTTTTTCCTCTAAAATCCACAGTACAACTAACGTTGCCTGCTCAGAAATCCTCCTGGCTGGGTTCCTTCATTCTTGACTGATGCTATTTATATCAGCCTTCCCCTTCAGCTTTAATTGGGGTAAGATCAAAGTTCTGGGAGCAAAAATCTTTCATTGCAGAGGCTATAAATTCTGTGTTCCTGTTTAAGATTTTGATTCAGTTTGGGGCTTGTGTGGAATCATCTAAAGCCAAGTGGTTTTGGATGTCAAACCCAGAAAACAATTTTCCTGTCTCAAGTGATGCAGGTGCATGATGAAGACATATTTGGCCTTGGCCCTAGGATGCCTAACCATGGGCTGTGATTCACCTCGGGGGTTCAGCTGCCCTTTTACTGGACCTGTGCTCAGACTCAATCTTTGTGACGAACGCAAAGTCCAGCCAATGCTTCTGCCTTTCAGGTTCCACTTCCAGGAGCTCTGCTGGTTAATATTAAAAATCTGCTTACTGCCAATACAACACTAATGATCTGTACTTCAAGGGCACCTTTGATGTGATGATCTCAAAACAAATCAGCTAAGAGTTATCCCACACCCATGCTATGGATGGAAACGTGGAATGTAGACAGAAATGAAGCGAAAATGTTTTTCTTCCCCATCTAGGAGGCCAGAATTTTTCTGTCCTGGACGTGTTTATGAAGCAAAATATAAAAGAGATAAATAATTCACGGAAAGGGCAGGAGCACTCGTTTGTGTATCAGCTAGAATAATAATCAGGCCAAGTGTCATCACAGCTCTGGTTCTGTGAGCTGTGTGTGTGAACCCTGGTCCTCCTCACCTCTGGACTCCAGGCTGAGTCACAGTGGATGGTGTCTGCTGCTGTAGTCCAGTAGCCCGGCTGCCCTGAAGGCGCCGAGCACCTAAACTATTAGTAGCACGGCGTCTTGTGCAAATGCCCTTTAATGCTCTAACGAGTCAAAGTCAACGATCTGATTTTAAGTTTCCAATCTAGAAAAGGAACCCCAAACAAACCTCTCCTGAAGGTCGTCCCCGGGAAAAGCCAGCGCTGCTCGTGTGTTTGCACTATTCCAAATCTGCTGTGAGTCCAGTGGTCTGCAGCACTTGGCCCGAAGCACGTGAAGGGAAGAGCTGTCTGGTGCTCACTTTGTTTCGGAACAGGCTCCTGTGAGCTGTGGCACACAGGTCCCTCCCTGGGAAGCTGTGCCTGCTCGCAGTAGCAGGCAGCAGTGCAAGCCCGGCTAGCAGGCGCTCCCTCCCATGCCGTGCTTCGTCCTGAGGATCCGTGGTCGAGCACCCCGAAGCAGATTGGGAAGCATTTAAACATGCAGCTGTGACAGCAGAAGGGAAATGGCTTCTCTTCAGATGCTCCAGGCAAGGATTATGTCTCTGCAAATTGCCACGGGACGTGATGTTTCGTTAATGCTTGAACACAGGGGTGTCTGTCTGAGGGATGAGCTCCTCTCCCCACCGACAGCCCGTCTTGCGGCGCAAGCCGTGGACTGGAAATTCTAGGCGGTTGAATCGAAAGTCTCTAAAGCCGAGGAGACTCTCCCATTAGTTGGGCAAACATCTGCATGAGAGCAGAGGCTTCTGCTTTAATCTTACCCTCGCGGTCCTGCATTTCCGGGTTATCCTTTCATGTGAGTCATGGGTTTTGTCTATACAAAGAGAAGCTGTAAAGTGCCTCAAGTGAGATATTTTCCAGTACTTTAGCACAAATTAATCACTAAAGTACCAAGATCAAAGAGTGGGGGAACTGCAGTGTTGGTATGCTCTTCTTCTGATCATGTTGTGACCAGCTCCTCTCATAAATGCTGGTACTCAAATAAAATCGCCCCTGGAGAATGATTTGGCAGCAGGGGCTTTGGTTTTGTACAATCATAGGATGAATTGGGGTGGAAGGGACCTCTAAAGGTCATCTAGTCTAGTACAACAAGCAGGGTCATCTCTAGCTGGAACAGATGGCTCAGACCCCCTCTTTGAGCTTCTCAAAAGTCCCAGGAGCTCTAACTTGATGAGACGCAGCGTCAGCCCCACCGTACAAAGGCCACCCATTACTTTGAGCACACTGCACCCAAAGATGCCAATGATGTGAAAACCCAGTGCCATGGAGTGAGAGACAGCAGGCTGCGCCCTGAAGATCTGCTAGCTCGGTCGGACAAGCAGCAGGATGGTTTGAGCCTAGACCCTCTTTGAAGGGTGACTTAAGGCAGTTAAGGGTGTAATCCTCACTGTAAGCCAGTAAGACTTAACATTTAAGTGCTTCAGTTGCTTCTGAAAGTGAAGGTTTTAAAATACTGCTGCTGCTTTTGAAGAAAAGGTGGCCTCAGGCCATGACTTCAGTGAAGCATTAACCTTAGTCTTCAATGGCTGTGTCTGTTGTCTTCTCACCTGGAAGGGCAGCGCTGGTGCTTTCAGCTGTTGGGCAGGGGTGTGGGCTGTTGGCTGAGCTGTGCCTTTGTGTATGCTGATAACCCGCTTTCTTCCCCACAAGCACTGCTGGGTCCTGGCAGAGTTTCTGTGGGCAATCAGTCCTGTGCTACGGTCATAAACCTCACTTTCCATTCCCAGGGTCCTTGGCTGGGGTAAAGACTGCAGCGCCTGTGCGCTGGAGATCTGTCGAAAGAGCCATTGTGGCTTCTTAGAAACCGAGAGAGAGAAGAGGTGCACGGAGTGCAAACAGGTCTTGCTGCAGGTGACCACCTGTGCGTGGGAACACCAGAGTCTGGCTCTTCTGGTGGAAAGGGAGGGGGTTTGTTAAGAAGCGTGGCCAGCAGATAGAGAGGGGATTCCACCCGTCTGGTCTGCTCTGCTGACACCTCAACTGGACAGCAGGTTCTTAACCTGGAAGAAGAACCTTGATGAGCTGTCTTGTGCTGTAGCAGCAGCTAATGATTGTGGTCTGTGTCCTGCTGTAAAACACACTTGACAGGAAAGGTTATAGTTGCTATGTGCACAAACAAGCAGGGCTTTATTTTCACAACCCACCAGCAGCAGTGGTTCAAAAAGTAAAGACTTCTGAAGGAACCCTGAGAAGACTAAGTGATGCAGCCCTGGTCACTTGGACAAGCAAAGTTTGATGGGATGATCTCTTTGGGTCCCTTCCGACCCCTAACATCCTATGATCCTATGATGATCCTGTGCAAAGTAAAACGTGGAGGCTCTCAGTGACCTGTGTAGTTTATTAACGGGTTAAAAAAGGTCAGTGGGAATAATACCTGTGTTGTGGGAAGCTGGGAACTGTGTTCTTCACAGGGGGAGGCAGACCAAAGACCTTCCCTGCTGAAGGGGATAATCGCTTGGTTGTCACCTCCGTGTGCTGGTCCTTCACCAGCTTCGTTGCCCTTCTCTGCACCTGCTCCAGCACTTTGATATCTTGAGCTTTCCTACAACATGTAGCTCCGTGTGCTGTCTCTGCCACCTCTTCTGCAGCTAAGCAGAACCCTTTGGGCATGGCCTGCTGAGGACTTCCAACTGTGTGGGTAGAGTGGTGCTGGTCAAGCATCTGCCACATGTTCAACTCCTCTTCAGCGTGAGAGAGGGGCGACTGGAGTTTGCTGGCTCACCACCTGTCTCCTTTAGGTGCGCTGCACCACCCAGCCTAATTCATCCACTAATCCTGTTTGATGGTCCAGAAAGAACGTTTGAAGAACGTTTCATCCCTCAGGAAATTTGTTAACCTCTCCGGGCAACCGAAGAAGAGAAGATAATGAAGTGGTATTTTCAGAGAACATAAAGTCTAGGCAGCCCTTCTTTTGTTGGAGAAGGCTTAGTAGACGTATGGAGGACTTCTCCACATGGCTCTGCACTTCATCTGGGACTTGGGCAAAAAAAAGCCAACTTTGTGGGATACTAATTCAGTCCTTGGTTTCTTTCTTGTATCAAATGCTGCCAACTGTGTCCTAAATTTGGACCAGATGCATGATGGTTTTATGACGTGATACCATTAGGAAGTCTGGGTTTAATATAACAGAGGTTCTGCTAATGGGGCTGCTCTTTAGGGGGTTGGTACAAGGCTGGCTTGGGACACTTGAGCTATTTACTCTGTGCCTCTGTGGGAATAAGTCTTCAGCAGAAATGAATGTCTGGGTTTTCCAGGAGGGATAAGATTACTGGGGCTGATTGGGTCTGTTAGTCTGGTGAGAGGGGCAAGATGCTTTCCAATGCGCTGGGGCTTGGGGGAAGAGCCTTCCTCCTTCCTATCACCTTCATTTGAGCACAAGCCATGACGTTTTGCTCAGGTTCAGTCTTGAGTTCTTCATGTGCTGCAGCAGGCATGGACCAAATAGGTAAAGAGTCACTCTTAGAGTGAAGAGGATTCATTAACCACCACGGCAAAGACACAGCTGAGGCTCATCACATAAACGAGAACCTTCTCCCTCTGTGATGAGGGTGCTGATATTTCTCTACTTTGCTGGCTTTGTCTCTTAGCTGCTTCTTACTGGGTGGTTGGACCCAGCTGCACACCAGGGTGACAAGAGAGGGCTGATAGGAATGCTCCTCATTTCACAGACAAGGCACTGCACCTGTAAACACGGATCGGTGCTTCTTGGGTCGTGGGTCTGGATTGAACCATTTTCCCAGGTTCCTGACTGCGGTGGTCTCAGTGGGACTGCAGCTGCCACACGCTCCATCTCCAGTGCTCCTTTGCTGCTGAAGGCCCAGGGCAAGGGCACAGCTGGATTGGGGGTGCTTTCTCACTAAGGATGAGACCCCCCCTATCTCTGGATGATGTACATCAACAGACCTTGTCCAAGTCACATTATACTGGGAAAAGTGTGTTTTTCCTGGATATCTGTGTTCTTGGTGGAAGACCAGTACCAGAAGCTGTGGCAGCCAAAGCCATTATATTTGCTTTCTTGTTTTAGGCTAGCTTAGTCAATAAATATCGTGGCCAGCTTGGCTAAGGACAGTTGGACTGTCCTGTGCAAATCTGTTGCTGTACCAACTGAAGCTGGATGGTGCTGCAAGGACCCCAAGAGCAGAGTTGCTGCTGCCCAGAGATGTCAGATTTCCTTGAGTCTGGGGTAGGTTCTGTGGGATAGTGGGGCTCTGAAGCACACTGTAGCCACGGGGCTCTGAAGCACACTGTAGCCATACCAGCAGGGTCTGGACTGAAACGCTGCCCTTGCAAACACTCACACTGTAGCAGATGTGAGATGCTGTGTGGCTGCTTTCCAAAGCATAGGATAGGAGGACATGGAGAGGGTGTAATATCATTTCCCTGACCATTGCACATGCAAAGAATTCGGTAACAATATTTGCTCTGGAGCCAAATTGCTCTCAGACTCCCTCCCATGTTTATTCAGTTGAAGAGAATTACCCAGCTTCTCTGCTGCACAACAATTACATGGTAAGAATTCCCAGACATGGTATTTTCTTTCTTTACTGTTATTTCCTTTTGAAACACAGGGCTAGGTGCGTGACAGGCAAACCTCAAATTGGTTGGTTGGATGCTGGAAGATACCTGGATGTTTCCTCCCTCAGCCCATCCCACTGAATACATTTAGCCTGACCTGATTCCTGGTAAGTGGGCTGAGAGCCTCGAAAACCCAACTAGTCTTGTGAACTTTTCATTTCCTCCTGATTTTGAAGAGGTCAAAGACCTCTCAACCATAAGGCTTTCACCAATACTGCTTGGAGTATTAATTGTGTCATAAACCAGGAAGCACAAGGAAATGGTGTGGGAAAACAACACAGGTATAAATGTATGTATATATAAATATATAAAATACAAAGCATCAATCCATTCATACATCTATGTATTAACCCAAATGTTCCAAACCTTAACATGGCAGGAAGGAGTTCTTCCTCCAAATTAAAAATGCTTATAAGCAGTCTGAGAAAAGGAGAAGTGTCTGAATCCAGTTTTAAGCTCACTTAGACCAGGAGTTACTGACAGTAGCACATTGCCCTGATGTCTGTGGCACGTAACACAGCAAAAGTTACCCAGTCTGGTGAAATGGGTCACAGTGGACATTGTCCTGATACAGACCTTGGCCGTGGTTATAGGCTGTGAGCGAAGCTGAATGAATGCAGTCAGTCAAAAGCCATCCAGTCGTGGTGGGGTTTCATATGGATGAGAACATCTCCTGCGGTGTGGATGGCAGCCTTTTCAGCACTGGAGTAAATAACCATCTCCCTGCCCTAAAATCATTGCAGAGCCAGAGCTATTTACTGGAAACAGTTAAAAAAACAATTAAGGGTAAGTGAAGGCAATCAAAAGCCTCTTGTATTATCTCTCTCGATCCGTTCGGCTATGTATGTGTCCAGCCAGTGATGTAGATGGCCCATGTCTCTGAGCGCTGACTTGCCAAGAGTTTACGGTAAAACTTCTCCCATTTACACTGTGGGGCAATGTTTAAAACGTTTTACTTTAGTAAGTTCTCCCAGGGACATGCTCCGAGTCACCTGGGCCACTTAAGTTTTGGCAGCTCCAGTTGCACTTGTTCTGACATAGAGGTAGGAAGACGGGGTGGGATCCACCTGGCTCAACATGCAAAGCTTTGGTGGGGCTCCAGCCTCTCCACCGCTCCCCTGGCTTGGTGCTGACACACAGTAAATACCTGAGATGAGCCCAAGAGCCTAATTTAGAGTGGGAGTAGCAGCTCGCTGTGCTAAATTAGGCAGGAATAGTGAAAACCACTGGCTTGTGCTATCCAGAGTTCATTTTTGCTCTTAGTTTTTCTCAAGCTATAAAAAAATACTGCAAACCTCAACTTCCCCTCTAGAGTCAAGAGCAGCCCCTATGCCAGGTGGTGCAACAATTCAAAGCAGGGCAGAATGAGATTGGGACAGGAAGCAGACTCCAAAGCTCCAGCTCCACTGCTGCTAGGTCCTTACTGCTAAGGGCAGGCTAAGTGGAAACCTAATATTGCAGCTCTGCAGTAACACTGGAAGTAATTTCCAATCCGTTCGAGTTTTAACATGAAGAAAGTATGTATTTGGCTCAATCAATTGCACATACTCTTCCCACCTGCTTCCATTTTGATGCAAAAATAGGAGCACTCTAATTTGTGTCTTGTTTTCAAGTTGGCAGGAGAAGTCTGTGGGTTGGTTGGTAGGGCTATCGCTTATCAGAATGTGCCGTGGCTCATTCTGTCTCGATTCGGTTGCTTTTTGTTTCTCCTTTAATGTAGTGAATCCTGACAGCTTATTCTTCGCTTGGTGTTGACGGGCAAAGCCCCGGCTCTGCTAGAGAAGAGACTCATGGCCAATGCAAATCACCACTAGGTTGGGTAACATTACTGTGAAAACATTCCATAGTGGATCGACCACTCGGAGTTGCTCGGCGAGGAAGAAGAGTTTGGTGGACTTTAACCACAGGATGACTTTGAGGCACAGCTATGTTGTAGCTGTAGAAAGGGAAACGCAAGCTAAGGGGAGGGACGAGACGGTGACAGCACAGCCAGGGCAGGTGGGACTCCACTTGAACACGGTGCACTTTTTTGCACAGCAGATGAGCCGAAGCAGGAGCAGTAGCAAATGTGTGTTGATGAGGTAGTGAGGACACGTGGGCATCTCCTCTTGGGAGAGGAGACGGGGACAGAAGAGTTGAGCAAAGCAGCGGTTGAGATTTCTGCTTATAAATATCAGATGTCTCCTGGTTTGGAAAAGGCCATTAGAAAAACTGCTTATCAGGGGGAAAAAAGGGATTATATAAAAATTATGATTTTGTCTAAGAAGTCAAAGCTGAGACCAAAATAATGCAGGGAACCATAAGGAAATGAAAGGCTTCTGGGGCAGTCAGAGGGGAGAAGTCGCTCTGTGTGTTTGTCTGCATCCCATTCAAATGTCCAGGTCAGCACAGAGGGCTGCTCAGAATGGGTATTCTTGGGGGCCCAGGCATGGGCAACATCAAAGTGCCTGGTGCTGTAACACTCTTCCTTGTGTGTAAACACGAGCTGTTCCCTCCCCAGAACACATTCCTGCCATGCCCCATTGCAATCTGCCTGTGTGTGATGTGGGGAGCGGGTGGGAACTGAAGGTGTCTCCGGGGAGACAGGAAACAGGGAGAAATGTGCCCCTGTGTGTGGGCAGGTACCTGCACAACTGCTCAGTTTCGAAACCACTCCGTAGCTTTCTCTTACAAAGGAGCGAGCAGATGGCTCATGCGAGGACAACTGACAGTGAACTGACACACAACCACCCTGCAAATAACTGCATAACTGCCCCTCTTTGAGTGGCACTGACCCAAGGGTGCTACTGTGCTGGCCCTGCCTGAGGAGCTACTTCATACACAGCTTGTCCACATTGAGAAAGTTTCGTTTTATTTAAGCCATGGGTGATGTCAGGAATAAAATACTTTAGTGAATAAATGGGGTGGGCATTTAAACCAAGAGCCACTGTGGAAATCACAGAGCGAAGCCTCCTGCAAGATAGACAGCGTTTCACTCAAGGACACAGTGTCTCCACTTCCAGCCTTTCAGACTTCCACCAAATTTTAGAAGCTGAGTGCTAAAGAGGAGAAATGTTAGTCAGTGGTGGGTGGTATTGGGTTGAAGGGTGGACTTGATGATCTTGGAGGTGTCTTCCAACCTTAATGATTCTGTGATTCATCTGTCTTGAGAGTCTTGAAGGATGTCTTGAGTGACACGATTTAGTGGTGACCTGGCAGTACTGGGTTAATGGACTTGATGATCTTAAAGATCTCTTCCAACCAAAAGATTCGGTGGTTCTGTAAGCATGAACCCATCTTCAAGTAGGAACCTGGAGTGGCTTCATTCCCCAGCTCCCTGTCCTGGGGTCTGTGAAAACCGTACAGAGCAGGAGAACAGGGCTGCTGGGAAAAATGTAGCTGGCCAGTCTGAAAGTCCTTTATGCCTCCATCACCTCCCACCCAGTGAGCGTGTCAGACCTCCCTTTCTTTGCGACTGCACACAAAATAATGGCTCCAAGCACAGCAGTGCATTGGTGCTACACGGTGAATGGGTTGCGCCGTTCCTATTGCAGGGGAGGAACACTACTGCTTTTATGCTCTAGAGTCAATCAGAAGGGAAAACAAGTTAACAAAACAGTCGTGCCTTGCTCTTTGGCAGCAGAGCAATAACATCAACGCACCCCCCTTCCTCCCCGCCCCAGCTGTGGTGTGTTACAGGCAATGGTGCTCCTCAGACTGAAGTGCTGCAGCTGTGAACTTTGCTGCGTGGTAGACGGGAATGAAATGTTCTCCGTCACTTCAGCAGGTGACATGATTTCAGATTACATCCAAATGATTTCTCCAGACCTAATATAGCGGGGCGAAAAAAAAACAACCCCAAAACAACCCCAAACTAACCCACCCAAGAAACCTGTGGTTAGCTTCAAGTATGTGTACGAGTATTTCCGTGCTTGCAACTCTGCCGTGTAGCTGCCTGGTGATTCCCACTGATTATCTAACCACATGTCATATTTGTCTCTTAAAAACATTAACACGATGCGTGACTCGAAGCATCTTTTGGGGCACGTTATATTGGCTGAAACAACACGTGGACCTACCCTGCTGGGATTGGATGTAATGCCACCGTTCCCATCTGATTTAGCATTAGACTTCTGGTGAAGAAAAGTCCACAGGATGCGTAGAAGTAGCCGGGGCTGTAGCTCGGGGACATACTGAGCTCATTTGGTGCACAAGTAATGTGTTTCCATAGCCTGGACATATGCAGATGGTCCAGTCCTGTACGGTACAGGCAAAGCTCCCGCTGAACTGAGAAGAGAAGAAAAAACAGCTTGAAAATTTGCAATTGCAATTAAAGTCAGTTGTGGCAAGATCAGTGCAGGGCTGAAACATACAGATGCTGAGTTTTCCTTTGGAAAAGACCCAAATGTGCTGCCCAGCTCTGGAGATTTGCAGCAAGAATTGTGCCGTCCTCGCTGTAATCCCTGGCTCCCCTTCCGGGTACACTCTTGGGGAGCGCTAGGCACAGAGCAACACCCTGATGGGCAATACGCAGAAACCCGTGATGTGGCAGGTCCTGCACCACAACGGAGCCAGGAGTGACCTGAGCCGCTGTCCTCAGGGACGCCCTGCAAATGCACACGTTAAGTCTATCACAAGTTTGGCCTTCCTGTTTAACCACCAGGGCAGCTGGCTGACGGGGGAGTGAGAACGACCCAGACAACAGAGAAGTGGCAATGTTTTGTGAAAGGAGGAAGTGGCTCCCCGATGCTAACTGCCCCGTGGGGTTTCACACTTCCAGGAGAACTGGCTCTGCACCACCCTACGGTAAAGAGTGAGCTGGGCTGCTTCAGATGAACTTGCTTCTTGGGATAGATAGAATTATCTGAAGAGAGGACGGCTGAGAGCTGCTGTTTGGGCACATCAAACCATGGCCACCATTTAGGATGCCGCGGTGTTTTGTGATAGCACATTAGGGACAGATTGTCTGGGTTTGGCCAATAAACTAGAGGAATTTAGTGCATGAGGTGTGCAGATCACCTGTAAACAGAAGTGAATCTACCAAAAAAAATGTGCTGGTGTAGTTGAGTCCTTTCTTACCAGAGAACTTGAGGTCTCTCTGTTCCATGGTCTGCGTGGTTTACAGAGAAGTTATGATCATCAGGGATGGATGATCTGATAGTTATTAAAAATATAGGCTGACAAATGACATATCCTTGGCTGTGGAATGGAATACTTGACAGCCCAGATGTGCCTTCTTATCACAGAGTTCTCCAGCTTACCCACTCAATATTGATAACATGCTCAGAGGAGTTAGGACAGCCATGCCAATAAACATAACTGCCTAAAAGCTGTCTGGAACAAGGCTTCAAGATAAGCGAAGAGGCAAGAGGGTTCTTCCCTGAAGTTGTAAGAAGTTAAAAACTGTCTTTCTGGAAGATGGGTTTAAAGCTGAATTCACTGTACTGGGAGGTTGCTGATGAGTTCCCTCAAGGCTGTGGCTAGGGCATCTCCCACACATCTTTGGGCAGGACAGAGACCTTTGTGCATCACTTAGAAATGAGGTTGCTGACATACTAATTTGATAGCGTTCATTAATAGCCCGGTAGAAAGGATGAACAATGAGATGAGAAATTTTGCAGATGATGCAAATAATTCAGTGCTGTAAAATTAAATCTGGCCACAAGGCAGTGCCAAAAGAGTTGGTGATCCTGAGCGGCTGGGCAAAGAAATGACTGAGGTAACGCAGCGTCAACGAAAGCAGAGCACATGCAAAAAACTCACCTTAACCATACGTCAAGCTAGACGAGCCCCTAGATTCAGCAAAAAGAGCTTGGAGAACTCTGCAAATATAATTTCAAGTTCGTTAGAAGAGGGAATTGTAATGGTGAAACTACATCTCCATGGTGGTTTCTGGCTGTCTAACTCCAAAAGGGCTGAGCTGACCTTGAAACCACATTCAGGGTTGGGAGAGATGGGCAACAGCTGCCATAAAGATGGAAAAATGGGTAGAGGAGGATTCTTCAAGGTGGAAAGGGGTGACAGCAGGAGTTACGGTAAAGGTTTGTCAGATCATGATTGACACAGAACAAAGCAAACAGAAACTCTTCATTCACTGCCTCTTGTAAGAATTAGAGGGGACCTGATGATGCTGTCACACAAGAAGATTTAAACCAACACAAGGAAGTACCTTCTCATACAAAGCATAATTAAATTGTGGAACTCATTGCCACAGGATGTTGTGGCGGCCAAAAGTTGTAAATGGCTTGAGAAAGGGATCAAAAAAAATTTGAGGATAGATCCATGGGTGGCTGTTAAAACATACTGGTCTAGAAGCAGCCTCGGCTTTGGGAAGTCCATAAACCATGGATTGCCTGAAGGGAGAAGGGTTCAGCAAGGAAGGGATTGTGCTGAACCTCCTTCTTGAGTGTCCTCCTCCTGCCTGTGCTGATAGATGGGGCACTGAGGGACGGGATACTGGCCCATGTGGCCTTCTGGTGTGACTCTGGTTAGGTCCCAGCTCTGTTGGGTCTGTTTGGGGCATGTCTCTTCTTACTCCCTTTTAATTAAAAAAGCCGAAAGCACCGACAAAACACAACTAAAAACACGAGAGGGAGAAGAAATAAGCCCAGCCCTCCGCACACTGTTAGTAGGCAACCTGGTAGATGTTTTATTTTCTTTAGAGTGGACTTTGTGTTGCAAGTGGCAGGAAGCCATGAACCACAAAAATAAAATAATTCTAACCCTAGTGCTAAGTAAGGAAAACAAAGATGGTTCAGCAATTAGCAGCATTATATATGTTAGTACTAAGTAACTACAGATGTCAGAACTTGAGCCCTTTGCATTCCTCGCAATCCTTTGGAAACCAAAGCCTTTTGCCGCTGCTCTGCATTATTACAGTTATTTTGGGTCTGGGAGAGCAGCGAGGGCTCTCCAAATGTTGAACTATGCAGGCTGCTAGCACTGGCTGGGCCTTACCTGTGTCTGACTCACTGTCCTGCATATTTCTGCTGCCTCTCCGGGCTGGTGGGTGCTGTAAAAGCATGCTCTGTAAAGACATGCGCTGGCCATGAGTCATTAGCAAACATGCGAAGCTAATTGGCAAAATGCTCATGAAGGTTTTTGAAGGTGGGTTAATTCATTACACTGCAAACTGTCCCCAGGCTATTGTTAAAAAGTGCAGGAGTTTCGAGGTCCAGTATTTTATGATTCATTTTGCCATGCAGTGAAAAACAGGCTCGATATCAAACTACATTCATTATAGTTAAGGCTGCAAACCCTTTATTGGTTTTCCCAACATTCCCTCCTTGTTATTCGCATTCATATGGGCTGCACATTTCTAACAACTGGCAAGAAGGCATAAAATAAAATTGATTGTATTTTCTTACGTTCAGCTCAGCGTGGCCTTACAAACTGCCTCTTCTAGGGGCTTTACCTCTTCCCACCTTCGTTTATTTGAGCTGATACGATGAGAAATCTAAAAGAAACATAGAAAGAGATGAGACCGACTTCAGTGCTGAAGATGAATCTGGCTGCTGGCACAGGAACTTCAGCCCTAGGACGATGCTGGCAATGAAACAGTAACGAAGAAGAATTTCCCCTTACAGTGATACAGATCATTATTTTTTTAAAAAATTAAGAGTAGACACATTTTTTACCTGCAACTTGGACTTCCAACCGGAGGCTCACCTTCAGAGATGTGCTTAGGTGGAACCTGCAGGCTCATACTTCAGTTCACTCACTAATGATACTACCCACACGTTTTTCTGGATGGGGACTCTCTCTACTGGTAGCCAAATTCTCCAGCTTATAAAAGCAGATAACTGAGTCTTTTATGGTCTTTGCTTACGCCAGGCATGTCAAATACTTGTATTTTCTTGTGAAAGGTCTGTGGGAGGGAGGCATGACTAGCGAGTAGCTTGGTGTGATTCTCCATAATACTATGTTGAGAAAAAGTTAATAGAGGACCCAGCTGTGACCTTTGTGGGAGCAGAGCCAAACTCTGCTCATCAGTGCTACCTTTGTACCCTTCTCCTGGATGGTGGTGGGGTGCTCCTTGTCTCCTTGTGCTGGCTGGCACTCGGGTTCTCCTTTGAAACTTAAATGGTGCCTTTCAGCTGTACATTAGTCTGGTCTGTCCCAGGATGCTGAGCATTGCTCACTCGTGCAAATCCAAGACCTTCTCCTGTCTGCATCCCACTGCACCGAGTCCTACTCCCCAGAATCACACGTATCTCCAAAAGCATTGTTGTAATTTCCAGCTCAGCTGATCTAATTTGGAGGTTGAATAGGTTCTAATAGACTTTAAACATATCGCTATTACTGTTCTTAGTGCAATGGTCTGCTTGGAGCCTGAGCTAAACTCAGAGTGGCAGAGCAGATGCCAGTGGCTGTATCAAAACCAGGTTTAATAATAAAGATAAATAATGGAGGCAGCCAGGGACTACTGCTCTCCCCAATGCTTATTACTTGCCTTTTGTTGTTTCAGTTAATATTTTACATTTATGTTACTTAGAGGTGATGGGGAGATGAGGAGAGACACTGAAAAAACCCTCATTCAGACGATAACTAAGTTGCTTGATTTAGTTTTGTCTTACTGAAACTTCTAGATTTTTCAATTAAACTGGATGTTTCTGGAGACAGATTTTTCTTTCGATTGAAAGATGCCTTCTCCATCCCTAAACTTAAAAAAAGCACTAATTAAAAAAAAATCCAACTCAAACCCTTTCAATTTGTAATTTGTCATGTGGGACTTTCATTTTATTCTAGTGCGACTTGCTAATGGATTTATTGCGGGGTGCGTTGGTTTTGTTTGCTTTAGCACGGAGGAAAGTGGCAAATAAGTATCTTGAGTTGACTATTTTGTCTGACGTTTTCTCTGGGAGACTGGATTTTCCTACATGGCAGAGTCAGAGCCCCCGTATTTATTGGGAGCGAGACTGTCTAGCTTAGGGTTCAAAGAGGCATGCAAAGAAGAGTTAAACTAGCATTAGCCTTTATGGCCCTTGCCCTGGGTACTTTGCCAGCCTCCACATCTGCTCTGTCATGCTGGGGACTGACACCTTCCTACCGCTGTGACAACAGCAGTTGAGCTCAAGGGGGTCATTTGCACTGTATGGTTTACAATGGCGACGTTTTCCTACTGGGTGATCCACAACATGGGATGTGCCTCTTCCTTGTCCTCCTGAAATGCCCTTCCCGTTGCACGGACAGGGACCCGTGGCGATTGCACCAAGAACTGAGCAAAACCCAAAAGAAGTTTATAGCCCATTGGTGGGCACCTGGAGCAAAGAGCTTGGACACCAAGGTTCTATATCAGTGGATCCTCTGACTAATCTCTGTGCCTGGGACCCAACAGGTACATTCAAAATCACTGGCAAATACTTGTTTTGGCTTCACAGAACCACAGAACATTAGGGATTGGAAGGGACCTCCAAAGATCATCTAGTCTAATCCCCCTGCCAGAGCAGGATCACCTAGACCAAGTCACACAGGAACATATCCAGGTGGGTCTTGCTTTGTTTGGTAAGAACTGTAGCTCTTCCTGTTGCCATCTCACCTGGAACTATTACACAGAGAACTTCACTAACTTCCCTTCACGGCACGTGGCAGTGTCAGTACTGCTACTGGACAAGATACTGAAATGGAAGCAAAGGAAGGAAAACAGAAGTGACCAAAATTCTCCAGACTGTCAGAGATAATTATTTCCAGTGGTGCAGAGATGTTGGAAGTGGTGGGTGTCAGCATTAAGCACCAAATTCTTAATTTTTCCCTTTGGTCTCATTGTAAATGGGGGTATTTGTTCATAAAATAGGCGTTTTTCATCACTTCTTTTTAGGGCCAGCCCCCTGTAAGGCACACAGATGCTCAACTGGCCATAGCACGTGACATTTCAAAATTTCAGGAGCTCCGTTAAGAATATCGTGCAGGAGTTGGGATTTTTGCCATTGGCTTGACTGGCTCCAAGATTACACCCTTGCTGCTCCCTGGAAGACATCTTGACAAACACTATGATCCATTGCTCTCCGAGGAGATTCCTGCTACTTCATCGTTTTGATGAGGCTGTAAATAACAAAAGAGCTTCACTCGTCAAGTGCTCCTCCGGTCCCGGCTCGACTCTCAGTAGTCAGGAATGGGCACCAGCAAAATGTTAATCAAATTCCTTTGAATCTCAGAAGAAATGTTGAGTAAAGACGGCAGGAAACTCTCCATGGGAAACTGTCGACATTTCTATTTAACGCATTTTGTCACCATTTGGCATCTGCGAGTCAACTGCTCAAGTGTTTGGAAGAAACAGGGAAATACAGTTTTCATGCGAGGGGGTGTGGAGCCCATGTGAACGCACACAGAAAAAGTCACACCTTTCGGTCTGAAATACGCATCCGACCTCTACACACACTTGTCCTGCTGCCAACTGAAACGTGTGCGTATGCATTCATGCGCTACGTGGACAGGAGAAGAGGAACATGTTCAGCCAGCTTCAGTTTTGAGCTAGTCACTTGGAAGGCAGATTTTGTCGTTTAAAAGAAAACAGTTTTGTCAAAGGAGCTAGGGTTGGATAACTCAAAAGCCGTTCTAGGTGGGCAGTGGGACAGGATGTCACTGTCGGTGTTCTCAGAGTTGCCACCATCAATAGGTCCTCCAGACTTCTCCTTCCTGTAGTTCACTGCTGTGCTGCCGTCTGCTCCAGTGGCTGCTGAGTCCTGTGCAAGCACTTAGGGACAGAGCTTGGCCCCATAGCCACCCATGGCAAAAATCTTGTTGGCTTCAATGGTCCTGGATTTTGTCCCCAGTCCTTGGAACACTTTTACAGATGTCCATCAGCAGTGTGTGTATCCTGTAACCAAAGGGTCCCCTCTTGTTTGCTTGTGCACTTGTACACATGGTGTTAAACTCAAGCTCTTTAAGTACCTGCTTGTATTGTTGGCCCAGTGGAAGGAGTGCCCCCTCTTGCTAAAGGTCTCTCATGTAGATTGCTTCCTACAGAAAAGGGAATAAAAAGGGGATAAGACAAAGGGATGAGACATCTCACAATTGGCTTATATAACCTTATTAAGAAAACTCCCTTAAGTCTGGCTCAGGAGCTACTGGCTTTATCAGAAGCTGAACTGCTAAGAGATCTGTTGCACTGCCTATCAGTGAGCCAAACCCTGCAAGACAAAGCAGGGAAAGTGTCATAAATCACCTCCATCAAGGTGCACACTGATGGCCCAGCTGTCACTTTCGCAGTCGACAGCTCAAAGATGGCATTAACACCAGCAGGAAGGCAATCGAGAGTCCTACAGTGAGTTCAGATCCCCTGTGTGACCTTGGAGAAGGTGCTCACCCGTTGCCTTCACTTCTCCATTTAGAAGATGGAGCTAGTAACAATTAATTTGCTCATAATGTTTATTTAAATGATGAGGAGCACCTCTGGGCAGAGGCAATCTCTTATGACTTGTCTATGCGATGCCTAGTAGAAGGCCCTTGTCTCAGCTCAAACTCCAGGTACTACATGAGTACAAAGGATAGTACTTGGCAGAGTGCAGATCTCCAACTAGAAATCTAACACCAAATAGTTCTCATTCTCTTCAGGTTTTGGAAGTTGGCCCTATTCGAGATGATCTTGTTTTGGTTTGAGTTTTTTTAGTTAGGTACAAAACCAAACCCTGAGGTCCCTCTGTCTCTGATTCCCATTAAAATTTACATTACACTCACTGGCAGCTTGACTCAGAAATGTCTCAGGATTTCCCTCTTAGATTTTTAAATGGCCATATGGCAGAAAGCTAGAAAGCATAAACCTGATCCCGTGCTGGAGCTGCAGCTGTAGTCAGAAGCTTTATGATGAAGTTCAGCTGGAAGGGCAAAGGAGAGGAGGGAAAAAATCAAACCCCAACAAGAAACCAAAGCAAGGGAATGCCATCAAAGTCTTTCAAAGACAAATTCGTTTCACCTTTGTCAATGACTGTGGTTTTCAAGGATAAAGATCAAAGTGATGACCGTGGGCAGAGCTATGACAAATGCCGAGACCAGTCTGGTAAACCCTAGCATTACTGCTACAGTTAGACTGGCGTCTAGACGAGCAGTGGGTACTCATGCCGGGTTTGGCACACGTGGCAGTGACGTGCTTGCATCAGAGCAGCAGAGCCAGAGCAAGAAGTATGAGGCATCCAAATTGCAGACGAGACGGAGCGATCAGACTTCGGGACACTGGGACTGCAAAAAGGAAGTCCAGAACCAGAAAAGGAATAATAAAAAAATCACCAACTAGGAAAACCCCAACCCTACAACCTCCCCCGGGACTATTGCCTGAAGGTAGGAGAGACAGCTGAGAAGATGCAGCCCCTTCCTGGTTTTTGCATTGGATTCATGTGCACAGAAAGCTTAGATACCTGGGGGAAAGTAGTGCCAAATTCCTTATCAACACAGATGAGCTGGCTTCGTGTTCCTCTAGCCCTTTCATGTGGAAATGAGGCTGCATTTGATGAGGCCAAGCCCATGTTTGCAATAGCTCAGCTGGGATGTGAGCAGGGTGAGGGTTCAGGTGCCTGCTCAGAGAATTGCTACAACTGGATGGAAAAAGGGAGACCTTGCCTGAGGGCAAGGAGAGCCTTCAGGTTCCTCGCTTTTCCTCTTCCTCATGGGAAGGACAGGAAACCCTTGCTCTGTGGGATAAGCATGTAGAATCATAGAATCATTAGGGATTGGAAGGGACCCCGAAAGATCATCTAGTCCAATCCCCCTGCCACAGCAGGAT
>JAOXOE010000256.1:9087924-9122256 GCA_028565055.1 Phoeniculus purpureus | reverse complement strand
GGGGGAGGACAGAATCCATGCTAGACCTACAGAAAAGTGAATGTTTGATGTTTCCTTTAAGACAAGTCCTTCCTTCAAAAGTCCTGGCCAAATATAAAATAATAAAAACTAAAATGACATCTTTTTTTTTTTTGTGATTATGTCTGCCAGAGGGGAATACTTACCCTTATTTAATACTTGCCTTAGCTGTACCGGCCCTTGTCTCGCACAGCTGGACGAACAGTGGGTGCTGCCTTACCTCAGATCCGAGCTCACTTGTCCTGCAGTGACATTAATCTTCAGCTTCTGCCCTATGTGCATGAGCTGTTGTCACACACAGCCTGCTTTCCAACCTCAGCTGATGGTTCTACAGATTAGCTTGTCTTCCTTTCCAGGGCTTTGTGTTTGAAAGCTTTTTTTCCCCCAAATGCTTAGATCTATTCCAGGTAATGAACTGCAGAGCTCTGGTATTTCTTTCCCAAAAGCCCAGGCCAAAAGTGGTTGGTTTGTGCAGTCATCACAAGGATAACTTGTGCTTGCATCTTCTTCCTTTTTAAATCCTTCATGTAAGGGGCAAAAGCAAAATCAGTTGGCAAACGCAGCGTTAAAGCTAATATGGGTTGCTGTGTGTTCAAAGACTGCTCCGGTTACTAGCTGTAGGACCCAGAACCAGAGCGCAGAGGCTGGGTTGGTTGTTCTGTGAGGGTTGTGCTGAAATAGAGTGGAAAGTGGCTTAAATTGGCTTCTTGGTGATCCATCCGCTAGCGGTATGCTTGTTTCAGGGGCCCCCTGTTGTATTTAGTGGATGTTTATATAGTGTCTCTGTGTAGGTACCTCCAGAGATGTCAGAACCCTCTTGCACTCTGTCATGGATCCATTTTTGGGTTTGGTGGACTGAGGCAGTGCTTCTTAAAAGCCCGTCAGAGACCTCTTTAGGTCAACTCTGGGAATCTCTAGTTTGAGCCTTCTACTCGTAGTTGCTTGTCTGATGGTTTGTTAAGACATCTCCTCTTCCTCACCACAGAATCACAGAACACTAGGGACTGGAAGGGACCTCGAAAGATTCCTCATGGTCCTTTCAAACTGCTCGTTTTTTACCAGAGTAATCTGCACCATGGTGAAGGTACTGATCACAAAGGATAACTTGATGAGGTCCTACAGATGTTATAGAATCAGTTCTCTACTGCTAATCTTTATGACAAGCAATGGGTGCAAGAGGGTAGGAGGTTAAACCCTGATTTCCTCTTGGCTACTTCCGTTTTCCTCTTGTGAGCATCTTAGACTAGCTGTAAGTTTCTGCAGGAAGAGGAAAACCCACAGATTTGTGTTTTTTAATAGCTGGTAGAAAACAACCCAACACTCTGCTGGTCTTTGAGAGGTAGTTGATGGTACGTGTCATGCTGCTGCTACATTGCACCTGTGAGTCTGTTGGGTGGACAACTTCTGTTTGCTTTTTCAAAAACACCTACTGTGGGCTTGTTGGCTGTTGTTGTGGGCACAGAAGTTCAGTTTGCCCTTTGCTGGTTGCTGGCTCTAATGGTGATGAGTGAGGTTATGGCCGTTGCTTTGGGAAGGTTGTCGGTTGCAGGATACACCAAGGTGAAGGTTCTTCAGTACTTTGTTAATGGTTTGCAATGTGTGGTTGTGCTAGTCGAGTCTCAGGCGTGCTGGTGTACACTACAACCTGGGCTTGCATAAGCCAAAGTGCTGAGAAATTGAAGACTCTACCATTTCTATGAGCAAGAAGGGTGTGATCCCACGTGTGCTGAACGACCTCTTAGCACTTAGAACCAGACACTAAACTCCAGTGTTGCAAGGCTCAGGATTCACAGCTCCCAGCCCTTTGTGTGGAGCTAGATGTAGGGAGGCTTTTTGCAGCTTGGTGACTGCTTTACTCCTCCTCCAAGGCATGAGAATGCATTGATGCTTAGTCTTGTTTCCAATAAATTGACTGCAGCTCTTGTTCTACGTATGAGCAGTCACTGGCTCATGGTGTGATGCCTCATTCCTTGTAAAGGCAAACCTGTTGCTTGACAAAGAGTTGCATCCTCAGTAAGAAACACTGAGGCCAAGGTGTAATTGTAAACCTGCTAAAACCCACCTTGTCAGCGTTCCTAGTCATGCTCAGCCTTAGTCATGGAATCAGCGGTTCCATACAGATTTTGAGGAAGAAATACACGTGTGTTGGGCTCAGCCTGTCCAGTTTCTGCAGAATTGCTGTCATTGTGTGTCTTGAAATCCTTAACCTCTCTGTCTAGATTGGAGATGTGAGGCTGCTGCACTGAGGAGTTTGTTTGGGATTTAAAACACAGTTTGGATTCCTGAATTCTTCTACATAGGGTTGGTGGTCAGACAGTCCTTATGAAAGATTTGGGCTTTCTGATGTCTTCTGAGTCTGGTGATGAGTGGTAAATAGTTCTGAATACTGAAGGTATGCTGGTTCCACAGTCCTCCAGTACTTGTTCTAGTTCCGTAGAACAGAGTAAGAACTACAGTAAGTGTTGTGGTACTCGACAGGAAGAAACAAGCTTTTTGGAGTAAGCAGAAGATCTGCAAGGCAGAGCTGACTTTGATACCCTATAACCTGTTTTCTCTAAACATATTGCTTCTAGGCACTTAAATAATCTACCCAGGCAGAGATTGTGATAGATAATGTCACCCTTTGTGCATTTCAGATAAGCATCTCTCTAAACACAAATGTGATCAGCATCTCTCCTTGTCCTTTTGAGACTCATTAACTGCTTTGTTGAGTGGCTTGATAATTTTTGCACAAAATTCAGTTGGACTTCTGTGGTCAGCAACATGTAAAAATGACATGGGAAGATCTTCAGCTGAGGTAAGCTCTCCTGAGAGCGTTGGCCGTTCTCTCCGAGCAGGCTCTGCTCTGCTGCGCTAGCCTGGGCTCATCGTGTTCAGGTGTTGAGACCTTTCCTGCTCGTACGATACCTGGGGCTGGGTGTCCGCAGACTCATTTGCTTTCCCCGCTGCCAGGCAGGTAGAGGTCTCGCTCGCGTGATCAGTGCTGATGAGTCTTGGAGAGGAATGTGATTTGTTGTACTCTCAGGAGCCCCTCTGGACTGTGTGTATAGTCGACTCGCTGTGCTACGCTGTCAGACAAAGATAATTGTTGAAGCACTGTGCAGCCAGTCCTACATTGTCGATGACTTGCTTTGGTTTCCTTAATTGATTTCAGGAGGTAGCAAATTACCATATGGCAGCTTGATGTTAACGTTGTATGAAGACCAGGAAACAAAAGTTTATGAAAAGCTTTTGTGTAGTAACTGCAGAGTTTCAAGAACTGTTTTATACTTCCTGACAGTGCAGGTCTGGCTTAATGGTTTGTTTTTATTGCTTAAGAGTGTAAACCTTTCTTTAGCCGATGTGTGGAAATTATATCCTCATCCCACATTACACATTTCTCATTGCTCATTACTCACTCCCTGCCATCTGCAGTCAGAGCTTCACTGTTTCAACTGCATGCAAAATGCTCCTGTCCTCTGCACTTTTCCTCAGCACTCACCCACCCTTTCAAAGAAGTGGTGGGTGGGAAGGGGTGGGGGGGAAAAGAAGAAAAGCCTACTCTGTCTATATTGTTTTTCTCTGTTTTGGGTGGAGTCTGCCTTAGGTTCTGGTTGCTAGATGGTTTCTGTAGTAACAAGCAGAGAAAAATCCAGGACTGAAAAGGCACTTTTAAAGGTGCCATATCTTGCCTGAAGTATTATTTATCTAATTACGGGGAACGTTTCCTCTTTATGTTAAGGCTACCCCTGTTGGTAAGGCAGGCTGCTGCTGCTGCTGCTGCTATGAGAACTTGATTTGTTGTGTTCTTGCAACACAAGAACATGAGAACCACGAATCTTGTTCCCGGTTGACTTAAGCTGCTCAAAGTAATGATGAAAAGCCAAAGGCATTAAAGTGTATTTTCAAAGACGTTGTAAATGGTTGTTACAGGCACAAACCACTTTGTTTTTTAGTTACATAGGAACAAAAACATAAGTGTGGCTCGGAAGGATGCTTGGATTTTACGTGTTGTTGCTGTAAGGAGGGTGTTGGAACAAAGCATCAGACTTATATTTCTGTTTGTTTTCAGACTACTGTGTACAAGGAAAAAAAAATCTCAGGTCTTGCAGAATATAATCTTATTCTACTGTACTCTGGTTTTTATATTTCTCCTAAGAGATTCTGCAGGTGTGTGAGAAAGTGATCGTTTGTGTGTGTCCACTGTGTTTGCCTTGCTTGGGCACAACAATAATTAAAAAGTTATTTTAAGATGACTTATTTCCTGCCTCTCCGGTACTAATCCTTCATTACCTGTATTCCTGACAGCCTTGTCTGCAGCAAGCACTAATGGTTTCCTAAGGTGGAGTTTGCTCTCTTTTTGGAATCTAGTCACCTGTCAGTGCCCTGCAGGATTTAGCAACCTCCCATCCTCAAGCCTTGTGCAATGGTCACTTAGAAAAGCAGGTACACTGGTTTTGTACTGGTTCCGTGTCCTCTGTGGGAGCAGACTGGTTCCTGCCTTCGGTGAGAAGCTTAGTTTGGGAAGGGTCTGAAGTCCAGCACTTGCTGTGTGTGGCAGGAGACACCTCAAAACACCAGGGACCGGGTTTGTGAGTTGCCAGAAGTCTGAGGGCCAAAGCTGATTTGCATCTGTATTTACATACTGCTGTGAGTGCACTCGGCTGGAGGACCTGCCCGGGCTTGTATTGCCCGCCACAGATGAGCAGAGGCTGAGCGCTGTTAGGCTGCTCCAGAGGTGGGAAGCTTGCGGTGGGTCACCTTGGTTATTGGCTCATGAGAGAGGCCAGCAATGAGAGGTGTTTCTTCTCTTCACAGCTTGTTCCTGGGGACTCCTGCAGGATGTGCTTGGCTGCCCACGTAGAAGTTAGACCGGAGCCACTGAATTAGGTTTGCAGTTGGGTATATTGGCTTAGCTCCAGGAAAGAAATGGATGTGTGCCTTTGCAGGTTGAAGAAAGGCAGGTTTTTATGTGGGAAGAAGTTGCAGATGAAGTGTTAAAAGTTTCTAGAGGGACTTAAGGTAGAGCAGTCAGAGCAGCGAATTGATAACATGCTCAAAGTTCAGGTTCCCACAACAGCTGGGCTGTGGCAGATTTACAATTTAATGAGGCTGATAATCCCATTAGAGGTTAAATTAAGAAGGTTTTTCTGGGAGATCACCAAGAAAATTATGAATATTGTACTGGAGATTGGGTCATAATGCCAAGGCAGCGGAGAGCTGGCATCTGCTGCTTGCACTGCAGGGTGCTGCTTCATTCAGTGTGGCTCCTCAGAGCGTTCAGCTCCAGCAGTGCTTCACTACAAACAGAAGCAAATGTATTATCATTACTACTCCTATTATTGCTGTCATTATCCTCCTGGAAACACACAGATGAAAAGATGGAAATACCAGCTAGATCTGCAGATCAGCACAGCTCTACTGGCTTTGTTCTCAGATAACCTGGTCCTTTCTACGAAAGCAAATCCTCAGACAGCAATGTGACCACCTAATAATGAACCCACTTTTTAAAGGATAACTGACATGACTCTGGTATCGTGAAACCTGCACAAACCTAGCGACGGGAAAGCAGCATATGGAGTGATGGCTCTGGAACCACAGACTTCAGAAGTGCAGCGTGTCTGCGGCGTGGTGGAAATAGCTGTTTTCACAGCCATAACACACACAGGCATATTGAAGCTGCACTGCAAGGCCAGTGGTGATGGCACGGGGTAGCTGACTACGGCTGCACCACAGGTTACGTGGCCAGAGCAGAGTGCCTCTGCATTACAGCCAGAAGCAATGTTTCATTTCATAATAATCTTGGCTTCTGCATTTTTCTCATGGCTTATCGATGACTTGATACAGGACTTCACTGACCAAGGCAGTTATTGACTCCTGAGGAGCTAGGAAGAGAGACAGAGTATGTATTTTTTATCAACACCACTCTGGCTCTTGGTTGAAGTCCTTCTAGTTGAAGGACAGTTATACCAGGTTTTTATGCTTGCATTTTCTGCCTTCCTTGGAAAGAAGCAATCTTCTCAAAAGCAATCTCTCACACTGAAAGCCCAGCTTGTTGTCTCTTTGCACCATGAGTTTTGGTTTTCTAGCTGACATCCTAGTGTTAACGTGAAGACAGCTTTGGTGTCACCAACTGTTGCTCTTGGACTAAATCCAGTAGATGTGTGCAAGCTGTTTGTCCAGCCACTGCGAGTTGAAGGTGGGCAAAATAGTTCCAAGTTAAAAGTGTGTGGGTTTATTCTCCAAAGTGCTCGTGCTATAATTGTTTGTCCCTGTTGTTCAAGACCTAGATGACTGGAATGACAGGTATGTTGTGATTTTACTGCTCTGAGTGCATTGGCATCTTGCAGGATCACTTTCAAGTTTTCCTTGCTGGAATCTTGTGACGACACCACGGAGCCTGAAATTCTTGAAAAGAAAATTTCCTCAGCGCTCTCTGGGGAGAATCACACAGAATCACAGAACATTAGGAATTGGAAGGGACCTCGAAAGATCCTCTAGTCCAATCCTCCTGCCAGAGCAGGACCACCTGGACCAAGTCGCACAGGACCACATCCAGGAGAAGCCTCGTAATGCCACCTAGAGACTCAACAACCAGAAGGAAATGGAATAAGTTCTTTTCTTATCCATCAACATTTCTGGCTACTCAAGACTAGCTACAACCCCTGTTGCAGGTGCTGTTACTACCGACGGGAGGATCAGAGACGAATTGATTCGTATTTCCTGGCCTGATGATTTTTATTTTTTCATTCTATTTTTCACTTTTTTCTTTCCTTCTCAGAAGTGGTTAATTGTTAACTACGTCTTGACCCGTTGGGTAAAGAAGTCTCACAGGTTTGCAGATGAAAAGGTTTTAATCTTTGAAAATATAACCCAAATGTACCCTAGAGGGCAGAGTCATTTAGAGAGAGATCCTGCACACCTGCCGACGGACTAATTCATGCCCACCGCTGAGTTCCTTGGTGAGAAGGACCAAGTCCTGGGAAAACTCTGTTGGGAGTGTGGGTGGAAAACCTTCTGGTTTTTGTCGGTAGCAAAAGTTGAGAAAGTAGCCCGTGACTCCCGTGTGCAGCTTCTGACAGAAACACCCACCGACAGACCTGAGAATCTAAACGCTTCTGTGGAACCTATAAAAAGAAGAAGAAACCAGTAGTTTGTGAACAACTCCCCATAACTCATCAGACCATTCTGCTGCCAGGGAGCTCTTGCAGCTCTCACTGATGGAGGGTCTTAGACTTTTGAGTGTTAGATTTAATCTATGTCACTTATGTTTTATATCAGAGAAAGTAAACCACGTGCTGCCCTCAGCAAAAACCTTCTCGTGAGACCTGAGCCACGCAGCAGCCTACTGACAGCTTCTCCGTGTGACTGATGAGGAGTATTTGTTGTAAGGCAACAAGTCTGTGAGCCTGAGTATCTGGGAAGGTCTTTCCAGCTCTTCTTGTATGTGAGTACTTCCTCCAGGGTTTCAGGCTCCATTCCTCTCTTCTTTACCTTATTCATCTGAGGGGGAAAAAAAAAAGACAACAAAACAGGGTCAAATACTGGGACACTTTGAAGAGTGCCTCTACCAAGCTTTGGTTTTTCTCTCTTCCTGGAACTCTTATTACATTATCCTGGTGTTCTGAGCCAATTGTTAGCCCAAGGCCAATCCTTAACCTTGGGCTAGATAACAAAAGCACAGCTGAGGTGATCTCGACTCCTTTAAAAATGCTGTCTGCTCTTTGATGCCTTCAGAATGAGACACATAATTCATGTCAGTTCCAAAGGTTGTTCTTAGCATAGGAAATTAGCAACCTCCGTGATAAAAAGTCAGCATGCTAAGTTTGTGTGTGTGTGTGTGTGTGTTTTGGGTTGATCTCTGTCTTCTATAGCATTGTTGGGGGGGTGTGGGGTGTGTGTCTAGGCAGAACCCGAGATTGAATCCTAGTTTGGGATATTTTACTTTGTGAGTGCCTCAGTTCATAGCAAAGCCCACAGAGTTTGTGCTGGTGATAGGAGAGGATGTCTGGGAAACACAGCTCTAAACGAGGCGAGTGTGCAGCTGGAGTGTGTGCTTAGGGGGAACTAAGTTGAGGTCAAGTTTATTCATGGATATCAAAGCTGGTTTATTTTGGTAAGGACCCTCTTCTGTGCAAAGATCCCAGAGGCATGAGAAAGGCCAGTGAGCGTCACACAGTGCTAACATCTGGCAGTGCCATGTGATGAAGCTCTTCTGTCTCAGTGACGTGAAGTCCTCTTCAGCAGGTCCTTTCTGAGGTTTTTTTGTTTGAGAGAGGACTTTTCCACCATATGCTGAATTGCTGAAGTCTTGGTGCTCCTCTGATTGGCTTTGAGGACTTATTTTTTTCTCCAGTCTACAATGGCAAGTGGATCCATCGCAGAAGGTGGTGGTGTTCACAGCCAAGCTGACAGCAATAAGACAGACTGTGGTGGCTGGAGGAAGTGCTGCTAGGCAAGTACTGCATCAGAAAAGGGAGGCAGGGTCACCAGACTAATGGCAGGAGAGGAGGCAAGCTGTCGCAGAGCTGGAGCACAGGTCCTTGGCTGTCCTTGTGTGCTAACTGTTGAACACACAACTCTTCCCTGCCCCCTCAGCATTTCGTAATGCCGTGCACCTTAGCGAATCTGGGGATGTCCAAACGCGCTGCTGTTTATCCTGCAGGGTCGAGATAGCTACATTATATGGCATAATAACAGGTTTCGTCTGCTGGTAACCAGTTTGCATGTGGACCAGGTCTGGCCAGTACTAAACTGGAAAGCAAAGATGGCTTTGTGATTAAGGTGCTGGAGTGGGACGCTGGAAATCTAGGTTCAAGTTGTGGGTCAGCCATAAACTCCCTGTGTGACCTTGAGCAATATAATTATTCCAAGACTTCAAAGGTATCTGAACAATTTGGACACCCATTTTCCAGCCATTTTAATTAACTGGGATGCTTTGAAATGCTCAGCTTTAATCTCTATCTGCCCAGGATTCTCATTTGTAAAGCTGGGACACTATTTCCTTGTGCACGAAGGGGATGTGTGTTAATGGTTGGGAAGCGTGCAGCTACTCTGAGTGCAGCAGGTAGAGTTTAGTGAGGGGGGAGTACATTGAGTGGGGCTCAAATACATCGCTGCGTGCTGAGCACAGGACAAACTCAGTCTAGTTTATATGTGGGCTTAAACTGGGCTGGGGAAAGCTACCATGATAGGTTGCCATGATACATCACTATGGTACAGGTTCACGGGAGATGAATGCTGCTGCAAGGAAACTGCAACCAAAGTATTTACAGAGAGGAAGAGCTCATTGATTCAATAGCTCATTTCGCTCCATAGGAACGTGTTGCTGTTTCTTTAGTGTTCTTCCACTCTTTCATAAAGAATATTAAACTTTTACGAGATCAAATGACCAGTTACTGACATTTCTGTAGTTTTAGCTCATAACGAGCCATAATCCCCCTTTTACATCACCCACGGTTATGTCCCTTTGCCCGGTGCTACGTGACCGTGTAATGAAAACCCCGCAATGGCCACAGGCAGAGGGAAGGGTTAAAAGAGCCCAGGGAGTCTTTAATTCCTGACTTCTGTGGGTTTAATACGCGATCTTAACATTCCATTAGTTGAGTAGTTGTGGGGTTTCTTTTTCACTTAAAAGTTTAAAATATTAAAGGTTCCTTCAGACTTTACTTTTTCCCCCACTCCTCTCTTTGGTCATGTCAGTCGTGTGTGCTGGACACGCAGGAAGTGGAAGGGGGTCCCCCGTAACCATCGAGGCTACTCCCAGAGCCCAGAGGTGGATGTCCAGGAGCTGCTGTCCATAGGGGGCTGTTTTACCTCTCTGTCAGAGTAAAATCATGGAATCCTTAGGTGATCCTGCTGTTGCAGGTGGATTGGACTAGATGATCTTTTGAGGTCCCTTCCAATCCGTTATGATTCTATGATTAGGGATTGGAAGGGACCCCGAAAGAAGTGTTTCAAAGGATCTGCATTCATCACTGGCCTTGGAGATGACCATCACTCAGGGGCTTTGCAAACAGCGTGTGAAACACTGTGCGGTCTTAGGTACAGTCAGAACATCTGGTGCAGCCTGATGTGAAAGTTACTGGTATGCCAGTGCTAAGTACGTGTTGAAATGGGATTTCACTGTTTAAATACGAGGGAGAGAGGCTCTAAACAGCTTCCACTGAATCGGTGGCATTTGTGACTTCGCTATGAATCAAGTCAGAGTACTTTTCCTCGCTCCAGCCATAGGCTTATTATAGCAGCTGCTCTGCAGATAAGAAAACCTGACTCGCTCACTTGTTAGCATTGCGTTAGCATGGCAGCGCAGTGGCTTGTTACTTATCACAAGGAAGTCTCAAATCTGACTGTCCAGACAGGCTTCTCTTTTGAAATCTGATTTTTCAAAGCCATCAGGAACCAAGTGCTGCTTTAATGTGCTGATGTGGGTGCTTGCAGGATGGGTGACCAGGTAGTTCTCAGTCTTACTCTAAAGCCTGTTTTATGAACATCCTGAATATTCAGTGGCAAATCCCTCCCCCCTCCCCAGCTAAAACTCCTCTGGATAGTGAAAACCCTGGTTGTAGTTTTCACTGAAAGCCATCAGTCAGAGCTGTAAAGGACTTGGGGTGGGCTTTGATTGAGTTTTGTACTGAAGGGACCGGGTAAGAAATACTGACAAGTGACTGCCTTGCGCTGCGTACAAGCAAATAGAATCTCTAGGTGTTTTGCAGAAGAACAACTACTTCGTGATTAGCCTGAAGAAACGTTCTCAGATAGTCTTACCCTGCAGAATGTGGCCGTGTGTCCCTGTTTGGTAGGTGCACAGCTGAAAAACAAACCCAAAAAAGCTGGGAACGAATAGTGTCTGGATGCCTGGCAAAGTTGAAGTGACCCTAGATAAAGAGAAATTCCTCTGGGTTCTGCAGGAGAAACAAATGCATTGAACTAGCTGGAAAGGAGGAGGCTCAGGACAAAAGATGTAGCTCTTTGAGGTTGTACAATGGTCAGATTCTGCGAGAAGTTGGGTGTTTTTATGGGGTATTTTGTTTCCGAGGCCCGTGAAAAGCTCTCGGACGGAGCCGAGTTGAGCGCGTCGTTACAAACTCTGACATCTGCCCAACTTTATCCGAGTTCATAAACCTTTTGAACAGCGGCCCCTGTCACGCCCCTGGGGTTCTGGAGAGGGATTTATGGTTTCACGTGCAAAGCGGTGTGAAACTTGGCACTTTTGCACGGCCTGATCCCAGACGAGTCCAGGAGCACGGGGCCAGTGAGCTCCACCAGCTCAGAGGCGGAGAAAGCTTGCGTGAACTTCAGCTGGATTCTGTTCTTGGAAGTCTGGTCCTTGCTGTCCCATCACTGCTGTGGCTTTAACGCGGGAGGAATAGATCCTGCACGGCTGTTGTGAGGATAAATCCAGTAACATTGATGGTGTTGGCATGGAGAGGATGGCAGTGGTGGTGCTGGGCGGGGACACGAACCTCTGTGGTTAACCGGGAGATGTGAACGTCTTCAACAGTCGGTGTATTGATAGAAGTCGCTCGGAGTTCCTCCTTGCTGAAGAGCTGGGACAGGCCAGTCACTAGGGCTGTCTGACGAGGTATGTGAGTCACAGTCAAATCAAGCACTCATTTACATCACCGGGCTGTTTTGGAGCCTGTGTGAAGTTCCACATCGTACCGAAGGCCAGGGTTGACTTCACTTTGCTTTCAGTAGGGCTGAAAGCTCATGAGTGAGAATTTGGCTAAGGTCTAAACGTCTACCTGCTTCCTGATCGATAAAGCAGCAAAGGGCTACCTGCAGCCAGGCTCTTGGACAAAGTGTGTGGCTCCTAATGTTTCTGAGTTGCATTTCTGCAGACCTTGACCTTTTTGTAAGAGTTGGAGTGTCTGGCAGTGGGTGGAACTGAAAGATGCCGGGGACTGGGCCCACAAGGCACAAAAATATCTCTTGTTTTCCTCCTTTCCTGGCCTTGCCCTCTGCACAGTGGGTGGACTCTCTGGCTTTGAAGGCGTCATCATTCAGGTAGGTCACGTTATGCCTCTTCTCACGAGGTCCTGAGGTGAGCCAGTGTCGCTCACCTGCAGGTCAAAGTGGCTCTTCAGGCATTAATTCTGTGTTGTCCTGCCTCTACTTCTGCACTGCAGGGTTCCTCCACAACTGAGGCCATGGGTGGATTTGTGTGAGTGGACCTCTTCTGAAGTTGCTTGTAATCGTTGCATTTCTGTGGTGTAGATTCCAGCTGTGATCCTACAGGGTGCTTAACCATGATAAGACCTTGGCTTGTAAAGCTGTAACAGGGATATTCTGCAGTTGTCGTGTCTTTAAGCCTGGTTGAAGACTTTAAGCCTGGTGAAAGACTTTGGTGGACTCACTCAAAGTTGGTCTTGGGCTTGTTCAAGGAACTGGGAGTCTGCCCTGGAGGGCAGAGCCCCATGAAAGTTGCTTGATCTTCAAGGACAGCCTCCTCAAAGCACAAGAATAGTCCATCCTGATGTTCAGGATGCCGAGCAGGTATAGCAGGAGGCCAGCTTGGCTGAACGGGGAACTCCTGACTGATTTCAAATGCAAAAAGGAAGAGTATGGAGGTGGAAGCAGGGACAAGCAACCCAAGAGGAATACAGAAATGTTGCCTGGGCATGTAGGAACAAAGTTAGGAAAGACAAAGCTCATCTGGAGTTGGAACTAATGGAGCTTGTGGAGTGCAAGCAGATCCTTTCTACTTCTACATCAGCCACACAAGGGAGACCAAGGAAGGTGTGGGCCTTCTGCTGAATGTGGTGGATGCTTGCTGTAAAGGCATGGGAAAAGGCTGAGATTTTCAATGCCTTGTCATGGTCTTTAATGGCACCTTCTGGTTTCAGGCCCCTGTCTGTAGCAGCACAGTTCTTCATTAAAGAACTAAAAGTATGTCCTTGAACATGACACATACGAGCCCATGGAGCTGGACAGGATGCAGCAGAGGCTGCTGAAGGGCTAGTACTATTGAACACCCTCATCAGCAAGAGACAAAGTGTGTCCTTTGTGAGTGTGCAGGTGGTACCAACTCAGGAGAAGTGGTTGTTGAGCTGGAGAGCAAGTCTGCTGGCCAGAGGAATCACCTGAGAGATGAGCTGGAAGAATGGGCCACCATGAACGTCCTGAAGTTCAACAGAGATGGATGCAAGGTCCTGCACCTGGGACAGAAAGGCCCCATGCCCAGGTACAGAGGAGCCATGTCATGATGGACACCACATCCAACAAGCATCAGCAACGTGGCTCTTGCCAGCTGAGTGCTGGGTTGCCTGGGGAGGACTCACTATTCTCCCTGCCTGTGCTCATTAGGATGCTGCTGAAATATGGTGTCCAGTTTGGGACTCCTTGGTAGGAATACTGGCAAACTGGAGACAGCTGAGAGCAGTTGTGGTGGGTAGTTGGCTAGACTCAGTGACATCTGAGCAGGTGTGCAGGACCTTCATGTAGTGAGCTAGGGGCAGTATAATTGCACTCTTCTACGGCGCAGAAAGTGGTGCTAGAGAGAGGGAAGGAAAAATGGTCTCACATTGGAAGGACAGGAGGCAGCTGCAACAGCAAAGGGAAACCTGGTTGAATACAAGGAACAAATTCTGTAGGACTTGAGCCCCGAGAAGCTGTTGAGCTTTGGGAAAATCTCTCTAGGGGGTTCCATATAAATATCAGAAGGATATTTATATTCACTTCTTCACGGTGAATGTGGCAGAGCACTGGAAGGGGCTGCCCAGGGGGGTTGTGGAGTCTCCTCCTCTGGAGATGTTTAAAACCCACCTGGATGTCTAACCTCTAGAGAAGGTCTGAAAAGCTACACAGTAGAGAATGCTCAATGATTTCAATAGAAGAGTGAAGTGTTTAGCTCACAAAATCGTTGCAGCCGACGTGAGATGATAGGAGTTTGACTAATTAGGATGGGAACTGAAAGGGCAGAGGACTGTTAGCAGCCAGTGACACCTGTTAGAGCTCAAGCCCGTTCTCAGCTTCTGCTGGTGTGTGCACTCTGTGTGTGTGTCGTGATGTTTTAAATGTGACTTCCCATCCTGATACTTGCAGGTGTATCGCATTAAAGCGAACACAATAATTTTGTTAATTGCCCTTCAAGCTCATTAGGGAACTATAAAGGCAGAAGAATGAATGTAACCGTGCATTAAATGGTAAATGATTTTGGGGTGGGAAGCAGTCAGGTGTGTTGCCCTAGGCTACGATTTCCCCAAATTAACATACACAGCAAAGAAAGAAAGAATGAGGCGGGTGGGAAGAAAGAAAGGCCACAGGTCACCAGAGTGAACCTCCCAAACCTCAGTGGCGCTGAAGGGAAATGCATGTTGCTGAAGTGCTGAGAGTCTGGCGGGTACTGGCTCATGCTGGGCAGTTTTTGTGTTGATCTGGGTTCATTCCCACCAAATATGGTGAAATCCAAACCCGTTCAGCGCTGTTCATGTAGTTCATGTGCAGCTTAGTGGAGCCTTGAAAGGTTTTCTTGCAGCCTGCGAGAACTTCCGGATGTGCAGCACCGCTGACTGTTCTTACAGAAGCATCTCGACGCAGTGCACACTCGAGCAAAGAGCCAAACATTTCCCCTCAGAGTTCTGAAGACGTTTGGAAGATCCATGGACTTGAAAACGTGTTATCGCAAAGCTTGGTTGCTTCCACCTCCCTACCAGACTCTCCACAGACTTCCAGAGGGTTGTACAAGCACCTTTTGCTGCCTCCAAGTAATAACAACGAGTGACATGAAGACCTTGGCCAACCTTCACGTCTGAATAGCAGCACTGGGTGTCTCGATGTTTGGGTGTCTAGGTGGACAAGGCTCAAAGAATAGCTTCTTCAGATGGATCTTCTCGAAACTCAGGCTCCTTTGTGGTGCCTCTTTTTTCTGTTTTAGCTTTGCTAGGAGTGGAAATACTTGTTTTGAGAAGGGAGGAAGGTGAGAACCGAGTTAACATTTCCAACCAGAGTATCTTCCAACTGATACGGTGTTTGGTGTAGAACTCCCTGTTTTTTCTTCTCTGCTTCTTGGCTGCTTGTGGATTTCCATTTCATGTGGCTCTGGTGAGCTGTTTAACCCCTCACCAGATCTGTAAGGTTTGTGAGCTTCAGAAGATATCAAAAACCATAGAATTGAGCCTTGCCAGAGACATCAAGGGCAAGAAGAAAAGTTTCTGTAAGTGAAAAGAAGAAAAATGAGGGAAAACGTGGGCCCCCTCCAGAAGGAAACAGGTGACCTGGTTAGCCTGAAGGTGGAGAAGGCTGAGGTGCTCAGTTGCTTGTTTTTGCTTCAGCCTTCACCAGGAAGCTCTCAAACCACTCAAGTCACAGAAGGCTGGGACTGGGAGAAACACCACCCATGGTAGTGACAGATCAGGTTCCAACTATATAAAGAACCTGAAGATTCACAAGTCCATGGGACCTGCTGGGATTCACCCACAGATTCTGAGGAACGGGTAGGTGAAGTTGCTACACCATTATCCATCACATTTGAGAAACCATAGCAGTCCAGTGGAGTTCCCACAGACTAGGGAAGGGGAAACAAGGGGGTTGGTTTGAAACTAAAAGAGGGTGGGTGTAGATTAGATCTAAGGAAGAAATTCCTCCCTCTGAGGGTGATGAGGCACTGGGACAGGTTCCCTGGGGAGTTTGTGGATGTCCCCTCTCTGGAAGTGTTGGAGGCCACGTTGGATGGGACTCTGAGTAACCTGGTCTGGTGAGAGGTGTCCCTGCCCTTGGAAGGGAGCTGGAACTAGATGATGACTGAGGTTCCTTCTGACCTAAACCACTACGTGAGTCTATGATCTATAATGTCTCAACGGCAATAGAGGTGCAAATACCCTGAAGGACAAAACCTGGTTTCTTTCTGGTCCTAACAAATTCCTTTGATAGAAGAGAGGGTGAGAAACACCACTTCTTACTAATGTTTATATCCCTTGAAACGATGTGTTCCATAGCCACGGTTTAAGTTTAATTAGTTCAGTTTCTTTGTTCGTTTGGTCCTCAGAGACCCATGGGCAATGTCCTCTTGGGCTGACGGTTGGACTTGATGATCCTGGAGGTCTCTTCCAGCCTTAGTGATGCTATGATTCTGTTCCGTGGTTCTCCTCAGAGCTTGAACATAGCCCTGAAAAGCAATTAGTCTAAATTGCCAGCGCTGTGTGTTGATCATGAGTTCTGTAGTCATTCGGGAAAACAACTGCTCTCTTGAGCAATTGGACTCTCAAGCCCAAAAAGTGATGGACTGTCATGGACAAGAACATGACTGTTTTCTTCTCCTTCCCTCTTGTGTATCTGGTGCTGTGTAAAGTCAGGAAAGAGCTTCTGGAGTGGACTTGTTTGAATCTTTTCTAGTAAACTCTTTGTTCTTTGAAGCCTGAGCTCTGGCAGCTGCTGCCAGCTTTACTGTCCAACAGAAGACGAGTAAAACCAGATCTTGCTGCTAGACCTCGTCTCCGAGATGACTTCCTTTTGTAGAACCAAATATGGACAGTTAATATCCTTTTTGTACTTCAGAAGGTGGGTGTTTTTCCTGAAGAGCTCAAACACAAAGCTGTGGGCTTGGGTCTGCTGCACCTATTCCCTAGTCACCCACCTGCAGTGTGTTGTTGGGTTTGGTCGCTTCCATAGAGTTAGTTCTGCAAGGAAAGTGCTCGCGGCTCTGTGAAGCCGAAGTCAAAGTTCTTAGCTTGAGGTAGAGCGGTGATGAGCTGTTCAACCACGAGCCAAGTGAGGGAAAAATGAGGAAAAAAAGATCTTCTCGCTTGTCAGCTGATCACGAGCAGTAAGGTAAGAACCCCAAACACACCCGCGTGGTGAGGCTGATGCCAGAGCCTGTGTTGTTGGTGGCACGTGGGCAAATCATAGAATCATGAGGGATTGGAAGGGACCTCCAAAAATCATCTAGTCCAATCCCCCTGCCACAGCAGGATCACCTAGACCAAGTCTCACAGGAACATGTCCAGGTGGGTTTTAAACATCTCCAGAGAAGGACACTCCACAACCCCCCTGTGCAGCCTCTTCCAGTGCTCTGTCACCCTCACTGTGAAGAAGTTCCTTCTGATATTTATGTGGAACCTCCTGTGTTCCAGCTTGCACCCACTGCCCCATGTCCTATCACCAGATGACACTGAGCAGAGCCTGGCTCCATCCTCCTGACACCCACCCGTCACGTATTTATAGACATGACTGAGACTGTCATTCCTCAGTCTCCTCCAAGCTGAAGAGACCCAGCTCCCTCAGCCTCTCCTAACATCTTACAGGAAGGGATTCCAGCCATTGCTGGGTTTTCTGTTACTGTGATGGGTGGCTCTGCAGTTGCTGTAAGTCAGGAAAAACCCATCTCGTTGCTTAACAGTGTGCAAGTGCCCGTGTGTGTGTGTGTGTGTGTGCACGTGTGTGTGTGTGTGTGCATCACGTGCCTCGTGCGGGACCGGCACCGCCAGGCTTTTGGGGAAAGGCAAGAAGCAGCTCTGCTTGCCTTGAAGCAGAAGACATCCACCAGCGTGAGCAGCTCCAGCACCACTGCGCTGCTGAGGCTTGGCAGGAGAGGGACTTGGGCTTCGTTTTCGTGCCAAGCTCAGCCACTTAATGAACGTTCCAAACCTCTCAGCTTGCACGTGCTCGGCTAATGTTTGAGGGGAAAACTCATCCTTGCAAAGCCAGCTCGGGCTGCGCTCCCACAGCCCCCACCCAAGACGGGTCTGTCCCTCAGGGAGATGGAGGGGGCATGGGTGAGAGAGGAATGACTTGGTAATTGCAGCTGTACTGTCAGGATGGGAGTAACCTCAGAAAAGCCTCTGTGTCTGGTTGAGTGTCTCCTGCTGTGCTCAGGGGACAGAGGTTTGCAGAGAGCTCCTCTGTCCCCTCGATGCACAGATACCTGTGGGGGAGAGTAGAAAGGTAAGGAGACTCCTGTAGTTTGGTGGGACGGTGGACAAGTTTGTGTTCAGCATGCTTCCTTCCAGAAACCTGACCTGGAGCTGGTCATGTCTACATGTCTACACTTTGCTCTCCCCAGCAAGGTCTGCAAGTCCCCCTCTCTCTGGTCTGTCCAGCAGAAGGCAACGTGCTCTCCTTCACACAGGCACTGGTGTCAGCTGTAAGTACAGGGGGTCTCATCAGCACCTGCAGGGGTCCCAGCCTTGCTGGAACGTGCTGCAAGCATCTCTGCCCTGTTCCTGGGGCAGGGGTCTGTGAAGAGAGAAGAAAATACCGAAGGCTGACACACGCTAGAGAATTGGCACTTCTGCCAGAGATACTCTGGGCGAGTCCCATCGTCCAACCAAACGCTGCGTGTGTGGTGGCTCTGTAAGTGTTCCTCACGTTCTGGCTGCGCAGCTTGAGAGCTGGGGGTCTGACCTGAAGTCCTGAGCAGCCACACTTGCAGTAAAAGCTCAGGAGAGCTGCGGTTTAGAACACACCATCGCAGTGCTCTGGAGACCTTCGGCATGCCCGCTTGCAGCGTCCCATAACCACGGATCCTTCAGTTCCCCTTTTCCTTCCTCACTTTGCAGCCTGTGAGATGGGGGAAAGGTTATCCCCTCGCTTCACTGGGAAGCAGTGAAGATAAATTCAAGCTGGTGAGCTGCCTAAGGAATAGGGTCGAGAGTGCCGGGGCAAAGCAGCTGAGGACGTTGCTCATTCTGCTGCTGCAGCTGGGTTTGAGTCGTGTACGACCAGGTGGCCCCGGGAGCACACGGGACACGCTGAGGCTCTCAGCAGTTATCAGATTTTGCTTTGCAGGTCAGACCAGCCCCTTCCTTGCCCTGGCACCTTGCGGTGAAAACAGCAGCGTGCCCGTATCCCCGCTGCTGCCGCCGGGCACGCGTAAAGGGGAGGTCAAATGGCTCCATTTGCTGTAATTGTGACTTTTTCCTGCTTTGGAGTGCTTGGCTTTGCGAGAACATCAAGTCTTCTTTATCTGCCCTGCGAGTCACAAACATCCCTAAGCACCTCCCAGCCAAGAGATGCTTCGCTGAGGCAGAGCGCGCCGCGTGAGCAGCCTGTTGTGAGAAAGAAACCTCAGAGGCCCATCTGTTGATCTTTTGCTGCAGAGCAGTTTATGGCTGGATAAAAGGCTTCTGGAAACAGGTTAGATTTGAATAAAACAACCATCTCCTTTCATTTTTCATGTGTGAACGCTTCTGTACGCGCCATCGCGGAGCGCCTGCCGTTGCGTGCCGGAGCGTACGTTTCACGATCGTTGAAATCAGGCTGCTGCTATCTCTTGCCTGGGGTTTACTTAAGGAAAACAAGAATTCAAAACACGGGTGAGCACGATCTCTGCTAATTTACTGGTGTTTACAGTCTGACCTTTACTTTCTGGTGTTTACCTAAGGGCTAAGTGTTTGGAGCTATGCTTTGGCTTATAAATGTTTATCATCTAATAGGAATGATATCAGAGTTCTTGCACAAATAAGAGCTCCCTGGAACGATGCGACTGAAGAAAACAGAACCCGCAGCAAGGAGAAGAGGGGGAAGTGAAGAGAGAGGTGAAAGGATTTGGGCTTTCTGGCACTGCTGCAGTTTCGGCTGAGAACAGTCCCCTCCAGGTCAGCTGTCCCTGCTGTGCGAAGGGCTCTTTCCTTTGGGCAAGGCAACAGGCTGCTCCTACCCCGAGGTAAACTCCAAGCTCTTCAGGGTAGCCCTGATGGCCACTCTGTGAACCTGGTAGCCATATCCCAGCTCAGGAGGGAAAGTATGGGGTGATAGGTGAAGTTCAGTGAAGGGAGGTGGAAGCAGCTACAGCCTCAGTCCAGGGAGGTGCAGAAGCAGCCGAGTCGCAGCAGTGGGGCTGTCGCTGTGGGGAATCACAGAATGCATTGGGCTGGAAGGGTCCTCCACAGGTCTTCTAGTCCAAACCCCCTACAACAAGCAGGGCCATCTCGAACTAGAACAGATTGCCCAGAGCCCCATCCAGCCTGACCTTGAATGTCTGCAGGGGGGGGTCCTCCACCACCTCTTGAGGTAGCCTGTGCCAGTGATCCCCCACCTTCAGATTAAAGAACTTCTTCCTCATGTCCAGCCTCAACCTGCCCTTTTCCAGCCGAAAACTCTTCCCTCTCATCCTGTTGTTTCACTCCCTCATTAACAGTTCTTCCCCAGCCGCCTTATTGGCCCCTTTCAGGACTGGAAGGTCACTGTAAAGTCCTTGCAGACTGAACAACCCCAACTCTCTCAGCCCGTCGTCATCAGAGATGCTCCAGCCCTCTGAGCAATTTTGTCACCTCCTCTGGACCTGCTCCAACAGGTGAGGACAGCCCTGGGTCAGTCTTTGGTGGTTTCTTTTTATACCTTCTTCACTGTCTAACAGACTGAACAAAAGGAAGGCGAAGCCACTGCTGGGCTACTGCTCTGTCAGCGTTTATGTGGAGTGGTTGGATTTAGTCACTCAGTGGCTGGAGAGTGGCATTTTTTTGCCATGCAAACATTCCAGTACTTGTTTCCAGTTTACCCACCTTTCCAAACAGGCCATTGTCCCGTGTTGTCTCTGGAAGCACCGTCAGATAACAGCGGACAATGTGCCAGTACAGTACCGACACTGGGCGGTTAACGATCAACTCTTCTGTCAATATAATTTTAACAAGGCGACTTGTCGTAATGAGATGACTGGCTAGGAAACGAGCTGGCTTCCTCCTTCTGCTGGTGCTGTTACATTGGTGGCCACAAGTTTCAGGCCAGATTTTGAGCTTCGTGTACATTCATGTGCTCGTGGGGCTTCCCTGGCTATGTGGGTGGCAGAGAGAAAGACAGGAAGGAAAAAACACAGTGACCCACCGGGACACTTTTACGCCGCTGGAGGGTCCAGTCTGGAGCGAACGTTTCCCTTCAGGTTTGCGAGCTGGGTGCTGGAAGATCAAACAGGAGCTTGAGCCCTGCCGTGTGCGGTCGAGGCTGTGGGTACAGCGACGATACCAGTGGCCAACCCACCAGGGATCAGAGCAACAGCTTTTCCCCTGCTGTGTCACACCTGCACAGCGCTGGCACTGCTCTGGGCAGTGGTTCGGTCCCTGCAAGAGTGACCTACGTTCCCCCTGAAGAAAATGAGGTTGTTTTCCCGACACCGTTGCCCTCCCCAAAACCTCTTGCTGAGGGGAATCATGTCAGATTAGTGGGGCGAAATGAGAGCTCTCGGGGTTGGAGGTTTGAGCTCTCCTGCATGTCCACATTCACTTTCCCAGCCTGTTTGTCCAGGTGAATGAGGCTCCTGCAGTCGCTCTGGGGCAAAGGAGCTCGTCCCAGCTTTGAACTGGTGCAGAATTCTCACCCTCAAAGTGAGGGGCTTTTCATACTAGCGAACATCAAACAGGGAATTCCACCCCCCCAGCATTTTGACAGCTGATGTTCATCCTGCCTGGTGAAGGAGGAGCCCAGGAAAATACCCTTTGAGGCTGGGGGGAGCTTCAAAACGCTCCTGGTTGGTATGTGCGACTGAGCAGAGGCAGGAAGCAGCGAGGTACCAGCTTAGAACAGGCCAGTGTTTGTAGGGAGACCCTAGAATCCTCTGTCACGGGCACAGCGACGCGTGTCCTGCCCTGTGAGGATGCTCCTTGGTTGTCTGCCTTTCTGGGAGCTTTGCTTAGGGTCTGTGTGAAAGGCAACAGGAGTGGGACCTGCTTCCCTACACTGATTGTGGAAGAAGCTTCAGCAAAGACCATGTCCCAAAGCTTTTAGCAAGCGGTTTGCAAACAGAGCTCCCTTTGATGGGGTCACAATCACAGCAGAATGATAAAGCAGCAGAGTTAACGAGCAGAACGAGAACCCACGGTCACATTAAGACCCGAGGGTCTCCTGTTGAAGAGTTGGACTCTGCTGGCACAGCCAGACCCTTTTTGAAGTTGATGTCTAATTCCAAGCAGAATTTACATCACTTCAATCCTCTGGCCTCTAGATCCACCACACCCCACTGCTAACATTTCCAGTTTGCTATTGAGCTCCTTAGTTTCATAAATAGACCTGGTAGCTTCAGTTGCCAGTGGCTGCTGCGCTCCCCCTTGGACCGTACTGGGCTTAGCTGTGCCAGTCCATCTGTGCCAGCAGAGATGCTGTCTCACCTGGTAGAGAGGCTGCACTGCCCATCCACGTGTTTCCTGTTGCTGAGGATTAAAAGCAGCTCCGTGCTCTGGGAACAGATGGCCACCTCTCCACCCATCCTCTCAGGTATGGGGAGGCAGCCAAAAACTGGCTTAAAAGAGCAGAGGTAAGCTGCTCAAAGGAGAGCAGAAAAGGAGCAGTCCTCAAACGCTTGGTGAGGACTGCCAGGGACGGGTTTCCATGCTGCACAGGATATTCATTAGGAGAGTAAACACCCCGCAGCACCATTTGTAGGAACAAAGCGGCTCGCTTTTCCTAACGAGGTGTTAATTTAATGAAGGAGGGGCTGCCAGAAGAGCAGGAGGCAACTAACCAGGTGACAGAGCAGCAAGAAAAGGCTCGATGGGCGCTGGACACTAAGAAAAAGTTCTCGAATCTGAGGGTGCTGGATCACCAGCACAGGTTGCCTCGGGAGGTGGTGGAGGGCCCATCCCTGGAGACACTCAAGGTCAGGCTTGATGGGGCTCTGAGCAATCTGTTCTACTTTGAGATGTCCCTGCTTGTTGTAGAGGGATTGAACTAGATGACCTGTAGAGGTTCCCTTCTAAGCCAACACGTTGTCTGAGTCTACGATTCTGTTTGGTGAGGGCAGCTATCCTGTCCTGCTTTGTCATGAAGTTGGTGAAGATGGCCAGGTCTTGGGCTGAGGAGCTGGAGAGATGTTGAGGTGTTTGAGCTGAGGCTCTCGAGAGCCAAGTGTCTCTGCTGCAGAACCGCTAACCTGAAGTGTGTGGTTTCGTGGAGACACTTTTTTCCCAGGTACTGGAGCATCAGGTCTGTTGAGATGGGCAGCTTCAATGCAGCCCATCTGTGCAGCTCTGGAGTTGTTTGCACCTTTGCTGCTCCTGGGCAGGAACCTGAAAACCTGTGCGAGTGGAAGCCCTGAAGTCCTGGGACTTCCTGAAGCTGGTGTGGGGGTCTCCAGTGCTGAGCATGACCCCAGGGCAGGGTAAAGTCCTGGGTCATTTCCATTCTGTGCACAGTTGTCTTTCTGAAGCTGGTCCCCCCTCTGCTCCTGCAAACGCTCACAGGACTTCACAGCTCCTTGTCAAACAGGAGTGTGGAGGTTCCAGCACCTCCACACTGGTTGTGTTGTCGATGTGTTCTGGACAGAAGAGAACCATCTCCAGAGAAGGAGACTCCACAACCCCCCTGGGCAGCCCTTTCCAGTGCTCTGTCACCCTCGCTGTGAAGAAGTTCCTTCTCATATTGATGTGGAACCTCCATCACGCTCCGCAGCTGAGGCCATGTGGAGAAGACCATGTGGAACACTCCTCTCCTCCTAGGATGTTGCAGGTTATCTTAATAGATCTACAAGCGAGAAGCCTGTTGGTGAGTTTTTCCCTTGCAGTCGCTCCCCTTTGGTGTATGTCACTCACAACAGTGGGGCAGGCTGAAAATAGGAGATGTCCTGTGGGTTTGAGAAATGGAAATGTGTGTATTAGAAGGAACTTCTTCACGGGTGAGGGTGCCAGAGCACTGGAACAGGCTGTCCAGGGGGTTTGTGGAGTCTCCTTCTCTGGAGATGTTTAAGACCCGCCTGGATGTGTTCCTGTGTGACTTGGTCTGGGTGATCCTGCTGTGGTGGGGGGGTTGGACTAGATGATCTTTCGAGGTCCCTTCTCCAATCCCTAGTGATTCTGTGATTCTTTGGCTATAACATAAAAGACCATCTGGCTTGTTTCGGGAATGGAGGGCGGTGGGACGTGAGGTGGCAACCAGCTCTCAATTGTGGTCAGCCATAGGGCCATAGAATCACACAGATTGGAAAAGACCCTGGAGATGACCCTGGGCAGCCTGTTCCAAGGCCTGACCACTAAATTCTTTTCTAACATCCAGCCTGAACCTCTCCCGGTGCAGGTTGAGTCCATTCTCTCTGGTTCTATCACTAATGAGAAGAGACCAGCACCCACCTCTCTACGATGTCCTTGCAGGGGGTTATAGAGGGCGATAAGGCGTCCCTTCAGCCTTCTCTTCCTCAGGCAAGAGAAAGACCCCTTGCTGGTGGGCCAGGTTAGGATGCAAAACGGCTGCAGCATTGCAGCAGAGTCCAGGTAAGAGCAGGTGGACAGTGGAGAACCTCTGCTGCTGCTGCTGCTGCCCACCTCCCTCAGCTGCAGAGCTGTTGCTTAAGGGCAGTGGAGCTTTCCTGCTGAGAGCAGGCCAACGAAGCCATCCTGGAGCTCTCTCCCAAGCCCAAGGCCAGGGGGCAGGGCATGCATTTAACACCAGCACTGTGAGAACACAGTGCTGAGGCTTGAGGAGCTCAAGCCGCAGCTGAGAGCAGCGTCAAGACCGCTGCGAGGGCACCTCTCCCTTCTCCCTGCACCCCCTGCCAGCACACCCCGTTCCCCAGGTGGCACCAGTTTGGCACCACAGAGCAGGTGACTGGGCTCTGGCCAGAAGCACAACTTTGCATCCTGCCCGATGTCCCGCCTCGAGCTCCGAGTTCAGGTGGGGCGGTGAACCCCATCAGCGAGGTGATGGGCACGGGGCAGTGCCGGGGTGCAGCAGCCGGACCTGAGAGCCCCGAATGCTGCGACAACGTGCCCCATCCACAATTACACCTGGAAGAAGCTTCAGAGGGCAACAAAACAGCAGCAGAGGAAGCAAAAAAGCCCGAACAGAACGCCAGCCCTCGTGTACTCCCCAGGGCTGGGGGAATGGAAGCGCCAGAAAACGTTTCTGCTGGGCTCCCTTGGTATCACCACAGATGAAACAGATCCCCGCACTTCCCTCCAAACCGCAAGTTCTAATGTGGATTCCAAATCCCATCCCCACTTTAATTTAGGAGCCTCCCAACTGGACCTTTGGATGCCTTTCAAAGCTTTGTGTAAGTCGGAGATTATGCATCTAGCAGCAGAGGCTTGTCTCCTTGCCAGGGCAGCCACTGGCCGTAGCTCGCTGTCCAGGCAGCCCTTGGCAGGGAGATCTGGGAGCCAAATGTGGTGTCTGGGTAGCCCGTGGAGTGCCGCTTTGGCCACGCTGCCTTGGAGCCACTGTTTTCTCCGGCCGTTCTGTGCTAGTAAAACCTCACAGTTGCCGGGTGGCTGGAAGCAGCGAGGCTGTGGAAGCGAAGTGACTCCTCCAGCGCGCTGACCAGAGTGGAAAAGTCCCAGGGGGATAAAAGGGAAAAAATCCTTTCATGTTGAGTTCAGATATTTTCGCTGTTCTTCCTCCCAGCTCCTCCTGCGAACCAGCAACCGAAGTAGAAAGCAGCTCATCACAGACTGTGGCACAAGTTCAGTTCGTTTTGGTCGAGCTGTGTTTTGCACAGGTGAAGGCTTCGTGGTTGTGCCCAGACCAAGGGTTCTCCGGCGTTCTCCTCCAGTTTTCCTCCAGTCCTCGGTGGTGGAAGATGAGGTTGACAGTCCTAGGTAGTGGAAGGTGAGGTTGACAGTCCTAGGTGGTGGAAGATGAGGTTGACAGTCCTAGGTGGTGGAAGGTGAGGTTGACAGTCCTAGGTGGTGGAAGATGAGGTTGACAGTCCTAGGTGGTGGAAGCTTTTCATGGGAGAAGGAAGAGCTCTTGTTCTTGTTTGAACATCAGGTATTTCCTACTGCACCATCCCACCTCTCTGCCTTTCCTCCAGGGGCTGAACCCACACCTCAGGGTTCATGGGCTGAGCTTCTATGTGTGACAGTGGGTGCAGGGAGATGTTCCTGTGGGATGCCAATGAGCTGTCCTACGTGTGACAGTGGGTGCAGGGAGATGTTCAAGTGGGATGCCAAGGAAGAGAGATGCAGACTCTTCCTGCAGGTGGTGGTGGGGAGATGGATGACTGACTCATTTAGCAAAGGATGGCTGGAAAACGCCACACTAAGGCGTTGGGTGGCTGCTGTGGTCTTGTCTTTCTTCTGTTCCTGGCCAGTTCCACCATCTCCCATTCGCCCTCTCCGTGCACTGCAGCTGTGAGACTGTCAAACCCTGAGCAGAGCCGAGTCATGTCCTGGTCTGCTCACAGCTAAGGAACTGCCACTCCTGTGCTTTAGGTTGCTGAAGAAATGCACCCAAACAGCTGGAGGTAAGTAACGAAGATAAAGCTTCGTATCGACGGAAACGAGATCATTGCCCAAACTCTAAACAAGTGCCACCAGCCTTGTGAAGCCAAACGCCGAGTGGACCAGCTCACTGCAGGGGTATTAACTGGCTTCAGTGAGCGGATTAATGCTGTAAGTAATGACTGTGTGACCGAGGGGTTGGGGAGTCGTTTGCTCAGCCAGTTCCATAGAAGTGTGGATCTGGGCTGCCCAGGGAGCCGGAGCTGCAGGGGAGCCTGAGCCTGCTTCTGCCACCCAGGGCAGATTCCTCACTCACTGACCGGTTGATACGGGATTTGATTACAGAATCGTGATTCTCTTTTGCTGTCTTTTTCATGCTCAGGTGCCCAGTTCAAACTGGGGCAGACTTTGGCACAGGAGCAGAGCACTTGCAGGATGCCTCATTTGCCGCCGAAGCCAACAGCTTTACGCTGCTGAGCCCTGGGTGAGCGACGCAGGACGGGACTGAGCTTTCAGCTGGTTTTTCCCTCTGAGGAGCAGGAATATGCCATTTTTATCAGCCTTCCCTTGGAACACGGGCGTTGCTCTTTAAAAAGCAGGCAGGAAACCAGAACCGTCGCCAAACCTGAAGGATGCTCCTTTAATGTGGACGCGGCGCCGTCACCATTAAACTGTCAACTACCCTCTGCTCAGTTTCTGTGCAAATTGTGAAACCTTCTGCAGACAGCCAATAAACCTCAAGGTGATGGGAGTTATTTCTGCTTCCATTGAAGTCGGTGGCAAGCCTCCCATTTATTTTGGTGTGTAGGATCAAGCCCCCAGCACATAAATAATCGGCGCTGAGGGTGCTCTGTGATTCTGCGGTCCGTATCTCTCCCTTCCTCTCAGAAAGCTTCTGAGGTTGGGCCCAACATTGATCTCATGCACAAGGCTGGGAGCATCTTTCTTCCCTTCCCAACCCCCCAACTCTTTGTCGGTTTTGATCTCTCCCTTTGAAATGGAAGCGAATTCCCTGCAGGGTGCTCTGTGATCACTTGCTGGGTGTAGTCGCATGCTTTCACTTCTCGCTGGAGGTGAAATGGCTCCTGAGCGATGGGTGATATTAACTCTCTGGCATCCCCCCTCCTTTCCTACGCGCTTAGCCGTGGGGTCGGCTGCCCCCAGCCCCGTGAAACCTCACTAGAGCAGCGTGGAGCTGCTGTGAGGATACGAGACGCACGAGAGAGATGTTTTAGGGGGTCGCAGATCTCAGGCAGGCTCTTCTGTGCGGTTGGTCTGGGCTGATCTGCTTGAGATGCGTCACCTCGTCCTGCAACGTTGTGCTCAGTCTAGCGGTTTGCTGTCGCCTGCTGCTCTCCTGCCGCAGGAGAACATGTCATTTCCCCTTGGTTCCACTGGAATGATGCAGTTGGAGAGGGTAGTTCAAGAGACAGACGACAGCCATGGGATAAGCACTGGGGGGGTGAAAGGAAAAGACCAGCCCCTGACTGTTTTAACAAGAGAACTATGGCTTTGCCCAGCCCAGAGAACTATGTGAGAATGTGCCTGTGATTTGCTTCCAGCGAGGTTTTTAAGCCTGTACTTCGCTGTGAGCGTGAGTGTCTCGTTGCTTAAGGTTAAGCACGTGCTGAAATACTCATCTGGAGGTAAGCCCTGGCTGGCAGGGCTGAAAGAAACAGAGATCACATAATCAACTTCCAAAGCAAGAGCCTAATCCTACTCAGCCAGCTATTTTGGGGGAGTTTCCAGGAAGGCAAAGAGGTTGCAGGAGGTGGATCTGCGTCTCTGATCTTAGAAATTTCCTGGCAGGTGCAGAAGCGACTGCTCTGAACAACACCAGAGGTGTTTGCGGGGTTGGCCCGAAGGCTGCGTCTGCAGCGCAAGAGGAGGTTGACAGGCTGCTTAAAACAACCAAGCAGCCAGCTCCCCTCCAGGCGTTTCGTGAAGATGACCCCTGCGGTGGTTATTTGATTCGGAAGGGCTTCGGTGGATCTGCTGTGGAAAGTCACCACTTTTTGCTCCTTTTTCTCAACCAGCTCCGCAGGGTCATGTCTGGATGAGGGAATCATAGAATCATAGACCCATTAGGGATTGGGAGGGACCTCGAAAGATCCTCAGTCTGGGCATCTCTTCTTACACCCCCATGTCCTGGATTTTCAGGTCTTTAAATCACGTTTGCTTATCTACTAGAACTTTTAGCTGGGAGTTTTCTGCATATGTGTGTGTGTGAGTGGTGGGGCCAGTGATGCCCTTGGCTCACGACAACTGGTGGGGAAGGAAAGAGAAGGAAAACCATCTGCATATGGATAGCTGGCTTGAAGTCCTTCCTTGGAGAGCGTTAGGACACCTGCAGACGTCACGCCGTTCTCTTGCCACCTGTGAAGCGCAGGAAGCAGCCAGAGTAGCCAACACAAAAGGAGAACAAGCAAGACTGGTGTGAGCCTGCTGATGCTGAGGTGGCCAAGTGTCACTTGGGGCCCTAGGCAGAAGGCTGGAACAAGAGGCTTTGTGGACTCCACACTTTGTCTAAATGAAGGCAAAGGTAGAGCTGATGAAGCCACTTCTTCTGTCTAGTGGAGACGGGAGGGAGGTGATTGAAGGTGTTTCCAGATGTTTCTGGCTCCAGAGAAAAACTCGAGAGAGCTTTTGGCTTGCTGGTGGTTTGGGGTTCACCAGCCCTTGCTACCCTCCCAGGCTGCTTGAGTTTGTTCTGCAGCACACATGAGCCCTGTGAGAGCTGATAGAGCCCCACAGATGCCGTTGGATTGCTCTAACCACCCAAGGCTTTGCTGGCAAAGCATAGGGCTACTCTAGGAATGACCTGTGCAGACACAGTTTGAACCCCTGGCTTATCTGTGACTGCACTGCAGAGCAAGCTGCTTGCTGTCAGTGGTGAGCTTGTGAGCCAGGCTCTGTGTGTGTGTCTCAGTATTAAATAACGAGGGGACCTAACATGGGTCGTCACCATGAGGCACTTTGTGAAGTGCTGGATGATAACTGGGTCCGATGCACTTGTGCAGAAGAGACCTCACGGAGATGATGATCTCCAGAAAAGGTAACGTGCCTGAGACAATAGAAGTTATCTCCAAGTACGTTCAGGAAGGCCTCGGGGCTTTCCGATGCAAATACAGAAACATATTTAACGTCTTGACTTCTACTCCTTTGTCATAACACAAAGTGGAAAGACAATGTTTGGTAAATGTTTACATCTCACAAAGGGGAGTTTTGCAAATCGCATTGTAGCTCCTTGGGAGGAACCAGGAAAGAGGGCAGGATGTTAGCAACATAAAAAAGAATAGCAATAAAACCCACCCCTAATATTAATTGTCTAAGAGGAAATGCATAGATCTCTCATCAGGACATTTCAGACTCTGCTTTGCATTGCTGGAAGCCTGAGAACGCTAGTCGGGTTTTGGCATGGAGGAGCAAGTTCTTGCATACTTGAAACATAACTCATTTGGAGTTGTTTTGATGGATGCTTATAAGCAACGTAGAGCAACTCCCCAGTCCCTTCAGCTTGCCAAGCATCAGAGCTAAGAGCAGGCTATGGAGGTCAGACTTGGATCTGGCACGGCTCCTGGACGTGGGAACTGGAGAGGGCTGCCCTGGCTGCAGATGTCCTTTCGTTTTTGGTTGTGCAGTGGAAATCTATCAGCAGTGCTTCCTGGTGGATCAACAGCGGATCCTTGAAGAAGCGTTCGCACCAGCACGTGGCTTGGAGCCATCAAAACAGCTCTTCAGCAAGGTGCCGACAGCTCACGCTTCCTCGGGGTCTGGGCCCTGGGTGTTGTGAAGGTCGATCTAGTGCTGGCAGAGGTCAAGTGCAGACTTCAGAGATGGGCAGTGCCATCAAGGGACACAGGTGGTGGGAGAAATCATGGACTGACCCCTGAAGATTATCCACCGAACGCGTGTCTGTGCAGAGGGAGGTGGAACAGCAGGTTCGTGGCTGGGGTGAAACCTGTCCACCCCTTCATTTCCTCTCCTTCCTCTCCGTCTCCTTTCTTCTCTCTTCCTCTGAACACGCGTTCTCCCTCCCCACGTACAGCTGCCTGGCTCCGTCCTTCGCGGCACTGCTCATCTCTCGTGGCAGCTGGCAGGAGTACTGCAGGAGTCTCTCCCTCACCCACCCTCAAAGGAGGTTTCGTAGCCCTGCAGGGAGCAGCAGACTTACTGCTGCTTTCTGGCTTGTAAGGGCAGGTAGTAGCGAGGAAGCTGGAGGACCTGCTTGGCCAAGAGGCTTTGCAGAAGATAGGTCTGGAGGGAAGGAAACCTCGGCGTAGTTGGGGCGGTGCAGAAGGCTTAGGCTGGAAGCCCTGAAGCACTGCCAGGCTGTTTGGCCATTTGTTTGCTGCGGTAGGTGCTCTGGCACTTAAATCACTACCTAAAAAGGCCAGGGCCACACGGTGGTTGTCACTAGCCTGGTCCCATTTTCACAAGGGAAGTTCAGACTGGAAAAATTCCTTTGGTGAAAGTAGTGAGATGTTGAAACAGGCTGCCCAGGGAAGTGGTGGAGGCACCATCCCTGGTGGTGTTCAGAAGGCAGGTAGATGTGATGCTTTGGAACGTGGTCTCTAGCACTCATGGAGTTGTTGGGTTAGAGGCTGGGCTTGATGATCTCAGAGGTCCTTTCCAATCTGAGTGATTCTGTTAACTTTGGCAGCAGCCTTCACCTCGCACCAACCCAGGGCAGGCGCAGAGTCTGGCTTCCATGATCCGTCCTGCTGCCCATAAAGCAGCCCCGCAGCTCTCTAGCAGTGGTGGGATATCCATGAATGATGCCAGCCCTGTCAGCCCACGGGGTGTCTGAGCTACTTCTCAGCCCTAGGAGACAAACAACGGGGTTCACCACAGGACCCCTTTGGCTAAGTGTGAAGGTGCAGGAAAAGAGCCATCACTGGACAGTTTTCTGAGGCACTGATGACCCCTGTCCACAAAGGTGTTTTCATGTCCTCTGTGAGTTACTCCTACTTAGATTTATTATAATATGAGTAACCATCATGTCCTTCTCCTCCATTCCCCCTCCCCATGTCTGTTGGGCTTTTTTGCTGGCAAAAGGGTATAAAGTCTTGAAAAAAGCCCCAAACTTAAGAGAAGGTAGACGAAAACTTAGCGCGTCACTTCACGCTTGTTTGGATAACTTCACTTTTATTGTTTGGGGGTTTTTTTTAAATCACAGAACATCAGGGATTGGAAGGGACCTCAAAAGATCCTCTAGTCCAATCCCCCTGTCACAGCAGGGTCACCTAGACCAAGTCACACAGGAACACATCCAGGTGGGTTTTAAACGTCTCCAGAGAAGGAGACTCCACTCCTGGGCAGCCTGTTCCAGTGCTCCATCACCCTCACTGTGAACAAGTTCCTTCTCACATTCATATGGAACCTCTCATGTTCCAGCTTACACTTATTATCTATCATTTCATAGGCTTCTTTTGAATTACAGTGGTATGAAAAGGGAAAACCATTTATAGCCACCCATGGGCATCATGGACCAAATTACTTTGTCATCTTGGACGAAGGCACGGATTTTGTGCCTTGAAGTAGGATTTGGCCCTCTGAATTTTAGCCATCTAACAATGAGGTAACTTGTCTGAGCCATATTTACTTATTCCGGGGTTGATGGAGAGCAAATGGTATCTCCAGTAAACACCATGTTCCACTTGAATAGGACAGGGCGAGATGCCCTTTGATGTGTCTAGAATGAGGCTTAAACGTGGATGGTTTTGGTATCTGCAGCTGTGTGATGGAGCACACCAGAAGGAATTGCATCCTAAATCTGCAAACTCACTTAGCCCACCAGATACACGTCACCACAGCTGTGGGCATCTGTGTGGACCACAGTACCATAATCTGAAACCTTCCTGGAAGAGATTTAGAAAAGGATCTGAAAAAGCAAAGGCAATTGTTTGATACCTGAGAAGAGGAGAGAGGTTCTGGCACACTGTAACAGAGACAGAATTATTGCATCCACCCCTCTTGCTACCTCCACCCTCTAAATCTGAAAACTTCCTGATTTGTGTTCATCAATAATTAAGAGCCCATCAGCAATACTCAGAGGGAGCTTGCATTGCACTTCTGAGCAGCCAGTTAGTAATGTATGGCGGAGAGATCCTCTTTTCCAAATCCCAGGGCTCCTGGCCATGCATTGCTAGTATTGTATTTTCAATTAGCTTCTGAGTTAATGCTTGGCATATGTAGAAGTGAACTGGTACACAATTAGCTTATTGTTCCTTTCAGCTTTGTGCTGAGAGGATCTGAAGGTCTGCAGAAGAGAGGGAGGAAAAAAATAGCAAACAGCCAAGCCAGCAGCATCTCCGTGGATGTGGACTAAGAAAGTTGCTCATCTCACACAGATTCCTGTGCTAAGTCTGGAGTTACAGCTGTTCCTGAGGAGCGCCCAGCCTGGCTGCAGGGAGGGTACCCGGAGAGAGGCACAAACCGAGCCGCAAGCTCCAGGCTTTCCTCTCGTCTGACTCAGCTCAGCACCACGATGGAGCCCAACAGCCCTAAGAAAATACAGTTTGCGGTGCCGCTGTTCCAGAGTCAAATAGACCCCGAGGCAGCTGAGCAGGTAAGGAAGAGGACTTCTTTTCTCTGTTTTCAGGGAAGGGGTTAGGAATGGGGGCAAGACGTGGGGTGACAACATGTAATGCTAAATGCTGTCCTGACTTAAACTAGTGTAACGATAGCATCTGCTCTGGAGGGTGTAGTCATGTCGGGATACACCCAAGGAGGGACAGGGGTATGTCATCCAGCCAGCACAAGGCTTCTGTGCCTGGGGTAGCTTCAGTCAGTGTGTATCCGTTGTCCTTTTCCTACAACCAGACTCGTACCTAGCACCCACACCTCACACCAGCACGCGCCCTCAGCAGACCGGCTGCAGTTTGCCACTTGTACGCAAGGCAAAACACGAAGCTGGTGGTAGGTGCCCGATGGTAGAATTCCACCAAAGACAGCCCAAGTACCATTGGGTCAGTGAATAGAAAATAGAGTAAGTAAGAAAGAAGATGTGGATTATGCTACACAAAATAATCACCGCTTCAGTGGCCTCTTGTATGTCTCGTGAGTTTTACGCGGTCTGTGCCACAGCGTTTTAGACGGGCTTCAGAAAGCCCGTGTGTGTAGAAACACGCTCGACTTCCGTCTGCACCGCAACGGCGCGGGTTTGCCTCACGCCCAAAACACAGACCTGGGCACAATGCAGATAGCAACACGGATGTCTGCGGAGGTGAAGGTGTCTGTTACAGATGTGCTTGATGTGCATAGAGGAGGATCCAGGGGGTCTTACGAGAAAAGCTGGAAATACAGCAATTAGGTGACCCACTATGGTTCTATTTTGGTAAGCCTAGTTTTAGATGATACCAGGGGAATGCTGTAACCTTGAAAGCAGCATGCTTTTAGCTAGGAAATTATTTGAGCCTTCAGGACAGGTATCTGGTTTCCTGAATATTCTGATGCTGCATCTCTTACAAGGCAGCCGCCTTCACCAGAAAGCGATGAGTTGCAAGTGATCACTGGATGAAGAACTATTAGAAGGGTGCAGGAGACAGTTGCTGCGGCTCTTCATTGTGTCCATGGGTACTCCTGAGCTGTGAGATGTCCACACCTTACCAAATAATCTGTGAGGAACACAGGGTTAAGGTTTTGCTGAATTCCCATGGCTTTTGATAAGCTCTGACCCAAATTCTTCCCAGTGTTTATGGGCACTCCTTTTCTTTATGCTATGAGTTTAATTCCAGCTGCTACACAGTTTCTCTGTGGGTGTGTGATGAGATAAAGAAGTAAAATCTTCTGTCAGCTAGACTTATGATAATAAAGAACCAACCCATTAACCCCGGTGATGTAATTTTCCATTTGCACCTCTGAGAGCAAAATTTGAACCCGGCCAAATACAGATGTTGTCTCCACAAGAACAAACGCGCTGACATCGAGATTTTGTGTTGAAATGGCTTTTGGCTTAAATACTCTTGGCCTCTGTCTTAAATTCAGTAGGATATCAATAGCCTGGAGTCGTTGGTGAAGCAACACAAAGCTTTCAGTGCTGCGGTGTGCATGAGGTCCAATATCGTGTAGTTCAAGCAGTGTTAATAGAACAGAAGCCCTTAACCAAATAAACTCTGAATAAGAAGAACTGCATGCAATGCAGGATTAAGCATATTCATAGAATCATAGAATAGAATCATTAGAGATTGGAAGGGACCTCAAAAGATCATCCAGTCCAATCCCCCTGCCACAGCAGGATCACCTAGACCAAGTC
>JAOXOE010000256.1:9073131-9087824 GCA_028565055.1 Phoeniculus purpureus | reverse complement strand
TCCAATCCCCCTGCCACAGCAGGATCACCTAGACCAAGTCACACAGGAACATATCCAGGAGGGTTTTAAACGTCTCCGGAGAAAAAGGCTCCACAACCCCCCTGGGCAGCCTGTTCCAGTGCTCCATCACCCTCACTGGGAAGTTGTCCCTTCTGATATTTATATGGAACCTCCTCTGTTCCAGCTTACACCCATTGCCCCTTGTCCTATCGCTAGATGTCCTTGAGAAGAGCCTGGCTCCATGGCTGGACCTGGATTACTAGCTAATGCCCTAAGGCATCTTCAAATAGTAACTTCAACACGAATTTTGATAAACTGGGGAGGAATCAGAGACACTCTGTCTTCTGAGCCCATTTCTGGCTTCAAAGTCTTGCCTAGTGTTGGCTGTGCAAGCCCAGCACTGGTGACTGAAGCTTCCCAAGCTGCAAGTGCAGCCTTCCAACTGCTCATGCTACATGCCACTTGCCTGGAAAGGGCTCGGCAGAGCTTCACTCCTCTACAGTTAACTTGTGGTTTCATTCTCCCCCTTAAAATGTGATCCAATGCTGAGGTTTCATCTGCTTTTAGGACATGAAATGTTACAGTAAGAGCCAAGCTCTGAGGCTTCCTCATTTGGGTGGGTTATTTAGCCTTTCCTGGCGTTATTATGTGGTTTGCAGCAAAGCAGTGGTGTTACAAACCCTTTTGTCAGTAGCAGGGCTGATGAAGGGATTGCCAGGAGTAAAGTCCCCTCTTGAGGGACGTTTCTCTGAACACAATGGGGATAGTCCATCTGTGCTAGCCTGCTGCTCTGCTTAAAAATGTTTAGTTTAAATGATCACCATGTGGCAGCTCAGGAGCCTCCTTTCTGCATGAGGTTTTGGGAAAGCCACAGAGCAGATCAAACTGAAGAGACATATGTTAGACCTTAAAGTTAACTGTTGCAGTAGCTGATCGCCCATGTGTTGGGACTGAAAATGCACCACAGTATCAGCACCGTCTGAGTTGCTTAAGGCAGCTCGTACGCACCCTTTGCCTGCAGAATGGCATTAATGCACCAGGATGACTTTCCATCAGCCCCCCTGTGCTGCTTTGCCCAAATTTTATGGCTTAAATAACCTGATGCATGGGAGCTACCCTACGTTTTCTGTATAGTGGGGAGTTTCAACCCAGGAATCATAGAATCACAGAATGTTGGAAGGGACCTCTAGAGTTCATCTAGTCCAACCCTGCTGCCAAAGCAGGATCACTTAGGGCACGTGACACAGGGCTGAATCCAGGCAAGTTTTGAGAGTCTCCAGAGAATGAGACTCCACAACCTCTCTGGGCAGCCTGTGCCAGTGCTCTGTCACCCTCATATCAAAGAAATTTCTCCTTATGTTGAAGTTCCTATGTTCTAGCTTACACCCATTATTCCTTGGTCCTATTACTGGGCACCACCAAAAAGATTCATAGAATCATTAGGGATTGAAAGGGACCTCGAAAGATCATCTAGTCCAATCCCCCTGCCATAGGACTGGTCTGTTCCTCTTGCCAGCCAGCGCTGAGATATTTATAGACATTAATAACATCCCCTCTCAGCCTTCTCTTCTTCAGACTAAACAGCTCCAGTTCTCTCAGCCTTTCTTCATAGGAGAGATGTTTAATTCACTTAATCATCCTTGCAGCTCTCCTTTGGACTCTCTCCAGTAGATCCCTGTCTCTCTTGAATTGGAGAGCCCAAAGCCAGACACAGTATTCCAGGTGTGGTCTCACCAGGGTAGAGTAGAGAGGAAGGAGAATCTCCTGTTGGAAACTCTTTCCTTGATGCACCGAAGGATACCATTGTCCCTCGTGGGACAATTGCTGTCCCATGGATAACTTACAAGGACCTACAAGGCTTGTTAGCTACAGGAGAAATATAAGCCAGTACAGAGGAGAGTTTCTGGAGAAATGAGGATTCATTATTTCTGATGGTCACAGACACACAACGTATGTGCACAGCTGCCTGGATCCACGTGGCGGTGTGGTGCAAATGGCATTTGGTCAGGCTAACGGTGAAATCACTACGGCTTAAGGGAAATAAACCTTGATTTTATCCTATATATTCATGTACATTTGGAGAGTTCATCGAAATGCTTTTTGACATATTTGCCCTGTTACGTTCAGGCTGTTTTATCAGAACATGTCCAATATTGTAAACAAAGGGCAGGAAGAAATAATATTTACATATCATTACAGTGCAGTATTTTTCTAATCTATCCAAGTTCCTTAATATTAATGTCCGACGTTTTGGAAGTTGCTTAGGGAAAAAAATAGATACAAACCAGTCTACTTGTTATTCAATTTGTTTTGTAAGGAAACTATTTTCCCACCAGCTACAGAAATGAACGATTGTGCAACTTGGAATTACCACTGGTAGGGGAAACCAGCCCTAATTTGTAAGGGATTTATTCACAAACTTAAAATTTAAGACCTCACAGTTCCTCCTAGGCTGTGTGAGCAACTGGACCAGGGTCTATTCAGTCTGATTGAAATTATTTGAGGTAGCAATTTGAGCTTCCACTCATCTCGCTTCTGTACTGATTCTTGTGCTGATGGGAGTCATTTTGGGGCAGTTCCTTTTTCTTATTCAACCCCAGTGGCTATCAGGGCTGTGTGCAGAGGCTTGGGATAGGCACAGGGAAGGTCAATGGTGCAAAATAAATGGAGTTGCTTCCATGGTTCCCCGACTTGTTTGTTTGTTTAATGTTTTATTTGAAAGGAGTTTGTTTCTTGGCTGATGTGTTCAGTGCTTAGTGGATGTGATGTTTACTGAGTGTCTACACAAAGATACTGTATAAGAAACAGAAAAGGTGAGAAAGGGAAACCTACAGTAATAAAAACTCTGCTACAGTGACTGATTTGGTCTGGGAAAAAACTGGTCTGTTGATGACCTGACCAGTATCTTTATCATCTCTCTCTTCAGTGCAGACTTGCTCTTACAAGATCAGAGCTTTTCTCTGTAGTTGAATGAGATTCTTGTATTCCTGCTAGGATTGATGGACTGCAGTAAGAACTGCGGACAAGATACTGCAGGAGACTATTGTGTGATAGATTTGGTACTGGCTTTTCAAAAATGTCTGTATGAGCTCGGTACTTAATGTCTTAGAGTTCAGTTAACGGTTGGACTCCATGATCATGAAGGTCTTTTCCAACCTAAGCAATCCTGCAATGCTATCTTATTGAAGTTTTGGGATTTGAACCTCAAAACTCTAACTTGATTATATAGAGTTGAAAATGCATCTATGTAGATAGTGTCTACATAGTGTCTAAGTGTGATCTGTGTAGATCTTTGGGCCTCTCTATGCCTCTTAGAAAAAACAGCCTTTCACCACTCTCTGACCCTTTGCCCCTTCCCTAAAAACAGCTATCTGCTCTTCTTTCTCCTCTTGAAGGAGGAGGAACGGGGAGGCGTAAATGCAGGAAGACTCCTGTGACTTTGGGGTACAGACGTCCCAAGGATAAATGACACCTCGAAGCAATTCAATGCATGCAGCTGATTTGTTGCTGCGATGTGGAGCATGCTCTCTGGGATGCCACACAGGGGGCACTGGAGCTGATCAGACCCTGGCAATGGTCAAAGGATGTTCTCCTGAGATCCCTCTCGGTCTGTAAATTTTGAAGCACACAAGCAAACAAGCTCGCAGATAACAGTGATGGAGTGGTGGCTGAACGGAGACCCGTGCAAATCAGAGCTTCTCTGGAAACGGGGCAGAGCTGGGAATAAGGAGTGTAATTGAAAGCAACGTGCACATAGCGTGAAGCAGGTGCAGCAGCTGATTGCTTGTGCTGAGCACATGCCCCAGAGCACGCACAAAGCTTTACTATTACTTTCTGTGGTTCTGTCTAGTTTTAAGAGGATATTTAAAAATTGGAATGATAATGACCTGAGAAAACATGACTTTACACCAGAAAATAAAACTGCAAGCATTCATTGTCAGAGGCGCGCTGGCAAAGAAGTGTTAGCGAACAAGAATGCTTGATGATGCAATGTTTTTTCATCCTGCAGCAGAGCACAGAAAACCTTTTCATATGCCCTAAATCTGCAGCTACAATAAAGCCTTCATACAGGCAATCTGCTTAAACAGAACGTCACGCTCGCCTTTATTTTATTTTAATTGCAAAACATGATCCCGTTTCTGTGCTAAAATATGCACTTCTTAAGGCAATATGCGTAACTTTCTGTTATCCTCTGTTTTACTTGACGTCAGTATCTCTGCAGTGATGCAATGATAAGCTACTGAAGCGGACCGTCTATGACGTAGCCGTTTTTCTTTCATGTGGTGGAACAGCCCTCACTTAACAAAACTTATGTAATTAAAAAATCCCTCTTTGCTCCAGACCTTCTGACTGGAATAACTGGCACCCTTGCCTCTTCATCACTTAAACACGCGAGCCTGCGCCGCCAAAGCCAGTGGGAATTTTGCCACTGTCTTTAAGGTAAGAGTGAGCCCTAGAATTTCAGATATTTGAGATTACTACTGGCATTAAGTATTCAGCCCCAAACAATAGCAGTGCCTCGCTCTAGTGCTTTTACTTGAAGGTCTTGCAAGGACTTAAAAGTGTGGGGGTCAGTGTGATCTCCTCATCCTCATTTCCAAGGTGGGAAACCTGGATCACAACGGGAAGAAAAGGGACATTTTCATCACTGGAAAGAGAAGTGAGGCTTCTTGGGCCTTAGTCAGTTCAGTGCTTCCTGCATATCCATAGCCAGGCAGTCTGTCACACTGCAGGTGACAGTACAGACTGTACAGACATAGCACCCGGGAATCCAGTGATCCTTCATTCTCCAGGCTCTACAGAGGTGTTACAGTACTTTTTTTTACCTCTTAATGATAAAAGCCGCAGGTCAAATACCAGCTTTTGAAATTTGGACATTCTCAACATTAGTGGAAGACAGTAAAAAAAAATAGTTATCATGTTATCCTCCCTTTCTCCTCTTTCCACAGCAACTGCATTACAAATGGTAGGAATTTGACTGGCACTGTAAAGTTGCACAGTCGCAAGAGATTATTAGTGTAGCCTGTGTTTGCGGGTTACGATATTGACAGGAGTTGTTATCGTTCACTGCCCATGGGGACATACTGAAAATGCAAAGAATACTGGCTCTGCATTGTATTCCCTGGTAAATTCCCATTTTCCTGCTGCTACGATGGAAGGGAAGCTGAGATTTGATGAATGAAATTGAGACTTGCTGTGAAACAGAGCTACAGCTTTGAAGAGCTGCCAGATTTCAGCGAAGGCGAATAAGAGAGAAATGGACGTTTCTGAATAAACTGCCTTTCCCCTCTTCAAAAGCAAATCAACATCTTATAAATTGTCTTCTCAGGTGAGAACTCATCCTTCATTTAACAGGAGACAGGCTGTGCAGCACAGACAACTGGTAGATGTTAAAAGACAGACCACTCGAAGACAAATACGTCTTTGGAAAATCATGTTAGGCAGCATTTTAAAGAATGACCACACATCATATTCACACAGATGCCAACAGGAAGCAGAGTGCAGGAACAGAAAAGCTCTCAGATAATCTCCACCCATTACGAAGCCAAAACCTCAACATCACTAACACATCTTAACTCATTTTCAAAAGTTGCCCCTCTAGCCCTTGATGCTGGACTATGCAGACTTTTCATACTTCTACACTGGTTTTTATCAAGAGGTTTATTCACTAAAATGCATAAATCCTACAAAAAAAAGCTCTCTACTCTTAGTATTTCACATCTTATGTTCTTATCATATCCAGGGGACAGTAGTCTAAAAGAGGAATTTTGGAAAATGCTCTCAGCATTGGTCTAACTGTTCTGCCGAAGTCAGTAGTAAAAGGATTGATTATGGACGTGGATGTTTCTGCATCTAACTAGCCCAGAAATTAGGTCATTTTGTTAAGGATTACAACTCACAGTCAGAGACCCTGGTGAGCATTTCTCATCTAGGTCTTCCAGCTGAAGACTTCTGCCTGTAAACACCGACGACGATCCTGGCAATGTAACCGGGTTGGAAAAAAAGACACTATGTGGTGGCAGTGTACAAATGTGATGGGTAAAAGGGAGATGCTGAGGGGCAAAAAGATTTTCTTTTCCCCTCTAGTCTTGATAAAGGACTCTCTGTGTGCTGCAAACACCATCCTTGTTTGGATACTTTCCTGCCATGTTATAAAGAAAATGCAACGATACTTGAAGCTAAGATCTATCACCTGTGTTTGAGTCTTGGGAAGGAACACCTGCATGTGAAACCCGAGTATTTACTGACTAAAACCCTCTTAGAAAACCCAATAAACAATAAAAACAAAGGGAAAAGTGCACACGGGAAAGAAAGAAATTAATCAGGCCAATCAACTATACGAAGTTCAGGAGCAGGGACATGACGTTTCACAAAGGAGATTAACAAATATGCACCATAAGATTTCCTAAAACCCCACCAGATCTTTTCAGCCAAAACGGTGGTTTCTCCCTCTGGCAGCAGTTTAGCTCAATCTGAAAAGCAGCTACACAAAATGAAGCAGCTCTGTGGGAGACCACCACAATGAGACTGGGTCTTTTGGTGATGTGCAGCTCAACTCGGTTTTGCAGAGCTTGTGAGGAACCGCAGTGCCAGGAAATGTGGCTGGTCGAGCCCTTATTTCTTTAGCTGAGGTGCACTGCTGTAGGAGTGGGAAGAGGGCAAGGCTTATCCAGGGAGCTGGAGGTCTGGGTGGGCACATCCTGGCATGTTTGTGCTCCACAGACCAAGTGCTGTGTTTGTTATACCTAAATACACCTGTCTCTAATGCCCTCAGTCATGATAAAGGTGCTTCTCAGTGTGTGACCTCAGGCGTGCTAATGCTAGAGACACAGTGGCAGCCTGCCCGAGCGGACTGCTCACAGGCTCTGGCTCTGCAGAGGGACTGTTGTCCTGATGAGGCACAAACCATAAATGGTCCTTCATGTGTGACACTTTGAGGGCCCTATTCCCCGTATTTACCAGGGCACTCACAGAAAGGGAGACAGATCTGTCCCTGTGAGAAATCTTTACATGGGACAGGCAGCACGGGGGGAGTGCTGCGATACCGCTGAGGTTGTGGTGTGGGTGCCAGTGCAGTCAAGGGCGGGTTATAGGTGCTTCAGTGTTGTCTTTTGGAAATGGATGGGAAGGCAGAGTCACTGTCCCAGATGATCCCGATCTCAGCAGCCTGAGAGATGACAAACTAGAAGAGAAAATGGCCAAGTGAACGGAAGACTGTGAGAGCCTGTTTATATTTAAAATCAGAGAGGGGCAAAACTCTTGATATCAGAGTACACTCAGGCCTTCAGAACCACAAACACACTTCTCCCTCCCAAGGCTCATCATCCTAATATAGAAGGCTCCTGGAGATAACATGATGCTGAGCATACAGCACAGCCTATGCTCCAGGCACAGGAGTAAGTGTTGAGGCAAGAAATGACTTTTTCCTGGCATGACCCACTGGAGATTGAACTGGAACAGCAATTAGAAGTTGAAGTGCGCATTTAGTGTCAGTGATGTGTAAACTACATTGCCATTGTTATTTTAGTGTTGATTTACATAATTGGCATACCCTGAAGTCACACTGCACGGCACTTTCCGTTCATGCTAAAGACTTGAAGGAAGTCATAAAATTAAACATTATCTGCCCTGGAATGCAATGGAACAGTAACTAAACTTTTGAGGGATTTCACCTCTCTCTGTGTCACCTCTCCTGCCGGGAGTGAAAATCAGGTTAGCAAGTGTAAGGAGCTGCCGGTCCAAAGGAGCTTTCCCAGCAATTTAATTACGCTGGTGTCAGCCTAAGGTGGTTTGTTATGCTGGTAGGGAACACAACTTTGCAGCGATGTTTTGTTGGTAGATATGAAGTAACTCTAGCGTTACTTTAGGAATGGAATACTGATAACGTTACTTTAGGAATAGGAAAGCCAAACAAAGAGGATCCATGGGAGGAATTATTCTGGTCCAAATACACTGAATTCCTGCCTCAAATTGTTGCTTCTCCTGCACTGGAAATTTGTAGGGTGGAAGGAAAAGGCCGCTCCCAAAGGAGGAGCTGGTAATGGAGCGCTCTCAGTTGTTATTGCTTTTAATCCTCCTCCGCAGTAATTCAAGGTGTCAAAGGCTGTCTGTGTCTTTTGCAAATGAAGCCCCTGAGAGGTATTTGAAGAGCTCAAAGCACTGGGTACTCACCTTGCTGGGAAGGTGCCTGGGTGAGCACCGGGACCCCGGATAATGAAGGTGTGCCAATGGCTTCAGCTTTGATGAGGACCCTAAATTGCTGGGTATCGCATACCTATGCAAGAACCTAACACAGAAGCTGAGCAGCCACATGACGGACTGGACAAATAGGTAGGGATTCACACTGGAAGGGGGAAAGGATTTCGGATTTGTATGAGGTTTAGGAGAGTTGCCAACATCAGCAAAGAGAGCTAGGGATTGATCTCGGACTGGGAGTCAAATCGAGTCTATGATCTTCGCCCTTGCCATCTCTGTGCTCCGTGATGCTTGCTTGCATTGCTGCGTCGGGGCCGGCGATCCGCCGCATGTTCACCACTGGAGGGCAGCCACATCTTATAAAAAACCACCCCAACGCAACCCCTCCGCTCCGCCGACGGCAGCTCTCAGTCCCGGGAGAGCAAGGAACACACCCCCACCATGTCCCGTAGATAAATAAATAAATAAGTCTAAGTATTTAAAGTGCTTTTAAAGCACCGGGGTTCTGCCGGTACCTTACGTGACCTTCCCACCCCGGCAGCCCGGGGCACGGCGTTAATCCGATTTACGAGGGCCAAGGGCCGCACAACGGGTCATTGTTCGATCCAGTCCGGTCCCGCGTCCCGGGCAAGGCTGTCCGAAGCATGACGCGGGACCGGACCGGTGGCGCTTGGTGGATCCCTTTAACGGAACGAGCCCTGCGACTCGGGCGGGAGCGTAACGAGGGAGGGAGCGGGCGAAGGAGGAGGGAAGGAACGGAGGGAGGGAGGCGGCGTCTCCTTTAAAAGCCGGTGCGGGGCCGCAGCCCGCTCCCACAGGGCGGCTGTGATTGGCGAAGGCCAACGAGCCTCCGGGGTCGTGACATCGTCGAGCAACAAAAGGGACCCGGCGGCGGCTGCGGCCACCTCAGGCGATGGTGCGGTGCGGTGCGGGCGGCGGGACACCGGCTGCGGGTCCTTAGCGCGGCCGCTCCACGCGGGACGGCGGCAGCGGGTTGCTCCACACCCCCCCTTTTTTTTTTTTCTCAATTTTTCTCCTCCCTCCTTTTTTTTTTTTTCTTAAAGGAGCGGAGAAAAAGCGAAGCTTCGTCCGCATGTCGCTGCGGGAGCGCCGGTGAATGTCTGTCTGTCTGTCTGGTGCGAGTGATGCAAAAGGTCTTTTTTTTTTTTAAAAGGAACCTTTTAAAGTCGGTAGGCACATAGGGACCCATTCACGGGCAGGCACACGCACACGCACGCGAGGAGGAGGAGAAGGAAGAAGAAGCAACAACTTTTTCGATCGCTGCTTTTAAAAGGGAGAAAGCCCTTCCCTGACCGGGACTTGCCTTCTGCCTTCTCAAAACAGCTGCTCGAAGTATGTTTCTCAGGCGGACCGTACTTCAGGGAACTTCTATTTTCTGCTCGGCAGCGGTAGAGGAGCAGCAGCGAAGTTTGGAGTAACACCAAGTGATGCGGGAAAAACACCCCGAGAGCACAACAGCCTCCTGCAGACACAACCGGCCCCGCTGCTGCTGCACTCAGGTATAACCGCGGACCCGCTGAAAGCCGCCTCCGCAGGATGACTCCGTGGGCCACGGCGGAGGTGCTAGAGCTCTGCAAGAGAGATGGGGGGACGGGACGCTAATCGTAACCATTATGATAATAACGCAGCGCAGAGTTTCACGGGGGAGAAAACCGTCCTGTGGGTTTGGATAAGGATTTGTTTTCCTCCTTCCCCTTGCCGAAGGGAAACGGCTCGCCCTTGCCCTCCGTTGAGGGGAGCCGCCGCCCCGGCGCGGCTCGGAGCGGAGCGGGGTGGTGGGAGCGCGGCGGGGAGGTCGCTCCGCGCCTCGGCAGCGGTTGCCGCCCCGTCCCTTGTCCCGCAGCGGCGGCTGGTGGCCCGTCCCGGCGCACACACCTGCTGCCGGCCCCGGCGGTGCCCCCGCCGCGCTGACAGCGGCCGTCCCCCGCTTCCCACCCCTCTCTTCACCTCCGCGCTCCTTTGTTGCAGATCGGCCTCGCTCCGCTCTCCCGCCCCGTCCCGTCCCGCCTCGCTCCCTTTGATCTCCTGCCACGGGGATTTTCGTGCCTCGCTAAGCCGCCGCCGAGCACCTGAAGCGGCCCGACGGGGCCCCGCGGGGGGCTCCTCCGCGGCCCGGGGCCGCTCGCCATGGCCCGCGACTCGCCCCGCCGTGGGGGCCAGGCCAGGGGCGGGACCCACCTGCAGACCGTCCCCGTCCGCACAGCCCCTCCATCATCCCAACCCCTTCCCCGCAGCGCGGTTGCCCCGGCGCGGTGTCCGCGCTGACTGGCTTCCATCGCCTCCTCCTCCGCGCAGGTTGACGATGGTCGCCGCCACCCGCTCCCTCCTGGCGCTGCTGCTCTGCCGGGTGCTGCTGGGCGGCGCGGCCGGCCTCATGCCGGAGGTGGGTCGGCGGCGCTTCAGCGAGCCGGGCCGCGCCGCCTCGGCCGCGCAGCGCCCCGAGGACCTGCTCAGCGAGTTCGAGCTGCGCCTGCTCCACATGTTCGGGCTGAAGCGGCGGCCCAGCCCCGGCAAGGACGTCGTCATCCCTCCCTACATGCTGGACCTCTACCGCCTGCATGCGGGGCAGCGGCTCGGGCAGCCGCCGGCGCTCGGCTTCCCGCTGGAGCGGGCGGCCAGCCGCGCCAACACCGTCCGCAGCTTCCACCACGAAGGTAGGGCCGGGACCGCAGCCCCGGGGGCGGCGGGTGGGCATCCTGTGCGGGACTGCCGCCGGCGGGCCGGGCCGGGGGAGCGGCGTGGAGAGGGCAGGGCCGGGGGAGGAGCGTCGCGGCCGATTCCGCCCCGGCAGCGCGTACGCGCCGTGCCGGTACCTGGGGCGCGCTCGGTACGGCGGGAGCCAGTAGCCCCCAGCGCCGCTTCCAACCCTCCTGCTCACTCCTCCCATCCCGTCCGACGGGAGACTGCGGTTTTAATTGCTTTTCCCGCGAAGGTAGAGCTGCTCCGCGTTCAGCTTCCCGCAGACGGGCGCGTCCTTAGCGGGGCTGGAGAGCAGCGACGGGCTGAGCTGGGGCCGCTGCGGAGGTTCCTAATCCGTATCTAATCCCCGTGAGAGATCAATGAGACGATCAATCCTGTCCTCCCCGGGCGCTCCTTGACCCCGCCGTCGAGGAGAGACTTAGCTCAGACCTATCCTACATGCCCCCAGGCATCAGTGCCCACGCTGGTCAAAGCCCCATGGGCCAGGTTTCCGCTCTCACCTGCAGGTAACCCAGCCAAAGGCAGGGCAAGGCATCCAGCAGCACCTCCATCCCTTCTCACCTGCAGCCCACCGAAGCAACGGAGGCTCTGGAAGAAGCCCACGCTGAGCAGCCCGGGTGCGTTTCCCGGCTTAGGCAGCCTGAGCAGTCACCGCAGCGTTCCCACGGCCGGGCTGGCCCGTGGAGCCGGTGACACACGTGTCGCTCACGTGCGCTTTGGGAAACGTTTTGCCCGGGTTGTAATTGCTGCTGGCTGCTGGTCTCCGGTGCTGGCACGCAGTGGCCCTGCTGTAAAAGTAATGAAAGCGCAGTTTTCTCGTGCGAACCTGCGTAGAGAAAGAAGTTGATTAGTATCTAGTGTTTCTGACAGATAAAGGGGGTGGCCTTGGAGAAGTGGATGTGAGGTTTAGCAGAGAGCCTTATCGTGAGAAACGAGATGAATGATGAGACGTAAGCTCTCATCGTCGGTCTTTCCCCACACAGGAAGTAAACATCCAGCAGTGAAAGAGGAAAAGCCTGGGTCGCTCCCATTAAACCCGAGTACAGGGAATGGTAGAAGCTGAAAGGGCAAAGGTTATCATTTTTAGGCAGATGTAAAAAATCTGCAGTTTGAAGTGGTTGTACTGTTACAGCAGCAGCTGGTTTTCATGTGAAAGCTCTTCTATAATTTTCACAGTATTTAGAAGAAAATCCACGTGACTCCTGTTCTTTCATGGAGTTCCCACTCTGTATTAGTGGCTTCTTGAAAGGAGAAGTTTGTCTTGTGACCGTATCTGCATCTTTCAACTACTGGATCTAGCCCTGCAATACTGTAAAGCAGAGCCTTACCTGGACCCAACAGAGAGTGGTTACCTGAGTAGGAACTGCTGCAGGCAGTTACAGCTTCTCCTTAGAAAGTGGATGTTTCTCCAGGATGCTTAGCACCCGATTTAAAAACTGTGATTTGGGAGAAATTTGTTTTGACAAAGACTTTTACTTACTTTAAGGTCTGTAATAACAACCTACTTCTTAGCAACCCTAGATCTAGTTTACTCTCTGAAAGGAGTATTTGTGGCCTCAAAGGTGAAAATGGCCTGAGATTTAGTGACTTTTAAAAGCATTAATTTTCTTTTGTGGTTCCAAAACCTGTTGTCCAGAAGTGGCTTTGTTTCATTATCCCTTCACCATTCACCTCATTTTTAGCAGTTGAACCTTCCTGGTATTCTTTATGTTCCTTGTGGGTACAGACTAGGAGGCTGTGCCTGTTACAGATGTTGAGTTCACCATCTCTCATTAAGGCACCAAAATCTGTACGTTAATATTTGTAAGTCTTCTATAGTGTGGTTTAATATTTTTCAGATTGAAGAGATTTTTAAGGGCTTGACCTTAGAGCCATAGTCTTGAAAAAAGCAGAATTTCAAGTTGTCCTCATCCAGTTGTAATGATTCTCATCAGACTCCCCCTAACTAGTGCTTGAGTTTTCTCACTGATGTTCTTGAATCGCAAAGTAACTGTGTGTCTCTCTTGCCACTCACTATAACCACCTAGAAGGCAAAGGGCATGTGTACCGGCATGTGTAGCAACGAGCAAAGTGTTTTGAACTTCATGCTTGCAGAAATAAACAGAAAGACAAGGAAGAAGGCATTTTCTGCCTGGAAGTCTTTCAGACCTTGTGTGTAACATGTGTTAGCTGCTGTTTGAAAGCTGTCGGCAGCATTTGAGGGGTTTGGTTGGTTGTCTCAGTTCCTGATTTTTTTTTTTCTTTTATCTTTTTTTGTTTCCTGTGTTTAATCAAATTAGAATTTTTGGAAGAACTGCCAGAAACGAGTGGGAAAACAGCACGGCGTTTCTTCTTTAATTTAACTTCCATCCCTAATGAGGAGTCTGTCACCTCAGCTGAACTCCAGATTTTTCGGAAACAGGTGCACGGAGGCTTTGAGAACAACAGCAGCTACCATCACCGTATTAATATTTATGAAATTATAAAACCAGCCACAGCCACCTCTAAGGACCCTGTCACAAGACTTTTGGACACCAGGTTGGTGCATCATAATGCAAGTAAATGGGAAAGTTTTGATGTAACGCCAGCTGTTTTGAGGTGGATTGCACACGGACAACCTAATCATGGGTTTGTGGTGGAGGTGGTTCACTTGGACACAGAGAACAGTGCCTCCAAGAGGCACGTTAGGATTAGCAGGTCTTTACATCAGGATGAAGATAGCTGGTCTCAGCTCAGGCCATTATTAGTAACGTTTGGGCATGATGGCAAGGGACACCCGCTCCATAAAAGAGAAAAGCGTCAAGCAAAACACAAACAGCGTAAACGCCACAAATACAGTTGCAAAAGGCATCCGTTGTATGTGGACTTCAATGACGTGGGGTGGAATGACTGGATTGTTGCCCCGCCAGGGTATAGTGCCTTTTACTGCCATGGGGAATGTCCTTTCCCACTGGCAGATCACCTAAACTCAACAAACCACGCCATTGTTCAGACTTTGGTCAATTCAGTGAATTCCAAAATCCCCAAGGCTTGCTGTGTGCCGACAGAACTGAGTGCTATTTCCATGCTCTACCTTGACGAAAACGAAAAAGTTGTATTAAAGAACTATCAAGATATGGTTGTGGAGGGTTGTGGGTGCCGCTGACACAGCAAATATATTAGACATAAAAAAAAAAAGCTGACACTTTAATATTTCCCAATGAAGACTTTATTTATGTAATGAAATGGAAAGAAAAAAAAAACACAACTATTTTGAAAATATATTTATGTCTACGAGAAAGTTGGGAAAACAAATATTTTAATCAGAGAAATATTCCTTTAAAGATTTTAAATGTATTTTAGTTGTACATTTTATATGGGTTTAACCCCAGCACATGAAGTATAATGGTCAGATTCTTATTTTGTATTTATTTACTATTATAACCACTTTTTAGAAGAATAGCTAATTTGTATTTATATGTAATCAAAAAAAGAAAAAATATAGGGTTTGTACATAATTTTTCAAAACTGTAGCTGTTTCAATGGTGTGTATTTAAGTTGAAAACAATACATGGAAGGTTACTATGGCAAAGTGCATAGCACATTTGCTTTCTGCTGTGCTACTGTTAAGGTCACAAGTTCAAGTCCAGAGAAAAGTGGATAATCCACTCTGCTGACTTTCAAGATTATTATATTGTACAATTCTCAGGAATGCTGCAGGGTGGGCTGTCCAATCCATGAGAATTGGCATCCTCTTTAGGTGGAACACTTGCTGATCTCGTATGAAAACTGCTACTCCCAACTAATTTGCAGCATGA
>JAOXOE010000256.1:9048051-9073031 GCA_028565055.1 Phoeniculus purpureus | reverse complement strand
CTAGGTGATCCTGCTCTGGCAGGGGGATTGGACTGGATGATCTTTTGAGGTCCCTTCCAATCCCTAATGTTCTGTAATTGAACCTGCAGATGCCAACAGAGACTTTGTTAACCCACAGGAAGCCCATCTTTTGAATGAATGAATGTGGTAATTCCTTTCTGACTGAACGGGATACTGAAGTCAGGAACAAACTTGCAGTTGTGGGGAATGTTTTGTGAATGGGTAAGCAGTGTTGTTTTTGGCAGTTAATTACAGACCTCTTCGGATGGTAACTGCAGGATGACTGATAATACTCAGGCAGCATTCCTGCTTATAACTAGCAGGGATTTGGATCACTGCTTTCCTCTCTGAAGGGGATTATTCCAAACAACAGAAGTTTTTGAAATACATCACTGCGGCGTGCTTGTGCGTGTTTACCTTGGGAAGTAGCATTTTTGATCATTCTACTTGAAATGGTAGCAAGCTGTTAATCAACATCTGGTTTATGGGTTGAGTGTACTCTAAATACTACCTTAGCAAATATAGCCGCTGAGATTTAGCTGCAGCTGGTAGACACATGGGAAAGTACAGGTAGTCGATGACTAAGACAGTAGGTAAAATGGCTGCGGACTCTAGCTGGAAATCTAGATGTACCAGCTGGCAGGTACACCTTGTACCTTGCAGATGTTTTCAGCCCTACCTGAGGTTTGCCTGGAATGAGTTTCAAACACCAGCCATATCATTGTGGTGGGGGATCTGATATGCCAGAACAATGTTTCAGAAAGCACCTTCTGTTTGCTAAACTGACTTAGTGGTGCAAGTATTTCAGTCAGATTGGCAAGATGTAGAGTCCCGTATGAAGCTGGGTGAGAGAATGAGATGTTTACTTGAAGTGAAAAACCTTTTGCAGTAATTAGTTGGTTTTGATGTGTTGTTTTCTGTAATATTTTTTATTTTTTAAAAAGAAATCTCCTTTCTGTAAAGAAGTAACTGTAAACACTGCAATGGATTTGGCAAGGACCAGAGAGGAGATGGGGGGGCACTCGTGTATTATTTTTTGGGATCTTTTTGAGGCTGGCTTAAGGGTTGTTTGTGCTGGAGTGTGTTGCTTGAAGTATATAAAACAAATATTTTAGGCCAGAGGGAGGTAATGTTCATCCAGTTCTTCCCATCAGGCACTTTTCACATATCTTTTACCCCTTACACATGGGAACATGACACATGTCTGAAGCCATGAGCCCCCTCTGTGCCATTCCTGCTCAGGATGCGGGTTGGTGCTTCCTTTTGTTTCTGTTTTTATTTTGGAGAGAGCAATCTGTTTGGACTGGGGTTTCATGTGGCTCATCTGGGGTTTGCATCTGCAGAATAGCATGGATACCTTGGCACTCAGAAGAAGAGTCTGATGCCCTTTAACTTCCCTTTTGGCATGTGCCCGCTTGCAGAAAATTCAGCTTGAAATAAAATGCATCGCGGTGCTAAGTATTTGACTTATTTAGTAAACATTTTCCCACATGTGCCTAAAGGCAAGCCTGAACAATTCAGTGTGAAACAGGGCTTCCTTTGTTCCTCATATTAAGCCTAATGCTATTCTGGACTTGACCACTTTTCCATTTTACTTGATTTAGAAAGTTTTCAGAAGAAGTCACGCTACATCGTGTGCTGTTCTGGTTCTCCTTTTGGAGATGATGTTTCTGTTTGTAGGGATCAGGAACCGCAGGGGTTTTTCATGCTATAGCCACATGGCCTGTCAGAGGAGAGAAGGCACCTTCTTCCATGGGTCAGCAAGGCAATCCAGACAAGCCTATGCTTTACTATCAACTGTATTGGTGCCTGCAGTTCAGACTCCTGCTGTGTGTTCCCCCAAAATCAGACACACTAATTTACTGTTCACACCTGATAATTTATCTTGTGGAGCTTTCTCAACTCCATCATCAAAGTGGTTTTGTACTGAAAAAACCCCCACACTTCCCTTTGTCATGCCTGGGAACTAAAATCTCTAAGTGTTCCACATCAAAGGTTTTAAGGTACACTGGAATTTCCTACCCCAGCTACAATACATTCTTCATAATTCCACTGCCTATACACTATTTCTTCTCCCCAGTCCTGCAAAGATTATCACCTTGCCACTCAATTTTATGCTGCTAACATCCCCTACATATATGAGGTACTACTTCTTAAATAGATGGCCCCACCGATACCTGCATATTTAAGCTCCAGGCAATTATTTTTTCTATTTGCATTTATCTTTTAATTCTGCTGCTTTGTTTTAGATTTGGAATAAAGGCCAGTGAACTGTCTTGAAAGCTCACCTCCTTTTACAAGTGATAGTGGTTCGTCTAATAAGGGAAAATACATCCACTTACAGCCAAAAAGAGATGAGCTAGTAGACTTTTTGTGACTGTAGGTGCACGACATATTGATCCTGAATCTGAGCTTAGTGTGATTCTTCTTGGAGAGTTGCTGTGGTTTGGTGAAGGAGGCAGGTGTAGGAGGAATGGGCACAGAAGTTAAAAACCTCTCCCTTTTAGGAGAAGGAAGAAAGTGGTTGTCTGGTTGGAAATTCCACCTACTCTTAGCTTTTACCTGAATTGTGCAGAGATGAGACAATTGTGCCACAGAGGTAAACATAGGTCAAAGTGCTGATGGCCAAACATACATAGTTTAGTGGGCATGTTGGGTTGAGGGTTGAACTTGGTGATCTTGAAGGTCTCTTCCAACCTTAATGATTCCATGATTCTGTATTAGAGTGGACATTTATCCAATTACTTTTCTGCTTATCACACAGCTGTTATTGACTCAGGTGTATCTTAAACACTGACTGAAGTAAAGAACTGTAACCACAGTGAAGAAGAATAACCTTAAGAACAAGAAAATGCAAGGTGAAAGACCTGAGTATTTTTGTTTGAAAAACCTGTCATAGTACGTGCCTTTAAACTTCTTTCTTTAGCTTTTCTAAACCTGGCTTTTGCTTGGACTTATCCTCTGTGGTCTTCTCCCTTGAAGATGATAGATATCTGACATTTCTAATGTAATTCATTTGAGGGGTTTGGCTTAGATGAACACCAAAGGGCAAAATCCAGCTCCCACAGAACATTGCAAAGCCGTGCAGAAATGTCTTTGTACATGGCTGGAATACTTTAATATTTTGAACAATCAGTTTCTTCAGGGGGAAAAATGATCCTTTTCATGCAGAATGGGCACTTTTCAGAAGAATTGTGTAATGAAAAAAACCCATTCTCCATCAAAACATCTGTGATTCATTTCCAGACCACTATTTGTAATGATAGCTAATTTGATTCATATTTTCCTCCTTCTCTTCACAAGTTGTCTGTGAAAAGATGGTTATTTTCACATATGGCTTTACATTTCAGCGATGCTTGTCAAACAGTCTTTGCCTATAGATCATTAGCTGCCAGTTTGTGGAAAAGATTCAAGATCCAAAATCTAATTGGTGTTGAGTTGCTGTGACATAGTAGATGGTGGGATTTTCTAAATAACGGGTCAATCTACCTTTACTGCTACTGAAGACAGAAGCTGTATCTGGGAAGGAAGATGAAGCTACCGTGGAGACAAAGGTACAGTTTCTGCCCGTAATTACTAAGAGACTGAGGCTGTTCAGAGAAGGACTAAAGAATAGGGCCTGATTTTTCCAAAGCTCGCGTCAGAGGCGTGATGATGGGTTCTGCTCTTTCCAAAGAGAATACAGGGTGGTGGAGAATGGTTGGGTGTGCTTGGCGTATTTGAAAATCTGGGCATCTGATTGTTCCACCAGCCAGGGTCTGGGTGCAAGTCAGAATGTGTCCTTGGGTGGATGGTGAACTGCTGAAAAATCAGACTTCTGGTGCTTTTTGCTAACTGTATTTGTAAGACTAGGATTTACAAAAAAAACAGCTACAGAACTCAGGGAAACACAAATTGAATTCAAAATTGCTAGACTCTATCCTTAATTCATGGAGTATTTTGTGTAAGTGCAGTTTGGACATATAAATACCTGTAAACACCTGGCTCAAAGATACATCTTCAATGTGTAATGATTTGGGAGATAGTGAGTGCCACTGACATCTGATGAGGGTGTCTAGAACAGAATACACAGTTGCTATCAGACCTGAGGCATGTGGCTGAAAGGTTCATCTTCAAACCCTTTCTTTCTGTCAATAAAATGTCTTCCTTTTCTTTACCGTAACGTTTGTCCCTGGTTTTTCTGTGTGTTTTGGTGATCCTGAGAAATGCTAATAATAATCTATATAGTTATAAACAAAATAATCCTAAACCAGGACAATAGCCTAGGGTGAAGAAAGACATAAGGAGGAGGGAGGAAGAATCTGCCCTGACTGGAGTGGGAAAATCAGAGAGAGTGGTGAGCCACAGAGAGGCAAAGGACAGAAAGTTGGCGGCCACATAGGTGGAGGAGTTCTGGCAATGTACAGAGAGAGGATGTGATGGTACGGACTGAAGGTTGTATTCCATCTTGATGGAGGACAAGGCAAAACCAGAATGCAGCTGGCCACAATTTGTAGTGGAGTCTGACATATCATTGTGACGAAATGAAGGGATAATGTGCTACCATCTCTTCTTGCATTGCTATGGTGATGACACGGGGGAGACTGAAAAAAGAGGTAGAAACTGCTGGGGGAAATGCAGTTAGACCAATGTGGAAAAGAAGGAAAGATTATGCTGCTAGACTGAACGAGGAAAGAAGTAAAATAAGAGAGAGAGAGAGAGAGAGAGGGGAAAGAGTCACAGCAGCAGAAAATTCAAGTGGAATAGGATTTTCTTAATTCTTCAACCTTTCTCATATGGAGTTAAAAACTCAGCATTTGCAGAGAACTGATTAAATTCTCACTTGACACAGCTGAGCCCTGTCCTTGCAAAGGAACCTGTAAGATAGACACTTGGGAAGTACACTTTTGTTAATTTAGGGTTTGTATTTTATGCTCCTTTGTAGGGGAAGAGGCAGACTTTCAAAGCTGATTGTAGTTCAGAAATAGAATAGATTGTATTGTAATTAGGGATGAGAAGAAAAGGCAACAACTTTCCTATAGCCTCTGTGACCTGAATGTGGTGAGAAAGATGAGAGCTGATGTCTGTTTCTATAGCAAAAAATGCAGGTGTGTTCTTAATTTGGATTTGCTAGCCTGAGCTAGATAATGCAGATTAAATCAGATAAACTTTGAGAGTCCTCGCTGTTATTTTAACCTGAATTGGCCAGCCCTAATTAAAAGCGCATATTTGTAGCCTTGCCCTGTGCTAGGCAGCCGTACCTAGATCTTATTTGCTCTAGCAGCATCTCTGTGCAGTCACTGTTGGAAGGTTAGGCTTTGGCCATGCTGCAAGCCCTGAGCTCTCGTGTGTAACGGTGCTGGCCCAGGAGCTGAGTGAGATGGAGAGATTGCTTGAGTTGCACAGGATCAGGCAGGGAGCCTCGCAGAGACAGGAACCGAGCTGAGGCCTCTTGAATTTCAGCCCAGTGCATGGGGTTGGGTGAGCAGAACACAGTGTTGGGTTTCTGTTGCGAATACACAACTGTGAACACTTCATTTCTTTCCCCAGTGCTGATTCTAAAACTACCATTTCTACAAATATTCCTGCCAGAAAATTACGTTGTTCAAACATTTGTTGAAAGCAAATATGAAAAGGGGGCTGGCACATGGCTGAGCAAATGGATGTTAAGGGTTCAAATTAATATTATATCTCTTTTGCAATAGTACATTCCTGTCTCTAATTATGACTCTGGGTGAGTAGATGACTCTGTAAAGTCACTCCTGGAAGGTGTATGTACAGCAATCAGTGTGATAACAGCCTTTCTGATCGAAGTGGGCGGATGACTTAAGCAGTATTGTAATGACATTTGGAGCCTTCCCTGTCTTGGAGCCAAATTCCTGTCTAGCTCAGATCAGTAGTGGGGTGAGCTTTTTTTGCTTGTGGAGGTCTGTAACACACAGACATTCAGAAGTTGGGAGATGTAGGGAGATGCTGGCCACAGCCCTGCCGGTTCTGGAAGCAGCTCAAGGCAAGAATCCTGGGCACTTTGGCTGTGTGAGTGGTAGCCTGCTGTTGATGTACTGGCACAAATGGGAACTGTGATGAGAAGGAGGTGACCACTCATTCCAAAAAACTCCAGAACTGCTCCTGGTGGCTTTTCATTTAAGGCCAGACACCCTTTTAGGTACTTGAAGCAAAGACAAGATTTGGGGCTAAACTAAAGAAAGATTTTTGTGGTGCAGTGTCCTATGATGCACAGGACATGGATGACCTAAGGGCTGCAGAGAAGCCTTCCTGGTACAGGCTAGCCTGCTTGCCACCTATTGCAGCAGGGCTGTGCTGGTTCCCAGTAGCGAGGCTCTGGTGCTATGTTTGTGGACTTCTGCCCAGTGTACATAGTCTACTGCAGGGGGCATGTGGTGATTTGTCTGAAAAAATAAAGTTCCCACCATCTTTCCTTTTTCTGTATTTTTTTTCCTCTCTTGCACCTTTGTTACCCACATAGAAACATAGATGGTGTTGGGTTGGAAGGGACTTGCACAGGTCATTTATTCCAACTCCCCTACAACAAGCAGGGACTAACTATTCTCTAACTAGAACAGCTTGTTCAGAGCCCAATCAAGCCTGACCTTGAATGTCTCCATTTATGTTATGATACGTGGTTTTGGTTTTATCTTCCTCTTGCTATCCATTTTTCATCAACCACTGTGACTTTCTCCACTCCTCTCCTTTCCTTCCTCTGTATTTCATGCCAGTAGATGGTGGTGTTCAGCAGTTGCTGAGTGCCAGTGTTGCCCTGTTTGTCACTAGCTGGCAGTCCAGCTCAGCAGTAGTAAAAGCTGTTAGTATGTGAAGGAGCTTGTCGGTGGCCCAGTGACTACCACAGTCATGATGTGCATGTACAAGAAGCACAAGTTCTGCTAAGTTAATTTTTATTATCCTTCTTGTTGGGCCTGTGGAAGAGCTGTCAGCTTGATAAAGAGTCCCAAACATCACCAGGAGGATCAATTATTTGTTGTGATATATAGGGTTTGGGAGAACTTCCCGTACATATGTCTCTGGGGTTACTCAGCCAGCTGGCAGAGGCTGCTGTTGAATTTGTAGCCTACTGTCAGACAAAAAAACTCAGGCTGGAAATGAGGGAATGTGTCTATGAAGAAGATTCTCACTGGGGAAATAGTAGGTTCTTGCCTCTGTTGATGCCCATTGCAGGATAACTAAATTGTAAAAACAGAGACCTCTTTAAACAGTCTTGTGTCACTGAAGACTTGAAATCCACGGTACTTCAGCAAGCCTCACCCTTCCTTAAGGGCAGGATTTGCAGCAGGAGATTGGCTGAGGGATTTTCTCTTATCATGGATAGCATAACGGGACTGCACATGTGTGGTCCAAACAGTGAAGAACCCCAATCCATCATGAGAGTTCGCTGTAAAAGTGCAGGGAGCATTGTCTTCCACCTCTTCATTTCATGTCTTCTATTAGCCTGGGTGATGTCTGTATTCCTCTTCTGGAAGGACTTTTTCACCAGGGCCTTGGTGGTTATTTGAGTCAGTAGGAAGGCTGTGTAGAGGTTTCAGAAATTGGATAGAGATTGTATTAAGGATTAAAGCCAAAGGTTTCAAATTTGGTGGTAGGAGTAGCCTGCAAAATCCTTGCTGACACAGGGTGAGCAGCAGCATGAGCAGCACCTGTCTGTCCTAGGTGCTGTGACTTCTTACTTGGTTCTGTGATGCATCCTGGCCAGCAATGGCCAAAGTTTGTTGGTTTTCTTTTTTTTTTTAAGTAAGTGCTTTGAGTGTGAAACTCTTCTTGCTTTGCTTTTAACATCTTGCATGTGCTGCCTGTGGCTTTGTGGCTCTTTCCATCCCAAGCCTCTTTTGGGTGTGCTTAAGTGGGACTAGTGTTTATTCCTTCATCATGTTTGGAATTTGGACTCTCTTTTTACAGCAAGTTTGATTCCAGTAGCAGATCAAATAAGTTTGCTTTTTAATACTGAGATTATAGTTTCTTGGTTAAGAGTAGCCAGAAGATAACTAAAATGTTGAAGTGTGATGCTTTGATATGTTTCTGTCTGGAAAATTACATATTCATCTACATGGAAAAAACATGGAGTGATGTGAGGTGCTGCTTTGGGTGTCTAAGAGATTTTGTGTATCTCTCGTATTTCAGAGCTGCTCAGTGTTTGCTTTCAGCAACAAGTTTAAACATTTTAACTTGGGAAACAAACACTTTGCTGCTGCGGAGCAAGACCTCAGAAAGTCTGAAAGCATAATCCTTAGAAGGACCTTGTGCCTTGCTGCAGGAATTGTGGTTTTTTGATGCCCCAGCCTGTCCTTGCAAATATGTTCATCTCTGTTTAGCAATGTTCCTCAGCAAGGGATCTTGTCCCAGGAGGTGTTTCTCTCTCTTTTTCAGTTTCAGCATGCCATTGTTTCTTGTTCTAGCAAGGAATGTTTCCTAGCCAATGTGTCTCCTTCCCATTATTTCTCCCCTTTGTCGTTCCCTGGGGCTTAACCAGCTCAGTTGATAAATGTTCATCAGCATGCTGTGGTGTAGATGACCTCATCCTAAGATAAGAACACAATATACTGTTATAATTCTATTTCTAAATAACAGCGGGCCAGGCTGTAACACCTTTACTCTTCCTAAATGGCACCCACAGTTCACTAGGGAAGTGGCTGGAAATCAAAATGCCATTCTGTGCAGGCAAGAATATTTGAACTGAGCCCCAGAGTCAAGTCCAATGGATTTTAATTAAGTATTACTTTTTCAATACTTCCCTCTTTTACTTTTCGTCTAGTTTTCCTGGATGTATTCCAAAGATTACTGTCCAACTTGTCAAGTTCTCTGACTATCTGCAAAAAGCATGTTCTCCAAGATCCCAAGATGAATGATACTCAGGTCTCCTAAATGTTAGCAATGGTTACTAATGCTGCTTTGTCTGCACATGTATTGGCAATGAGACTGCTTTAGTGATGCCTTTTCCATGTATAGAAACACAATTTAAAAATCCCCTCCTCTGCTGTTTTGGGTGTATGTTTTATCGGATTTTTTTTGTCAGAGGGTTGCAACAAGGGATAAAAGCAATGACTGACAGAGGGGAGTTTCAGCATCTGAAATAATGTTCTGTTTTTAATCGAAGGTACTTTCTGATCCACAATCAAAGTATTTTGTTTGTGATTTTCATTGAAAATGAAAATCCATTATTTTTTCCATTAAAGCTCCAAAATTTTGTCAACAGTGGAATTGTACTAGTTGAAGAAGACAACATCTGTCAAAAGCAAAGTCTTACCCTGTTCTAGCCAGCTATTGGAAAGACTATTGGGTCCTGTTGAAGTGCTCTTCGATCAATGAAAATACATAATCAGCTCTGGACTAGCTTTTGTTTATGTAACTGTGGCCAACATTGCTGCTGGTCTATGAGATGGTCCTGCTGAGAACAAACCTTCTTCAGTGTGGGGCTGAAACTGCCATGGGTGCATTACAGCATTGATGGAGCAGAGTGAGAGCACTCCTAACAATAATGTCTGTAGATATGAGGCTGATGTCCAGAAAACCACGTCAGGACAACTAAAAAGCATCTCACAAACCCTGAATCAGGTTCTCCTTTGGAGAGGAGACCTGCAGCACGAGTGGGACCCATTTCTAACTGATTTGCCCACTCTGCACTCCACCCTCCTGGAATCAGCAGACCCCACTGTGTTGAATACTGGTCCTTTCCCTTGTTCCCTGCACTGGGTTCAGAGGCATCGCTTCTGACCAAAGGCTTGTCCATAGGAATGCTGTGTCACAGACAAGTTTTTAATGTGCTGTTAATTTTAGGATGCTTGGTTAATTGCCAGGTAGACATATGACTGACCTAAGTTTAGCTCACTTCAGCCACTGGAGCTGTCAAGAAACATTGCTAACCCAAAGCAATAAGAAGGCATGAGTCAAGCTTCTCAAATCTTACCCATGGTTAAAAATGATGAGATTTTGTAAGTAATGCCTTGTGAGGTTTTATTTGACTGGTGATTATTTGGGTTCATGTTTCTGTATTTAATTTTCTGCAGCTGTGGGTATTAGAGTTTTACTGCTCTCTCTTCTCTAATAGCAGCTCCAATTGTCACCTGCTAGCTTGTCACTCCTTTGTCTGCATCCATAGTGTTTTGACAAAGGTCTTCAAAATAAAATTGGCAAAGAGGCTTCTGTCTTCTGAACTCTCAAATTTTACTCCTGAAATTGAGCATTACTTGCCCTTAAAACTTTAAAGACAAGCATTTGGGGTAATTTGGTGGATACCGGGCTCCGGCATTTCCAGTTTATAGGGCTAACAACTCCTCATCTTTCTAACTCAGTTCAGATAGCATGAGATACAGATTACAAACTAGGAAATGATGTAATTTTGTGGCCCACCGTGCATACCATCTGACTTAAGTGTGCCTATAACACCTGTCCTGCTTTCTTAAAGTGGGTGTCAGATACCAGTACACTGTGCTCCTAGTGAAGGCAGTAAGGAGAATGCAAATCCTTGTGGGGCATATCCAGCATCTTTCTTAGATAGTTTGCTGCACATCTACACACACCTATAATATATTTCAGATGGGCAGCTTTCATGTTAAGAATATATCAGGTGTTTTACACTGTCCTTTCTCAGAACACGTTGGTGTAAAACTTTTAAATAATTTCTTAGACTACATTTAAGAGACATCCTGCTTGAGGAAGGAGTGTGGAAGGGGTCTCATGAGGGGCTTGGAGCTTTTTCTGCAGGTGAGCACATCTATGTGTGAGTGCATCCTGCAGCAGATACTTTGTGAATCCCACCCACCTTTCTGTTCAAGGGGCTGACCATCTCCAAGAGGATGTCTGAGCAGGCTTACTCTTGTGTAATATATCAGTCTCATTGAATTGGGGTTTTGGAGAGCATTGGGTGAAGAACAGCAAGTGATGGCATCTGTAGGAGATTGTCCTGTGAAATAATGGGCTCTACAATGTTCCTCCTAAAAGGGATTCTTTGCTTTCCTCACAGACCTACCTTTTCCCCAGCTTTTGTCTACTCGGATATTCTGGGAGTTGTTCTGCCTGGAAGGACAGTTTCTGTAGTAGGGACTGGGAAAACTGGGAGGGTGCATCGTTCTCTACTTTTTTTGCTGTACACTGATTAAATAAAAGAGGTTTCCTTTTCAGAATGTATCACTACATACTTGATAGATGACAGTTACGAGAAATGGAATAGTGTCAAAGCGAAGCTCCTCCTTGGTTGCTGCTCTACCTATTGTGCACCTCTGCACATGGAGAGGAGCCTACATCTGCTAAGGGAAGCTGTGAGCTCTCTTTCCAATTTGAAGAAGGCAAGAGAGGATGTGTTTAATTCCTGCTGCCTGCAACTTATTGGTATAGTGCCAGTTTTTGAAGAATCCTCCTCTTCTCCCTGACCCCTGGCAACTTGGTCCTTTTTGTTCTTCTCCATCTTGGTGTCTGTTCAGAGCTGTGTCGCTGCTGCTGAGAGAAAATGTTGTCACTTCTGAGGAAAATTTGTGTTGAGTGGACAGTTTTGCCTGGACCTGAAGAGCCTGTGAGAATTCTGAACTTTGAAAACTTATGAGGATTTAGTTATCTGAGAAGTCAGACAACTGTCATGATATCAGAGAGAAGCAGCAACTGTCTACAGCGCAGATGTTCTGGACATTTTATCTCAGTTCAGTGTCGGAACATTGTGACAAAACTCCATACGTCTTGTGTGGGGGCTTTTGCAGATATGTGTGGGGGCAGTGTCTTAATATGTCTTGATGTCTGTCTTCTCCAAGTTGAGTAAGTTGTTTCACTGCCTGCAGATTTGTGAGTAGTTGTGTGTCTGACACTTTAGCTAAGAGTATAGTCAGGGTCTCTAACGCACTATACTAATGATTCCCAGGTGGGAATGATGGGGTCCAGGGTGGACCCAGGTGGGACACATGGGGATCCAAGAAGGACCCATGACCACTAGCTTCTGTTCTTCTGAAGGTGGTAAGGAACCTCCTTTGAATAGGCTTTTTTTGTTCTTATTACTAGAATAAAGGAAGTATCTTTCAAGTATCAGTGCCCTTACATGCAAAGGAAATGGGTCAAAACACAAGACATCTACATCTAGGTCTCTTTCATCCCCTAGCAGAAGCTGTACTGTACTTTAGCACCTGAATTACCCTTGAATGCAGCACGTACTGTCTTCTAGAGGCTTCTTTAGATACTGCAACATGCAAGAGTAGCTTAAAGGGCTTTAGACTGAAGTGAAGATAGTGGTTAGGTGGTGGATTTCATATCCCAAACCAACAGTACTTGCGTGGAGAAGTCTCTGTTTTGCTGGCAGGACTGCGATCAGTAGCAGGTGGACATTTCGAGATTGAAGCTTTGTAGAGGGAAATAAAGTAGGAAATCTTTTTCTCTAGACAAGCCTCTGAAATTCCATCAATGTGTATTGCTTTTCCGAAGACAAAATATCTGATTGTTTCTTATTTGAGTTTTCTTTTTCCTTTCCTTGTTTAAAAATGCATCAGCAAGCCTTTACCACATTTAAAAACACAAGACATGTTTTCCTTTCTTTAAACCTTTCAGTAGAAGATATTTCTCACTGTCGTTCTAGCTGTGATCAGAACATCATCTGCACTTCTCAGGCGTTATCTGTACCTAATCCAAACACGCAGGAGAAGATACTTGGAGCTGTCACATTGGCAGGTTTCACTGGAACAAATACGGTGCTAGCTGGTGGTGGGGGAAGGGAGAGTAGAACTTCATTTTAAGCTGTTTGGGAGAGGCACTGTCATTACGCTCTGCATGCATTAAATGCAAACACAGAACAGGTTCAGGTCTGTGGTTGCTGCTTGTAGGTGTGACAGCAGTACAAATGAAATAATAATATCCAGTAATCTCAGCTGGTCATTACCCCGCAGTAAACGCCTGTTTCATTTGCCAGGTAGGAATGAACACTCAGGGATCTCAGCTAAAATTGGCACCTTATTGTGCTCAGCACACACAGACACTTAATTAAAGACAGTCCCTTTCAATGAAGTGTTTTTTGGTATAGATGGGCAAGACAGATAAAGGATGGGAATAAGAACATATTAATTATCCCTGTTTCACAGATGGGGAGCTGAGGAACCCTACGCACATGGACACTCTGCTGTGAGCTTTCTGTGCTGTCCAGGAGACAAACTGTGGGTTAGCAGCGACTTATGCCCTAGCTCTGTGCTTCACCCACAAGACCATCCCTCCTCTGCAGATGGATGTGTTGAGTTTCTTGTTGCTTAATAGAAACCTCAATTTACATTTTCCATATTTTTCTTTTAAAAACAAGCTCCCTGGCCATCTCGGTTCCTCTCGGAGTGTTAGTCATTGTTTAAAATACAATGATTACAAAATGAGTCTGATCATGTTCAAGCACACTATTTCAGAGAGGCTACTTTGTGTGACTTGCATGGGGACACGAAATGCCAGAAGGACCAGTGCAGTCAACAGCAAACTGCTGTGCCAGAAACAGTGGGTGGGGCCATGGGCATTATACAAGGGATTCATAAAAGTTTACTATAAGTTGCTGCCTGGTTCTATTTGACCTCTGCAGGTTGGCACATGGACTGGTTTATTGCACCCATGCTATCTTAACTATCGAGGGTGCAACTAAGAGCTTTTTAAAGTAAAAAGTGACTTGTTTTCATCAGTCACTGAAATGCAGAGGCTCAAGCATATATGCAGCTGTATTTTTCTCTCAGGAGAACATACAATTCATATAGCCAGTTACACTTGTTTGTGGTTCTCCTGGGCTGTGGGCATGTGCAGATGCAGGCAGTCAATGCTGGCTCGTACAGATGCTTACCAAGACTGCAAACTTTTCTTTCCCCCACTGCTGGTCCCATTTGCTTACAAAACTTTGCTCTTCTGGGTCTCAGCTGGAACTGGAAGGAAAAATAAAGAAAGGCTCTGAAAGGTTGCTCTGAGTGTTTTTTCTAGCCCAGCTGGATGCAGGTGTTATTGGAGGCCTCGTAAGAAGGATTAATCCAATAAAATTGTCACTCTGGCTGCATAGACTAAGGGATGCAAACAAGTTTTAAGTATCCAAAGTCACACTTGCTTAGCAAAGCTCAGACAGTGCAGCTTTGAGGCAGCCCTGACAAGGTATACGTTGTCGGACCGTTTTGATTGTGTGACTTGAAGAAGTTATGTCGCAGGTTGGAAGGAATTCTCGGGTGTTTTGCCTTAATTTTTTCATAGTCCTCATGGGGCCAGGCACTAGAGCAGCTGGTTTTGTGTCAGCTCCGTCTTGACTTGTGACTGATCTGTTGGAGAGCAGTGTAGGGGAAAAGGACCTGGAGATCCTGGTAGACAGAAGGATGACCATAAGCCAGCAATGTGCCCTTGTGACCAAGAAGGCAAATGGCATCCTGGGGTGGATTAGAAATGGTTTGATTACTAGGTCTAAAGAGGTTTTCCTTCCCCTCTACTCTGCCCTGGTGAGGCAGCATCTGGAATATTGTGTCCATTTCTGGGCCCCTCAGTTCAAGAAGGACACAGAGCTGCTGGAGAGAGTCCAGAGCAGAGCCACAAAGATGATTAAGGGAGTGGAAAAAAAGGCTAGGGGAGCTGGATCTCTTCAGCTTGGAGAAGACTGAGGAGTGACCTCATTCATGTTTATAAATACACAAAGAGTGTGTGTCAGGAGGACAGAGCCAGGTTCTTCTCAGTTATATCCAAGGATAGGAAAGGGGCAATGGGTGTAAGCTGGAGCATAGGAGGGTCCTCATAAACATGAGAAAAAGCCTTTTTTACTGTAAGGGTGACAGAGCACTAGAACAGGCTGTCTGGAGAGGTTGTGGAGTCTCCTTCTCTGGAGACACTGAAAACCTGCCTGGTTGCATTCCTGTGTGACCTACTGTAGGTGGTCCTGCTCTGGCAGGAGGGTTGGATTAGATAATCTTCCAATCCCTAACATTCTGTGATTCTGTAACCTCTGCAAATTCAGGAGATTGTTATAAGGAACAGTTTGCATTTTCAAGTTCTCTGTCTGGGACTCGTAACTTCCGCGTGGGGTTGAGCTTTCTGAGGCCCTTTCAGTGTAGCCCAAGTTGCTCTTACCTTTCTCTAACTTACTATTGCACTTGTGTGTACAGAGCAGATACATAACTATATCTATAGATCTGCATTTGCAGATGCTCCAGCTGTGCTAGATGATAGATGCAGAGTCGGATACTTCAAGGCTCTATTCATACTTTGCACTAGTTGCGCTCACATATAACTCAGCTGCAGCTGGTGGCATTTTTCTTCCCATCATATTGCAATGCGGTGCAGGGACTTTCAGCATCTGGAGCCCAAGCATCATCCATCCTCAGTAGGATATGAGACAAGTAAAATACTCTGGAAAGCAAAACAGTCAGGGGACACAAAATCACTGTAAAAGTGTTCACATCTCTTAAGTAGAAACAAGTTGTTAATTCTGAACTGAGATATGAAAGGTGGTAATTCAATTTCTTTATGTCTCCTTGATGGCTTGTCTGGTGTTCATCCCAGAATTTAGAATACGTAATGCAAATGGGAACTTCATACAGAAGTGTGTTTGTCTCCCTTTAACAGATTGTTCGTGGAAAGCAGCTAAAATGAACCCAAACTATCCCAGTTTTATCTTCTCCAGAGCATATGAAAAGCTGGAAGAGTTGGGGTGGTTCAGCCTGAAGAGAAGATTCTGGGGGGACCTTATAGCAACCTTCCAATCCCTGGAAAAGGCCTGTAAGAAGGCTGAGGAAGAACTATTCACAAGGGCATCAAACAATAGGACAAGGGGCAATGGTTTTAAGCTGGAAAAGGGCAGATTGAGGCTGGACATTAGGATCACTGGAACAGGTTGCCTACAGAGATGGTGGAGGCCCCATCCCTGGAGACAGTCAAGATAAGACTTGACGGAGCTCTGAGCAACCTGTTTTAGTTAGCGATGTTCCTGCTTGTTTTGGGGGGGTTGGACTAGATGACCTGTGGAGATCCCTTCAATCCCAATTCATTATAGGATTGTATATGGAGGGAAGAGGCAGACAGAACTATCACAGTGTTTGTGAGCCATTAACAAATCTCTGGCTGCTCTGCGACAAAATGGGCAGGCTGCAGGCAGGGAGGAGCAGCTCCATACAGCCTTCCAGCTCTCTTGCTTTTTGCACATATGACATAGCATGGAGAGAGGAACATTTCCTTGTCATCAACCTTGCAACTGGGAGGTGTGATTGCAGTGCAGATAATAAAATAACAACTAGCTTTAATCTTCAGGGTTTCAGGCAGGCTGGACAAGCCTGCCCAGGATGTGGCATGCATATTCAAGAGCGTTGAACATGGTGTCTCCACTGCCTAAGACATTCAAAGTAGCTAGTCTGAAGCTGGTCAATGTGTTGCAGTCATGTGACCGTGAGGTGGACAGAGTCACAGCAACAAATTAAGGTCCTGTAAGTTGACTTGAGCAACAGGTACTCTCCATTCAGGGTTCCTATGGAGACGCTCTCAGTGCTGTGCAAAATTCAGGTCCAATTGCTCTCACTGCCATGCAGACATGCAGCAAACCAGCAATACTTTCTGAAGAACTTGCGATCTGCCTGTAGGATGTAGGACATCACTCTGTGGAGAGACAGGTCTGACAGTGGAATAACTTCTTTTCTTAATGGCCATACCAGAGGGCCAAACTGATTGAGACTATTCCAGATACCAAATGATAATAACAAATCTTCTCCCCTAGATTGTTCACTGCTCTCTATATTCTGTTTGTAGACCTGTGTTACAAAAGGGTGTTAAAAACAGGAGACCTGATTATGGAGAAGAAAAAAGCAAGGGAAGGGCAAAAGGCACTTTAAACTGAGACAACAGAGAGAAAGCTGAAGTGTTAAGATGTAAGTGTAACTGATGTGTACACAGACATGCCTGGAATGGGGAACTGTGTCTGTGATTGTGCAGTACCCAAGGCAGAAGATAAGCACAAGGAACACAGAGCTTTCAAACAGGCTCCTGTAACGAGTCAGAACTCACCCTTGGAGCAAGATTGGAGGGAAAACAGCTTTGTAGAAACCTAGAAAGCCAGTTAGTAGAGTTGTGTAATTAAACCTCAAGTCCAATGACAGCAGAGTCCTGCATGAAATCATGACTCTACTGAGATCAGTGGCAAAAATCCAAGTGATGTCAGTGGAGCAGGTGCTGGCATTTGCCCATAGCAGTCTCTGCTGGTACAGCTCATGAGCTGTGTGACTCTAAGCGGTACTTAGTCCACAGGAAAAGCAAAGGGTAGCAATAGGTAGATACATGTGTGCACTGAAGGGGTGTTTTTTCATGAATGTGACTTTTTGAGTAGGTAGGTGTATTTCCTCTGGAAAGTGCTCACCTTCTTTGGGAAGTGCCACAGACACATCAAAAAATGAATGCCTTGAAAAGCAGTAAGATTTCAGCTGAAGTGGTTGACCATCTTGGGAAATGTTCATCTCAAGAACCTGACCCTTAGGGTCAAAGGGAATAATAAAATGTATGAGTTTGGAAGGGACCTGGAAAGGTCATCTAGCTCAACACCCCTACATCAAGCAGCAACATCTGTAACTAGAACAGGTTGCTCAGAGCCCCATCAAGCCTGACTTTGAATGTCTCCAAGGATGGGGCCTCCACCACCTCTCTAGGCAACCCATTCCAGTGACCCACCACCCTCAGCTACAAGAACTTTTCCAATGGGCACCAAAAGCACCACCTTGAACCACAATATTACAGGTTTGACTCAAACACTGTAGTGGTGTTTTACGTCCACATCAAATTTTTCAGCACAAAACCTTTTTGTGTGTTTTGGACAGTCAGACACCAGACTCAGAGACCTTCTTGAACAAAACCCTATTTGTCCACCTGCTGTACAGGAAAAATCCCATGTCACCTGTCCAAAGGTGTATTTTCACCTCTCCAAGGGTAACAGCATCCCAGGATGAGCCCCTGGGTGCAGGAATTGGACCCGGGACCGGCTACTGTAGTCAGTAGAGGGGGACAGAGAGCCACACTAGGAGAGGAACCTCCGTGGAGCTTTACAGCTTCATTAGCAGATGTGTGAGAAATGGGATTTTCTTCATGTTTTTACAGTGGCCGATGCACTAGAGTGTTGGCGTGTGAACAGAGACCTCAGATGCTTTGGTAATAAGATGGAGAAGAAGGCTTCAGCAAAGGACAATGGTTAAATGAATCTAACTTAAAGGCTGGTTCTGCAAAGCAAATGCCAAGCCATGACAGGCAAGACTTTTCATTTTATCTGCTGCTAAAAGGAAGATGCTCAAGGGCCTGTTTCCAAATATGTGCTCATTTAATTGCATCTTTCCTGGCAAAGGGAGGGTGCATTATTATTAGTTTTTATTAGTGTTAGGGTCAGACATATTAGAAAGAGCTGTATGCTGTAATATCCTTCACTGCAAGCACATTGATTAGCCCTAACTGAGCGTGAAGTATAATATTAACACGAGGCACAGAGGACTCGTTTGGCCTGTCCTATTTGTTCCTTAATTACACATGTATAAAGCAAGAGGCCCAGCACCTGTAGAGCTTCCCAGCACCTCCTGTGAAGCTGAGGTAGGAGCTGCAGCATGCAAGAGCAGTAACCAAATCCTGCAAGCCTGTTTACGTTTTGAATTTACCAAATCTTCCCAAGTGGAATGCAGGGTCTGGTTTCAGCCAAGGAACTGTTAGCAGTGAGTGAGAGTTAATGGATCAATCTGCTGTCTCCTGTCAGTGCTTTTACTGTTGACTTCTGGAATGTGTTTGATGAAAAGAAAGCAACTTCTTGAGACAGAAGATACAGATGTAGCATGTTAAGGTTGGGACCTACACGAACAATAAAGCAATGGTATCCCCATTTCGTTTCCCCGCTGCTGCTTGCCAAAACTGACAGTAGAGGAGCAGCAAAGCATTTCTTTTTCTGACCACCACAACTGCACGTTAACCATTTGCACAGAGTTGTTTTGGAGATGCGGTTAGATGCTGTGCTGGTGTTACATGTGAAAGATGCCTTTCTGTGCCCAGTGGGCGCTGCTGTCTGCAAAGCAGAGTTACAAGGGAATTTGCAGAGCTGTTGGGCAGAGGCAAGCCCACTGGCTCCCCACGCTGTACGTGCTGCCCCCCAGCAGGATGCCTGGGCACCATGTGAACCATCTGAGATGCCCTCATTCTCCCCATGTCCCATCGAGGCAGGCTGTTACCCAACTTGTGGGGTAATTCTGAGGCATGTGGCTTGTACCCACGGAGCAGAACGCAGTGCTGTGTGGGGATACCGACCAGCTCTGTGAGCGTTGTAGCTGTGAATGCAGTGGCAAGAGCTATCCATGATCAGATTATATCCCACTCCTGGCTGAATCATAGGCCAGCTCCAGGATGTTGCTCTCCTACCAGGGCCAGGTTGTTAAGAGTTAGCTCTGGTGTGCCCACTCAGCACTATGGATACCCTTGTGCTGTGTAGACATAACCACAGAGGCTCAAACCCAGACCCATTGAAGTATTTAGGCTTTTAACTCTCACTGAAACGAGCAGGAGTTAAAAGCCTAAATACCTTTGGGGATTTGGGTGTAAGTGGCTTAGAGAAAGCCTGTGGCACAGCAGAGACTCAGCTATTTTGACTTGGAGACCAGTGCCTCTGATATGAAATCATTCTTTCTCGTTACATCTGGTAGCAGTTTGCATTCACATTTCCCAGCTCAGGCCATCAAAAATATGCCTGTGCTTAGGACAGGAGGTGAAGAATAATTTAGGTAATTGAAACTACAGCAGGAATGTGGTTCTGTCAGAGGGCTGTTGCCTGACCTGGAATTTAACCAGACAAGTAGGGCTTGGGTAAGCTGCATGCCAGCTCTCCCTTTTCAGGTGCACTGCAGGCAGTTAGTTTCTCTGATAGAAGGGGGATACAGATTGGGCTTATGTGTCTGTGGAAAAGGAAGCCATGTTGCTGAGAATGAAGGCAGGAGACTTGCCAAACACTTGGCTTGTTATCCACATGACTGTTTATCAGTTATAACTAGAGCTGAGCAAATAATTCTTAATGGGTAATTCATATGATGAATATCTCCTCCTTACACTGTGTTTGAATGGTGCATGAACCAAGCCATTACTTTCAAATATTTATTTACTAGTCACAATTATTTGTTTAATACTGTGAATAATTCATGGCTTGTGGAATGTTTTCAGGCAGTTCTCTGAAAGTAGCCAATACCCCGGCTATTTTCATTACGAAGAGAAGTAAATGTCGCCTTTTTCTGATTACGCCAGTGTTAACTGAGGATAACTTGAAGTCAAAAGGCTGGATCCTTCACTGATGTAATTTGGCACAGCTCCATTTCTTTTCCCAATTGATTTCAAATGGCTAGTGTTAATTCACAACAACTTACTAGATGGTCCTGAAAAGAAGAATTGTACGAAGGAAGAATGACTCCCACAGCATATTGTCCCAGGACTGGCTAAATGCAGTGCATTTTACGGTAACAACTTTCCACTAGATATGTATAAATGCAAAATTTACCTTAAAATATCATTCAGCAGTAGTGTCTCAGTTGCCTTTCAGCAAATTCCTTTGCAGTAAATTCTACTTGTGTGACTGTGCACACAAAATGACAATTTTTGCAGAAGTAATCCCAGTTCACTTTTTATTTGGAGGGTAGTGGAGAAATTGTTGGGAGCCAAATCTGTGGCTTGTGTTGAGGTTAACCTGAAAAACTTCCTTGTTCAGTGTGCAGGACCTTTCAGACCCAGTATTACTTTTACCATTACAAAGTCTTCCCTTATATAAGTCTCACTGACGTCAATGGAGCTTTGACACTTGTATTTGCCTTATCAGATTTCCAATCCTTAAGACATTTTTAACAACATTCTCTGCAATTCCCAGCTAATGATGGAAAAAAGTAGAGCGGAGAATTGTGCTGTATTGTGTCTCTGATCCTTGCACTAGTTGTCTGTGGTCACCAAGCGTTGTGAGTCAGAAGGATTTTGCTGGAGTGCCTTGGCTGTGTCCTGTGTCCGTCCCAGTTCCCTTCATTACAACGGAGTTAAAGGGAGGGGTTAAAGGCTTTGTCCCTGAAATGCTATTTCTAGGTAATTTCCTTTTTCAGGTGTCCAGAGTACTGTCAGGCTTGCACTCACGGCTGTTGCACATTTCCCAGACAAATCTATACATATCCCTGTTCCTCTTTAGCATTTCTTGTCTAGTCATACAGCAGAAATGTAAATGCTGTTGCTCAGATTGCCACCGTAATTTGCTGTGGTCTTGGTCTGCAGGATCCTGGTGCTCATGGCAAACTCTTAACAGTGCTTCACAGGGAGAAGGCTGGTGCTGTCTGTTCTTCACTTTCCTTCTTGCTTTTTGGTACATTGGCTCCATGGATGACATGGCTCACGGAAATGCAAAAGCGTAAGGAAAACACGTTTTGGGAAAATCTGTTGCTTGTTTTGCTGAAGTAGCATGAGCAATGTGCATGTTAAAGAACCTCCTCAGACTAAATGTCCAGGTGCATGTCGTTGCTCACTACACGTAATTTACTAATGAATGGATCCAGGCAAACAAACTGAGGATCCAGCATGCCCTCTGGCTGACTATAAAACCGAGGAAAGATAATGAAGTGGTGTGAATCAGGGCCTTTCTCTAGCAGCGAAGCATAAAAAAACCCCTGGAACACAACAGCTGTTGTTGTTAGGTATCACAACAGTTCTGTAACCAGCCATGGGGACAAAACCTTGTTCGATTAGCACTGTTTGCTGTTTCATCTTTTTCATGCCTCAGGTTTCACGTTTACAGATGCCAGCAAAGTTTCCATTGTGAAATTTGTATATGTTTGGTCCTTGCCTGTGCAAAGGTAAGCGTGATCCTCAGAAAGGCACAAATACTGACCTTTCCTTAATTACAAGCAAATGTTGATGGATATTGCCGTACTGTTGGTCTCTTCTGTTGAGTGAACATTGCTGAGCAGCCTTCTGGAAAACAGTGGTGTCTTTGTGCTGCAGGCTGCAGTTCACTAGGAACACACCTGATTACACCAAACCCTTTTTAAGCAGAGTCCTGCACGGTTGGATTTGGTTTAGCTGGGATGGAGCTGATTCTCCTTATGACAGGTCTCCAGGTGCTGTGTTTGTGGTGGTAGCTGGAGGGGTGTTGATAACGCACCGGTGGTGTGGCTACTGCTGAGCTGGGCTTGCACGGCACCAAGGCTGTGGGTTTGTCTTCTTTCTTTTTATTAACATTCTCCCCAGCTGAGGAACGCTGAGGAATGGGCTAGGCCAGTTAACCCAGACTGACCAAAGGGATGTTCCAGACCACATGACATCAGCCCAGATATAAAAGTAAGGGGAAAGAATGGAGCCAGATGGAGAGGTTGAGGAAGGTATAGGCTGATGGGGCTTTGTCCTCCAGAGCAACTGCTATGTGTATTTGGGTTCTGCTTCTAGAATGGTGGCTAAACACCCTCAGCTGATGGGAAGTAGGGAATAATCTTTATTATTTGCCTTTGCTTCAATGTGTGGCTTTTGCTTCTGCTTTGTTAAACTGTTGCTGTCTTTACCCATCAGCTTCTCATTGTGTTTTTTTCTCCCTGTCCGTCCAAGACGGGAGAAGTGATAGAACAGCTTTGGTGGGCACCTGGCCCCCAGCCAGGGCCAAACTACCACAAAGTGTCAAAGGAAAATGTTTTAAGTGCAGGGAAGAGCAGATGCATAGAAGAAAGGTCAAAGAAGAAGAGAATCAATTGATATGCTAAAACAGAGCATCTTTGGGGATTTTTAGCAGAAAAACTTGCCTGGATGTGTTCCTGTGTGACTTGGTCTAGGTGATCCTGCTGTGGCGGGGGGGTTGGACTGGATGATCTGTCGAGGTCCCTTCCAATCCCTAGTGTTCTGTGTCTGTGTATTCCAACCACTGTGATGGTGCAACCTTCGGTCAGAAAGAACTTCTGTGGCCTGAAAGATACGATACTGTTTTGCATAAAGTCCTTCCAGCTGGTTCTTCTTCATTCATGTACTGTCATTATAAGCATTTCCTGGGCTGTGATTCAGGGTTGAGTCCTGCAAACAGTTGGTTTCCCATTTGTCCTCAGAGACACAGGCTTAGTAAAACTCTCCCTGTTGACTGAGGGAGTGACAAAGATCACACACCCCACGCAGAGGAGCTGGCTGCCTGTATATTGGTACAGCCACACAGTGCACGCTGTCCGGGGACACTTGTGTTAGTCCAGTGCAGACCTGCATCAGGGCTGTGGTATGCTGGGCTATTTCAGCAGGACAAGCTGGCCCAGGCATTGTCATGCTGACATATTCTACTGCTGCAGTTCTTGCTTTTTAGCTATCTTAGGAGATGTTTGCTCAGGAATCTCTGAAGCACTAGGCAGTTGGCAGTGCATGTGAATTCCCACTCACTTGTCCATGCCCAGCAGAGATGTCTTTCTAGGAAGGGAGACTGGTATTAAGTTTTCATTTGAGATCAACAGTGTGCTTCTGAAGTTCATCTCCCAGTGTTCCCCACTTGACTGCACATTTATGTTGCAGACCATTCATGCAGGACATGGATGGAATTCTTCTGGGACGGCACTAAGCTGGTAGATGTGCTTCAGGACTGCACCTGGCATGACACAGCAACCTACTGCCACTGGACTGCAGCTATTCTGCAGTAAAGCATGTACAGAACGTGCTGTGTGGATGTCAGGTCCTTGGCACCAATTGTTTCTCCCTGCATACCTCTCATTCTGCATCACTTACTGTTGTAGGTGTGGTCAGAGATGCCACTAGTCTCATCTCTGTACATTGACCCTTCTTCCTCTCCCCTGGGCTGGGCCATTCAGGCCATTTTCAATATGTGTGTAAGAGTTGGAAATCAAGTTTCTTACCTGATTGTTGGTTGTTTCTTACCTTGCCAAGACTCTCTATATGCATACAGTGATTTCCGAATGTCAGTACTTTGTTGAACAGAGACTGGTGGGTCAGATCAGGCAGCAAAACATCTAAACCTCTTCCACAGTGGCAAAGCTGCAAGGTGTGTAAGGTGCTAAAGACAGAAGTATTTCTTTCTCCCTTTGTTGTATGGTATCTGATCACATCTCATGATAGTCCCCTTCCTCTTGCTTGCACTCAGATAATTACCAACCATCGCTCTTTTGGGCTTCCTCTAGAAACTAGCACTGTTGAAGCATGTCGTTCAACTCTCCCATTGTCCCTCTGGGGGAAAGATAGGAAGAAACACTGAAATTAAACATAGGTGGGGTAGTAGTGATAATTACATTGGATCATAACTTCCACTGATCTAATTAATGCCACCTAAGTTGTGGCTTGTGCAACTGCTTTGATTTATTGGTTATATCTACCAGTTTGCAGAATGATGTTGTTGCAGAAGGCCCATAGCTCTGATCCACTGAGCAGTTGGTAGACGTTGTGTTGCATGAGCATCGTGTGGTAAAGTTACAGTAAGTGTTACGGTTTGAAAGGTGCCCGTTCTGTGATACTCTTTAAAGGCAATGAACATTGGTGATCTAGATGGCATTAATTGCATAGCCCAGCTAATTTCTTTCCAGCCTAAATCCCTTCATTCCACATTTATAGAATGTGGAAAACAAGACTGGCCGCTTGGGAGGAATATAGGAATGTTGTCAGAGAAGGCAGGGATGCAAATAGAAGAGCTCAGGCTCACCTGGAATGACATCTGGCAAGGGCTATTAAAGACAATAAGAAAGATTTCTCCAGCACATCAGTAGAAAACAAGCTAGGGAAAATGTGAGTTTGCTGATGAATGAGATGGGCTCCTTAGAGGTGGAAGACACAGAGAAGGCAGAGTTATCCAATGCCTTCTTTGCTTTGGTCTTCACTGCTAAAGCCAGCCTTCATGAAGCTTGAGTCCTGGAGATAAGAGACAAGGTCTGGAGAGAAGACGACTCTCCCTTTGGTAGAGGAGAACCAGGTTAGAGAGCTCTTAACTAAGCTGGACATTGATAAATCCATGGGACCTGACAGGATGCACCCATGAGCACTGAGAGAGCTGTCAGATGTTATTGCCAGGCTGCTTTCCA
>JAOXOE010000256.1:8980950-9047951 GCA_028565055.1 Phoeniculus purpureus | reverse complement strand
ATCAACATTAATGAGGTCACCCCTCAGTCTCCTTTTCTCCAAGCTAAAGAGACCCAGCTCCCTCAGCCTTTCCTCATGAGGGAGATGTCCTACTCCCTTTGTAGTGCTGTAGTTGGTGAGGAGCAGTAATAAATAGCCACAGCAGAGCTGTGCTGCTTGAGTGAAACAGCATAAGGACACAATCAGGAAAACATGGAAAAAGTGAAGTTTTATTGGAAAGTCAAGGCCCTTGCTGGCAGAACTTACCTGGTTAAGGCTGTCAGTAGATGCAACCTCTTTAAGGAGAGAGAAAAGCAAGATCTAGTTTTTAAAGCATTTAGCAGGGGAAATACGAATCTCTGCCAAGGGGCAAGAATTCAGATGACCTTGGCTGCAATAAGAATATATTGTTCCTATTCAATGGAGAACAGAAACGAGGAGCTGTGCTCACTCCAATGTCAGGAAAAAAAGTTTGTCTTTAGTACATCGGAGAAATGTCCAGAAATAGTTCGTCTTAGTGAAAATATTACTTCTGGAATATTACCAAGGTCAGCAAGACCCTGACTTATCAATTTGGTTAATGTTCACATAAATTCAAGCTGTCAAACACTATCAAACACTTACTTGTTCAACCAAGATATTATAAAAGACTTTTATCTGTGCCTCCCTTCTCTGTATTTCTTTACTTTTTTTGGACAATTCTGTCCTTCTCCCATTGCAATTTAGAGGTTCAGCCTGTGGCAAGGCAGGAATTCAAGACTTTAGATTTTCTAGGTCTTAAATGAGGTGGAAAAACTAGATTCTGCAACATCTTAAAATAATACACCTTTCCCAAGAAGTCCTCTGGGTGCAGCCATGTCTGTGAGCGGGATCTCAGTGTCTTAAGAAGGAACTGTTGGGTAATCCACTGCTGTAGTTATTTTTCTAAGTGACTAAAGGTAATGCATGGGGGTTCCTTGGTACACTGGCATTGGTTGGGGTCTGTGGACCTCAACCGCTTGGTCTGGGTGCCAGCCCTGCTGCAGCAGGAGTCTTAAGCTGCCTGTTTGCAAAGAGAGCAAACAGGAAATTTGCTGCAGGAGAGAAACTGTCATAGTTAAGTTTCCTATGAAAGCATAGTGTGCACAGATACAGCGTGGTCCATCCATTTCTTAAAGGTTCACAAACTGCTTTTCATTCATTCATGAAAGAGATGGTAAACAACTTGCACTTTTCTTTCTTTGTTTCTGTCCTTGTGTTCTTACTGCTTCAAAACATTAACTACGCGTATCTGAAAGACTGATAAGAAATGAGAAGCTTGGGGGTACTGGTGACATTTCACAGGATGGAGTTAAGAGATAGCTGACCTAATGTGACAAGTGTCTTTTTTCAAGTCTTTGCTAATAGCAGGAATCACTTAGACTCCTTCAGTGTGTGTCAAATGCCATAGGCAATCAACTGAATCATGTCAAAAGGCTGCTTCTCATGTCTAAATAGTCTCATATCACCACAAACCCTGTAAATCCACCAGGTGGACTTTAATCATTTTGCTTTCAGTGGAGTTCAGTTGGCCAAAAGTGACTGAAAGTCTAGTATTTCATCCACTGTGGTTGTGAGGTTTTCACTACTACACAGTGGTGCTGACTATCCTTTTAGCTATACAGTGGGCTGGCTTAAGGTTTTTGTTTTCTGTCCCTTGAGCCGATAACAAAGCTGGAGGAATGTTCTCTTGTTTTCACAGGACTTTAGTCATTCTTGACCAACACTGATTTTTAAAGCACTCTCTAGCTGCGATTCTTTCTGGAAGGGTCTGGGGGTAACATTTTCAAGCATAGGAGTGGGATTTACCATAAAGTATAGCTGAGGTCTTGTGTCTGTGCTAATGTATTGACCTTGCAGCGACAGAGCACTTAACAACTGGCACTAATGAATTTATGCCTGTAGAGCAGTAAGTTTCTGGGATGTTAAGCAGGAGAGCTAGACTCGAGGTACTATGATTCTTTTATTGCCTGTATTGTCAGTTAGACAATTCTAGACCAGGTTTCCAGTTTTTGTAGTGCTTTACAAAAACATACCAGGAGACTCTAAAGAGATTCTAGTCTGTGTTAACAGGAATACAATTGACAGACAGCTCTTAGTCTAGAAACTAGCATTAAAAAAAAAGGGACTCATGAAGTTTCAGCTTGCCGTGCAGGATTGTGCTTCAAAATGAATACAGTGAATGATAGTGAAAAGTTGGGAATATCATAAAAAGGATCTCTAGTATGAGCAACCTTATGTCTTGAATATGAATGTAACTGTTATGGAAAATCATTCCCTTGATGCTTTTCATCTTCTCTCCCAGTTTCCAGTCTTTCACCTATTGCCTTCTGGTCTTTGCAACTTTCAGTAGAAGAGGAATGATGCTCTTTCTGATAGTGTCTACAGCAGGAAAACTCAGAGTTGTTCCTGCTGTTCCCAATAGACAGGAAGTCACAAAATGTCACAGGAAAAGCCAACATGAACTCCTCTGAGCACTAGTGCACCTCCTCTTGGAGGTATCTTGGAAGCTCTCTTACACAGTGACACTAGATAAATGGCTGTCTCCATTTCTACTACAGTCAGTACTTTATTGCTTGGCCTGCAGGCTGTCAACAGGTGTGAGTAGGTCCTCTCTTCATTATTCAGTTGCACTATGGTAGAAGTCACTGTTCACAGCTTCTGCTTTCTGCCTCTGTGCTGGAGCTACTGATGCCACAGTGGAGGAAAACAGCTGCTTGTGTGAGCAATCGCTGATCTGGCTCAATCCATATGAGCCAGTTTAGTTTGTCTTCACTGACCTGATTAATTTCAAACGTACTGACTTAAGAAGTGTTTATGTGAGCAACACCACTGTGGAAGTGGTGGACTCTGAAAAGGAAGAGATCACAGAATCACTGAATGATTGGTTTTGGAAGGGACCTCTGGGGATCATGCAGTCCACCCCCCCTGCTAAAGCTGTTTCATCTAGAGTAGGTTGCACAGTTATGGATTTGTCTAGAGAAGGGGACTCCACAGCCTCCGTGGGCAGCCCATTCCAGTGCTCAATCACCATCAATGAAATGATCACCATCTCTGCTATTTGCCAAAGCCATGTCTCTCTTTATACAAAGGTCTGCCAAGTGCTCCCTTGAGGCCATAAACTGCCTGGTCAAAGTCAAGTGTTTCTGTAGTCACTGATGCAGAAGAGAGTACAATGAGAGTGATTTGAAAGCTGATAGTAGAATGGATTTGTCTGGTTTGCAATGAATCCCTTCTTTGCAAGAAAGTGTAATGGTGCTGATTTGGAACAGTCATAACTGGGCATGAGGCTGTTCCCACTGGCCAGTGGGACTTGGAATCTATCTGAAAGTCTGTGAAACATGGCAAGGAAAGTAGGAGTAGGCCAAGAGGAACCTGAAGATGGGTGTAAATAGTCTGATACAGTGTAAGAAGAGGAAACAAGAATTTGCCAGTGATGACCCTAATATTTCCTGTTCTTGGTGCAAGTAATTGGGATTGCAGGCACTCACATGCTAGTTTCAGTCAAAGTAGGCTTTTTTAATAACCATTATTCCTTTTATTTTTTTCCTTTCAAGATTTATCTTTAGAAAAACTTAACTATATGAACAGGAGGGAAAAAACCCTCCTTCCTTTGACAAATTGGAAGTCTCCAAAGATTTATAAGCCAGCATGAAAGATTGACTTAATGGAGCAGTATATTTTTGATATGCAAGGAGCCTCCCAATCATCTGATTAGACTGATACAGATTTTCTAGAGATTAGCAAAATCTGAAATGCATTAAAAAAAATCCAGTGTGACAAAACAGTTTTGACAGCACAAATGAAACCTAAAGCATTGTAAAATGTAATTACTGCGGCTATCCCTGTGACCCATTCCTATATGCTGCCTTGCTCTGGCCTCAGGAGAGCTGGGCTTATTTTCCACTGATTTATTTTTCTGCATGTTTGGCAAGAATATTTTTAGTCTATTCATTTGCTTTTCTTTAGTGCTCCTTTTATGGTTCCTCTGTATCCCAACACGGGTTTTGGTGAAAAGATTAAAAAAAAATAAATAAATAAGGGATTGGAAGGTTATGGTGAGGGTACAGGAAGTTCACAGACAAACCGGAATCAATCCCTTACTGCCTTTTCATGTGCTTTGGTGGTAGGGCTGTGCGATCATTTAACTTGCAGAGGTCCAGGAGAAGTGCTGGGGTTTATTTACATTCCAGTGGAGCAGAGGGGCCCTCGCTGGTATTAGGAATTAATAGTGCTAGGTCCTGTGTGTCTACATAGTGACAGACTGTTCCTGCTTTGAAGAAACCAAGTGACCATGAGACAAGGGAGGAGGAAAACGTCCCGAGGTCACACAGCAAAAGTGTCGGAGGGTTACCCTCCAAATAGCACTGCCTTGCACCACCTTGGGTGGTGTCCTGGTGTCAGCCACCCAAGGGATTGCCATTCTACCTGCCAGTGTTTTCTTCTGAAAAGCCTCTTAAGAACTGATTTATTCTCTTGCCAAAAGTAACATGGGGGATCTCCTCAATATTGTGGTTTATGTGTCGTATCTGTACCCAAAGAAGCGGTACTGATTTGCTGCTTCCTGTGCTGTCATGATGAGGGCTTAGTGTGATAGAAAGAGAGCTTGAACGCAAAAGTCTCTGTCTGTGGGGCTGTTTAATCTTTTATTTAATTGTCTTTGCAAGCTAATTGTTGTGATGTGAGTGGAGGTGACATATTTTAGGGAAGATAAGAAGATGACAAACCTGCTATGAGACAACTACCTTGCATCAGGTGCAGCCAGGTTTTGAGTTGGCTACCTTGGGGTGTGAGTTTTTGTTCTTTGAGTCACCTTGTCTTCCCAGCCTTTGTTACCATGGAAGATGTTAACTACAGCTGTCAGCATGCTCCACATGCAAAAGCATAGCTGTTAAAAATAACCCGAGGGCCAGTTACTTGGTGTTTTGGGGAGGGATCATGGTTTGAAATGTTATCTGGCTCTTGGACAGCATCTATCTGAGGTATTCGTGTGACTTCCATTACCAGAGAATCTGAGCAACCTTGTAATCATGTGTATGCTTTCCCAAGGGTGCTCCTATAAGGAGGCAGAGTGCTGTGCTGCCCTGTTTGCCCAGCCACGCAGAAGGGCTATCGCAGAGCCTGACAGCCCAGTGCTGGCTTGCAGTCAGGCACGCAAAAGCATCTAACCAGCACATCTCCTGGCTTCTCAGACGGGCTGCTGGTCCTCATGGTGGTGTTTGAGATCAAGTCCTAAGTAAACCTCTAGTTGCTCTAGTGGCATTAACTGTACACTAAACCACATGTTCCCCAGATGTTTTTGACCTCCATGAAGCTGCTAGCCATCCTTCTAGTTTTCATGGGAGTTGCTTCAGCTTCCATCCCCTCGTCACCATAACTTCTAATTAAAGCTGCTCTTCTGTGTGGTTTCAGAGTGGCACAGACAAAATTAATTGCTGATCATGTATCCTATGATTTTTATTTTGTTTTATTTTTTTAATGATTTACTGCTTGTGTCTCTGGATCCCTTATAAGTTCAGATGGACATTTTACAGGAAAGGGAACTCTTTTTGGGTCAGTAAATGGCTTTCTGGTACTGATGTCGATAGGTTTATGATAATTTTGATAAGTACTTCTTCTGTAGTGTGATAAGAACTACCATAAAATGTCTGTTTTGCATTATTTTACTAAGAACACAAAGATAATCAGAGTCCCTAGTAACTGGCAACACTAGCTGCATTTTGCACAGTTTTGTGTTTACACATGTTAATACAGTTCAGAATGGTTTTATTGCCCTGGAATTTAATGTGGTTCAGATTTGTTAATCTTTCTAAAATCTATACATCTATAAAAGTCAAAGGATTAAGGCTTCTTTAGTAAATCAAAAATATACTGCTCAATTAAGTCAATCTTTCACATCAGCTTATAAGTCTTTGGAGATTTTTAGCTTGTAAGAGGAGATTTTTCAAGTAGGATTTACACTTCTAGAACAACGCAGGAAGACAGAGAAACACAAAATAAATAGGCATCACAAATAAGTAATGACCATTGAGTGAAGCTTTTTCTTTTAGCCAAAGTGTCTAACCTTCGATGCTAACTACTATAGTAGTTGCAATAGCAAATGCAAATAGCAAATACTAAGGCTGAGTTCCATCTTTGATTGTCTTTCAATGTTCTGTTCCCATTCTGTGTGCTTTTCCACCAGAAATCCATTGAACACTCTTTAAAGAGCTGAGTTTCCATTGAGGAACTTGGCTACCAAGTACAAGATGTCTCGCTCTGTTAATGATGTCGAGGTGAAGGCTGCTGAAGTTAAAAATAGTTCATTTACTAGTGCCTCTATCCGAGCTGCATCAGGTGTTGATTCCTAAGACATTGTACAACGAATGAAAGAAGTCATTGAGATTTTGCAGTCCTAAGAAATTCCCCCATGCTTTAAATAATTGCAAAAATCAGTGCTGGAATAATATGAAAACTGAGGAGTCCAAAGTTCAGAGCAAGGAGAGTCTGAAATCTGTGGTTTGTATCACAAACTTAGCCATGGTGCACACACACAGAGTAAGACTAGGAGGCATTTTCCAGTTCAGGTTTCCTTGTTAAATAGAATATGTTACCCTTTGTTATTTAATCTGTGCTTTGCAATATACAGGATGTAAAATGTGCCTGACTTAGTACTGTGGCTGGAAAGCTCATTTTTTTAAGCTTTTTTTTTTTCACTTCTGGCTTTATTTTTATTTTTTTTAATCGGGATATAGGGACAACGTCCAATTTTTCATCTGTCTCATATGCAGAAGAGCTGGATGGTTGAAAGCATGCTGGAGAGCCCACACCGGGACCAGCAGGAGGTAATTCTCCTCTTGAACCCCCCTGCAACTGCTGCTCCAAATTGAATTAGCTGAATAAGCCTTTGACTGTATTCAATTCTTTTGTTTTCTCCCTCATTTGCTGGGTGGTGAGGGTCAGCTTTGTTTTACTCATCATCAGCAAGTTAAGTACGTTCTGGCTGTCCCAATCCAGAGCGAATGCTGATGTGCAGCTCTTTTAAATTGGTCTGGCATCCACCAAATGGATGGTGGAAAGTTTCCTGCCAGCCTTGGTGTTCAAACCCTCCCTCCCTTCGGATCAGTTTAGGAACAGTTAGAAAGATGATCAGAAAGTTCAGTTTTGGGAAGGGGCTCTCACATCGTTGACTGTGTGTACAGTGCAAGGAAAAATAATTTTCTACCTGAAATTTTGTTTTGATAACAAGTGATTACAAAAGGACCTTAGAAATAAAGAATGCAAAAATGTCACTGGGCCACCGAATGCACTCAGCCACTGATACACTCCAAACACAATGAATATTTGGAAGGAAATTCTTTTCCGCTGGTTTTACCCTTATTACTTCCTTCTCTTCCTTCCAAATTTTAACATGTAACACCTTCCTTTCCTGGCATTTCTAGAACCTTGTATGTCATGCATGTTTGGGCTTTCAAATCCTTGGGGGATGGCTATTTTTCCTGGGACAATTTCCTCAGAGACCCTTGCAATGAATCTGGAATGCATCGTAGCTGCCATGTGCTAAGTGCCTAAATTGCATTACCAATTGGGGGAAGAATTATCAGCCTCAGATTATGGCATTATTAACGCCTTAATACTGATAACTCTTAGCAGTTCACAAGACCATGAACTGTTTTCTTTTTAATACTGTCACAGATTTTTCATCGAGCACTGGAGATAATGTGACAGCCCAATAGAGTTTGATGTATGTGTCTGGAGAGGGGAGAGAAAAAAAAAGCAGTTGAGATCCTCCAGTCAAACCAATGTCTTTAATGGCTTCCCTAGATTAAAATAATCCTTATGGGAAATCCACTACGACAACAGTTCTTACACAGATTTTCCAATGACTGCTTCTGTGCTGCAACCATTCTTTGAAACTGTTTATGTTAGCGAAAGGCCACATTCTCAGACTTCTTTTTTTTTTTCCAAAGAATGTGTTTTAACTCCATTAAGACGAGTTTGAGGTTCTCACTTTCTTCCTTGGGCATTAACGTGCCTATTAGTCCTGTATCTTCTGAATGTTTGACAATGTGAAGAAATGTAGAGGTCACCTCTGACTCATATGAAAGGTCGCCCAGTGTTTGCACTTCAGTACAGTATTTGTAACATGGGTGATTTAATGCATCAGCCCTTTGGGGAACTGAAGAATTAGGCTGCATGACAGAAGGTCAGGCAGTAACAATGCTAAAACACTGGCTAGTGTAGATTTAAAATCAAATGGAGAGAACAGATTTGTAGTCTTGAAATCAGGGCACACTTACTCCTATTCAGATGTAGCCCTGAAGCAGTTTGCAGTAGTTGTGTAGTGTACCTTGTTATTGTAGCACCCTCCACTGGCTCATTTACCTACTGTCCCTCTCTGAAAGATTAATCCTTGGGTATGCTTAGAAATGCAGCTCCCTAGTTAAGGTGGTATCAGGCACCATTGCAAACATTAATGTTATGTTGAGGTTTAGGTTTAAAGTCATAATTCAAGACTCAATTTCATGATCAAAGGCTACATATTATGAGATACTTTAGATAGTTAAACAGTAGCTCAACCTGAAGGAACAGCAAGGTGCTGGTGAATGGTGCACTAGCTTGAGGGGGCTAACAGCACCATGTTGTCTCTAACCAGGACTCAAAGGCTATTCAAACAGACAGAATTGCAGCTTTGTAGATTGTGATTGAGATCTACTCCTTGGAAATGTCATTAATGACCAGCTTTAAATAACACTCTCTATTCTGCTGCTTTTACATCTTGATGCTGGCGTTAGACATGGTGCTGTCAAGGCTGATCAGCAGCATATTGTTATGACTCTGCAGGTCAGCTGCCCAGGCAGAGTATGGTTGTGTTTTCTACATCAAAGTAATTTGCTAAAGATAACTCCTTTGTCCTCCTAATAAGTGTCATACGACAGCCTGGGACCTCCTAAGCATGCTGCTAGGATGCAGGTCTCTTGTCAGCCAGGAGCAGAACTGCTTGGTAACACCTCCCCCTTTGCTGGCTGCTGCAGTGGGATGGAGATGAAAATCAGAGGGTCTCACTCATTTTTGTGCTCATGTAGTCTAAATGCTGCTCTTGGTTAGCCATTTGCTGGCAGGTGACCTGTTCCTAGTAGTGATGGATACATGAAATCAAACCACCTTCAGTGGTTTGTTGTTATGCTTTGGAAGGAGAAAGTCAAAGGTACCAAAATAGTTTTCAGTCAGAGTGAGGGGCACGGTCAGCTCTTGGTGTGGTGACTTTTCTGTCCTGACCACTACCCAGCTTAAAGTTCAACTGTGTTGATTTAATGCTGGGGGTGTTTACATGATAGACTACAAAAACAATGTTGCTCCAGCAAATTTTCATGCTTCCATTTGTTTTAAGAGTTAGGGAAAAAAAAAAAATCAACATTTCATAAATTCTTTTTCTCACAGACAGGTCTTTCTGAATGAACCAAGCAGTCCCACAACTTTATTTTAAGCTGTTTTCCTGTTTCCCACACACTGCAGTCAGCAACCTTTGCCCAGGGCAGGATGACTGTTGATTAACATGGAAGACCCACGTCCTCCCTGTAGTAGTACGGATGCTCTGTCAAGTAGGACGTTTGTTCCACCTGTGGGCCAAGGAAAAAGGAATTCCTGTAATGATCCGGGTAAAAAAATAAATAATAGTTTACTTTGGCAGTCTTTCTTGAGCTGTTGTGTGGTTGTTCTATTTACACCAACAAAATTTAAGCAGTCTGCCCTGGGCTATCAGGATGGCTTAAGCTTCCAACATGTTTTTCCTGTATATCAAAAGTTTGGATCTTTGCCACACAATCGTTCTACATAACCATGAATGGAAAGCACTCCAGTTGTGGTCAGTCTGTTTTCCAAGATCTCTAACTACTGCTTTTCCAGGAATGATCAGCACAGCTTGCTATCAAACGAAATACCTCTGCATTTGTCCTTTCTTGATCTAATTCTTTACAAACAAGCGCCCATTCTGAACGGTGTTTAGTGCTGACAATGCTGTTACATTCATTTAATCCTTGCCACTTTTTATCTGGGCAATGCACAGCCATAATAAAGCTACGGACTGTAGTACTGGTACTAGCAGTTCTCGTGGATCTCAGTCTTGTTCAGCAGAGATAATGAGTCACAGAATCGCAGAATTGTCAGAGCTGGAAGGGACCTCAAGAGTTCATCAAGTCCAACCCCCCACTAAAGCAGGGCTGCCTAAAGCACATTTCACAGGACTGCATCCAGGGGTTTGAATGTCTCCAGAGAAGGAGACACCACATCCTCTCTGGGCAGCGTGTTCCAGTGCCCTATGACTTACACTGCAAAGAAGTTTTTCCTTATTTCTAGATGAAACTTCTTGTGATCCAGCTTGTGCCCGCTGCTCCTTGTCCTGTCACTGGGCATAACTGAAAACAGTCTGGTACCATCCACCCTACAACCACTCTTCCTGTTGTGCCCCTCTTCCATCATCTCAGTATCGTTTGCCCATCCAGTTAATGCCTAGTGGTTTGCAGACTCATTCTGGACTTAGGAATTCTGCATCACATTTCACAAAGAATAGCATCTACAGGGTTGTGAATGGTCACAGACAATACTACAGTATTTTTTTCTCTTTAAAACATACTGAGTTCAGGAAGACAACAGGGCTTGAGGAAAAGTGGCTTGGACTGAACTGAGTGAAGGTGAAGTAAAAGTTAGGGAAGACCAGAGCAGGCTGAAGAGATTCTCCATCCACTGTAACCCAGTGGACATTGAAATCTGCAGCTTGCTGATTTTCATTCATTTCATTCATCACAGACTCAGAAGGGTGAAAGGAAAAAGCAAAGCCAATTTCTATTAATATTACAGAATCTATTAGTGGTGGCTACATGCACAGTGGTCCCTGTCTTGGAGAAGTACTTATAGGCAAGGCTGTTGCCCCGTGGCTGTGTGTCTCACCCAATCTATGCCCACTCATGCTGTAGCTTCAATGTCAATATCAAGCCCATGCTTGGGAAAAAGTATTTAGGTTGTCTTTTGGGTCATGCCTGTGCTCTGGGACTGTCTTCACAGCTTTTTGGGCTTGCTTTCTGTTGTTGCTGCTACATTAAAATTAAAGACCTATTTCCAGCGTGTTCGGAGTGTGGCATTGTTGCCCTGAGCAAGTCTTTCTGTCCTTCCCCACCCCAGCTGTGTGTGCTTGTGCATGGCTAATGGGCCATGCCCTTCAAGGTTTCTGGTTTAATTTCTTGAATGGGGTGGATGGAAATTCCTGTCCGTGGCCTGTTATGTTGAAGATAGAGCTGAAGAGGGAAGAAATTATTAAAAAACAACCTACAAGTTGGCTTTCCTGGGAAAGGTAGGAGAAGTATTCCAATTCCTTTTGGGTGTTGTATCATGTCAATAAGCACTCTTTGACAGCATATATGGAGGTTCTATGTTTTCGGGAATTGTCTCCAAGTTTTATTTACCAGGCAGTTAGTAAATGAGTTATTCATATTGCCCATAAACAGGTTTCTGGTGCTTCGGACCAATGTTTGTTCAGTCTCTTTATTTAAATCAGGTGATCAGCTAATTTACATCTTAAACTTTAGTTTTTGTTTTAACCACAGCATAAATTATAAATCAGCTGATGAGTCTTGTTTGCTGTGTTCATACTCAGGTAGCTGGATGAGGCATAGGAGTGTTTTGGACCTGTACTTGGCTCTTCCCCACTCTGCCATCCAGCCAGGGATGACCTGAACTGAGCCATGTCTTCCTGTGCCTCTTTTTCCTGTATGTGAAAAGTTAAGTCACGATCTTGACTTTTTCTTTTTTGAAAGGATTTTGACCCCTGCTGCTGAAAAGAGCCAGACACTCCTCACCATGATTGACCCAGGTGCATGGGATAAAAGCAGGCTGCCTCAGAGGAACAGGCACCCTTCTTTGGGGAGTTCAGTGTTGCTGGAGGTGCATGACTGTCTGAAGTGTTTACATCCTGGAGTTCTAAAGTAATATCTGTAGGCCATCACTTTGGGTTGAAAATGGATTTTATTAGGTGAAAATGAAAATGAACTGAAGAAATGAACTGCAAGCCACATTGCTATGCTTACAAAATGCGTTACCCAGCTGTATGCACCCGGATGTAATGAATACACAGAGACCACCTACTTTGAACACTCCTCTGATTTCCCAGTTTCTTTAAAGTCTAATAATATTGGCAATGCAGGATGAAAGCAATTGTGAAAAGTGAAAAAGTCCTTGTTTGCCTATCCTGTCATCTGGGGTCTGTTTCACTGAAGCTGAAAATGAAGGTAACTTTCCTTAATGCTGTAGGACAGCTTTTAGTCTAATTGAACCATGCATCAGCCAGAACCCAGTATTGAGCCTTCACTCTTGGGTTAATCCCTTTTATTGGCTTGGGTGCAGGTTATCATCCCTTCTTATCAAACAAGAACCCCTTTCTTCTTGCTCAGGATCAGAACTAAAAACCAGTTGAGAAAGAAATGACAAATTCAAAGCTTTAAGCCTCCCCCCTCCCTGTCTCCCCCTAAAAAAAAATAAAACACCCACCCTGTGCATCCATGAGGTGTTCTGCAACACACACACTTCAGCTGCAGGGCTCGGGTGCGTTTTTGTTGCTAGGAAGCTCCCTCCCCTTTCAGCTGTGATTTTTGTAGCAGCAGCTTCAAAGTGTGTGGACTTGGGTCAATTGTTCTGCCCAGCGTTTGCCCATCAGCATGTCGGATTAAATTCATGGGCAGTTGACTAGTGCTTAGTGTTTGAACACCTGCTTCAACCTCTTCTTCTGGCACAAGTCTTTGAGCAGAGGTATGTTATAGTCACTGATAGTGAGTGTGCAGTGTGGGGCAGTGATATATTTTTAAGAAAAATAAAGATGGCTTTTTGAGGAAGGGAAGATAAACAGTTCAGAGGCAGCTGGTCAAACTCCAGGATCACAGTGGTCCTTTCTGGCCTTAAACTCAGGGAATTTGCTTAAAATAACGTTTATTAACAAACTGGTTTACCAAGATTGTAGGTCGAATCACTAAAAAGTAAATACAAGTGCATGCTCTGCACTTTTTAAATATGGGCAAAGATTTTAAAATGAAATAATATTAAACCTTTCATAAAGATTACTCTGTCTACACTTCCAGCTTATCCAATAAAGAGTTCTGAGAATGAACCTGACATAGTTTAAATCTAGTGTAACACTACAAAAAAACCCTGAAAACCAAACTCACTTTCCCCCCCCTCCCCATACTCAGTGGCTGCCTTGGTCTTTTCTACAGTGAGAGCAGTATTTTAGCAGATTTATGACAGTGGACGTGAGGAGAAATCAGGCTTATTAAAGGTCAGGACAGCCTAGTAGAGGGTAAAATAAAATAAGATCTTTCTAAAGTCCTGTATCCTTCATGCTCCCATAGTTGGGATTCTCACATTTTCCTATAAAATGTCTTGACTGTGGCTCAGAAACAGGATACAGGACTAGATGAACCATGGGTCTGATCTTGTTTGGTCTTTTAGTTCCTCCTTGCGCAGTCCAAGCTCCAGCATTCAACAGCAATTTGAGGTCTTTGAGAAGTGCAAAACCCAGCAAAATCTTAATGCCTCTGAAAGAACGTGATCCTTTGTCTGCTTCTGGGATGTTCAGCCAAATGCTTCCCATCATCTGCTGTATTGCCTTGAAGGAAAAGGTTGCAAAGTCTTTCAAAAACCTCCCTCCATATTGTTCTTGGGTAAAAGAATAGCATGTCTGGGATCATGGGGCTTTTTGTTGTCCTAACCAGCACAATGCCTGCCGGCCTGGGTATCAGAAAAATATGTTTTTATTGTTGTGGAAAGGCCTTAATGAGGAAGGAAAAAACCCTATTTAATAAAGTGCATCAAGTGCCCTTGGGAAAAATTAACACACAATGACTTCTTGTGCCGCCAATTGAAACGGCAGATTGGTGTAGTGATAGGCTTTACAGGAAATATTAAAAGAGCACAGATGGCTCAAGTTTACATGTTTACAGTGGAGTTGGAACAGCAGCTAAAACCTTCAAGTATAGTATAATTCACTGGAAGGTCATAGACCTAGTGGTTAAGAATGAACCTGAAGACTATTATAAACACACTACTAGGGTTTGTAGAGGTTTAATCCTGGCATTTTTCATTCTTTTCTGCAATATTAGAAGCACTTGACTGCAATGTTAGTGAAAAGAGATACTTAAAGCATGAAGAAATGTGACATTCCACTGGCAGTTACGGAGCGGAGCAGTTGCAAGGAGCTGCAAGAGAAGGGTTATGCAATTGCTAGTGTTACCATGTAATTAGAAGCTCTTTGGCACTAATCTATGATTTGGCTCTTGATGTGACTAAAGAAAGAAAAAAGTACTGAAAAATATAATTAGAAACAAGCTACTTCAGCGATTACAAAACTATCAGCTATGCCCCTAAGAACTGTAGCTCAGGACTCTCTGAGGAAGGCTGGCCACGGAAAGGCTTCCTGTAGGGCACAGCTCAAGCGAGCCAGGGTGTTCTCTGTGTTTAGGGAACTACTAAAACGCTGCTTTGAAAATTGGTTTTGAATTTTGTTGCATTTGTGGTGGGATCTAGTAGAAGTGGCATCTCAACAGATAATGGGGGACTGCCCTGAACTTCCTGGGCATCCTTTTCATCATCTGTCTGACTGTGGTAAACATTGCTTGTTTTCCTCCTCCTCATCCTCTTTGTTCAGACTCTCAGGAGTTGTAACAGACAAAACTCAGACAGAAAATGGATTTTTAAGAAGGCCTGTTGCAGGCTGAAGTGTGAGATAACCAGATGGACAAACTGCCTTTAGTGACCGCTGTCCTTCAACTGTGTGGTTTGTCCCCCATGGAAATTTGCAGCCTCATTCAATCAAGTGTCTGACTAACTTAATGACACTTTAATGTGGAAGCATATTCTGCCTTCCCTGCATTTTGAGCTATTTTGTTTACTTAAAACAAAGAGAAGTAGGACAAGTAGTTAATTTGGCCAAGAGGCTGAAAGTAAATCTGTAGTAATGAAAAGCTCTAAGCAAAAATATAACAAAATGTAGGTGTTTCCCTTTGCAACCAGCTTGCAAAGCATTATGCAAAGCAGTTCCATATTGTCACACAGACTGAAGCACAAAGAGGTGAAGAAGAGTGACAAAGTGTGGACTCAGGAACAGGTTTTTCAATTTCCCAGTCAAATGTTCCATCCTTTGGGCCAGAACCATTGGGTTGTTGATCAGTGCCGTCTTTGCATCTTAGTAGTATAGTGGTACTCCAAGTCACTGATCCCAGGCGTCATTAGGTGATCCTGTTCTGACAGGGGCATTGGACTAGATGGTCTTTCGAGGTCCCTTCCAATCCCTAATGTTCTGTGATGCTGTGATTCCAATTGCTGTCAACCCAGAAGCAGATGGTTTCTTTTTCTTTTTTTTTTTGCACATGTACCTGCAAACGGTGTTATTTTCATTTAACAAGCAGTATCATTAGAATCACTTGATAGTTAAGTCATGTTAAATTAAAGCTGGCTGCTGCCGCCACCTCATCACCAGTACAATAGGTACATTATTAACAGAATATTTATTTTGCAGGCATTTATCTTCTTCATCAGAAAGTTGACTTCACCTGAGAATGTTACAATAGGTGATTTGAAACTGGAGTTCTCGGCTAATCTGATGGTGATCTGCATGGCAATATCTCCACCTGAATTTTACCAAAGGAAACGTGCATGACTCACCTTAGAAAAATCTCAGCCAATAACATGAGCTCATTAAACACAAATCAATCACCAGAGCAACTAAATCCACACTATGGCAAGGAGTGTTTCAAAAGCAAGAAAATTTGTGTCAAAGTGCCCACCATACCTAGCTTTTCGAGCAGGTCTCATTGCTGATGGTGGTTAGGAGGTGGAACAGAGGGTGCGGACTGCTTCAGGGCAGGGTCCACAGCAAGTACTCCATGTTTCATTATCTATTCAACCTTCAACCTCTTGCAGCAGAACTTGGTTCAGGAACCAGAAATCTGGTAGCAAGCCTTGCAATTTAACTTCTGGTGACATTCTAAATCTCTCTACTTCTGCACTGTACTGTGCATCTCTGAAATACTCTTTCAAGGTCTGAAAATATTTGTGTTGACATGCAAGAAGAGTATGATTCTTGGTTGGCCTCACCTGGGTTGGAAGGAAGGAGTCCAATTCCAGTGCTCTCAAGCTAAGGTCAAGTGCCAAATGTCCTCTGATTTCTGCAGCAAGAGCAGAAATCTGTGATGATGCTGAGCATGAGCAGGAGACCTTTGGGTTGAACTCAGTGTGGCTTTGGCCTCATGCAGCCTTTTTATGTCTGCTTGTTCTGGGAATTCTGCCAACTAAAATTCCCTGCTCACTGTGTGAGTAGCTTTTCAAACACCTCAGTCTAATAGGGGTGTAGTATTGCCACCATTTCTATTAACAACCCTCTATGAATCCTAAGTTCAGGAGACATTTCAAGTTGAGTATCTTTGTGGTCGAATAGGTCTTGCTTTCCTTGGTGAGGATGCTGGGGCATACCCTGGGGAATGCAGTGAGCTGAAGCTGAGTGCTTTCCGAGGCAGTACTGTAAACCCTCATCATTTTATCTGCTACATGGGTTTTACAATTCAGTGGAAAATTAAGTTTTACTCAATCTGAGAGGACTTTATTTAACTTTGGTTTGTGGGTGTATATGAGAGGAGAAACAGCTCAGTGATCTGGTGTAATTCTCCTACTCCCTTCTGACCTGGTGGAGGGAGAACGGTTGAGTACCAAATTCACACCATGGTGTCCCATGTGAGACAGCTGTACCTCACTAAGTTCTCCTTATGGAGAAACCTGTATCCTCATTAGTTTGAGCTCAGTTAACAACGGTTAACATTCACAATATGCCTGAAGCTGAAAGGCTTCAACACTGCTGCATGCAACCTCAATGACCACAAGGGAAGGAGCACAGAGGAGGGATTTCTGTTCAAAAATTTGCAGCATATGATGGATCTCCTATGGATTGCAATTGAATCCGGATTGGATCATGCTGAGGCTGCTATCAAGCAGTTGTGACTTAAAATACGTGACAATATTGCAATTGATTAGATCTTTTTTTAAATGATGTGCATGCCCAGAGTTAGGTAAGCCTGGACCCCCTTCTGCCTAGTAGCAGTAGCATTAATTTGGAGAAGGAATTGGAGATACAGTGGGTCAGGCCTTGAATGTCTCACTGGGATTTAGAGCTGAACTCAGCAACTTGAAAAGTAGAATATTGTGAAAACATAATGGCTAGAGGGAGGTGTGACAACAAGACAGGGAGGAGTGGAATCTCCATGTGAAATGGTTTCTTCTTCAAGAATAAATGGCTTTTACTTTGGAAGAAATACTCAAACTAGCTATAAGTTAGGGGACTCCTTGCAGAAAACCTGGCCTGTGTTGAACAAAATATGAGGATTAAAAGATCTAAGTAATCTCTCTGGCCCTTAATCTGGCCTGTGAATCTTACTATGTGTTTACATATGTTCTGGAACAATGAGCTCTTGAGCTCTTCTATGAATTTGTGATGTAATAATTACTCAGACTAGAATGTTAAAGAATATTTGTAAGAATAACTAATTATAAAGAACATACTGTAATGAATTCAGAAAGTGAATGTTTGTCTCTGAACATAAGAATGCAGAAAAATGTCTTGGTAGGAGTTGCAGGTCTGAATTCAAAGTGAGTTAGTCAGCTTTAAAGCATTGGTTAACAACCTACTTGAGAAATAAAAGACACTTCGATTCATTTCAGCTTGTTTTAGGAAGTGAAAGAAGGAAAAGCCATTTGAGGTCATAAATTCAAACCCAGTCTACTCCCACAAGGATTTGACACTGTTTTAAACCCCTTCCTGTGTTCAAATGATACTTCAAATTAATTTCCTTAAGTTGTCCTCACATAGATAAGCCCATGGTCATGATACTCCTGCTTGTAACTTTCAAGGTCTCCACGCTAAAGCTACCGGTTTCTCCTTTCTTGTTGGTGATTATAACTCTGTCCTTTATCTCCTCTTATTGCTCTTATGTTAAATACAGAACATGTTAAATTGGATGCCTCTCAGTTTGGATGAAATTTATTACTTCAGGGCTTAATATTTCATCTTGCCTTATTATTAGGAAGATGAATGCTGATAGAATGTTGTCTTCATTCTCCAGGAATGCTGAAGAAGTGAATACAGCGTCTGGCTGAGCATGGTTTAGACCACACGAGTTGTGGGACTTACCAAATACATATATATATATATGTATATTTTTTAGAGAAAGAGATCTGCCACTGAAAGCGTACCTGTTAAATTGGGGATTGAAGGATGGCAAAGAGTTGTTAGATGGTCAACCAGGCATGATCTAACTGGAAGGTTAGACCAGGCATGGGACTCTTTGGATCTAATGCTGATGTTGACTCCAGCATGGTATTAGTGTGTGTGGGCATAGGTTTGATGATTTAAGGTGGCCTTCATATATCTTACAGATCCTAGTGCTTGTGGCTTTCATTGTCTAAGGAAAGTATCTGACTAAAAATTCAGGAGCATAAATGCATCGTGTTAGAAACGAAAGCTTTTGTTTTCCTTTTTATTCAGCCAAGCCAAACTCCATGCTGGCATCAGAGTAATCACTTTGGGAACGTAATTGTTCCAGTGAATGCAAAGGGGTGATACTGGTGGGTTGTGATGCTTATGAACTTGCCAGTGCTTTCTAAAGGAGTTACGCGCCTTCAGCATTCAGAGGCTGATTCTTCTACTTGTGTACTTTGCAAAGATGTTGAAACACCACCTTGAACATCTGATGATCAGAAAGTTTCGCCTGTAGTTCTGGCCCCCAGTTTGTACTGCATGAGGTTATATTTCAGTGCTTTCTTTTGACAAAGTCATTGTTAACTTGCCTCAAAACACAGAACTCATAAGTAATGAATCCACAGATGCTGGGAGAGATACTGGGTGAATATCTCACTGCATGTGTACCCTGGCTGTTTTATTGTTCTCTGTGTACCTGCTAGTAGTTTGAAAGAGAATCAGAGTTGGATGGACTGTTGTTGCTCTGTTCTTATGTTAGAAATTGCTTCAACCTCCACACTGACTTTAAGTGTTCACTTTTCCCATAAAGGCTTGTATGTATATGGTGATGATAGTTCTACCTACCATCATTAATTTTACCTTATGATCTCCCTTTGCCGTCCCACTGAGGTCTGTACCAGCTGCTGTGCAAGTCTCTGCAACACCAGGCTTGGAGCCAAAGGGTGGTGTTTTCGTCTCCACTTGAGTGTTTGAGAGGAGAAGTGCTTGCACCACCAAATCCCTAAGACATTCATAAATCTCTCTTTCCCAGTAGACATGGTAAATGTACAGTGGGAAAGGAAAACAAATGAAAATAGGAGAGAAGGGATTTACTTGCTGTCACAAAGCAGGTTTGGCCACAGTCAGGCATGGAGTTCAGCCTTAGCCAGCTGTCCTCTGCAGTGGGCAGTCCTTCCACTCTCCCACTGTCCTTTCATGAAAATGCTGCTGTAAATCAAAACATATTTAAAGCTTTGATTCAAACACTTCCTCTCGCCAAACAGCAGGTGATGAATCAGAATTGTAAGCTGTCATTTCCATCTCTAAATCCTACCTGTTCTAGCAGATCCAATATGAAAGGCTTAGGACAGGTAGTTGCAGTGATTTCCTTTCTTGACCACTTTTCATCAGGCTGCTGATCAGCAATGCTCTCTGTAACCTTGGCTCAGACTCTGACTATGCCCTGTTCTTTGTAACAGCATTTGTTGCTTGTTGAAGCTGCTTTGAAGGCATGATGGAGTTATATCACCTATAAATCCTCTTTGACAAAGTGTCTGTTTCAAGGTAGTAAACTATACACTTAACAAAATTGTTCTGAATCATTAGCTGGTGTGGGGAGAGAGGATGGATTTCATTCAAAGCTTACAAGCGTTCTGTCTTACATTAGTTTTTGACAAGACCCTAGGGGGGCAACTTTTGTCTTATTAGTGTCAGATGCATCACACAGTGCTCAGAAGTCAGGATGAAAAATTCACGTATAAGAACAATTTATCAGCAATCATGGGTGCAGTGGAATAGATGAAACTGGAGACCTGTAGTACAGAGCAGTAGTGGCCAGATGTATAGCTCCAGGGAACTGACCATATATAGTAGAAGTAGACAGGCTAGTTTTATCAGTAACCTGCAAGTTATCAGTTCTCAGTCATTGTGTTTGGATGAAAGTGTAATTATTAGAATAAATACACTTGCTGTGTGCATTCTTACTATTATTTCATAAATAGTTTGAAGCTGTTTGATTGTTTACCTTCACCTTCTAAGTGGCATCAGGAGAACAGTCCCAGGTGATTCTGATTTTCAGGTCAGGACCTTTCTTTGTGTACATTGGACAGTGCTGAGCCCTCTGCTGGTGTTCGGCAAAGGGAAACCACAGTGCAGAGGCTTCTGCAGAGCCTACCAAAGCCACCTCTTGTGTAACGGCCTTGAGGCTCTTCAGGATGCATCAGGAATGACTTTTCTCTCTCAGAGAGAGGTGCAAAACCAGCCTTCCCTTGTGCCTGGAAGCACCTAGGTGTGTTACTTCTGTATAACTCAAACAATAGCTTCAGTATAGGAGAACTGTTGAGGGAGTGAAAATAGACCCATTGTTTCCCTCCTCCTAATAATGGTCCTTTTCCAGTATATTTAGAAAATAATAGATCTTTTAAAAGCTATGCAGCTGCCACACAGCTATCATATAGTTGGCTTGCTGTAAGAAGCCCTGAGTATTTGATCTGCCGTGTCCTTGCTGTTCTCTGTGTTAGAGTGTGACAGAGCATCAGATGAAATGCCTTGTGTTTGGTAAAGCACAGCCGGATCCCGTCTGCTACTGCTCATAGACTTGTTTGCGGTGGAGATAACTGAAGGTTGAAAGCAGAGGAACAATATGCAGGGAAATGCTGATTATGGAGAAGAGGTGATAGGAACACATGTTCATGTTTCTTGCATGCAACTCTGAGTTTGCAAATTTGGAAGTTCCACTGCTCATAATACTGCACACCGCTGTCAGATGAGGGTAGAAGACATATCTTAAAAGACCTGCCTTGAGTAACCACCTCTAGAAAACCAGAGACACTAAGTTGTGCTATCTACAGTAGTGCAGTACCCCACTGCACAGTGGGTCTGGCTCCTGGCTGGGTTCTGCAATGCCTGTGGCTCTCAATTTATTTGTTAACAACTGTCGGTAAAAATCTCTTCTCGGTGTCATGTTTTAACATAGCCACCAAGAATTTGGGCTGTGTGCTGGGTGAGCTGTTGGTGTAAGACACCTCTGTGCACCTGCCCACTTAGGAGGCTCATTGGTCTTTACATCAGGAAGGGAGTGTTACTAGTAATTTATTGAGTGCTGACAGCCTGTTCTCTGTTCAAAATACCCTCTCCCGATGAGGACTGAATACTGAGCAAGGCAGACAGTGCCCTATAAATCATCATCAAATACAGCCGTGCTGCGGTGATTCAGTATGTGTTTCATTTAAGATTGGAGGGGAGGAAGAGAGACGGGAGAAGATGGGATAAAAGCACTTTCCTGAAGAATGCTAAGGGCAGATCACAGATTTTGTTTAAATTACAGTTGCTGGTGTGTGGCTTTTACATGCAGGCAGGAACTGGTTGTCTGCTTTCTTCACAGGAGCAATGCTTAGATGTCCTTCTTTGGGAGCTACTTAAAAAGCAGGTCTGTTTATCTGTAAAGGGGAAAAAATATAGATGTTACTCTGCTTTTCAGCCCTAGGGCTATGTCTATTTTCACCACATGCTTGATAAGCATTTGTTCTTCAATCAAAAGATACTTTCCATTGATGAAAGCAATTCTACAATTTGCAGATGGGTGTCTGTGTTAGGTCTGTCTTTAAGGATTTTGGTGTCTCTCAGAAATTCTACACTGAGGGTTTCTGATATGTGTCAAAGGGCTGGATTTAAACTCAGTTTCTGGGGCAGGGTGTGTGTGTACTGACACAGGAAAGGAAGTCTGTCAGTTTTGTTGTCTGAAGAGGTGTTCAGAAGACTCAACAGCTTTTGTCAGACTTGCTTTCTGGTGTGAACGACTTAAAACTTCAAAGAGACCTGCTTGGGAGAGACTGCTCTTCCTCAGGAGTATCAGCCATCAGCCTTTGTTGATGATGACTGAGTGCGCACAGTTTGACCCCAAGTTGTATTCTGGTAATATTTTAATTTTGAAATGTCCAGTTCTGGAGAGATGTGGAAACAAGGTACAATGTTGTCAAAGCCCAGGGGCTGTTGTGCTGTCACAAGCTCCTGCCTGTTATAGGCACTAGAGGTGAAGTCTTGTAAAAACATCTACATGATTTGGGAATCTGTAGGCTCTGACCAAACCATGATAGCCTTCCATTTGTGCTGTTACCAGGGATTGAAGGGGTGGGTTGCTGCTTCTCCAGGAATACAGCCAAGTTGCTGTTCTAGACCCAGGGTCTTGAGCCCAGAAACTCTCATCTGCTTTTGTTCATCCAGTAATCTGTCCAGCATGCCTAGCTGAACAAATGGGGCTTGGCCACAATATCTGCTCATGTAAATGCAGCTTTAAGCTGGTCTTAAGGATGGCGTTCAGGCTGCAGTGTTCCCTAACGCATAGAGTTATTTCAAAAGTATGCTCTTTTAAAAATGTGCTTCAGGTGTATTCCCAACCAGTGTTGCCTGTCATAAACTGTGAGAAGTCTTAACAGAATTAGGAAGAAGGAAAAAAACAATGAGAACTTCCAAATCTCTGGTTGTTAAATCAGGATACAGACCTTGAATGACTCAGAAACACTGGATTCAACACTCCTGTCTCTTACCCCTTGCCTGGTATTGCACACTAGCGCTTTCCTGATGGTTCTCGGATTACCAAATCACAGTAGTAGCACCTGCCCCTGGGCTTGCAATGATAAAAACCAGTATATTCATATAGAGTAAGGCAAATCTCAGCTGGTGTCAGGGAGCCAGCTTGGGGAGATTTTTTTTTTCTTGGAGGGGACACGGGGCACTATCCCAAGAAGAGCACATCAAACCATTGCCTTGACCCCAGGTCTCTGCACCATTTTGGGCTGGTAGGTTCATCTCTCCTCAAGAGGGCAGCAAGGCTTTAAGGAGGGCACTTGCCCTGTGGCCCTTCAGCCCTTGAAGAGATGTTGGATAATTTTATCAAATCTTTCACAAATAGGTGAATGTCAAGCTAGTAGATTTCAGGTCTGAGTCAGAGTCATCTAGGTAGCTCAGATTTTTCTGTCTTTCCTTTGTGGAGTTTACAAAACTCCAGTGCAGCAGTATGGCAAGCCTGTGCAAAAGGACCTGGCCATCTATGGCCATGGGTGAACAGGAATTCCTAACACAAAAGTGTCTGAAGACTTCCAGCAAGTGAGAGGGCTCCTTTAAATTCAAGGCATTGACTCTGAAATAGATAGTTTTTCATCTGTGAGTCACCAGCACATGTCAGCCTGAGTTCCTCTTCCAAGTTCTTTGCAAAAACTTCCTGGTAGTGAATTCTAGCAACCCACCGTGTATTGCAGCAAAGTAGTGAGAGGCTAGGCGCTGCCTCTATTGTTAACCCACACTGGCAACGTGTATCAACGGATCCCAAACTCTAAGTGGGAGTCTTGTGAATTCCCAGCACTCAATATACTTTTCAATAGACATTTATTCTCACCAGGCTTGATCTTATGATCCAATTAGGATTTATTAGAAGGTAAATGACCTGCTTAACAGAAAATACAATTCAAATTGATTAGGGTTCTGTGTAAGTGCACATGGGCACGTACATGTGTTTGAATAAGAGCCTAATACAAGTTCTTGCCCTCTTCGGTGTGAGCCAATATCTTCACAAGTGAATGGGAAAAGGAATATAATATTTTTCTTTTTATTATTAAAAATATATTTTCAAGAAAAATAATTTGAGCATGAAGGTAGTGGCTGTTAGAGAAACATTCTGTCTGCAGCCAGCACCCTCAAAATGAGCTTCAGAGATCGCTCCTTTGTCTTTTGAAGAACTGTCCAGGTAGTGAGCTGATGGAGCAGCCCATCCATAGCTCCAAGAACATGAGGTTAGTTGTGTTCTGGGGTCCTCCTGAGAGATCAGTACTTTAATGTCTTAAAAAACTGATGAAGTGCTACTTGAAATGTTTGTGCATTGAGCTCCCTGTGTGGACAGGAGGAGGGACGGGTTTGGAAACATACTGGGCTCTTTGCCTTCTGCATATCCATTCCTTATTCATGATGTCGGTACATCCACCCTTCAGCACTCATTGTGAACCAGAAAGTAGGCAAGCCACCAGCAGTTCAATTCAGACCATCCCCATTGCTTTAACCAGCCCTTCCCATGTATGTTTTGCATGTGGGAACAGGAGGGGAGATGATTTGGGATGGCAAAAGGGGTGAAGGACTGCTCAAATGTGTTCTATGCAAAAACATGCTTCACCTGGCTGAGGAGGTGGATGGAAGGAGCTTGCAATACCACTGCTACTGAATTAAACAATGCACAGGAATGTTCCTGGGCCAGGAGCATGACTACCTGCCCTGGTAAACTGTTAGAACAGTCCCTGGCGAGGTTCTGGCATGTGCCAACCAGCACTGCCCCAGGTAGTTTTTTGACTATGGTCTGGCAGCAAACATGTTCCTGGGACCATCCCCAGTTGGCTGTTTGCATGCAGCCTCCCTGTTTTGAAGGTTAAGGGTGTTTACTGGCGGAAACTCAGGCCATTTGCTCTGTGCCAGCTGGCCCCCATGCCCAGGAATGTTCCCAGGCACACTTAATTTACTTGTACAGATATAACCTAATGTTAACAGTTATCCATCCCTGAATGTCACATCTCTGTGCTAAACTAGTGTGATGCTGCATGGACACAAGCTGCTTTCAGCTGTGCCCTCTGCTGCACAGGGCACAAGGCTATGTTGCGTGTGCTTGAAACCAGGGCAAGATGTCTTCACTGAGAACCCTGACACTACAACAGCATTGTCCCAGATATGTTCCTACTGTACGCGCTTCAAGCAATCGTGCTCTTGGGACTTCAGCAATGAGCGCCCCTTTATGGTAATCCCTTTCCTCAGCAGATGAGGTTGCTATGCTGCATTTTCTTGTTTACTTCATGCTAACTTTAAGTTGACTTTGGAATTGTTGCTTTCTAAAGGAGGAATGCCAATCCTACCCATAGAGTAGGATTTTGCTGCAGTTTCCTAGATCCATTAACTCTCTGTGTTACTGGTTATTTTATTTTAGATGGATTTCTTGTATTCTTTCTCGTATTTATTTCTTCCAATATTTCTCAGCCTTCTGAGTGCCAGTGTATAATTTATCTTTCTTCTTTGCTTTTTACTTTTCTTTCCCTCTCTTCTTCTCCAATTCATTAAGCAGAAAGTCTTTGGGTTATTAATGATATAGTTACTGAAACAGGATTTACAAAAAATTTAGGGTAGTGCAGACCACAAAAAATACCAGGTCTAGTGGAAAAAGAGAATTTCTGCCTATGTCTCATTTTGGCTTGCTCGCAGTGAGACACACGTCAGAGTGCCTAGATGTGTGCGCCTTCCTCATTGATTGATATGGAAGAAACCAGACTGCATTTTAGGATTGGCATACGCTTTCTATTCAAAGATAAGGGATCAGTACATGCTTCAAGACATGACATCCAATTTATAGCAACCTGTTAGAGTGGACATAGTCACCAGATTTTGTGATACGGGACTGATGGTGATATTGTATGTTGTTTTTATTAGGTGTCTGTAATTTTCCTTTGCTGATGACTTCCCTCTAAGCCAAGATAAACTAGGCATTTTGGTTCATTGTAGTGCAGCTGTAGGATTTCATTGTTTGCTTTTGTAACCTGTGTAATGATATCACCTGCAGGTCTGTTGGGGTTGTCACTTCCCACAGATGTGGGAAGCACCTTTCCTAATGGGAGCACCTCTCTTATGAGGAGAGGCTGCAGGAGTTGGGGCCATTCAGTCAAGAAAAGAAGAGGCTCTGGGGAGACCTCATAGCAGCCTGCCAATACCTGAAGGGGGCCTACAGGAAAGCTGATGAAGGACCTTTTACAAGAGTTTGTAGCAGTAGGATGAGGGGAAAATGGCTTTAAACTAGAAGAGGGTAGATTTAGATCAGATATTTCGAGGAAATTATTTACAGTGTGGGTGGTGAGACATTGAAATGGGTTTCCCAGGGAGGTTGTAGATGCTCCATCCCTGCAAATGGTCAAGGCCCATATGGATGGGGACCTTGAACAACCAGGTCTGGTGGGAGGTGTCCCTGCCCATGGCAGGGGGTTGTAACTATATGATCTTTAAGGTGCTTTCCAACCCAAACCAGTGTATGATGATTCTATGATGATGATGTGGAGGGAGTGAGTTGGGCTGAGGAATACTTATGCTGAAGGTTACCTTGATTCTTTCAGAGTTAAAAACCCAACCGTTTCAGAAACCTCTGTCTGAGATACATCTTAGAGCTGAAGCGAATGCAGTATTTTATATTAAAAAAGAAACAGTGCAGTGGCATAGTGGCAGCTCACTTGGACACAGTGCCACCACCTTCTCCTTCTGTAGTCCAAAACTGTCAGAACAGGCCTGTCTATTCCTGTATCCTCCCTTTTGGTTTCTTTTGCACAGTTGGAGAATAGTAACAGAATATTTTATTCACAGAACTGCTGAGCATGGTGACTGACACACAAGTAATGGATTTTGAAGTAAATAAAGAAGCAGGTGCCCCCTCTCCCCCTAGTCTTTAATACTACTATTTATAGTGTGGTTTTGAAGGTAAAAGCTGCTTTCTGTTTTCTTACTGGGAGCTGAACATTGGAAAAGTTTATGGTATTAAAATCTCCATCAAAGCAAGTGCAGTTCCACTTGGCTCCCAAATGGCAGTTGTTCAGAATGTAGAAACGTAGAATCATTAAGATCCTTTTCTAGGTCCTTTTCCACTCAGCAGTTTCCCAACTCCTCCAAACCTGTAGCTTTGCAAGGGGTTGTTGTGACTGAAGTGTAGGGACTTGGCACTTGCTCTTAACCTTAAACCTCATACAGTTGACCTCGGCCCATTGATCTAGCCTGTCTTGTCCTCGTCCTTGGTGATAACATCCCCCTCCATATCCAGTAAGGAGTTGAGATTTTCCCTGACTCTCTTTTTACTGTTGGTATAGTTGTAAAAACATTTCTTGTTGTCCCTTGCTGCAGTGTCCAGGTGCAGTACCCTGGTTCTATATATTCTACGATAATATACATCCACATGTATCTGTTTTGATAGTCTTCTAACCTCTTCTAACCTAAGTGGATACAACTCCTCAGTAAAGACAGAAGCAGTTACAAAGTGTGCTGCAGTGCATGTCACCCATGTCTTTCTAAGAGAAGCATTTTATTCTCCTCTGGACCACCAGCTCCACTGCTAAGTTAGCCACCTCTTTGAGAAGAAATGGTCAATGGCCTGAAGGAAAAGTCTATGTTTTAATGAAACAGTAGGAAAATATTAAGTTCTTGATGAAACAAATGGAAATGAAAAAGTACACAGTAGCCAGTAATTTATGATCCATGAATTCCTTTCTCTTGCCCTGCAGAAAGCCCATGTGGTCTGTAGTAGTTGACTGATTCTATTGGCAAATCTTTTGTTCCATGTAACAGAGCAGGATCAGGGGTTTGGGAAGGAAACCAGGAACAGAAAAAGTAGATGAGACCTGCTGAGGCATAAATCCAGCCTTTGCTATCATGGCCTCTGAACCATAAGATCACTTCCATTAATTTTTTCAGACCTCCATCACTGATAGTCAGACTTCTCTGTTCTCACAGCTGCACTTGGCATGCTCTTTTAACAACTCACCTTCTCCATTTTTACCCAAATTAATGATGTAATGATGCTGCTTCGTTCTTGAGCTGTAGCTTTCCTTCAGTTTGCATGGATCTCCTTTCTGCTGTGTACCCCTCTGACATCCCTGTCAACAGCAGTTACCTTCTCTGCCTTTTCACTCTCCACCATAACAGCCAAACTCTTCTAATCATCTGTCATGGCACCATTGTTGCTTTGGTTGTGCTAGCAACTTTGTCCTCTACCAGAATTCCTACTTAGTGTGAAGACAGAAAAACCACATAAGATAACACCAATGTTGATGTAACTTTGGAAACCACTCCCAAACAACTCTGGTAGTGACAGCAATTGTGAAGTGAACTTCGGTGTCTCCCAAACAGCAACCCAAACCCGTTGACTGCATATTTCTTTAGATGACTTTTTGAGTTCACCGTACAAGTCTTTAGGGAAACCCTGGCACATAGACATTTGGAAGTGTTGCTGTGCTTGACATGTTGCTCTCCCTGCTGGCAAGAAGGCTCATTCTGGGCCACACCACTGACATGGTGCTCTGAATCTCACCGGATGGCTCGTTTCTATGGTTACTAAGTTCTGTATTTGAGTGCATTCAATTTTCATCACTAAGGTCATCATTTTCTGTGTTTTCAAGATCACAGGATCATAGAATCATTAAGGTTGGAAGTGACCTCCAAGATCATCAAGTCCAACCTTCAACCCAGTGCCACTATGCCCATTAAAGGGGCACGGTGGTTAGAATTCCTTTACCTATTGAGTCTGTAAAGTCTTCAGGGCAGAATTGGCTAGCTTTTTGTAAGCAGATTCATCCCTGAACATAACAGGGTCATGACAACCAAAGGATTTTAGAGGGAGAACTCTAAGGCGAGTCATTGTCATTACAGAAGAGCTTTAATTTCCAAATGATTTTATGGTTTTTTTTTTTACAGTTTATAAAAGTCATGTGGCATCCAGGTAGGCTGAAATCAAAGTATTTTGACCTCAGTATGTTTGAGGAAAGCCTTTATTGATGGAAATGTTCCTGGAACACATTTTCTCATGGAAATTTAATTTTCTACATTTAAAGCTGTATTTCTTGCAGCTGAAGTGAGTGTGCTTGTTCATTGTGAAGATAACAATACAGCCAATGAATTGCATATGCCTGGGTAAACTCTAAACACACAAGTCTAACACGGAATATAAATCTAAATGTCTTGCACATGCTATGCAAATTGAAGAGACTTCAATAGGGCCCTGTTTCACCAAGGAGCTGATTCCAGAAAAGTTTGAAAAAGCAGTGGAATAACTTTAACATTATTAACCCACATAAAGACTCCTGAATATAGTACAAAATCACTCATGTTGATATTGGCTCCCCCCCGGAAAGAAAAAGAGATCAAAGTTTTTTTTTCCCCTGAAAATATTAGCCTTGAGTTTGTTTTCAGATCTTTAATGTAAAATTGCATTTACTTTCTATGTTTTCAAGACTGAGGCATTATTGTTACTCCAGTTGAGTAGGCTTTTTGTAATCAGGCCATGTAGTTGCATTTATTTAGCTCCTTCTTCTAAATGGCAATGAGATGATTTTCCCTACAGAAATGGAGGGTCTTTAGGATATTTCCATCTTGGAAAAGAATTGCACCTTTATGATTATTCATAGATTTGTTTATAAGGTTAGAGCCCTGTAAGGTAGTCAGAAGTAATTTAACTGGTAAGCTGACACTGGCTTGAAATAAGTTGCTGGATCCCCATGCTTTGTTCGTTTTCTGTTCTAGCGTATTATATTTTTTAGTACATTGTAATACTGGGTTACTCAGCAAGACGAGAATGCTCATTTGAACAAGAGCATGACTAAAGATGGGGTTTTTTGCGGATATTACGTCATATCTTTTGATGTAATGATTTCAAAATGGTGCCTGTGTGCTCTTGTCGGAGAGAATTATACTGCGTGCTAATGGGATGTAGTTGTTTGATATCTGAAGACAAACCCACAAAGTAACCTGCTCTAATATATGTATATTAAGGAAAGTTTTAGAACGAGAGGCTGAGGGAGCTGGAGTTGTCTAGCTTGGAGGAGACTGAGGGGTGACCTTATCACTCTCTACAACTACCTGAAGGGAAGTCGTAGAGAGGTGGGAGTCAGGCTCTTCTCCCAGGCAACTAGTGATAGGACAAGAGGGCAGGGTCTGAAGCTGCACCAGGGGAGGTTTAGGTTGGATGCTAGGAAGCACTTTGTCATGGAAAGGGTGATCAGACACTGGAATGGACTGCCCAGGGAGGTGGTGGAGTTGCCATCCCTGGAGGTGTTAAAGAAAAGACTACATGTGGCACTTAGTGCCATGGTCTAGCTGATTGTAGTGATGTTAGGCCATAGGCTGGGCTTGATGATCTTGGAGGTCTTTTCCAGCTTCAATAATTGTGTGATCTTCAGTTTCTGTTTTTGACCTCTGTTCACTAGAGAACATGTTGACTCTGGGATTTTGTACAGCCTTGAGGGCTGGCTAATACACAACCAGTCAATAAGCTGTTACCCTCCCTAAACAAGTCCTTACAGGGGAGTAGCTATGTCCAACCCACAGCTGTAACTCCCTAGCTATAAGAACTAAAAGATGGTGACAAGGCAAGTCATAGAATCCTAGAATGTATTGAGTTGGAAGGGACCTGCAAAGGTCATCTAGTCCAACCTCCTACAAGTAGGGACATCTCTAACTAGAACAGATTGCTCAGAGTCCCATCCAGCCTGATCCTGATCTTGAATGTCTCCAGGGATGGGGTCTGCACCACCTCTCTAGGCAACCTGTTCCAGTGATCCACCACCCACAGATTAAAGAAATTTTTCCTGATGTCTAGCCTCAATCTACCCCTTTCCAGCTTAAAACCATTCCCCTTGTCCTATCATTCCATGCCTTTGTGAACAGTTCTTGCCCAGCCTTCTTATAGCCCCTTACAGAGGCTTCCCCAGAGCCTCTTTTCAGGCTGAACAACCCCAGTTCTCTCAGCCTGTCTTCAGGTCCACATCCTTCTTGTGTTGGGGGCTCCAGAACTGGATGTGATTCTCTAGATGAGGTCTCAGCAGGGCAGAGTAGGGGATCACAATCTCTTCTCTTGATCTCTGGACACACTTCTTTTGATGCAGCCCAGGATGTGGTTTGCCTTCTGGGCAGCAATTGCACGTTGGTGGCTCATATCAAGCGCTTTTCATTCACTAGGACCCTCACTCCCAGAGTCTTTTCCACAGGGCTGCTCTCTAGCATGGTTCCCCAGTACAGACTGGGGAGTCTGTATTGATACCTCTGATCACCCTGGTCCAGGTGCAAGACCCTGCACTTGGCTTTGTTGAACCTCATGAGGTTTGCCTGGCCTCACTTCTCCAGCTTGTCCAGATCCCTGGAGAAGAGTTAGGATGGCTTCTTTCTCTCCTTCCAAATTCAGATCCTTTCCTGCAATCATGGCATTAGAGGGGAGGTCTTGCCTGAGCGAGGAATGCGGCCCCAAATGAGTTCCTTACGCCAGGATGTTAATTGTTGAGAATATTTACGAACAAGCTTCTTTCATGGAGGGATTTGTTGGTCCTAAGTAACTGCTTTATCTCATCAAGTCCACAGCACAGGAAATCTAACATGAAGGGTTGGTCCCAGCAATACATGCTTGGCTTGAAGAAAAGAATCACACTTTGGGGAAAAAAGGAATAATGGAATGTTAAATTAGTAATGGCTTTTGCAGCTTGTTTGCAGTTTGATCTCTCGATGCCATAAAAATTATTTCAGTATTTAATTTCTGAGGCTTAATTTTGTGCTTTTGCTTGGATAATTTTGTGAAAAAAAAAGTCTTTGCTACAAATTTATTTCCTACAATGGAAGAATAATTTTTGCATTTTGCATTTTGCTGCCAGAAGCCCCAGCTGTTGGTAGGCGGATATGGTGAGTGAGCACATAAATAATGTTAAGACTGACAGGCTTCCTTGACTCTCTCAGGGCTCTGGCCTCCAGTGCAGGAGATCGAGTATGTTTAGATTACCTGGACTTTTGCAGGTCTATTCACATTTTTGAAAGGCAGATAGATGTCCATCTGCTTGGCTGGATTGGAGTCACACGGCTGCGTCTGTGCTGCTATGGGCTGCAGCTTGTGTAAACATGCTCAGACTAACTTCACATGAAGTCTCTTGCGTGTTGCATTAATCCAGGGAACTTGGAGCTCAGCATGACTGATTCTGATTCTATAACTTCTCCAGTGAAGTGATCCTGCTGTGGCAGGGGGATTGGACTAGATGATCTTTCGGGTTCCCTTCCAATCCCTAATGATTCTGTGATTCTATGAGATACCAAGACCAGGCTGTCCGGTGCTGATCTCTGTGCCGCATTAGCCATGCATCTCCCTGACCAGCCAGCTCAGTGAGAACATGTTGATATGGGGGTAACAGACCTTACTGGGCCCTGGGAGAGGTAGAGGAAGTGTTACACCCACTGAGCTGGTCTGGTTAGTGCCTCCATGCATTTGTCTCTTGTTTCAGATGAGGAGTTTCTCCACTCTTGAGCTCATTAGGTTACATACCTAGAATTAGGAAAGGGAAGCTGAGGCGCAGAGAAATTTTGTATGGGGTCAGAAAGGTAGAGCTGAAGACTCCCAGTCTCTTGAAACCATGCCAATACCTCAACCACAAGGCCACCATTCCTCGAGAGCATATTTTCCTTTGACTCTAGCAGCTTTTGCAGCTGGCTGGCTTTGTAGAGCAGAACCAAAGCTCACTGAAGTCAGTGGGAGTCCACTTACTGATTTCCAGCCGATTTTGAATCAGTCCCATTAGTGCTTTTTCCCTGTACAGTAGAAGGAATAGTCCTGTCTGTTAACGCTCCGTTACCTGTCCCATTTGTATAGTAGGGAAGCTGTAGAGTTTGAGATTAGGGCTGTTTATTTTGCCTTGTAAGGACCCCTGGCAACTATTTAAAAACACTGATAGAAAACCAAGGTTATTGCTCCCATCTCCCCACTGGAAATTTTTGCTCCCTCAGAGCACAGCTACATAAACAGCTGATTTGGCATTTAGCACAAGGGAAGGAAAGGAAATGCCTGGCAGGGTGGTGGGAATGAGTTATTGGAGGTGATGGGGGAAGGGCCAGAGCCCTGGAGCAGAGCTACTGCTGGTGAAAGAAGCTGTGCTGGATGCTGAATCCACTGTTTGTGTGGCTGCAGCCTCTTTGAAGAGATGGGAATTATCAGATATGGGTGGGAAGGAATGTCTTCAACTGCTAATAAATTGTTTTAATTGCTGTGGTCACTGGTCACCCAGTTGGCATTTAACAGATGTATGTGAAGGTTTCCTTTAGTTCCCCAGGGTCAGCACTATCCATTGCCACTTCCAGAGACTGAAAATTTGATGAGTGGGAATTTGCTGCTTTTTTTCATCTTCCAGTATTTCTGCATGCGGGCTAATACATGTTTTTCTCAGCAGACCTGTTTCAGCTCCTGAAAAATTCAATGATGTTCCTTATGAAATCAATGGGTGAGTTACCAGTGACTTCTGTAACATGGTTTAGTGAGGTTTTCTCTGTGAGGAAGGGAGAAGGCCGATGAGAGATGAACACAAAGCTGATGCTCACCAAAACCTGCCAAAACTGTAGTTGTCCTTCTGTTTTCTCTCTTTGGCTTTTGACCTTACTCAAAGACCACTGAATCTAGCATTTAGATGAGGTAGCCTATTGCAAGTGCAGTCCGGGCATTAATTTTTTAAAAAAACCCATATATGTGCTCTAGAAACTAGGTCCTTATGTGCTGAAACTGCTGAGGACCCCACAGCCTGGGTTCATCCCAGTTTGCATTAGATTCCTAGCTAATTGTTTAAGCTGCAGATCTAATTCCTCTGTGGGCCTGGGAGCCCCGTGTCATCAGTGAAATAAAAATAGTTATTTCCAGAAGGCAAATTAGAAATTTAGATGGGATGCAATTACCTACAGTCTTCATGGTCCTGTACTTGTTTCTACTGACTGCAGCAGGAATTCAGGTAAACTAAATCAAGCAGTTTAGTGAAGTGCCTGAAGTTAGAAGAGATAGATTTGTGGGCTGGTGATGAGTGAGTTCTTATGGACCTCACTAAACATTCAGGGAACTGCTTAACTACAGATAGGTTCTCTAATAAGGAAAGGAGAAACCTGTGGGAAAACAAAGAATCTCAATAATCACACATACTTACATCTGGCATTAAAGTTTTTTGGAGGAAAAGAAGTCTGTATGGCTGCTTGTTGCCTTTGAAACTTAACGCTATTAAAATGTTCAACAAGAAGTTTCTATTTTTAAAATAGCGGTTGAAAGAAATGCACAAGATTAATAAGAAGTTAAATTGAAACCACGTTGGTTCATAGGTAATGTAGACAAACACGGAGTTAATGGGGAAGCATTCTTGGAAAGCTATGCGTGTGCTCCACTTTGGGCCACTGCCTGTTTGGTTTATATTTTGTCTTTCTTAGAAAGCAGAAGGGGGTAGAAAGACCAGCCTGTTAAATCTTTTATTTCTGTTTTCGGTCTGTTGTTCAGTCAGGTTTATTGTGCTTTCTGAAACAGCATTCCATGACAAATTAAGACACTGTCTGCCACCCCAACACACAGAGTCACTAATACAGACAGTTCTCCAGCAGAAGTGGACAACAGGTCTGCCTGTAGGAAGCCTTAGAGACAAACAAGGACACATACAGTGATCATGCAGAAAGTGGTGAAAAGGAGATTTGAGTACTGAGCTACTTTCTTGGAAGTCAAAAGCCATCTGACACAGGTGTCCGGGAGAGCTGTAGATCTGTGCATCTGTTTGTTGGTGTTGGAGCAGATGCAGCTTTAAATAGACAATTCTCATATAGCAGAGAGGAGAGCAGCACCTTCAAGGAATTCTTTACAAAAGCAGGTTGAAGTTTGTTCCACTATTACCATGGTCTTGTGCTAATAACCACAGTTGCCGTCTCAGAGGACTGGATGGACTCTAATTCTTGATATTAGACCAGAAAAAGGTTATTAGAGTAGGAAGGCAGATTATCTAATTCTTGGTAGGTTGGATACTGGAGAAGATACTTTGGTTTCTCTGGCACTGTGACCATCTACAGAATGGCCAAGACCTGGCCTGCTGACTGCAGTGGAGTTAGAATGATCCATGCCAGCAACGGAGCTGTCTCATATGGCTTTTAATTTCTCCCAGATTATTACTATTATTTAAAATCTAGGTTGAACTGTCTGTGTGGTAATAACAGAAGGATAAGCACTGGAGGACTTTGTTAGGAGCCTAAAGGAGAATATGCAGATAGTTGTTTCACGTGTTTGGTTCATGAACTACTAGCAGAAGCAGTGAACGTTACCAGCAGACACTGCATGGAGCTGCCTATGGAGTAACCTGCTGTGAATAAACTGCACAGAATATCCAGTGTGGATGTTCTTACATAATCTTAAAGGACTTACATAAGGGAAATGTCTGTAAAGTATTAGAGTAATAAATGTGATAGAATACATTTATTTATGTGTGTTTACATATACATTATTGCTTTAAGCTATTACTCGAATGTGGGTTGTGTATGTTGTTATGAGTTTGAATCAAAATGTGTCTTTACAGGGTTGTGTTAAATGTGTGACTCTGCCCTGACCAACAGTGTGCAGAAGATAGCAGGGTGATTGCCACCAGCTGTGGCTTGTATTAAGGAAATGCCCCAAGATACTCCCTTTGTTTGAAGAATCAATTAGAGGCGGTTCCTGCCTTTCACTGATATCATTGACACTATGGTGTAAGGAATGGGCAGCAAGGAGCAGACTTGTCCTTGCAGTGAGGACATGAGAAAAGAGCTAAGAACTTGCTGGGTTAGAAGGACAAGATAAAGCCAGGGCAATTTTTGCTGTGCTTGACTGAGCAGCAATCCTCAGTCCTCCTTGACTGAAGAACTCTCAGTCAACCCCAGTGATGGCCTCAGCCTCCTTCCATGCCAATATGACCTCTAGATGTGCTTCACAAGGACAGGCTTCTGGCTACTCCTCTGAGGATGTTTGATTTTGAGCTGAACCCTGCATGTCGCATAACAAGCTTTGGGTCTTAGTTCTGTGGTTATGGTTTGTGTTTTATGAATCCTATTTCTTAGGTGATGGAAACTGGTAATGGGGATACAGTCAGCAATGAGAACCTCAGGGAAGGCTATGGATACATGGGGAGGAATCTGCTAGTATTTAACAACAGAATAGGAAAACCTCTGCAGCTTAGTGTTATGATTGTACTGCTATTGTACATGAACAAGTTACATAAGTCAAAAAGCTTCAATAACAGGCTCCGCAGAATGTGCAGATGAATTATAGGAGCACAGGACAAACGTCCCCAAGGTAACACGGTTAATTAATTAATTCATTCCTTTTTTTTCTGACCAAAATTCATTAGTATTAAAGAATCAAGAAAAATCTCACAGTTTTGAATGTTAGAGGAAGAAACCCCAATTTTTTCTTATTGACCTAGTGTCTCCTTTTCATAGATGACTGCCCTCTATGCATTCAAGCACTTTGTAGTCTCAAAGTGGTTGCTTGGGTATTATGTTTTGTGAGAATTGGTTGGAAATTAGAACCTTCTCCATTGCAGTAGGACGTGAATCATAGAATCAGTAAGGTTGGAAAAGACCTCCAAGATCATAAAGTCCAACTATCAGCCCAACATCTACACATTTTTTGAAACAGGGGTGGCGGCTTCACTACCTCCTGGGACAGCAGGGAGTTTCCAAATTTGTTTTGTTTGAAGTTTCAGAAAAACCTTGCTTCTGCATCAGGATATCAGGCCTCATTGAGTCTGGTGTGAGCTGGGTACTTGCCACGCAGGGCATGTTCTGCAAAGTTTTATTCTGAAAGCATCAAAACGTTTAGATTCTGAAATTTGAAAAGGTGACATTTGAGAATAGTGGTTTTATATTATCATATCATGTAACATTATAATACTGAGGAACGTATAGCAGTGTGCATGTGTGGTATATATTGACATCTGTTTTCACGTAACGTATGTACAAGCTGAAACAATGAAATATGGTGATACAAGGAGAAGAAAACGTATGAGTCGAGACTAACTCAGAAAGTTAAAACATTTAGCTGAAGTCAGTTTCTGTAAAACAGTTTGGTTTAAATAAATGGTATTTATTATGTAAAACACTACATCAAACTGCTCCTAGCTTTCAACTAACTTTCATTAATATAAGTGAAACCATTGATGCCCAACAATTTCCATTGTGGCAGCCTCTAATGTTGTTGAACTTTTACCATGTGTGCTGAAATTGTACACGCTGAGGGCTTCTTCAGGCTGAATTTCTTTGGAAACGATCAGCAGAAATGCTTCAGCACTTTCTGAGACCCAGCACAGGGAAGAATATGTTGTTGTGGTTACGTTAAAATAAGTTGCAGCTGTTTCAGAGCAAAACATTAAAAAGGACTGGGAATCAAGACCCTGGGATGGACGTTTTGCCTCCCATGTGTCTACCTCAGTTTGGCCAAGGTGTGAAGCTGTCTGGTGTTCATGCATTCACTGTGTTTGAACTCAGCAGATAAACTCAGTTAGCTCAAGGAAGGTTTGGTGGAACTAGGAATTTCTATCTTGCTTTTTATCTCACTGTTACTTTTCAACTACATGGGCAAGGTTTGGAAGGAGCAGTAGCTTCAGATGCCCTGTGTTCTTGATTGATCTCATTGATTAATTATTCCTTTTCACCAAGGAAGAGCGAGCTGCTTCGCAGAAAAGTGAGTTTGTTATGTGAGACATGTGCCATCCTTTCTGCTCTGCCTTCAACCTCAGGTTCAAGTTTTAACAGAGGCTCGCAGGCTTGCTGAGATGATGCCAAAGAGGAGCCAGCGGTGCCAGAGATCTAATCAGGTGGTGACACCAAGGACTAGCAGAAATGTTTGCGAACATGTGAAAAATAGTTCTCCTGACTCTCCCAGTTAAATGGCTGGCCAGAAGCAAGGTTTCAGTTACAACCAGATCTAAAATATGTTTGTGTTAACAACAGATCCATCAGCTGAAGCGCAGATACTCTAATGAAAGTGTGTGTGATAGGATTAGGTGCATGCTGTTAATTCACTTGACATAGCTGCTTCCTTGAGTTTGGTTAATTAGGATGGATGATCTTTGTTCACTGAGGAGTGGCAGCATTTCTGCTAGAAGTTTAAATTGACAGCATCGCCTGGACTGTGGGTGTCAAGAGTCACCTCACAGACTACATTGGGGGCTGTAGAGAAGGGCTGAGCAATCTGTGGCTCATTCCCACTGCTCACACTCCCAGTGTGGGGCAGCTTCCGGGTCACTGTTGTAAACCTGCTTCTGTGACAGTCTTCAGACGCGTTTGTGGCTTGCTCCTCCTTAGTTTTGAGGTGCAGCACTGTTGGTTTCTGCACTGTCTGTGCGAGGCTGATGCTGCCCCAGGTTCCGGCTGTTTCCCACTGGTTTCAGCAGCCCCAGCCTAGGGCCCTGCTGTATGCATACAGTGCATAGAATAGTTATGTTAATAACATTAATGTCTTCATTTTGGGGGAAATTATTGAAATATCTTACTTTAGGGAATAATATTTTGGTTTATTTTTGTCATTTTTCCTTAATGCTAAAATCAGTATCAGTAGAAAAATACTTCCTATAATACCTTCTGAAAATCCATTTCTCCAACCCAAGCTGCTTTGTAGGAATCCTGGTGCTATCCAGGCATGAACTGCTTTCCGTAATTTAGCCTCCTGAAGGAAGGGCAAATTAATTTTCATTTGGTTTTAGCACATATTTGGGCTAACTTTCTTCTTTTGGCTCACATAGCATCCTCAGGGGCCTGTAAATTCTGCACAAACTCTACCTGTGGAGTGGAATGTGAGCTGGTTGTCCAGGGCAAGGCTACTAATTACAGCTTTAATTTGATTGTATTTAGAAGAAGACACATCCAACCTTTTCTTACTTGTACCTACAGATCTGAAGAAAGGCCCGATAGCAGATAAGGTGTGTTGACAGACAGCATGGCCCCAGTGGCAAATTGCCCATCAGGTAAGTAAAACCTGCTATTGATGAGCTGTATGAAAAGAGCCGTATGGTTGCTGTAACCATATACATCAACCAACACAGCTATGTGTCTACATACGTGTGTGCATGTTACATGCATATGCATATATGTGCTTGTTTGTATGTGCTGTTGGTAGAATCAGTTCCAAAAAGAGTTTAAAGAATATAAGCAAAGGTGTGTTTGATCTTAGTCTTGCATATGTACTTGCTTGGCTAATCGGTGCTTCATTTCCTCTGAGGACTTCTTAAATAAGTTGCTAATGTATAACCAGTGCACTTTAAAAGGAAACGACTGAAATCTACAAATATTTCTTACAGCGGCTGCACTTCTGTGGTGCATGAGAAAATTGCTCTTTGAGGCAACAGGAATGATCTATTATTTTGCAAGAAATGAGCTGCCATTGTATGGTAAGGAAATAAAAGCAAGGGTCTGCTGTTAGTTATAAACACTAAAAAAAGTTTTAATTTTGAAAATGGTAAGCTGTGGTTTTGTCAGCTGCAAATTTTTGCAGCTCTCATTGCTTTGGAAGGGAAACAGCTGATTTATATCAGTTGAAGATCTTTGCATTGTTGATGTTTTATTCAGGGTTCTTGGATCACAGTACAGTAGAATTTTCTGCGGTAGATTTACTATAAATATTCAGATTCTGTGGTACATTATTCCATTAATTTCAGAGGCTTACAAGCACTCAACAGGACAGATTCTCCTGGAAAAAGGAAAAGCTGATCAGGCTTGAAATATAGTTACTGGCATTGTTACCATAGCCTGCTTTTTCCAGTGTGGTGGTGATGAACCTGTTCTTTGTTCCATGTGTTATTGTTTGCCAACCATGTCAGGTTCAATACAGCACCTCTTGAAAATGATAGGAGCCTTTTCATTGCCTGACTTCACCAGGTATTGGGTGTTTAGGGATCTTGGACTAGATCAAATAGCAGCTATTAATGTAGCCTGGCCTTACTCCAGCTTTAGCTATTGCCTGTGGTACTCGGTCTGGTTGGTGTATATAATTTTCTCTCATTTCATAGAAGAGAGGGAATGGCTCAGAGCCATGCTCTGCCACTTGGCATTTTTGTTTGTGTATTGTCACTTACCTTTGTATTCAAAGAAGATAAATCCAACAGCTGCTGAGTTACTGACCTTTCTGTATGTATTTATGTATGTGAAGGCTGCTGCTATCACAGTTATGTGACTGAGCAAAACCATTATAAAAGTTCAAAGGATGTTCCTGCTCTCTTAAAGTGCTCGTTTTTCAAAATTGGGACAGATGTTTGCTGCTGTTGGGAGAAAAACCACAAAACCTGGGGCAAAGGAAAGGTTCTGTTTTGGTGCTGAGGGTGTTTCAGAACTTGATCTGGTTGAAATATTTTCAATTTTAAGATCGTGTCAGCCTTTTTAATTGAAATTTTGGGCAAAGCTATAAAAGTACTAAAGAAAATATCTTCATAAGTGATTTCAGTTAAGTAGTTTGTACATTTTTCCACTCTGTTAAGAGCTTCAGGGCAGGGTCACAGTTGATAAAGAACTTGTCAGTGTCACAGACTGTGCTGTAGATGCTCTTTGTGTTTTCTGCACTACAGGTTGAAGAAGGTAAGAGGACTGCTGTCCAAGTTTGGTAGCTCTCATCACAATTTTGTTTCTTTGCATTTCCACCAGCAGTTTGTCCTTTCTGCTTTTTCCCTCTGATTCTTTGGGTGGAGCAGGTGCTTCACAGAGAGACCAAGTGCTTACATTTCTAATTGCTTTCTCTCACAAGTGGATCCTTTTATACTATTTGGTGGATTAATAAGGGTTAAGTGCTTAAAAAAATAAACAAGAGAGTGCAAACAGTGGGAAAGAAAGGAGAAGAGGTAAAGCTGCATGTGGTTGATGTGTGAGACTGTCATTTATTTAGTGGATGTGATACAGTAGCCAAGAGATGCTGTGAGAGGAAGGGCTCTTTCTAGGGGAATGCACCACAGGGGAGTCACATACCACCAAGCGTGAAGCAAACCTCAGTGTACCTGTTAGTGACTAGTGGAAAGAGTTCATTGGTTTTGAAACCTTGAAGCTCAGGTGCAGTAGAAGAGAATAGGGGCTCATTGTTGAGGCAAGAATCAGCAGTCCCTTCTGTTCCTTTCCTGGCCCACTTTCTCCTCTGGCAGTGCAATAATAATATCTTGTCACTCTTAAGACATGCTGGCATAAATCACGATCACTGATGGATGTTCAGTCGATGAAGGGACTAAAATGGTTTGTTTCTGTTGATGTATTTCTTTGTAGATTCCTCTAATGGGAATGTAAATAAATGAACCGTTCACCAGTGATGTCTGTCACTGTAGTCCAGTTTAACTCCTTGAGTGCCTCTCTGCTAGGAGGCACTCCAGACACCTTACTGCGTTATGTTATTATGGCTTTTGCCTTTTTTCTTGAGTTTCATGTATTCCATTTGCTGCCTCAGTATGCAGGCAACTGTCTATATGTGGATACGTGTGATCTTTAAAAATTGGTGTTCAGTTGAGAAATTAAGATGGGCTGCCAAGAAAGGTAAGGGCCTCATGTCCACTGAGACACTTGAAAAGATTTCTCATGGTTTCCCTGGGAACTGCAGAGGGGATGACAAGCTCTTGAGATTAATTTCTTTTAAGCTGTGTTTGAGACCTGGTTTGTATGGGGTAGTGATTCATAGAACTGGAGCATTTTTCCTGTGGTTGGTTCTCACCAGTATATAAATGCTACAGTAATACTTGTCTTCAAGACACTGGAACTCACAAATATCTTCAGAAAACACCTTGAATCCATTTTATTAAGTTTACCCGTAATAATGTACCAAAATCAGCTTTTACAGAGAAGCTAGGTCCTAATATTTTTATTCTTAGCAGATTTTTTTTCACCACAAGTGTATGGGAAGGCATGTTTTGAAATGAGACTGACATAGTTTTTACAGTTCTGTTCTAGAATTTGAAGTGCTCATTCTTGCACAGTTCACCTACAACACTGGAAATGACATCTTACATAATCCTGCATTTAAATAAAGAACCACTTAAAGAACCAGTCATGCATTTAAGGAACCATTGGGGAATGTTGCTTGGAACTGCACGCCAGCTTGATTTCACTCCATTGAACACAGCTCTCTGGGCTCAGCCATGCAGCCATTTTTTAACCAGTGTTAAAAAATGTTCACCTGTCTGATCCATGAGCCACCAGCTTCTCTAGGAGAATGCTGTAGGAGACTGTGTCGAACACTTTACTAAAGCTGTGATCCCCTGGCTACCCTGCACTTGCTATATGAGCATGCTCAGGATGAACCACTCCATAATCTTCCCCAGTACCCAAGTCAGGCAGACTTGTAGTTGCTTTCCTTCTTCTTCACTTTCTTGTGGATGGGCATCAGGTTAGCAAACTTCCAGTCATCTGGGACCTCTCCTATTAGCCAGGAGCATTGATAAATGATGGAGAGTAGCTTGGCAAGCTTCTCTGCCAGCTCCCTCAGCACCCTTGGATGGATCCCATCTGGCCCCATAGACTTGTGAGTGTCCGTGTGGTGTACACAGATACACAGATCATTAGGGGTTGGAAGGGACCTGTAGGGATCATTGAGTCCAAACTCCCTGCTCGAGCAGGATCATAAAACCTAAAACAGGTTACATAGAAATGCATCAAGACAGGTCTTAAAAGTCTCCAGAGAAGTAGACTCCACAATCTCCCTGGGCAGCCCCTTCCAATGCTCAATAACCCTTACAGTAACGAAACTTTTTCTTATATTGAGATGAAACTTCTTGTGCTCCAACTTACACCTATTACTTCTTGTTCTATCACTGGGCACAAGTGAAAAGTCTCGTTCTGCTTGACACTCAGTCTTCATGTACGTACATACAGTGATTAAGTCCCTTCATAACCTTCTCTTCTTCAAGCTGAAAAGTCCGAGATCTCTCAATCACTCCTCATAAGGCAAGTGCTCAGTCCCCTAATCATCCGCGTGGCCCTCCGTTGACGTCTCTCAATCAAGTCTCTATCCCTCTTGAACAGGGAAGCCCAGAACTGAATGCAGTATTCCACATGTGGCCTCACTAGGGCAGAGCAGAGAGGGAGAAGGACCTCCCTTGATCTGCTGGACACACTCTTCTTGATCCATCCCAGGATTCCATTTGCCTTCTCGGCCGCCAGAGCATATTGCTGTTCCATGGATAACTTCTTGTCCACAAGAACTCCAAGATCCCTCTCCATGGAAGTGCTCTCCAGTAGACTGTCCCCCAACCTGTATGGATGCTTCTCATTACTCCTTCCCAGGTGAAGGCACTTACTAAACCTCCTTAAATTCCTCTTTGTCCATCCCTCCAGACTGTCCAAGTAAGTTATATAGCCAGTTTTTAATACAAGTCACAATCTGACTTTCCCCTTGGTAAATCCATGCTGACTACTTCTAATTACCTTCTTGTTATCAGTAGTCTTAGAGATGACCTCCAGAATGAATCACTCCATCATTTTTCCAGGGATGGAGGTGAGACTGAGTGGTCTATAGTTGCCAGGATCTTCCTTTTTACCCCTTTTTGAAGACTAGAGTGATATTAGCTTTCCTCCAGTCCTTGGGAACCTCTCCTGTTAACCATGATCTCCCAAAGTTAATGGAGAGTGGATGAGCAATAACATCAGCCAGTTCTCTCAACACTCTTGGGTGCATCTCCTCAGGACCCATAGGTTTATGAATATTCAACTTCTGTAATTTATCACTAACCCAGACCTCTTTGACCATTGGAAAATCTTCCCTCTTCCAGGCATCATCAATTATCAGAGCTGCCACCTCATTCAACAGTGGCCTCACACTATCCTTATTCCTCCCTTTACTACTAATGTATTTGTAAAAGCAGTTCTTGTTTTCTTTAACTTCCCTAGCCAATTTTAACTATGTAAGTGCTTTAGCCGTCCTTACAGCCTTCCTACAAGTTATAACAACTTCCTTATAAGTCTCCTGCACAACAAATCCCTTCTTCCATGAACTCTAGACCTCCCTCTAACCCAAGATTTCATTTAGGAGCCTCTTCGTCATCCACATTCCAGTCCTGGGAGCTGTCCCACCATGTTTCAGTAATTGCAATCAAATTGTAATCATATAACCTAACACAAATCTCCAACTCCTCCTGCTTATTCCCCATGCATTGGTATACAAGCACTTCAGAGAGAGGATCGTACCGTTTGGTTGCACTCCTGTTATGTGACCACTCCTGACCACTTCTGTGGTCGCTAACTTATTAATAAGTACTCTGTTTGTATTGTCACGTAGACCCTTATCCTCCTCAAGTAGAATGGCAGTCTGTAGGTCATCCTTGAGCTCAGTAACTGCTTTTTCTTGGATTGTGGAGAATGTATCCTGCTCTCCATCTTGCCTTCCAGCTCAGGACTCTGAATACCCTGGGGATGACTGGACTGGTCATTAAAGTCTGAGGCAAAGAAGGCATTAAACACCTCAGCCTTGTCCTCACCCTTGGTGCTAATGTTTCCCTCCATATCCAGTAAAGATTGGAGATTCTCCCTGACTCTGTTTTTGCCCTTTTTTATAAAAACATTAATTTGTGTCCTTTACTGCAGTGGCCAGATTGAGTTCTAACTGGGCTTTTGCCTTTCTGATTTCCTCTTTGCATGTCCTGATTAGATACCTGTGGTCTTCTCAAGTTATCTGCCCTTTCTTCCAAAGATGTTATGGAGTTTTCAGTGCAAATGTACTCACTGAGGCAGAAAATCCCCCTTTATGAGGATTTTTTGTACCTACATATTTATTTTAGTGGAAATGCAAGAACTTTATTGAATGGTTGGCTGTGGGAACACTGGAACAGAGCATCCAGTATCTCCATATCATTCCTTCATGATTTATGGTTGCGGAGCAGTAACATGCAGCACCAGATGTAAGAAGGAGGGGTGCAAAAGAGAACTTCAAATGACTGTGATGAATAGTTGAAAGTGAACAGAAGGGCTTTTAAAACTCCTTTAAAAAAAGCCTAATGTGCTGCTTTCCTAAGCAGCAGGCTCCTGATGATGGAAAAGTCACAGACATACCTGCAGAGATTTGGGAAGCTCTTGTTTCAGTAGGTCTTTATGGCAGCTAAAAAAAAATTCCTGTGCTCCTGCCAAGTGGGTTGGTGTGTCCAACTAGCTTTCCTCCATTGCCTTTTGTTCTGTAAAGACAACATGCCATGACTTGGACAGTGCTGACTCCCAGGCTGCGTTTAGTCTCAGTTAGAGTTAGCTATTCCCACCAACACTAGGCTCTGCTTGTGTCCGGTCCTTCACCATCCCATGTGACGATGGGTTATTGTAGTGATGTCATACAGAGGGAAGAATTTTGTTGGGAAAATAGTTATGTATCATCAAGATTGTTACCCCTCAGTCTGAATTCAAATTTCACGTGGTCATTATCTTCCTGTTCAATGCACCATCAAGACATGAAACACAGAGGACTCAAGTGGTGCTCTCTTGAAGACCTGGCTGTGTTTGATTGCTGGTGGTACCATAACATACCAATCCCTGAAAGCCCTGTGTCTTCTTTGCCTTATTACTACCAAGCAATGACATTTTATTCAACAGACTCTTCCTGTATTTCTGGGACCCTTGAAGTCCAACATCAGTGTAAACCACAAAGCAGCATTTTCTGTCCTCTTCCTTCATCATCTTGTTTTATAGCACAACTTTCTGAAATATTCTGGATTGAGATTAAAAAAATTTTGGCTTTTTCAACCATCAAATTCCTTGATTAACTTTCCCCCCACTTTTTTTTGGCAACCCCCAGAAAAATAGTTGTAAAGGATTTTGTTTTTAGGCTTTATTGAAGATTTTGTATGCGCTGTGGGTGGCTGAATCCTGGAGGGGAGAGTGAGCTGCTTGTGTGGGAGTGAGGTCAGTGAGAGCCTATAGGCAGACAGGCAGGTGAAACGCGAAGTGGACAACTGGCCTGAGCATCAGTGCTGCCTTAAGTGAAGATTCCCTTGGTTTCTGCTTGTTTCACTGGTAGTAAAATGCCCTCAAGGAGCTTTAACTCTAAAGTTAATGTATATTTTTTGTGGGTGAACTATTGACATATCAGGGCACATCTCTTACGCAGACATTTAGGAAATAGTCAGGCAGATAAGCCTAGTGGTACCAAAATCAAAGTGGTAGCTGATGGAGTTCTTCCTGATGGGGAGAACAGCCCAATAGCCTGAATGGAATGTGAGTAAGTATAGAAGTTAAAAATACACATCTCAAGCCTTGAGGACACTCTGGGGACTAATATACTCTATTGATATTGGACTTCAAAAGGTCCAAATAAACAGCAGGATTTTCTCAATGCACAGAAGTACATATTTGTGATGTCAGAATGATGTTATTTCTGCACTCCTAATCTTAAGTCAGATGCCCAAAAAACCAGCCCAGATAAGTTGCTTATTTAATTTACATTTATATTTGGTCTTGTTTTATTTTCATTTATCTTAGAAACTTAGTTTTAGATACATGGTATGAACCCCACATTTTTGTATTTCTGTAAATAATATTGTCCCAAAGCCTTTTTAGGGCAGAGCATGTGGCTTGTGTAGTACTCAGCAGCGTTTCCAAGCACTGGAGTTCAGCTTGTGTTCATGCTAGACCTTATAGAGTCCTAGAATGTATTGGGCTGGAAGGGACCTCCACAGGTCATATAGTCCAACCCCTTTACAACAAGCAGGGACATCTGTAACTAGAACAGATTGCTCAGAGACCCATCAAGTTGGACCTTGAATGTCTCCAGGGATGGGGCCTCCACCACCTCTCTGGGCAACCTGTGCCAGTGATCCACCACCCCCAGATTAAAGAACTTTTTCCTAATGTTTGGCCTCAATCTGCCCTTTTCCAGCTTAAAACCATTCCTCCTTGACCTGTCGTTCCATGCCCTTGTGAATAGTTCTTCCCTAGCCTCCTTATAGAGCCCTTTCAGGGATTGAAAGGTCCTATAAGGTCCCCCCGGAGTCTTCTTGTCTTCACCCTGTCTTCATAAGAGAAGATAAGTAAATCTGGAATAAGAACAATGATTTGTGTTGTGAGATACTTTGTACCTCCACAGGTAAAAAAACACCAGAGAAGTGTTAATCTGAAGCCAGAGTTCCTGGATACTTCTCATTCTGAGCATTAGTAAAACCAACACAGCCCTTCTCCCAGTGGAGGTGGCTTCTCAGTTCCAGGAGGCTGTGCCTCTGTCTCTTTGTTATAGACAAATGGTAGCTGTAGATGGTATATACATACAGCACCTGGATGGAAACAGAGGGAAATACCTACTGCTCTGGTATCTCTGCTTGTGTTACTCATCCTGGGCTTCTCTTATGATGATCAAAGAGGATTTTAGAAGATGAATGAAGCAACCTACTTCAGATGTCTGCTTCAAGATGAGATTACTCACCTTCAAATACCTATCCTCTCCAATGTTCCTCAAGTTCAGTGTCACTACCTGAATCCTGCCCTGGGGTCTTCACAAAAACTCCTTGGGTGTGTTTCATGCGCTTGTGTCACAGAATGGCTGTCCTGGCTGTTTTTCTACTGGTTAGGTGTAGTGAAAAACTGGAGTTGTTTATGCAGGTAGATTTTAACTCACTTTGATTTTTCAAAGGAAAAAAAAGATGTATGTGATAGTAAGGTAGGAAGAAAATTTTTTTATATTAGTGCCTTTCTTGGTCTCTTGGAAAAACTCAGATAGAAGCTTTGTTCAAGAAGTTACAGAAGTTGTATGACAAATGCAAACCACAAAAGCATATAAAGCTTATAGTCATTTTTAATAGTAGGGACAATCTGTGGAATAATTTTCTGAGCTATGAAATCTTTGAATCACAGTTGTAGGCTACAACTTGAAAACTGATGAATGTTTTCAACCTATAGATCAATTGAGGGAACTGTAAAGTATTCTCATAGGTGGAAACGCCAAGCACTGCTCTAGAGGGAACTGGAGAGCTTGTTGTTCTTATGATAAAGGGTATTTATGATAAATGCCAACCTCCTAACGGGGGGGGGGTGCAAATTACATGTGTTGTACAAGCTTGTAAGAGTGCGACTGGTTGTTGCAGGAAGAACGACCTCCCTCATGGCAGCGTGGTTTGTGCGTAGGTTGACACAAATTAAAACAGCGTTATCAGAGTATTAGCAATCTGCATGTCTTAATGTAAACGCCTGATTAATGCTGAGAGCATGAAACTCTTACAGTGCACACGTGCTGCTTTGCCCAGACTGGATTTCTCAACACAAGTACAGAAAATGTAGTCAAAGACATAAAAACATAATGAGGTTTTTTAAAAGCTGCGTTAAAGCGGCATCTAGACATCTAGATTCAGCAGCAAAAAACCTCAGGTACACACTGCTGTACCAATGGCAGAAACATCTGCTCCCCCCCACCCCACTGCACCAACATTTAATACATCCCAACTATTTCTATGAGATCGAAGCTCAGACAGAAATACAGCTGGACTTTTCTGTAGGCATTCCCCCTTGCAAATTTGCAACCTGAGTCTTCTTACTCGTTGGTCCAGTATTATCTGAGGGCTCTATTGTGCTCCGTGGAACCAAGAGAACTTGGGCAAGGGGAGCTGCTTGCAGGGCTGTGTTTGAGCTCCGTTATTGAGAACCCATTGGAAGGCAGTGCACTACAAACTGAGGCACTTGAAAGTGAGGTGCTGGGGTTAGGGAAAGTGCTGCATGACCAAGGAGTGACACTATAAATTAGAATTCAGCTCAGCACATTTAAAGCCACATAAAGAGATGAGGGGTCTGTAAAAGAATACCCTCAAGGATTCAGAATTGCAGCCAAAGGGGAAGGAGAACGTAATGCTTTAGTACCCTGTGATTTATGCACCAAATAAGTCTGAACGAGTCACTAATGTGAAGTGGGTTTGGAAGGATTAACAACCCTGGCCCAGCATGTACTGTGTGATGAGCAGCTATAAATCTTCCTTGAGCAAAACAGGAAGTAGCCAAGTCTGTTCTCTCTGGAGATGGGCAATACTCCTGCCATTGTTCAAGGGCAGCCCAGTTTGAATTCTGCTCTTTTCTCAGGGTGAGGCTATGGGTTGCTTGTGGCAACTTGGCCATTTCCAGTTTGCTCAGAAGCTATGTGCTGCCAGATGAGCCTCTCAAGGGACAGGACAGTTGTGTGAAACCAGAACTCCCATTTACCTGGCTTATGCATTTAGCAGCATTTAGCTCACTTCATGGTATGGGCACGTTTCCTCAGAAAGGGAATAGAAAAAGTCTGAAAATGCTGTGAGTTGCAAACCTCTCATTGTTACTTTCTGTGCTCTGATGACTTAATTCCTGGATTACTTTTAAACTCAGTTTTCCTATTTGTTGTGGTTGTTTGACGTGGAAAACATTCCATTAAGGATGAAAAATCCTGTTCTAGTCGATGCTTTGCAGACTTGTATAGGTGCCAAAACCAGTATGACCTTTGATTTCTTCTGAGCATATGTCAGCTGGTGTCCCACCACACTTTTTCTTGTGTGGCCTGTATAAACCAATGCCCACTGAAGCTTCAAAGAGTGACTTTCCTCTCTGTATGATTGTACCTCACACTTATTTCCAATAAACTGCCATCGTCTCAGTTTTCCACAAGCAGCAGTGTAATTGAGCAGTAATTTCAGGGTATGAAAATCTGTGCAGCAGATGAAAAAACATCACTAGACTAGAGGCAGCCACTAAGTGTAAAGAGCTCAGATCCCATAGAATCCCCTTTATGAGTATCTGAAGTTGTAGATTAGAAACTGCTCAACCATTTGATGGATGTTAAATTCTTATCAACCCAGGAAGGAGGGAGAGCCCTTTGAGTAAACAAGTTATTGTTCTTCCAAAGAGTAAGGAGGGGATGAGTTAGGCTTCCCTGTGACGAAGTCTGTCTAGATCAGCCAACTGTGAACCCCAAGGGGTATTTCCATCTGCACAGACCAATTTGTTTAGGCTGTCGAGAGACAGGTACCAGTAGATGCACTAAGACACGGGGTGAAACAGACTGCTGCTGTGTCACAGAGGTTTCTTCTGCTTTTTTGCTATCTCTATTGTTTTAAATGAAGGTTTATCATTTTTTCTTAAATTTACCCAAACCTCCCTTCCCTGAGGGTGCACCAAGGTGGTGGTTCTGGTTGCTGGAAAGGTAGATGCATGTGTGGAATAGAACAGATGCATGATCTTTTCAGCTTAGCTGAGCAGCCCTAGAGAGCCAAAGCAGTTTGCAAGCCAAGAGTCACATGTGTGTGTCACCACAGCTGTTACCTGCCTGTTTGCTTCTAAGAGGACCTTGGAACAAACTAAACCATCCATGTGAAAATCAAGTGAGAATTGTCTTGGTGTAGGCTTACTGTTTCCAAGTCTATGTGGAAGGACTTGCAAAAGCAGTTGGTAGATCTCTTCAGGATTAGGCTCCTAGTGGTGCTTTTGTGAATAATAATGTTGGAATCAGAACCATAAAAGGCATTAAAATACTCTTCCCAAAGTACACTTACCCCTGTGCACATCTATGGAATGTGATTTTGAAATGCCTCAAATTTGCACTCACACAGAATCTGTCACTGTTCCCTGTGACCTTGATCAGGAGCATTTCTTTTAATGCCTGTTCTGCTTCCAGATAAGCAAAGCACCACCCATTGACCCAGGCTGGTCATTATCCTCTTCTTCTTTATCAGGACTCATTCAACCAATTAATCACACACCCCTCTGCAATCTTGAGGCTCAATTGTGCCTGGACAAGTGTTGCTCAGCTGTTCCTCCTGCCACAGATGTGATATATCCTGAGATTAGCTCTGATTCACTGAAGGTCACCAGTTCCGTATCAGGTGCTAAGAAAAGCTGGGCTGTCTGTGAGGGAAGTGACACCATCTTAGAAGCATTTTATCACAAAGCAAGTGTAGATGTCTAAAAAATCCAGCTTGCCACCACATCACAGCAAGTCTTTTTCACTCACTGTTACCTCTCATCCTGAGACAGTTTACCTGTTTTTTTCTGGATGGAGATGTCAGCAGACTAATAAACTGTGAGTAGCGCACCGATGACAGACAGTAGCTAGTTTGTCTTTTGGACAGTAGATAGCTGAACTTATAATCCCTCTTAGAAACCTGGTTTTTCCTATTTTGTGAAACCCCATTTTATGCACATCAGAGGGTTTGTCTTTTTCTTTTCGTTTTCCTATTGCTGGGAGTAAACTATCGTGGACATGTTGCACGTGTGGAATAGTTTGATGGTCAAAAAATTCTGTTTTAGGTTTGTTTGGTGTCTTTTTCAGTGGCTTGTGGCTCAGCACAATTGTTTTTAGAGTGCCTATGTCAGTAAATCCTCTTTTTTTGAACCAGATAAGCAGATGCTGAATAAATATGGACTTGTTTACTATACAGCATAACTACCCTTTATCATTGTCAAGCTTCAAGTAAATTTTCTTAGCCCCCTCCTCTGAATGAAAGCAGGATTTGCATTGTGGCTGTGGATGGTGCCGCACAGAGCCAGCAAGCAGACAGGACCTGGTTCTGCACCATACCCCTGAGACTGGGTGCTCTCATGTGCTTGTGTAAGTACAGAAAGATATAGGGAACTCAGAGAAGGTTTGAAGTTGTGTGCAAACCTGATTGAGTCGGGGCTAAGGGGGCTGTAAGTGTGCAGTAGGGCTGCATGTGAGCTCGCAGGGTTGAGCCAGTGTGAGAGCTGGGAAGCTTCTGTTTCAAAACACCCAGATATTCTCCACCTCATTTTCTGCAGAGCTGCTCCTGTTACTCTGACATAGGCATCTAAATGTGTGCCTTATCTAGAGCTATTTGTGGGGTAGATGTTGTACAGAAGCATAAGAAAAATAGATTTATTTGTTGTAGCACGTTATTTCTCACCAGATAAGGGAAAATTGATATGTGTTGTCTGAGCTTACCAAATGACACTTCCTGCCATGACACCATTCATTTCTCAAAATGATGAGATGATATTTGGGGTTGACTTCTTGATTAACAGCAAACACAGCAGATGTATTTATTTGTTTGAATTGCAATAACTACTTTTATTTTGGCTGTCAAGGAAGTCATTGGGAAGCAAGGCAAACTGAACTCTTAATGAAAATAAGAGCTGCTGTGCCTTCTCAACACAACGGCCAGACTTAGTTTGATGCCTCTTACTCACCTCGTGGCACGTGTAGTGTTAAAGCCTCACCTGAAGAGAATGCAGACTGCTTTTGTTTCTGCAGCTTAGAGCTCTCAGACCTTTATAGGTAATTAGATAAGAACCTTAAACTCAAACACACCTCCAAAAAAACAAACAAATAGAGATGATCTTGTCCTAAAGACAAAAAAGAGGATTAAAACTGGAGGGAAATGAAGTTAATTTGGTGTTTTATAAATAATCTTCCAATTTCCTGTCGCTTGCCGCTTTGTTGCGTGCGTGATTGGTGCTGGACTCTGCTACTCTTTTTGCCACGCTTTCTGCTTTCTGTGCTGGTTGGCCACAGGCATGAAAAAGAAGCTGGAAAGGTAAAAGCAGCTGTAGACTGATGGGGACCTTTACTACAACTTGAAAGCAGAAGGAATTTTCATCTTTGTGGTCAAATCTGGCTCAAAATTTACCACATTCTTTCCAACATTGCAGTGTTTATCAACAGTTCTTAAAAGTCAAAACAGAAGAAGCACCTTCTCAGCTTTGGTCCTAAACCTTTAAACCTCTTTGGCTTAGAATGAAAATGTTTGCCATATAACCTGAAAGGAATGACGTAGCACTGTTCCTTCAGCGTTGCATCTCAGGTGCTGGATCACTGCTGCTCTGCTGAGACAAAATGAAGAAGCAGCAAATGAGGGTAGTTTCCTCTATGGCTAAAATAAAATCACATCTCTTTTTTTTGGTTTGGTTTTTTACTCTATTACTGTGTATTCTAAAATCATCATGTTTTCCTGCTTGGCAAACGTGGAATATTTATCTTGTTTTCAATTTAGTTCACTAGTCCTAAAATACAACTTCACTTGAGCATTATAGTTCATTATTCAAACTAAGTCATTTGCTTTGTTGTGTTTCAAATTGGGTGTTAAACAGCTAAACAGGAGTATCAAGGAAGTTGTTTAGTATCACCCTGTAACTCAGCAGTAGACTCAGAAGTAAAAACCTATGTTTCCTTGCTTAGTCTAAGAAGCATCACCTTTTGGGAGACATCTAGAATTTTGTTGAACTGTAAGATACATTGGTGGCGGTTGTGTGGATGAGCAGACTATTAACTGTGGTTCTGGCCAGGGCGAATATTTGTGTTCAGACTCTCATTATCCAACAGGTGCAACGGGATGGTGTTTAGCACAGGAATTTTACTAAGTTAGGGAAAGGAAGACAAACATTGGGATATCTGGTAAGGAATTTCAACGTGCAGTGAGGTGAGATTATTTCAGGAGAGCAAACCCAACAGCCTGCCTTTTTAATGAGTTTCAGTTGTGAAATGCTGTTGTGAGATGAGGTAGGGTCCTAAACACGGAGTGCTAGGGCCAGTTAAAGGACTGTGTCTGTCAGTTTAAGGGCTGTTGAATACATGGTGTCTTGTAAATACCTTATGGTCGTCTTATGCAAAATCCTCTTGTTCCCAGGTCCTGATTCTCTTTCCTTTTCTCCCCAAAGAAATTATGGACTCTCCTATACTTTCCTAAGTTCCTTGGTTCCAGGCAGATATGGTCAGAATTCTGTGAGATTTAGATTAAAGTCCCGTGAGTGAATGCCAGCGTGCATGTAAGCAGTGCTGGCTGCTTTTCTCCTTTCCTAAGTTATTGTCTTGCAGGATCTGAATATGGAGGAAATTAGGGATTCAGATTTGTACTTCTCAAAGAGAAAAAAAAGAAAGGAAAAAGAAGAAAGGGGGAAGGATCCCACCAAAATTGGTTTGTGATTCACTGTGGGGTCGTGACCCCATCCCGCAGAGACTGCTGTTCCAAAGTAGTAACTCGGTAGCTGGAGTTTTTTAAAGTGGTTGTTGATTGGCTTAGCTGTAAGAAAATTGCATTTCCCTGGAACTCTTAGGGATACTTTAAATGGGTGGATTATCCAACTGCCTGATTAGAACTTTGGGTTATGTAAACACTGAGTATTTAGATATAGGCTTTTCAGTTGAAGTCCGGGCAGCTGTTTGCACTTAACTCCATCAAGAAGCCCAGTTAATCAAAGAGAAGGAAGGATTTTTTACCTTCTTAAACCTGTGTCATTATTTCTGCTGTCCAAACTCTTTGGAGTTAGGCTCGCTGCAATGTAAAACAAGGTATTTCAGATGTTCTGCTGAGGAAACAGGATAAAATGGATGGGATTCTGGTTAGTGAGATGTTGTGTCGTGGGGATTTTTCCCCTTTTGCTGTAATGTAATCTTTTCTCCAGTAGGACCTGTGTCAAGCCTTAGAGCTATAGATCACAGCAGTGATTCGTATTGTTACCCAATCTATTTAATAGCTTCTCTCCATACTTGTGTATTGGATGAATCAGTTGGCTTTCGTAACCTTGATGCATGGGTAGCCTCTAAAATTGAGTCCTTTTCTGTTGGACAGACGTCTAGTGAAGGTCAGCCCATCACCAGAAGTGTGAGATCTTGTCCTTTATGTCCAAGTCCTGTAATTGACGTAGCAAGAAAGCAGATGACTCGTCATGGCTTGGGTCATGGTGCTTTCATACCACAAGGATACTAAGCCCTGATCCTTCTTGTTTTTGCTTATTTATGTTTTTTTATGGAACAGCTTCGACAAGTCCAGTTGGGACACTAATACACCTTGAGTTGTTTGCCTGCTTTGACATACAGTATGTGCTATATTTGCTTGTGATGTCCTCAGATATGTGCTCAGAGAGACCTAGGAGAATGTGAGAGAAATAGAAGCTGTGAAGGAAGAGAGGGGACTGGGAAGAACCCCTACAGTCAGCAGGGCACAGTTTGCTGCAGCTCAGGAGGCTGTTGAAGCCAAGGAATAAGAGACACATAGAACTCTAATTTCAGAGGTTGTATGTCCTTTGCTGTTTTCTTGTACTTGCCTTGAATTTTCAATATGAGAAAAATTAATTGCTGCTGAAGTCAAACTTAATTTTTTTGAGTCTTACTTGGGGAGCTTCTTAGAGCAGAAGGTTGAGGCAGATCCATGGCAGAGCTCTGGTTGCTCGTGTCAGTCTCCTACACATGTACCATTTCTAACCACCTATGGACCCTGTTTACACTGGATTTATTTTAGGGAATTCCTGACAGCGTGAATAGATAGCACAGCAAAGTAACTAGCTTAACACTTCAGCAATGGAAGAACCTTTGTGTAGCAAAGAAACGGAGTTTTTCTTCTCCAGAAACAACCAACCAACCTCCCCCAACCAATAAGAAACTTCTAAAAAGTTGTTTTTATCTGTAACCCCTACAAGTTTGGAAAATTCAGGAGTAAACAAAACAACTTTTAGTGAAATGACTTCTCTCAGTGGTTATTACTTTATGTTTCCACCTCTGGCTGGAGGCCAGAGCGGTGGAGGCCCCATCCCTAGAAATATCCCAGGTTAGGCTGGATGAGGTTCAGGGCAACCTGATGTAGTCGGAGATGACCCTGGTCACTGCAGAGGTATTGGACTAGATGATCTTTAGAGGTTCCTTCCAACCCAGTGCATTCTATGATTCTATTTTTGATGTCTTCCTTCCTTTTGTTCACATTGCTCTGAGGACACACTTTACTTGTGCTTGTCCATGAAGGTTGTGGGACAGAAATGATACGGAGGTTTTGTTACTTTATTCATACTGTTTGCTTTCAGAGAACCAGACATCTGCGTGGGAATATCATAACGCCACAAACTTTCACATTCACATATCTGGGCTTTTGTACTTGCCCCTCCTGTTTTGCAAGCCTGTCCCGTGGAAGGGAGCAGACGGTGCTTTGGGTACCTCCTCCCAAGCAATCCTGTGCTCTTTACCATTACCATATGTGGATGGCTCTGATGTTCCTTCAGTGAAGAATAAGGTACTACCTGGGACTTGTTTTTCTTACAACATGCCATGTTAGAATAATGTTAGAAGGTCTGGTCTGGGAATGCTTCCACCTTCTACCTGTGATTAACCTACCAGGCCACTTTATGTCACTAGTGCTCCACGTTCAAATGTGGCTGATGCAGCATTTATTGAGCAGCAGGCCAGGATGCACTTTCTAGCTTTAGACTTCACAGGTTTATTCCTCCAGAAGAAGGATCTCAGAAGTGGCCTTTGATGGCTCCTTTTGGTGTGAATGGCCATCCCAATTGTGTACCAGCCAGGTGACTGGTTTCCAATGATTTCCTTTTAGGTTGTGCTCCTTTGTCACTTCAGTTGGAGGAGTCATCTCATCAACTTTCTCTCTTTTCTCTCCAGCTTTTGGGACAGCTGGCTTAACAGCCACCCAGTGGGGAATGGTAGCAAGCCAGTCCCCCCTCTCTGCAGTGAGGATGTGGCCAATAAGTAAATGTCAAGCTTGCCAAGATAAGGGTAATAAAATCTCATGCTTGAGGGCATAAGACAGTCATTGCCGAAGTCAAGCTGGAATTCCTCCCCAAACATGCTGCAGCATTGCACAGTTACCTTAGCCAACATTTATGAGTTTCCATACTGTAGCTTTTGTTTTCAAGGAAGGTCCCTTCAGACAGTGTCTTTCCTATGTCTGTGCACTGAATCTTACTTGCAGTTGTGTTCCAGGGCTTACTAGTACAAAAAAGTTGGCAAAGTCGGGGTGGGCAGAACCTCATCTTGATGCCAGTTGTGCTGTTGCTGCTTGCTGGTATCTGTTTACCATTGACATGCACTTTTGTCCTCCCCTTTGGAGACATATATACGTTGAAGTGGTTTCTGCAAAACTCATACTGTAAAGCTGCAAAGGGTAGAAGTGTGAATTTAAACCAGCTGTGTGTGGGTCTTCTCCTCTGTGTGTTACAGATTCTGCTTAATGTCCAGGCTCAGAGGAAAATAAATGTATGCCACAGAGAAAGTCAAGAGGTTTAAATCATCAGCTGATATAAGTGGGCATCTGTGCCAGGTCTCTGTGGTGGGGAGGGAAAAGGGAGAAGAAAAATGATTGTGAGGCATATACGGTCATTTGATGTAGCTTGTGAAGGAATGGGAAATTTTCTTCAGCAAACTGAGCTCAGAAAAGGACTCGAGTATCTACAGCCTCAGGTTAGGACCTCCCTGTGTGTGCTCCATGCGTGTTGTCATGCTCTGTGCTTAGAGCTGGGCAGTTTGAAGTGTGTGAGCCTGACCCTCTGCAAAATGCCTCCCTCTGTGGGCATTCAAAGGATGGAGCCTTCTCCTTGAAACAGGCTTCTTGAAGGAGCCTTTGGATAAAAGAAATTTATGTGAAATAGTGCTTCCTCCTAGATGGTGCTTTAGTGGGTGGTACTCACTATACTGTGATAGTTCTGTGCTATCAGGGCAGTGCTGCCTTCTTCACACAACCTGTGGGAGCCAGTACGTGAGATACCTCTGCAGATGTCTGTGAAGTGAAGACACATCTGATGCAGCCTTGGCTCCAGAGGTGGACCACACAGGGGTTTTTGTCTCGGACAAAATGTTTGTAATGAGCTAGCATGAGTCCCAGTCTGGCACTGTTAAGACGTTTTGAGGCGTGTGCTGTATTTTGTGAATTCTGTAGTTGCACAGTCAGTCAGATTTGTCACTGAATTACTGAGCAGCATCAGTAACAGAACATCTATAATTATGATTCAGTGGGAAAATATACAGTGGTCAATAACGCTTCTATTTAAGTGGTACAGCAGGGTAGTGTCAGTGTCCCAACCTCTAATATGAAGTAACTAGACATATTGGTTTTTCCCAGCACTCTTTGTTTAGTAATCTTAAGAACACAGCTAATGCCAGCTTTGGATTGCCCACATCTGAAGGGGGGAGAGCTGCCATGCCCCATCTACACAACAGCTCACAGCAGGCAATTTCTAGAGTCAAGTGGAGATTCTCAAGCCAGAAAAGTTGGTCTTTCAGTCCTCAATTTTGTTGTAGCCTATTTACCTGTCATATCCATTGGCTTTGCTCAAGTGGGACAAGTACCTGTGTCAGTGGTAAAATGGGTTAGAAGAATTAGACTAAAAAAGTGAGAATTACGTCAGGATGTTGGTTTGCCCACTCAATAGTTTGGATGTCATCTCCTACCTGAACCCAAATCTCCTGCTGTGTTTTGCGCTTGGAGAGAGGGTGGGGACAGCTGTGGACACCAGGACCATGCCACATCCTGAGGACAGTACCACAGCCTGGCCCACGGCAGGCAACAAAAGCAGAACTACTCTTCAGCCATTATTTTCATCAGAGAGAGAAGAGATCTATCAAAATCATAAGCCAGTTCGGTAGTCAACTGGTTCTTAAAATCTTTTGCAAAAGAGTTGCGTCACCTTTGCTTCTGAGTGATGTTTAGAGGTATTTTGGAGGATGACTGTGATCACAGGTGTGATTTTTGATTTTTTTTTTTTGCATTACAAATACTTAATACTTTTATTCTCCTGCTTCAAAACAAAGGCAGGGGATATACTTGCATGCATGTATTTATAAATATATATTTGCATAAGACTTCTTGATAGGATAATTAAAAGAAAATAAAAGAATCTTGAAGAGACCTCCTTTACCAGTGATGCTAGCCATCCATTTTAATAAGAGTAAACCAAACCCAAGAGTTTTACTTTCATTTTCCTCTAAATAGTTACATTAGCTGTATTTCAATACTTCTGCAGTAATTGGAAGTAATTAGAGCTAACTTTAGCACTTATTAAGCCAACTTCAGTGTTGGGGGGTGCGGAAAATCACATGGAATCTAAAAACAACTTGAAGTAAACTTGAAATGGGAGTGAGCATCATGACCATCGTCTGCAGACAATCTCTCAGATTTTAAACATAAAACCCTTTTATAATGGATCCAGTTCTTCCTAATCTTCAGAAAAAAACCCTTGCCAACTTCCTCCCCTCCCCAGCCTCTTCTACAGTGTTTACTTGATCCCTGTGATGTTAAATCTTACTGGTAGGTCATGCCCCAGCCTTGTTCCAAACTGAAGGGTTTACCTCTTGGGTAATATAAGGCATAACTTTCAATCTCTGTGATTCTAGGATGAGTTCAGAGTGGCCAATATATAGATCCTATACCAACATGGTGCTTTGCCCTCATAAATTGTTGAAGCACAAGAGTCAGTGAGAGATAGTGACACAACTTAAGGTTTTATTTCTCTCTTGGAGTGGCCATGCTGCAGCAAATATGCTAACTTATCAAGGGTTAGTGAAGTGACCTCTGGTTGCTTCTGCTTTAGTTTGCCAAGTTGCTGAGTCAGTCTCTAACTATTCCAATATCAAACTCCAACAGCAGAGCAGAGTAGGAAACTTAGAGTGGAGCACCAGAGCTTCTGCTGCCTCCACTTACAGATAATAGCATCTCTGCAGCGGTAACTAGGAGCTGTAATGGAACGGGCCATGACTGAATGGAGTTTGGCCAGTGTTTTCTTACTGGCATTGCCTGTTTGGGTTGAGTACCATTCTTGTGTTTCAAACCTAGGGAGTAAAAGAGGATGGGGCTGCTACAAGATGCAAAGTTCTTGAAGCCTCCTAAAGCACAGGTGACCAGATATTTTCATTATCCAGCTGTTCAAGCTGCCTAGTCCCTCCAGTCTGTTCTCTCTAGCTGTAGAAAAAAGAACCACGGCTCTTTCTAAAAGTAGTTATTTTTCAGTAAATCCACCAACACCAATAAAACCCGGAAAGCCAGTTCTCTGAGTCACTGATTCAATGTGAAGTGACCACGTTTCATTCTGCCAAGGTATACGGTGGCATATATTTATTCTAGGGGAGCCTCCTAATAGTAAATAATTCCATACTGCTGATTTTTCCCAGGACAAAACTAAGAAGATAACCAGCTGTTAACAGAGGAGGTGTGGAGAGGGAGGTTGCCCTTGGTGCTCAGACCATAAACACATGCTTGTGTTAGTGCAGGGGAAATAGTCAACTCTTTGCTACCTTGTGTTTTCAGTGCCTGACCCCAACTGCTTCCTATTCTGACAGCCAATATCTGACCTTTAATTCTCTATGATCACTGTTCACTTTCACAAGAAACACGATCTCCTTTCTTTTCCAAAACCTTGAAACAAATACTGTTGTTATTACGACTTCCTCTGCAGTATTGGCTTCTAGGAACCAAGAAGAAATCTGACAACACCTCTGTGTACAATTATATCATCTCAACATCACAGCTGCCAACTCTTTGCTGGAGAGTCATTATTTTACTTTAAAGAGATGGAGTGACCTCATGAGCTTCTGAAGAAACCCCACAGCTGACTGCTTGCCGTGTTGACATAATAAAATGGTCAGATGGGACTTTGGTGAACACAGAAGCACCTGTGCTTTTTCTGTGGGAGAGCAGGTCCTCTCCATGAGATTGGATCCTGAATCTGGCAGGGGGATTGGACTAGATGATCTTTTGAGGTCCCCTCCAATCCCTAATGTTCTGTGAATCTGAGCTCCTCTTCTGTGTCTTTCCTGTTCCCAGACTACCATTTTTGAAAGGAGTAACTGTTGTTCACAGCTACTCTGGAACATGTTGGGATTTAAAGCAAAAACAACCTGGCATCAGTGCAAGCTTTGTTTTAAAGCTGAGACACAAAATCTAGATGTAATTGAATACAAGAGCATACATAGAAATTGTGACCCTGATTCTTGTTTACGCTGCACACCCTGTACACCTCTCCAGCAATGTGAAAGGGCTTGGAGCATGGCTCAAGTTACTTTTGTAGTTTCATGAAGGGCCTGTTTATTGAGTTAGAGCTTAGATATACTTATACATGCACAGGATTTGCCTTGTAGAGAAGTGGAAAGTCAGCACTGTATGACTCTGGGGCACTTTGCTTTAACTTACTTGGGGTATCCAGCTGAGGGGAAAAATAAGGTGGACAATGGGTGGGTCAGAGGTCAAATAATGGGATGTGAAGTACCTCATCTGTAGCTTATTTGTGTGAATCAAGTAGATTTTGGTTATTGGCTGGAAGCAGTGGCCTTTGAAGTTGAGGTAAAAGCAAATGGTCTCAGGGCTGTCTCATTGGCCAGATTATCTCACCCCAGCTGGCAGCATTTGACAAACCCAGCCTTGTCTGGCACTGCAGCACTCACTGAACAACCTAATGACGCTACAGGATAATGAAGTATCCTGATGTCTTTATGGGAGAAGATGTGCAGGTTAGGGTACTTGGCATCTCGGGTGGGACAGTGTATGGAAAATCTCCCATTGCCTTTTCTATGCCCGTTCTGAGGACAAGCAGACACAATCAGGCTCTCAGGTGACTGAATTCTGCCTATTGAAAACTCTAAATTCACTTAACCTTTATTAAAGGAATTGTAGAAAACGGAGAGGCAAAATGAGAAAGTGAAGGAGTGAGCTAGGAGAAACACAGTCATCAAGAAGCCAGCAGGAAAATAAGGGCTTGATTATGTAGCTCCAAGAGGGCCCTGCCAAACTGCAGTGCAACGGGAAGAACCTGAGCTGGTGGTAGTAATTTCTGAGGGTGTCGACATCCTGTGTAAGGGAGGTACTTTCTGCACTGAGCTGAGCATGGTGAGTTTTCCTCTCCTGGCAGTGCCAGGCATGTTCTACAACCAGGGACTGTGATTCTGCTGTGCTGCAGATTGGGAATCAGCTGGCTGCCTCCAGCAGACTAGGACACAAGCACTTCTGTAATGTGATTGTAATGGAATAAAACAGGGATGCTCTTGGCGTGCTCTTTCTTAGCACGTGAACTCCAGGAGCTGCAGTAGAATTTATCTTTCCAATTTTAAATGATTGTAGAAGAAACCTGGAAAAAAAACAGGGTTTTTTTAAAGCTCCTTCAGAATGACATAAAAAGATACAAAGTCAACATCTTAAAAATTCTTTAGCACTATTTGGGGAAGAAAGATGGAGATGCTCAGGTTATTGCCAACGTAAAGTACTCAACACCGTTACGCAACATCTAACACAGCGCAGCCTTGCTCAAGTGTGTTTTCAGGAAGCTCTTGCTGCACCAGTGTTTGAGTCTGTGCTGGAGAGAGGAGGTCAAAAGCAAGAACAAGTTCATACCTTCTGGCCAAGTGAGGATGTTTTCATTCCCCCACTCCTCAAAAGAGCCAAACCACTAGCAAATCAGAGCTTAAAAAATGTTTGACTAAAGCAGCGTTTTTATGAATCAACATTAAAAATAGCCCTCAAGAACTGGACCTAAAAAACAAATAATCCTGCTGTCCTGAATTTCCTGTCACTCTTGGATGTTGTATTAAATTTTGATATGAAATGTGTTTTACTGAATTGGAATTTATCCTTAAATTACTTATGGGCAATGAACTCTCTCAAGAAAAATGACTGCTTGCTTATCACAAGAATTAATGCTGTGGTTTTTGTGAGTGAATTTCCATAGCTTATCAAATCCTTTCGTTCCTCTTAGTTGGGCAAGGACCAAAAAATGTCTATCAGTTAATTCTCCTCAATTCATGATTTTAAATCAGGTAATATTCTGTATTTTACCTTGCTGTAAGTGACTACAGACCAATATTTATTCTTGTTCTCTGGTCCAGAGAAAACCACTCTTTTTTCACTCATTTTACAGTTGCTTTGCCTAAGGAACTATATTTACACAAATATATCTATACAGTGTGTATATATATCTCTCACAGGTATTTAAAAATACCCATCCTTCTTAATTTGTGTGAAAGGGAAACCCGTTAAAAGGATACAGAGGATAGTACTTAGATTGTTTTTCAAGCAACAGACAATTTACTCAACTCTATTATGAAAAATATATAGTTCTCCTCCTATCTAGCAGATGCTAAATGTTGTGACTTTAGGGGCTTGAAACGCTGCGTGTTGTCCTGCCAGAAAGAAAAGCTCCACACGTATGGTGTTGTGTGCAGACACAGTAGTAAGCAGTATCTCCCCAAAATACCCATTGTGTTTGTGAGTTTTGAGATTTCTCTGAAATCTCATGTACTTAATAACTCCTAAGCAGACCTATAGGAGTACCGAGTGTTGAGTGCCTGCAAGAGAAGCAGCTTGGGTCTCGCCATACTGGACTGCCACAAAAGCTGTGTTTGTCATGAGCAGCCAGGCGCTTTGTGTGGCTGTGCCTCGGGTTAATGGAGCTGCTCTTGCTAGAGTTGTCTGAGCTCTCTTCAAGAAATTTCACTTGGAAGAGCCATTCAGACTAGAAAAATGCAAAAGCTGGTGTCATCAGACGATGGCTTCTTAAGTTGTGGAATGTTTTAATCTCCTTAAAATATGTGTAAAGTGTTGCTCCTAAATCCTAGTTTAACCGTTGGAAGTCATGTGTGTCAATTGCTGCCATGTTCCAGGCAGCACGACTTAGCCCCAGAAAGTAAGTCTGTCCTCCTGTTGTTTTTGGTCACTTGATTTTGGGGCCACACTGCGTGTGAGTTTTCACTGTTGCTTCTGTGTATGCTTATATGCATTAGCTTTTTAAAAAATGTCTTTGCAAGAGCAAATATCTTTCTTGCTCTTTGACCTGGTACTGTACAATACCCCAGGAAGTCAGTAGAAAATAGTCTTACGTCTCTTGGATATGTGTCTGTAAGTGTCAGCATCCTTCCTGATCACTCTTCAGTGAAAGGTACTTTCAGATATATTATCCTTCCATTTACCATCGCCAAAGAGAAGTATGCTGCCACAAGGCAACAGGGAATAATCCCTGGTCAGTAAGATCAGTAATAACCTTGGTTTGAACTGCCTGTCAGTGCCCCTCATCGCAGCCCCTCCTGCATGGAAATGCCTCTTGGGCACTCCGTAGCCAAGGGCTGTAACCTTCACAGAACATCTGGATCATGTTAAAGGCAGCCTTTGCTGGAAAGGGAAGGTGTGACCCTTTCCAGGATCCATTACAAGATGGGGTGTGTCTCATAGTCAGTATCGGTGCATTTGAGAATTGAGCTTTATTTCGGACATTTCTGTTCTTCTATTACTTACCCACCAGATATCAAGTTCCAGCTATAGTATGAGCAAAGAGGAAGCATCTGCAAACATGTCCACACCTTCAGGAGTCACAAAAGCTGGGGCTCAGCTGAAGCGTTCATGACAGTAGCAGGCAAACTGAGTGTTGTCCTGCTGATGGGATTTTCTTTTTCCATGTCTTGACCCATTCAGTTCTTGGGGGTATGTGACAGCCGACAGAACAGGCAGTGCCAAAAAGAAGCACTTCTGCACTCAGCTGCCATTATGCTGTGATTAGTATTGCCTGTCATGGCATCGCTGCAGTAGGATCAGATTTCTTGGTTTTACCAGATCCATACTTGTGCTCATAGCGAAAAAAGTAAATGTGAACTGAATTAACCCCCCTGTCTTTTCCTCCCTCCTGATTTCATTATTCTTTAATATTTATGAGTGCTGCAGCCCCACAATAACTGAGCCTTCGTGAGTCCAGCACCATAAGATTCCTCTGAGACACAGAATTACCCCTTCAGTTTGTAGCTGGAGAACTAAAGCAGAGCAAGGTTGTCTATGACCCGAACACAGGATTGTGCAGGTGCCCTGAGACAGAATCAAAATCCACCCTTGCATCTCCCGAGACATGTTTCACTCATTGACTCGGATCTCCTGAGGTGCTCTTCCTTTTCTATTCATCTAGGCAGCACTAGAAGGGTTTTTGGAACCAAACAGAAGCTCATGAATTGAAATAGTGAAACTTGGTAACTGTACATAGGTATGTGTTTGCTTGAGGTGAGAGAAGTTCTTTCCAAGAGGCTGAAACTAGCAGGCTGATGAAAACAAGGAAAGATTAGATTATAAGTAGGAAGCTTTAAATCTTTGCTTTAGTGGAGGAGCTTCAAAAGATTTTCATGAAAGAGTAGGAAGCATGGTTTCCTGCTTCTGTAATTTTGCTGTTCTTTATGGTTGATTAGAAGCTGTGTAGCTTCTTGGAGCTTCCACGTTTGACTGTTTGCTTTTAGGACATCCCTTTGCAATTGTGTCCTCAGTAATCTTGCTGTTGGAAAGCTGACACGCTTTAGTTTTCTATAGAAGTGATCACTTTGCAAGCTCTGAAATGTTCAAACTCTCTTTTATTTGGCACCTTTGATCAACAGTTTGTGCCTTCACTGCGCAGTCAGGTTGGACTTTCAGTAGCTTATTGTAGTTTATCTTCTGTCTGTCCCATGCAAAATCCTATGGTGAGCTTGGCACTTCTGTCAACAGGGACACACCATACCAAGATGTGACTTAGAGCCTGGGTTTTGATTTAATTTGGAGTAGTCACACTTAGGGTAGAAGGTAACCAGGCCCATCCTTCAATATTTTTACAGCCCCCCAACCTGCATCTAAGAAGGTAGGCCAATTCCCATGTGACTCCCTAGCCATAGAGAGCCATGGGATGTGCCTCCTGACCAGATAACTTTATAGAATCAGAGATGTATCAGGTTGGAAGGGACCTCCACAGGTCATCTAGTTCAACCCCTGTACAACAAGCAGGAACATCTGTAGCTAGAACAGATTTCTCAGAGCCCCATCAAGCCTGACCTTGAATGTCTCCAGGGATGGGACCTCCACCACCTCTCTTGGCAACCTGTTCCAGTGATCCACTACCTTCAGATTAAAGAAATTTTTCCTAATGTCCGTTTAAAATCTGCCCTTTTCCAGCTTAAACCCATTCTCCCTTGTCCTATCATTCCCTGCCCTTGTGAACAGTTCTTCCCTAGCCTCTTTATAGGCCCCTTTCAGAGACAGGAAGGTCACGATAAGATCCCCTTGAAGTGTTCTCCTTTTCAGGCTGAACAGTGCAATTCTCAGCCTGTTCATCACAGAGGTGTTTCAACCCTCTGATCATTTTCATGGCCTTCTCTGGACCTGCTCCAATAGGTCCACATCCTCCTTGTGTCCTATGCTCCCATCTTCACCAGAAGCTTAAGTATGTGCTCCTGGAAGTACAAAGCTATCCCACATGTAAGAATCAAATCTGTATCATTTCAGCAAATCAATAGGTGGGAAAAACCATCTATAGGTACTTAAAGGAAAATTGGAGGGATTTTTACCATTCAGTATTGGCAGGTATTTAATGTCTTTGTGAGCCTGAGCATTAAAAGCCACATGCCACTACCAGCCAGAGTCCCTTATTAAACTCTGGACAGCTGATAGTGTCCATCATGTGCCAGCATGTCCAAAGGACATTAGTTCTGCCTCTAGACTGTGAAAACACACCTCCCTTTTCCTCAGTATTTCAATTGTTCTGTGGCAAATACGGGCAGAAATTTTTCTCTAGTTTGTGGTTAAATCCATTTTTCATCATGTCAAGAGGCAGAGAATGAGAATGGCAAGTCCTGCTCCTGGGAGCCCACATGCAAATACCTTCCTGTTTGACTTCGGGTGAGTTTCACGTGCAGAAAAGCAGCTGAGTGCAGCTCAGGAAAGGTAGCAGCCTTTAAAGCAGAACGAAGGGAGGTGGCATTAAGAGAAATAATGTAGACTTGTAAAAGCACAAAATTGTTCTTCTAGTTCAAGTCTGCCAAAGAAATGGAGTGGCCCTGATGTTTTCCTTTGACTCTAGTCCTCGTGAATGAGAGCAGCCTTATTGTGCAAGTGTCCTGCCTTTACAAGTCCCATATGCAAAAGCCATCCTTCTTTGCATCTTCTAGAGGGTTGAAACATCAGGTTGTCTTGTCCTGACTAGAAAGGAGAGTCCCACAAGAGCTGCTTGTTGGTTCAATGTACTTGCTCTGCCAGTAGTGCCTAATCTTACTCTGGGTTTTCTCCAGCTGTGTTCCCCAAGTGTTGCTGTGGTTCACAGTGACTTCTGCAAAAGGAGAAATCCTGGGATCTAGAACAGGAGCTTTCAGCTTGCCAGCCACATGTCCAGGGGAAAAGGCTCTTTGAATCCAACAGAACTACAGAACTTGTGAGAAAATCTTCACTCTCAAGTGTGCTCCTGCCAGATGTTTCCTGAGTCACCGTGTCTTGCTGTATCTACCATTCCTGGCGTGCACAGAGTATAATCCCTTCAAGGCAGAGATCGCCTTTTGCGCCATGCTTGTGCAGTGCTCTGGTCTTGCCTGGTTCCTCAAGGCCCTACCACACTACAGATCAGTTTAGTTGTAACTGATGGAAACGATTCTTGATGAGGACACACAACCATCCAGAAGAGTCCAGCTGGACATGCTCCTTTATAGATGTGTGTGTTCCGCAGTGCCAACAGCAGTGGAAATTCAGCAGTTCTCTGGAGACGTTTAAAACCCGCCTGGATGTGTTCCTGTGCGACTTGGTCTAGGTGATCCTGCTCTGGCAGGGGG
>JAOXOE010000256.1:8924855-8980850 GCA_028565055.1 Phoeniculus purpureus | reverse complement strand
GAAGAAGTTCCTTCTTAGGTTGATGTGGAACCTTCTATGTTCCAGCTTACAACCATTGCCCCTCGTCCTATCACTACTTCAGGAGCACAGGTATTAAATGTGGCAGAGGATCTGCTTACACTGAAGTCCACGACAAGCCAGTGCTGTTAAGAGAAATTCTCTCATTAGCCCTCCTGTGCCAGCAAAAGCACCTGGGAGGTGATGTGATGTGCACTTTTGTTTCTGTCTGCTTTGTTTTGAACTCGTCTTAGCCTCCCAGCCGCACTCTGCACACACACGCTTGTGCTGACACGGGGGAAAATGCGCAGCCCAAGGGGTGGGCGAAACGCTGCCTTTCATTGCAAAACCACGGCCTGGGCGCAGCCGGTGCCGACACCTCGCATTCCCTGAAGCTGCACTCTCCCGACCTCCTCCTCAGGCCTCGAGGTGTCGCTTACATGCTCAGAACACACCAGCACCACGGAACCCATCCCGCAAAAGAACCGGGCTGAGCAGCAGGGCCAGCCCGGCGAACGCGCGCTCCCAGGGCGGGCTGTGCCGGCTCCCGCGCCTCCAGCTCAAACCTGGGTCTGCTGCGGAACCTCACCCGGCGCCCCGTGGGGCTGGCACAGGGCGACCGAAAGCCCACAACGTGCATTCGGGCTTCTGCTAACTCTAGCAGGGCTTCTGCGGGGCTATAAAAATAGCAGCGGTTACCCCACAGACAAGTTTTAGCCCTTACGGCCCGGGACTTGTGTGGAGGTACGGGAGGATGCGGCTGGAGCAGAAACAGACCCTTTAAGTAAAGGGGATTCAGCGGACGGCGCTGCCCTGCGGCCCCTGCACCTCCGGGAGGGAGTCTGAGGAAGTCCCCGGCTACCGCCCGGCAGTGGCCGCGGGCCAGCGGGAGTTTCCCCGCGGCTCGAAAGTAACGAGAAATGTAAATGCCCACCCGACCCCTTCGCGGATCTCACACACGCTATCCCCGCATTCCCTCCCGCACTCACCCGCGGTCCCTGCGTCCTCCTCCAGCCGGCGGCTCTTGCTCCTTCCGCCCGCACCTGGCGTCTGAAGGGCGCGGAGGGAGGAGCAGAGCCCGGCCTGGCACCCCCGTGAGGCCCGGCCCTGCCCCGCCCCTCCCCTGCGTTCCTTCCCGCCGTCGCTGGCGGGCGCGAAGGCTATTGGGCGGGTCTTTGGGTGCCCTCAAGAAGCGAGTGGCAGCGCTCTATGTGCCGGACTTCCATATCTCCCTTTCAGGAAGCGAGTACTGGAGCAAAACCACCACAAATAAGGTTTAAAAGTTAATATTTAACGTTAAGCTAAGTTTCAGATGTTTGTGAGGCCGCTTGAAGACAGATTGGTGTTTGAAAACGTAGCTGGGTAGATAGAAATCGCCCAGTGACTGTGGCCAAATGGATTCCTGCTGCTGCCCTGAGAGCCTTCACGTCCCACGGTGAGTTCTGAGTGTGAGACCCATAGAAGTGACAGTGGAACACCCAGACATGGTGGGCAAAGTGGGGCTGCTTGGGGGCTCCACTGTCACCACGTCCCTGAGGCCGTGGAGCCACTGTGTGAGTATACAAGGGGTCATAGAATCCTAGATTGTATTGGGTTGGAAGGGACTGCCACATGTCATCCAGTCCAATCCCCCTACAGCAAACAAGGACATCTCTAACTAGAACAGATTACTCAGAGCCCCATCCAGCTTGGCCTTGAATGTCTCCAGGGATGAGGCCTCCACCACCTACCTAGGCAACCAGTTCCAGTGAACCACCACCCTCACATTAAAGAACTCTTCCCTAATGTCCAGCCTCGATCTACCATTTTCCAGCTGAAAACCATTCCCTTTCATGCTATCATTGCACACTCTTGAGAACAGCTCTTCCCCAGCCCTCTTGTAGGCCCCTTTCAGTGATTGGAATGTTGCTTTGTGGTGCCCCAGCATCTTCTCTTGAGGCTGAACAACCCCAAGGGTTGTTGAGAGATTTGGGACTAGTGGGGCCAAATCAGTTAAGGGTGCAATATCAAAGAATGGAAAAGCTTATTTGTGCAGTAGGGGTGTGTTACGATGTGCAGAATTGGGCTGTGTTCACTGGAACTGGGTGATAGATTCTCCAATAAGTGAATTCCCACAGAAAGCCTTTCTCACATTAAAATTTTGACTTACTTGGTGGTATAATGACTAGATAAAACACGGAGTGGGGGGAGGAAGCCACCAACTTATCTAAATCTAGTGACAGGAAACAAAGCAAATAAAGGAAAAAGCCCTTTCAGATTAAATTTATATCCTGAAAAAAGGTCTCTAGATACTGGAGAAATATAAAGGATGCAGCTTTGATGACCCATGGGTAACAAACAGTGACTTTCATTGGAACATAGCAGATGTGAAGTTGACAGACCGCAGATACAATCTCAGGGTGGTTGCTCTCTTATAATTGTCCTAGACTCAGTCGCCGAAGTGTTCCAGCCACACTCTTCAGATGTGTCTTGTGTTATGCACCAATAACCATATAAGCATTAGCCATCCTTTGGAGCAGAGGCTCTCAAACACTTGGGTGTTTATTTGCCCCAGCTAGACTCACCTGGGACCAATTCCAAGAGCTTTAATAGAATCATTAGGGATCAGAAGGGACCTTGAAAGATCATAATAAAGGAGTTTAGTCCTTACCTTAGTGGTGTTGAGCGTTCCCTGGTTGGTGGGGATGTTAAATCTTTCAGTTTTGGCTTACTGTTGTGTGGAGCAGCTCTGTGTTTGCTGCATCTTGGTGGTGTCTTGACTCTGTAGCCTTTGGATCTTAATCGGACAGCTTGGTGAGTTGTCTCTTTATTAGTGGTTTGTTTTTTAAATAGATGTACCTGTATGGATGAGCAAGTAGCTCTTCATGGAAAAGCTTGCGGGGTAACTTGAAATTTGGGTCTGAAAAGCAACTAGAAAAATTTAAAAGATTGTTTCTGGTCCAGAATATTGTACTCTGTGCTTTTCCTTGCTCTGTCAGCTTCTTTTTTTTCACCTGTGTGACTAGGACACAATCATGATTTTGATTCCTTATCCTGTAGGCTCTACTAAATGCAGAAAGATGAGTCATTTAGTAGACTAATATATATTTTGAGAGCATGACAAGGAATAAAATCATTCCAATTTTTGTATTTCTTCTTCCAGTGCACTTGTATAGCTCCCCTGTGTGGTTTTTAGGCCAGTGTTTTAAATTATCACCAGGTAGGCATGTAAGACTGGCTTTATTATTTGTTTCTTATGTTTATGCTCCGATTTGCAATCACAAAGTGTGGAGTGGTTTCTCTTTTCTTGGGTGGGGGGAAGGGGAGGGCTCTCTGTATTGACTGTGATCTTATCGTAACGATGGGGAGAAAAAATTGTTAAACATTAAACTTAAAGCATTGTTTGCATCACTTGAGTTCATGGATGCATTAATTCTCAAAGTTCCCGTTTCTATTGAACCTGCCTCACTGAGATGCTTGCCACATCCTCCATGTAGATGTAAGACTTCCTCTTTCTCCATAAGCAGCTTGGGGTGTGTCAGGCTGTGTCAAAAGCAGATCCAGAACAGAACCACAGGGAGGTGGGGGGACAGTATCAGCTTTTTCTGAGTGCTGTATTTCCCCCAAGTTTCTTTAGATTCTTCCTTACTTCAGTTTTTCCAAGTAATTACTCATGAGCGCCCTCAGTTTGGAGGGCAACAGGCAAACTCTTGAGCGTAGCCTTTGAGATGAAAGTTTGAAAAGCACATTTGTAAAGTACTTACAAAAGCCTCTGCAAGTATCTAGCACCTATTGCATTTACCTTGAAGGTAAGAAGCTATTGTCATTGTACTGAGCGATACTGTGTTCAGATTCCAGTAGAAGGCTGATTCTTCATGTAATGGCATCAAAACCAAGGAGCAGAGATGTAAAGGAGTGGTGCTCCCTCTGTGAAGAGTCTGTTTTATTTTTGCAATGTGATTTCTGAAGTCTGCCTTTGAGATGTGCTAGGCTGGTAGATTATTTTTGCTGTGTCAAATGCAAAACCCTGCAATGAGTACCCGGCACTACTGACAAAGCTGCTGAGGAAAGCTGATCTTTACTAGAGTAGGTCTGTAGGCCTCAAAGTTACAAATCTCAGTAGTAACTGACCAGCGTGAGATGGGGTGTACTTTTATCTTTTGCTATGCCTTGTCTGTATACTTGGTTAAGTTGGTAGCTATGGTCTAAATATGTGAGTCTTTTGGAAAAATTAATCTCAGAATCCAAGTTCTGAGAGTGGTTCTTGGATTAAAAGATTAAAAGGAACAATAAGCAAACTCTCCAATCTTACTCTTGGTTCGGGAGAGTTCTAGCCTCTGTTGCAAACCTGGCCTGGGGCCTGAAGTTGATGCGACCTGGTTGCAGAGCAGACTGCTTGCCAACAGTACATGTACTCTCTAGGTATAGATGCTTTCTCTGAAGGGTTTTGAAAGTCAACTCTTTGCCAGTCTCATGTTTGAAAAGCGACTCACAATGAAATGCTAGCAAGTCTAGTGCAAAGTCTGAGTCATTTAACAGTGTTATCAGAAACCCCTTGGATAGGAGGAACTGAGAAGCCAGAGTGGGAGGGGTGGTGTTACACAGACCAGACTGAAGGCAGTAGTGCCTGAAATGGACCATAACACTGCGTATGCTCCCTAGACAGCTGATTTAATGACTCAGACCTCTGTCACACTGCTTTCAGCTGAAGCAGTGAAGCACAGCAAACATTTAATTTCAAGCAGAATGGCCTTTTCATGACAAAGGATGAACTCATTCAGCTTTCTACTTTCAGTGATTGCGACACAGAGCAAAAAATGGTAGTTTGGACTGTCTTTCAAACTTTAAAGAAAAAAGTTAGCAGCTTCATTGTCAAATGTGCTAGATGGTGTAAGGCTTTCTGAAATTCTTGATGTTACCTGTTCTGTGCTCTTGTGAAATCTGGGCTACCAGAAGGTGGAACCAAGTGAACGTTGGCCAGTTTTGAAAATTCTGCTGTTCAGTGTGTATCTGCGTAGTTAATGAGAAGAAATATATCCTCTCCACCCTCAGAGTTCAAACACCTGCTGTGGAGTTGTAAAAGTTAAGTGATCATGCCTGACTATGTACATAACATTTACAAGATAGAGCATTACATAACATGTCGGCCGGTGGATTTAGTCTGTGCTACTATTGTGTTTTGTTTCTTGTAGACAGAGTCAAGTTTTAACTTGTTCATGACAGCTTTGTTGCGGATATGAGAGAAGTGGCAGTTCTCATCCTGTGTGTAGGAAATGCGAGGGTTGGGGTGACTACAGATCTGTGCAAAATTACACAACTTTCAGAGGATGGAACTAGGCGTCAAATCCTGATGTCAAGTCTGGAGCTACACCGGGAAGCTCATGGGTGTTGTACTACTTGTGCAGAAAAGTAATACTCAAACATCTTTTGTTTGTAGCAGCCTCTTGATGATAGGAAGAGCTATTAGTGATAAAAACTGTTCATACTCAACTGTGTGTGATTTTAGCTTACACACTGATCTGCAGTCTGCTGCTTACCAAATAACCGAGCCTTTCTCCTGCAAACTTTGATAAGTTGTTCCTTTATGTTTAACAACTTGTTCTGAGATCTTCGGGCAAGTTGAATATACAGTGCTACCCTGTAGTATTCTGGACTGTACCTCTTGTTAAGGTGCTGTATCATGTGTGGTGGGGGTGGTTGTGGTTTTACTCTCAGCTGTAAAAATAGATGATTAAAAGAGGTGGTTAGCTGATCAAGAGAGGTTCTCCTACCCTCTACTCTGCCCTGGTGAGACCACATCTGGGATATTGTGTCCAGTTCTGGGCCCCTCAGTCCAAGAAGGACACAGAACTGCTGGAGAGAGTCTAGCGCAGAGCCATGAAGATGATGAGGGCTGGGTCTCTTAAGCTTGGAGAAGGGGAGACTGAGGGGTGACCTCATTAATGTTTATAAATATGTGAAGGATGGGTGTCAGGAGGATGGAGCCAGGCTCTTCTCAATGTTGCCTAACGATAGGACAAGGGGCAATGGGTGTAAACTGGAACGTAGGAGGTTCCGCATAAATACAAGAAGGAACTTCTTCACAGTGAGGGTGACGGAGCAATGGAATGGGCTGCCCAAGGGGGTTTTCTTTAAATGATATTTCTGCAGATATGGCTTGCGCAACTTCCCCGAATGAGTAACTTCTGATGAAAGCAGTGGTGATGCAGTGTTGCTGAAACTTGGTTTTCCCACCCAAACATACAACTTTCCTTTTACTGCTAGACCCAGCCTTTTAAAGATGGAAGCTTTAAATAAGACTTTCCTGTCTGTACCTGGATTTCCCCACAAGGGTTATTACTTACCAGTGAAAGCTGCAGTGTAGTTAACATTCAGAAAAATCATGTTGTGAATTCATGTACCTAAGGAAAATCCCACCCTTGCCTTTTTTCTTGTTTTCTGTTTCCCCCTGCAGTCTCTGCTGAGTTACCAACTCTTGTGACTTTATTGCTACCCTTATGTTAATTCAGGCTTTTTAGAGCTTCACCTCTGAGAGCAAGGCTAGACTCAGAGATCAGTGAAGAAAATGTGAAAATATGACTCAAGTGTGATGCAAACCAAATAGCAAATATTATATTGCTTATTTAAAAAATAAGAGAGAACCCCTCACACCTCTTATTAGGGCATAGCTGTTTAAAAACTCAAAGTTTTGAAGTCTTGAAGGTATTGCCTTTTCTCTTTAAAAAAAGAGTCCACTTTGAAGATGACTAAGCCAGCAGTTGTCATAGTAGTGGCATTATTTGTATCTCTTTTGTTGTCTGGCCCTGACCCAGCATTGTGCTTCTTGCCTGTGCTTGCACTTGGACTACATATTTTATTCCCTGTAACAGAAGAGAACGCTGATTTCTTCAAAGTATCCAACACTCAGTCTTACAATTTCCACAAATGGAGACCAGACTTTGGTTGTCCTGCAGGTAGGATGGAGTCTACCTGTGAGTTGGCTGGAGTGATCCATTTATATCCTGAGGCTCTAATGGGTATGTGCAACATCTCCAATAAAACTTAACAGCACTAACGATAGATGACAACAATAAGTAATAGCAGTGGAGGAAAAAAACCTGTGCAAGGAGCCTAAAATACTGAAATGAGATTTCTTGCAGCTGACAAAAATATCGTCTGCCTTGCTAGTCTGTGACCAGTAGATGCCACTACAGCCTTATGAACTGAGACAGCGCAATGTATGTAACTGCCGGTCAGCAGGCTTCTCAGTCACCTTAAGTGTTGAGAACATGTGTCACACCGACTGATGCTGGGTCTGAAAGGGGGTAAAATCACCTTTCATCCACCTATCTATGATTACTACTTAGGGCAGAGGGCTCTGTGGAAAGCTTGCTTTTCTTGTCTGAGGGTGCTGCTTGCCCTTCCCTCATGGTAGAAATGAGCTCCGTGATGGTATCACTGTCCCCCACATCAGGAAGTACAACTTATTTGTTTCCAACTGACAATTAGATTGGTCCCAACAAGCACTGACGTTTTCTACTGTGGTAGATGTACTTGGCATCATGTTCAGGATTTGCTAAACTGGCTATTGTGTGTTTATGAACAAATGTGAGTGATCTGTGCTGGGCTTTAAGCATAAAGATGATGTTTGGGAGAGTCATAGGGTTGGAAGGGACCTCCAAAGGTCATCTAGTCCAATTCCTCCATAACAAGCAGGGACATCTCTAACTAGAACAGACTGCTCAGAGCCCCATCAAGTCTGAACTTGAATGTCTCCAGGACCTCCTTAGCCAACCTGTTCCAGTGATCCACCACCCTCAGATTAAAGAACTTTTTCCTCACATCCATCTTCAATCTACTGTTTTACAGCTTAAAACCATTCCCCCTCATCCTATTGTTGCATGCCTTTGTGAACATTTCTTCTTCGGCCTTCTTATAGGCCCCTTTCAGGGGTTGGAAGGTTTTCTTTTCAAGCTGAACAACCCAAACTCTCTCAGCCTGTCTCCATCAGAGAGGTGCTCCAGCCCACTGGGCATTTTTCTGGCTTCCACTGGCCACACTCCAACAGTTTCTCATCCTTCTTTTATTAGAGGCACCAGAGCTGGATGCAGGACTCCAGGTAAGGTCTCAGCAGGGGAGACTAGAGGGGCAGAATCCCCTCTCTGTCTGCTGGCCACACTTCTTTTGATGCAGCCCAGGATGCGGTTGACCTTCAGGTTGACTAATTGCATGTTGGTGGTTCATATCCAGCTTTTCATTCACTAGTACCCCCAGTTTTTTCCCAGAGACTGCTCTCTAGCACGCCTGCTCTCTGGCTGCCCTGGCCCAGGTGCAGAACTGACAGTGCACCCTAATCCCTCATCCAAGTCATTAATGAATAGATTGAACAGGATGGGTCCCAGCACCAACCCCTGGGGCACTCCACTAGATACAGGCCTCCAACTAGACTCTGTCTTATTGACCACTACTCTCTGGCTTCTAGCCTGCAGCCAGTTCATGATCCACCTCGCTACCCGATCATCTAGACCACACTGCCTCAGTTTGGCTATGTGAGACTGCGTCAAATGTCTTACTGAAGTCAAGATAGACCACATCCACCGCTCTGCCATCATCTATCCACCTGGTTGTGCCCTCATAAAAGGGTATCAGGTTGGTCAAGCATGACTTTCCCTTGGTGAAGCCATGCTGACTGTCCCTAACATATCTGTAGTTCTTTGCTTGTCCACTGATGCTGTCACTCCATTGTAGGAAAAGTTCTTCCATGTAAATGTTGTTTAATGAAAAAACCTAGGTCACGATAATTTTAGTATACACATGATCTTTTAAAAATAAAAGCAAATAATGGAAGCCACACAGATTTTTAATGTCTATCTCAGTGTAAATTTTTAACCCACCTGACTCGGAAGTCTGTCTGGATTATCATCTATTTAAAAAGTACTGTTTAAGCCAAAGCATAGACCTTGTTGTCCATTCAAAATGCATTCCTGTCAGAGACCTTAAACTGTGAGAAGGCTTTGTGGTGAGGGTATCTGGGATTAGAATCAGTGCAGCTGTACTGTACAGATGGCAGAACTTGAGGATGTGGTGATGTTATGTCTACATAGTTCATGCTTTTGTGTGGAATTTATTAAGGGTGAAAGGAGTTGGCTGTTGTACTGATCTCTAGTTGGGGTATCATAAGCCTGTGGCTGCTATTCCAGCCAATTTGCTTCAGATGGAAAATGTCTCCTTCCTGTCTCATCATCGCTGTCAGGCAGACATGTACAGGGCTTGGTTTGTGGCTGGTCATGGAGGAGCTCTCCTCTGAGCATGTGTAACATGTTTCGGAAGACACCAAGGATCACACCACATGTGGAGTCCCTTTTCCTAGCCTGAACTTCTCTTAATATGAGCCCTTTTTCCTAATGGCAAGTTTATGCATTCTGCACTCCAGTGAGGAATAGTTCTCTTGAAGATGTTCCTTTGTGCTTTGGCCTGGTATGGTCTCTTTGCTGGACCTTCATGGGTCAAAGCTTTTTTTTCCTCTGGATGGTACTGGAAAGGTGGCATTTTGTTTAGGCCAAAGAATACTGCAGTTGAAGCACTGCAAATCCCTCACTATTTGATAATAAATATAATGTCTTTTGAAGCAATTAGACAGCCTCCATTATCAAGCCTTGAGGATTTCAAGTCATAAGGGGCACCTTCCCAAAAATTAAATCCTACTCCAATGTTTTATCTTTAGCAAAGTGATTCTGCCTGGTTTAATTATGTTATTTGTCAGAGTTTTATTTGTAATTTTGAGCCCCTGTGATGTCACTTTGTCAGTCTGGACTATGCAACTGAAATGAAAGGATGTAAACCTTGGTGGTGAGATTTATGAGCAATTGCATGAATAGAAGAAATAAATAATCTTAGAAATAGAATGTGTCTGAAAAATGGTGTGAGTCTCAAGGATTTGATTAAACTCATTTTCAGTTAGGAGCTTGCTTCTTCTAAGGGAAAGCAGACTAATGCAGTCAACAAAAGAAGAGTGAAGCTCTTAAATGGAGCTGCTCTTCTTTATAGGTGGATCTCTTTGTATGCACATTCTTCAGAATGATTACACTAATGTGGTTGTTCCTGTATCTTAATTATCTTTGCATTCAATGAGAACAAGTTAACTAAATGTCTCTTATTTTATTAGCCGAAACATTAGTTTTTCCCTACGTGGAACTTCATGGCTTTTGTTTGCTGCTCTTGTCATAGGGTAGTTTTGTTCAGGGCAGCTGTGCTTTCTATTGCATAACAACTTAATATAGCTGGCTTTATAGCTCTTCCTTTTTATAGGCTGAACAAAATTACCCCCAGGAGTTTGCAAATATAGGTCAGTAGTGTAAAACACAAGTTCCACTCCTGTATTAAAGTTTGCTCCTAAATGGCCGATCAGTTTTGCTTCCAGTCCCTTTGGCAGGTTGCATTGTAGGCACTTTAATGTTAGATGGCTAAATGTGTGCAGGCAAATTGCAGGGCTTTCAAGCACGGTCCCACCAGCCTGGCCTTGGAAATCACGTTTTGTTTATAAGCAGAAAGGTTTTATTTTAGATAGCTCTTGGGACATGAGCTTAGCCTTGGGTTACAGTAATGTCAGGGCTGAACAGGGCTGGGCATAGTTTGTATTTGGGTTGGAGGCAGCCAGTGCTTCAGAGCTGCATGACTCAGTAGCTGACACACTTCCTTCTTGGGTATGAATGCCACAGCACGTTGGTACGAGGTACTGCGCTGCTCCATGAATCATTCAATCCAAAACACTGAATTTTTCCTGCTCATTAAAGATCACTTTTGTTGCCTTCATAAGCGAGTGGCTTTGCCTGGCTATTCTGACTAACCCCTGACTCAAGAAAGCTCCATCACTACACAGCCCCCTTCTTGGCAGTCTTGTTTCATAGCTTGCCCTTTGTCTTTCTGCTGAAGTGCTGTGGATTCTTGGTGTTGGTGTAGAATAGCCTGTCCTCCCTAGTACTGTGAGATTCCTGTTTTTATAACTGTGAAATGAGAAGGCTAAATAATCTGGTAATATAGATAGGATAATTTCTTTTGATCCTCAATATACACAAGCCAGAGATCTTGTGCCTTCTGTGAGCTTCTTTCCCAAGAAAAATCCTTGAGGTGAAATCCACCATGGTTTCTCATGTGTTGTAGGTTCTCTATGTGCCAAAGCTGCCATGACTTACCAGCTTTGTGCTGGAATGCTATTTGCACACGACAGCTTTAAGCTTAACTAGAGATGTTGGTTGTCATTTTAAGCTATGGGAGCAGCTGACTCTTCTTTCTTGACTACATACACCTCTGGGACTTGCCTAGTGTGAGAAATGGCAGGTTTTGAACTGGTGAGGGTGGAAAACACAAATATTAAAATAGGCAGTCATGCTCCCAGGACACTGGACAGTTTTCAAGATCTGAATCTGCTACAGTCATAGAATCATAGAATGTATTGGGTTGGAAGGGATCTTTAAAAGTTACCTAGTCCAAACCCTCTGCAGTGAGCAGGGACATCTGCAACTTGAGCAGGTCACTCAGAGCCTCATCCTGCTGTGAATGTCTTAGGGTAAGGAACCTCCACCACCTCTCTGGGCAACCTGTTCCAGTGTTTCACCATTCTCACTGTAAAAATTCTCCTTATATCTAGTCTAAATCTTCCCTCTTGTAGTTTAAAACCATCTCCCATTTGTCCTGTCACAACAAGCCTTGCTAAAAAGTCTGTCCCCATCTATCTCATAGGCTTCCGTTAAGTACTGAAAAGTTGCAATAAGATCACCTTGCAGCCTTATTCAGGCTGAAGAACCTCAGCTTTTGCAACCTGTTCTCATAGGAGACATGTTCCAGGAGAGATGTTCCAGCCCTCTGGATCTGCTCCAAGAGCTTAACGTCTTTCTTGTGTTGAGGGCCCAGAGCTGGACACAGTACACTAGATGGTGTCTCACCAGGGCAGAGTAGAGAGTCAAAACCCCGTTCCTCAATCTGTTGGCCACACTTTTGATGCAGCCCAGGATGCGATTGGTCTTCCAGTCTGTGAAGGCACATCTTAAGTTCATGTCCAGCCTTTCATCGCCAGTGTCTGAGAGTCCTCCTCTGCAGGACTATTCTCAATCATGTTGTCTCCCAGCTTGTGTTTGTATTGAGAATTGCCTCTGTGAAGATTCCTGGTGGCTTTTGGAGATGTCTTTCTGAGCAAGTTGCTCACTGACAGCTTATTGAGTTGCTGGCCTATTTTGTCTGGCATAGCGAGTAGGATTCTTTGTCAAGTTTCCAGTCCAGAGATAAATGGGGGTTTTTCTATTAAATCTACTTTTCCAACTTCCGTTTCAAGCCCAAAAACTTAGCTGCAGAAGAAGTGCCAACTTGTAAAAAATAAGCCATGAGGCTTTAGATATCTTGATGCTTCCGTAGAATTTATCTGGAAGCGAAGGTGGTTGTCAGTCCAGTGTGTGAAATCTCCTAGCATTTTGTGATCATTCTTGATGTGTTTTGAGATGTTATTTGGTAGCCATCCAGTGTATGGGTGTTTAATCAGCGTTTTAAAAGTCTTGGTTACGTTTCTAGAATGAGAGATTAAGCATTTAAATTGGTCTTCTCGGCAACAGGAGTCTTGTCTTAACCCTCTTGCTAATTCGATACCTGGAAAAGTCCTCAAAGGTCTCAGATTCAGCATTGCTTTTAAGTGGATGTTTGCAATAATATTTGTAGCTCACAGAATGATACCATGCTGTGCTTGTGCTGACTTCCTGGTAAGGACCTGATCCAAAACCAATTTTGAAGTAAGTGGAAAGTCTTCCACTGATGTTGTGCTTTAGAACAGATCCTAGAAGAAACTGCAGAGGAAGCGATAACATAGTGGTGGGTCATGTGTCTTGTGTCTGCAGTACTGGGGAACTGATGTCATGTTTATTAGAAGCCGAGATCAGAGTTCACAGGCTCAGGAAATGTCTGCAAAGTTTAGGAATGGTTTGTAACTTCTATCCCAATGACAGGTTTATTTGGCACTTTTTGATAAGTGGCCTGTTTGAAATTTCCTCTCCAAGTAAGCAATTTGTAATTCCCACTTGAAAGGGCTACTGTGGGGGATGGTGATGGGGGCCATATTTGAAAACCATTTATGGTTACTAACATCCTGGCATCTGTCATCCAGGAGTCCTGTGCTTTTATTGTTTTGATCTGTCCAGAGTGACTTCTTTATATAGAATCCGGGAAACTGTCTGTGTCCTGAATGCAGATAAAGATATTTATGGCCTTTTGAAACGCATAAATAGAATTGGTGACTGAGCTAAAGAATCATTAGAAATAATTGCATGTTTTCCCCACCATTAAATTTGCTCATCTTCTTTTGTACAACCTTACAGTGTGGTTTTCACTGTTCCTTGCCAAGATTGCGATGCTTAAAATCTGACAACTCTGAGCCATTGCACTGATTCATGATCCTGAGCCTGGCTGCTGCTTTTTTAAGCAGCAGTCAGGTGTTAGAGGTTTCTGCAGCAGCCAATAGAAATTGTCAGTGGAAAAAAGTTAGAAGAAATCCTGTCATAGTGGTGGCTGAGCTGCAGTGCTCTAAGGATATTAAGGAAATAAAGTTTATTGGGAGAGGTAACTGCTATTCTTGTGTAGCTGGAAAGAGTGAACTCAGAACCTCAAGGGATCTGACAAAGTGAATCAGAGATGAAAAGTTTATTTGGGTTTTAATATGTTAAATAATTCTAATTTACTGTTCTGAATTTCAACAGGATGGTCAAGCTCTGTGAATGGGAAGTGTATCATTACATGCTTTTAGGATTATGGTTACATCCTAGAACTACAACAGTCCTTGCTTTTGATGATAATTTGGATTCACAAGAGGTTTTTTTCATGTATGATTGTTCTTTTGAGGCATAGAAGGAGCGTGAGGAACACTAGCCAGCTGCTTGCCAAGAGCAAAAATTTCCCTCTGCTTTTCTCCTGTTTCCAGCAGCAACCTGGTGGGGTAGACTGAAAGTTGGGTCTCGGCTACAAGAGTTTTTATTCTCAGACTGGAGAAGGTATTTAGGGAAGTGTTACTAAAACTATGCCCTCTTCAGAATCTACACTTAGAGACATGAAGGAAACCACCAAAGGTTTGCATTTAGAGGACTAACAGGAATTAAGTTATTACCAGGACTCCTGGGAACATCCTGCTCAGTTACGGGCCTGAATGCCTCTTCTGGAACCCAAGTAGTCTGAAAATCTAGTCTTCGGTATCCATGTAACAGTTGCAAATAAATCCTGCACTCCTGTGTCATTTATGTGCTCTTAAGAGTACCTCAGATCTTGTCTGGAGTAAGGTCCAGTTGGACAAATACTGCCTTCACTCTTCTGATGCTTTCAAAATATAAATAGGTGGAAGAGACCTTAATTTGCCTGAAGACATATGGAGGACAAGTGGTAAAGTTGAGAGGAGAATCTGGATTCCAGTTTCCTCTTGGTGCCTCCTTCTCCGGGGCATGAAGTGACACAGGCTCATCATGACTTCTATTCAAATTTATTTCCTGTCAGATTTATACATCAAATGTACCCCAACTTTTGTCCTCACCTGACAAGACTATCCCAATAGCCCTTTTTTGTAGTGTTGATTTTGTTCTATCCCTGACTTTGTGTTCAGGCCGTTCAGTGATGTGATTGTGATGATACCCCCAGAATCCCCGGGAAAGTACTGCTGTAATTCAGCATTACCAGTTGAGTCTGCTTGCTGCCAGCAGAGGACATTGTTCTGTAAGTTTCTCCCAGAGGCTGTACTTCAGCATTTGCTGTGGATCTGTAGCCTGATGGTTTCTAGAGTTTTGGACAATTTTGCTACAAAGGAGGCTGTTTTTGTGGACTTCTGAGAACTTTAGAAGACACACTGCAACTGAACTATCTCACAGATCCTGGAAGCAGAGTGCTTTTTTGCCGGGCCAGTTTTCAGCCAGTAAAACACTGCTCAGGGGAGTGCAGTTGCTGGGCACCAGGACTGTAAAGACTGTTCGGTAAGAAATCAGCAGGAGGTCTTGAAATATAGAGAAACATTGTATGTCTGTTATTAGCAAAACTTTCACCTGCACGTAAGGGATAAGAGTAGTGACAGAAGGTGAAATTAAAGACAGATTTAAAACCACTGGCTTTGAGAAAAGGGAACCTGTGCTTTGTGTGAGGGTACCTCTCAAAGGCCGCTGTGGGCTAATGCTGTCAGAAGAAGGTCAATGAGTGGAAAAATGTGTTCAATCATTCACTGATAACTGGAGTCAAGGTAGGAGCTGAGGAAGAATAAAATAAACCCCAAAAGCCTGTTTATGGAAAGGAATTTTTATTGGGCTGAAAAGAGAAATGGGGAGTCCCTGCAGACACAGAACAGGCTTGAGTCATTTATGCAATGGGGCAGGTGCTGTGAGATGTTGATGAACCTGGACAGCAGTTCTTGTTGATCTGTAGTTAGCTCTACCCTGAACCAAGAGCATCTGTTTAGTCAAATGTCTTGTTTAGGATGTTGGGCCCCATAACTTAAGAGACTGTTAAAGGACATAAATATCTTGTTTGCCAAAATGGAACAAGCCAGCCCCAAAAATATCTGACTGCCCTGAGGGTTTTTTTTTGTGAATTCATCTCAATTTTGTTAAACCATTTGCAAAGTAATAGTAATGTGAAAGATCACTACCTGATTTAAAAGTGTTTCTATTACTCACTGCAGTAGAACAGTCCTTCAATTCACTGTTCATTTTTAAAGTCAAGATGGGAGGGAAGGTTTTAGGCTGGCTTCCATTGAAATGTTTTTGACATCTCTGTTGGGCCGGCAGGAAGGATTTAACTCTTTGAACAGTGAGCCAATGAACATATTTTTTTGTCCTGCTTCTCCTTGAGCACTTCTAATGTCCATTGTCCATTGCTTTGTTCCTAATGAAAACGCCACGATGCCACTGCAAACCCCAGACTGTGGCCTCTTATCCGAAGCATGTGAACACTGCAATACTGTTCCCTTTCCTGGCATGTTAGGAAAGCTCTTCTGCCTCAGCACTGCTAAAAAGGTTTGCATTGGGACTGCGATGTGTTTGACAGGCATCGCTCTAGCAGCTTCAGTTGGACCATATTTATATTAGCTGAGGATGTGGCTTTGGGTTTTGATTTCAATTGTTGGTTAAGTCAGGAAGCTGAAGTGTCTCAGCTGGGATGCCATTTTTTTTATTCGTATGAAATCTACTTTTAAATAACATTATAACTGACTGAATATTTCTCTTCTGATGGACTTGTTCTCTTCTGGGATTTCATGGCCAGATGCCTCCTGAAAGTTGCCAAAGCCAATTGTTTGCTTTTTACCTTTTTTTTTTTTTTAAGTAGTTGTAGATGTCTGCAGAGTGGTGGGTGAATTCCTTCGTGGAGATTGAGCTTACCCTTATCCTGCCAAGTGCAGAAGCAGACATGCTGTGACCCGTTGTTGCTATAGACTGTGGCAGTGATATTGGGCACTGTGCAATAATTTAGAGCTTGGCCTCAAAAGTTTATCTAGACCAGGTGTTTGAGACGGTCTTTGGGCAGAAAAATACAATGGCTAAAAAAGAATGTGAATCTCTTCATAGGGGAAAGGCAAATTCCAGTCTTGTAAGGAAAGATGCGGTGAGTTTTGTGCTTTATAACTTCCCTTTCCTCCTCTCGCCCTGAGAAGTTCAAGAGGTCTGCAAAACCTCGGGTTCCACAAAATATAACCATCCCTAATTACAAGGATAAAGTGTTAATGTTGCATATAGCAATAGGATGTGTGAGGAGAAAGTACTACTCCCTTTGCTGAACACCCTCAATAAAAATAGTAAAATCAAAGTTTATATTAGGAAATGTCCTGAGAGTCAGCATCCTCTGAAGTAATTTCTTCCAATGCCAGGTGTAGTCAGCTTCCTATTTATTCAGAAACACTGTAACATCTGTGGGAGAGAGAAAGACCTACTGGGATGTGTCGCCTCCTCAGCTGAATCGTAGGGCCTGGCAGTTGGGGAAAAAGTGACATGTTCCCTAACACTGTTTTTTTTCAGGTTTGTTTTTAGCACTTGCACAAACTTGGTGATGCCCAAGGAAGAAAGATGACAGTCTAGAGTGCTTAAACCAGAGTTGTCAGCTGGTTTTAGGGTGAGAGTCACTGGCTTTGGGACCTCATTTGCTCTACACTGTAACAGGGTTGATCTGGTGCCTCTGTCTCGGACAGAGACCTACTGACTTTCACTGAGGCTCAGCTGATTAGGGATGAGTTTTGAGAGGTTGAAACGGCTATTGTAGTTCAGTAATGAAGAACTAACTCCTAAGATTGATTTACTTAGCGATATTTGTGTTGTAGAGACTGAGGCATGTCCATCCTTGCATGATTAAGAAGTGAGGATGCAAGAAAGTTTTGCAGTCCTGATGTTCCTGAGCTTTCCTGGTTGAGTAGTTTAATGAGGCACAGGCTGGCTCTTTCTTTCAGTGCTGGCTGGAAGGTACAAGTTACAGCTCAGAGACCTTTCTTGAAAGTGTTGAAGGCGTTGGTGTGTCCTTGTTCACTAGAAAGGGATAGGAGGTATGTTGGTACCCAATGGAGTTTTAGAGATTGGTTTATATGACTTGTAGGTACTTGTGCCCTTGGCTAAGCAAGTATGAACTACATTACATTTTGGATGTATAAACATAGCTGGGGTGGTGTCCTGGTCCCTGTATGTCAGGAGAAATGGGAAAAGTATGTTCTTCCCTTCCATCTTCCTAAAGCTGAGTCTTTACCCTGAGGTAATGGCTCATAACTGAGACATTAATTTGCTTAAGAGATTTATTTAGCTTTGTCTATCAGGTCTGTCTAGTCTTTCTTTCTGTGTGAGACTCCTACATCTTGCCCCTCCGTCCCAGTGTACCGCTGACAGCACGTACGTTTCAAGCATTTCAGCTTTCCTCTGAATTCCTCAGCTGCTTCTGCTTCCAACCATCCACATCTGACATTCGTTAGTGACAATCTATGGCATCACAGATTTCCGGTTGCCCACAAACACAATCCTGTGCTATGGCTGTGGCCTGTTTTGTGACTTGGCTTGTAGGACACCTCCCTCTCATGGTCTGAGGTGGTGAATCCTCATGCAAAAAACACCAATTCCTTTCCTGTGTCTTAGACTGACCTTTATTTGAGTAATGAAATAAAACAGCCAAACAGAAGCTTAAAAATAACATTCTTGATGTTTTTGAAATTATTCTTGTAAATCAGCTTTAAGTTTAGAATTTTTGGAGCTGAGTCCTTAAAATGGATAATGGAAAAACATTAAATGGAGTCTAACCCAAGTGATTTGTTTTCAAAAGTCAAGGATGAGTAGTAGTTCCCGTCAGCTCAGTGAAATTTATGGAGGGCCATAAATTTGTTGAGCATTGGGATGATTTTTTTTTGTCTCTAGTTCATCAAAGTCCCGTAGGTACATAGATGTCTTTAATCCTGGTAGCAATGCCAAACACAAGAAAGTGCTGCATGTTGAACTTTCAGTTTTTCAAATGACAGTCTGTCTCTGCAGTATCAGTGACTTCAAACACTTGTCTTAGCACTGTGTGTCCAGGGATTCCCTTTGGGAGTTACTGAATTGCTTGTGCAGACAAGTAACTCCCTTGCATGTTCGTGCACCTGCACTGTCAGGGTGCAAAAGACAGACTAAGGTAACTTTGTGCTAATTCAGGAATCTTCAGTTGAAAACCAGCCTCCTTGTGTGAACTGCTTGGGAATTTGCTTTGGAAAGTGACTTGAAGTAGCTTCATCTCTGAACATCAGTGTTCTGAGAGCGGCATCTCTGGTATGATGGTCTTTGTGTTAACCTGGCTGTACACAAACGAATTTGCTCTTGTTCTTGACTGCAGAACAATGGCATCATGTTGGTATTGGTGTGCGTGTGTAGTTAGAGTGGCTGTCTGTGTTGAGCGTGGATGTGCGTCAGTGTTTCAAAGATTATTGGAAGCAGCTGTGGGTGGAAGAGAAACAAAGCCCTGGCTTTGGGAGCCAAACAATTAACATAGGAGTGGAATACTGCAGTTACATCAGGCTTTCTTTAGAAAGCCAGAATTTCTGCCGTATTCCCAAACGTACATTATTAATTCTCTTGGCATGTAACATAGCAAAATGACTGCGTTTAAGAACTTGACTGCTTCTTTTAACAAGTTCCAATAACTGCTTCCTAAACCTTGTGTTTTTATATCAATTACATACAGTAAGCATTGAAATCAACCAAAGAGAACTGCTGAGGCCAAGAAGGATTATTTATGTTAAATGAGGATTGCTAACTGCCAAAAGTAAAATGTGGATATAATTTTATAACACCATTTTATAATTAAAGTCATAAGTGAGGTTTCCTGCTATTGTTTAAAAATGTGTCACGATAAATTTAAATCAAGGATGAAGGCACAGAACGGGCTACTAAAGAACATATCAATACAACAAAGATGGTACAGCAAACATGTCTGTTGGAAGGGAAAAACATGTGCTAACAATTTCAGTGAAATAATTATATTTATTGCATATAGGTTCTGTTTTAGAAACTATAACCACTTAGAAACCGTTTTCATTCATGTCAGATTGAGGTTAAGTTGTTGTTACTGTATGTCTGTAGCTAGATTTTACTGTCAGAGAAATTTAATATGTTGGTTTAATGATAAGGCAGCCTTCTAGCCCGACCAGATCTTTGAAAAGGCCAAGAAATCCAGAAAAAGTTAATAATTTTGGTGAATATTTGTGTCCACAGCATTTTGGAGTTAATATTATATCAATAAAGAAAATAGAACTTTGGCAAGCAAGGAACCGCTGGCCAGATTCAGGAAGAAAATATTTGAGCACGTGCTTAACTTTAACAGCTTCAGTGGGATGTTGATTTTAACAGGAGTTAAGCATATGCCTAAGGACTTTTATGGGGATTCTTTTTTCAGTCGTGGCTTATTTGAAGAAGAAATAACTTTGATTTGCTAAATTGAAAAGGAATAATAGTAGCCCTTTGTTGTAATTTACTTGTTGTCTGAATCATTTTGCTACTGTACTATCAGAACCTTTTACTTGAGATTTTTTTTGGGATGATCTGTTGCAGCCTGTCGATAATTGACGCTGCTGCCCTCTTCCTAGAAAGCAGGCGTTTAATTTACGTGCGTTTGTAAGAGTTAATCGCTAGAACATTCCTGACTTTGGTAAGTCATGTTGGTGGACTAGGTAAGTAATTTACAATGTACTGCTTCATACATCGCTCTGCTAATACAACCCATGTGTTTCATATCAGCACTGAGAGGACATTAATCAGTACACACCGCTTTGGCCAGACATACTCTGTGCAAAGTCCCTGGTTGCATCTCAAATGTCAATATGTGGGAAAAGATGAATAATAAAATGCAATAGATACCATTTGTTACACATGCCATTTGGAGGTTCATTGTAAAACACGTCCCTTAGAAAGAGCTGCTGGTAATACAACATTAAAATTATACGATTAAGCTCTCAGAGGTAAGAAATGCCTCAGCCAGGTGTACAGTCATAACCCTGTTGCCTTGCGCACATGCATTATTATCCTAGAGACTTTAACTATAGGGTCACAGGTTATTTCTCCAGTGACAATATTTTTTTCCAAAGTTTGGAAGCTGCACGATGCAGGAACCATTGATGTCCCTACCAATTTCACCTCATGCTTAGGAGCTCTGGCAGGGGGATTGGACTAGATGATCTTTCGAGGTCCCTTCCAATCCCTAATGTTGTGTGATTTGGTGTGATTCTGTGAAATTTCAGCCAAAATATATGTCTGTAATTTATTCGTGACTCGTGAAGGTAGGGATGCTGGAATGGAAATGACTGTATGACCCTAGCATAAGAGGTCACTGCAGCGACTGGTCTAATAAATGCTGAAAAATGTGACACTAATTCTAATTTAATTTATTAGTCATTTGAGAGTGAATTCGTTAAAGAATTCTTTAAAGTCTGATTTCACCTTCCCTGTCCTCAGGGGAAGAAAGGAAGAAAGCAGGGAAGAGATTGTGAGGCAAAGAGAAATGAGAGGAGATGGGATGGCAGGGATGAGGAGCAGCAAGAAGTGCTGGGGCCTGGAAAGTATACCTGTAAACAAAGAAATAATTAGTGTAAACTACTCTGACAGAGATTCTAGAGATCTGTGACCAGGTGATTTCATACCCTCCCCAAGTAACTATTACTTTGCTTTTTAGTCTTTTTGACCTCTCAGCTGTTCTTGAGAACATATTGAGAAAATCTATCTTGTTTTTAAAATTTAGCCCTTTATTCTTGTCTTGCTCTTGAGGGAGGAGGAAGAGAACATATAATTCACTCTCCCCACCACATTTGGTGACCTTCAAGATGTCTTGTTTTTCTCTCTGTACTCTCTAAATCCGCTAATTTGTGAACATTTGCTGTTATTGCTGATGAATATTTTCCAAAGGTGTTTAACAGATTTCAACTCTTTTCCTTCTGGCTTCTCCAGCTGACCAGTGTAACTAAATTCTGTCCTCCAAAGGATTTGCACTCTCTCCTGCCTTGGTATCATCCAGTTTGGTGGTTTCTTTTTGTTTGTTGGGTTTTTTTAAATAAAAAGACTCTTAATAGCACTTTATGGCCTTCTGAACACTTTTGCACCATCATAGATATGTGTAGGATGGAGAACCTAGTGCATGCATTCTCAGTCTCACAGTGCATGTTTAACAATGACCACTAAACACAACTTTTCAAACACTTGTTTTCTACTTTATAATGGTTTCACAAGTAGTGTGCTTTTCCTCGTTTCTCAGACGAGCTGTGTTGTGAGGGCTATGCTTAAAGCCTCACTTGCGTCTGCATCTCTTTAAGGTAGTGTAGGCTGGTTAATCTTGTAAAGGGTGAAATTTTCATTTGTTCTGTTGCAAGGTATTTCTTACTGTGTTATTGGTATGGTAGAGATTATGATCAGGTATGTAGACTGAGCTAATTGTTCCTGAACTGTTCCAAATCTCTTAAAACAGTTAAATGATGTTTTCTGGTCCCTTCGGAGTTCCATACACATCTTCAGTGTGAGGACTCTACAGATACCTAGGAATGGTGAAGGGTCCTTTGTTTAACTGCTTCAGTTTTTTTGTTTGAAGCTATCACGCGTCTGATCTCAATAGATTTAACTATTCCAAATATATTTTAATGGGGTTTTTTTCATAGTCTGGGTTGTGTGCTTGCTCTGTTGCTGATAAGTTCAGCTTTAAGTATCTGTTCTCAATTAACCTCCTTTAAAAACTGAAGCAGGAAAGGCCATGTTTAAGTCTTCTAGATGTTATCGATAACCAGGAAAAGCATCACAGATGCCCTCTTCTATTAAGCAGTTTACTATCAATAGCCTGAGAAGGCAAACATGGAAATGCCTTGGACCAGTTAGAGAGACTTTGCTACTGTGGGGTGCTATGCAGCCAGAAAACTCAAATAGTTGTGGCTTACTCAATGCGAGAGCAGACAACTGAGCTGAAATCCCAGCCTCCTGCATTTACCAGCAGCAGGAAGTATTTTGTTTTGTTACTTCCCTGGGTGCTCTCTAATGACAAAAAAAATTTGCACATTTCTGTCTGGTGAAATTCATTTGGAATCCTTGGTGGCTGGACAGAAATGAGGCTGGACATAGTTGCTTAACATGGTTTGCATTACACACCCGCTGAAGATATTGCCTTGAGGAGACTGTGCATGGAATACTTTGTCTTAATTGACTCCAGTCTGTGTCACCAAGACGTTTCTTATCTTTGCCCTTTAAGTAAATATGTTAAAAAGAGCATAAAAAAGATTTGCTTACATGTACTGTTTCTTGTATAGATCTGGAAAGAATATTGAGGACCAAGTAAAGAAATTACAGATTGCAATATTTAACTGAAGTAAAAGAGAGTATAAGATTGGCCCAAAGCTGGCTAGTGAAGAGGAACTGGAATTTGGTGCAGCTGCTGTTGCTTTAACAACAACAACAAAAAAAATAAATGCAGTTGCTGTTAGGAGCTGCAGCTCTTTTTTTTTTCCACTCTGGGCAGCTGTAACTGAGGAGCAGCTCTTTAGCAGGTCTGTTGTGAACAGACCTCTCTAAGCTCTGTTGTGGAACGTGAACCCTTCAGTTCCATTAGAAATGAAGATGATTGTTGCATTCCTCAGACATAACAGCTGTATGTTGATGTATATTCCGGATTTCAAAATGAGCATAAAACTACTTACACTTAGCATCCCTCTAGGGTGGAGCACAGTAGTATGTCTTGTGAGCCTCACAGTCCATTTTACCATGTCTTGGTAAGGTAAATAAAGTATTCATGTTCCCAGTCCCTGTTACAGCTAAACACCAGAAGGTGTTTAAAGCTTGTGTCTTTACATGACTTCTGTGGGGTAGTAAGGCTTGGTTGCTTGGAAACTGAGGAGACAGAGCAACTAACTTGTGTGGGAATACTGTGACAGAGCAAAACACTGATCCTGGATTTCAGTGGCTGAATTGTTTTCTGTAGCTTTTAGTCTTTCTGAAAAAAATGAGCTTAAAAGCCACTTCAGAGAACACATGGCAGTTTGAAGTTCCTCTCTCCATCCAGAAATTGTAGTCTAGATCCAAGTGGATAGTTGTTAGTATTGATGAATCAGCATTTCCATGAAAATATCCTGTTTAAAAAGAAAAAAAAATCTACTTCTTTTTTGTCACAAGAGATCAGTGTTGTCCTGAGCACTGCTGATCTTGCTCTCTGACTGGTCCTTGGAGCTCTTGCTTACAAGACGGTGAATAACTCTCTCTGGGCCTGCTGTATATTCTGATATAGTTGTCGGAGCTTTCTTCAACAGCTTTAACAACTCTTCCGTGGGTTTTGTGCATCATGAGATTGGCGGCAAAATTGCTAGGTGATGTGGAGCTAGAATTAAGAAAAGCATTATTGAAAAGCTCCTTGCCTGGTTTCATGGTTCATTAGAAACTTTAAACTCCTGCCATGCATGTTGAAAGTTTTGCTTAAGTCAATGAAGTCTTTTGGGTGAACCTCATCAGGCAAAATTGGTGGTTCCACTGAGAATCCAGAAGAATATTATGAGTTTCAAACAGCTTTTGCTCTGAAATTTCTTTGATTGATTTGGAGCTGACACGGAGCTGTGGAACAACTTGAGACAAAATACTTAAATGATCTCCAAAGCAAAACCACAGAGTTTTGTGAAGCTATCATTAGCATTGTGTTGAAAACTAGAACGTTTTTTGAAATGAGGGGGGGAAATATGAAACTGAAGTCTGCAAAACTGCCTGACTCTGGTTGCCACAGTAAGAAGTGTAAGCCCCAGAAACTTCACCAGCTGCTAATCTTCATCAGAGAGCTCAGAAGAGCCACCATTACTACAGCAACCTCCCAGCTGAAAGCTTCTCTGGTGAGCTGGACCCTACATGAAGAAATATGTGATAGGTTGGGCCTCATCTCAGAAGTTTCAATGGGCACAGGAGAACTTTTCAGTACAGCTTGCGGGAGCTTTATTACCCAGACTTCATTTGAACTCATTAATAACTTTAAGGAGCTTTGAAAATCTTGGCTTCAGGAATCTAGTAACGACCAACAGACAAAAATGAGAATGATCTGAGAAAATGGGGAATCAAACTGGACTTCAGCTACAAATGGGGATGTTCTTGGACATTTGCTTTAGATCTGGCCTCTCAAACTCTGCCTGCAGTACTCTTAATGTTGCGTTTTACAATATTTTAGTGCCAGCCTTCTGAAGATTTTCCAGGGACTTGGGAGAAAGGAATGCCCATCTTTCAGCTTGCTGCACCCCACCAGACACGTTGGAAGGGATGTTTTACTCTGGGAGTTTCTTACCCACAAGGTGGTAGTAGCTTGCTTCACAGAATCATAGAACATTAGGGATCGGAAGGGACTTTGAAAGATCATCTAGTCCAATCCCCCTGCCAGAGCAGGTTAAGTTTATTTCTGAATTCTCTGGTATCACCCCTTTCCTTCAGTGTCTGAAACAGAGAAGATCAAGAAGATCGGTCTGTGGAAGTGCCTGCTGTTTTCAGTCTTCAAAAGGGAAACCAGGAAAGGGGTAAATACACCACTTAGGGTTCCATTGACAATATGGATCCCACAGGATTTAACTCTCACCTGGCCCAGACAGGGACGTAAATAAAGGTGTATTCTACTCTATGCTCAGAATACTGTTTCTGTCATCACCAGGTGTCGCAGAAGCACAACTTCTAACCATAAAGCCCATTCTCGTATCACTACAGCAAGCCTTAAAATCCATGTTAAATGAACCTAATTTCCTCTGAGATGCTAACATGCTGCACTGATTTCAAGTTAATCAAAACAGATGTTTTCTAAATGCATCAAACAGGATGTAGAAAATTTGGCTATTTAATGCAGATTCAAAGGCAAATTCCTTATAACTACCTTGGAAACCGTGGCTGTTTGCTGAGTTCTGGGAGTCGATACAGAGCTTTTTAAGTGCCGCTTGTTGACTTGTGCGTGCTGTTGCCTACTTACTGCAGGCTCATTTCAAACCGTAGTTTTACAGAGGCACTGGAGATAGTTGGCCAAACTGTCTATCTCCAGGTTTGGAGATATGTGTAATACATCCTCCCAAGTCCTTAAATAGGTGAAGGATCAGATCTATTTCTTCTGTAGGAGCAAGACACTTTAATGTATTTTATATTATATTCGGGAAGCTTTGCTGTTACTTCGGGCATTTTGCACATAAGAGTGAAAGTGGAATTAAACAGAGGAGCTATGTCAGTATTGCATTATTTTTGCGAGTGGCAGGTTCTTGGGATTCGTGTTTGATCAGAACCATTCCTTGTTCTTATATTCAGTGCTACTCAAAACCAATATCCGGTTGCCTCATTCCTTCTGATTCAAGCGCAGAGGTAAAAGCAAGTCTGTTTTGTCCATGATACCCATTGGTAGGGGCACCAACCATCAAAGTAGGTAAGTCCACTTTATGCAATAACACTTCGCTGAGGGTTAGTAAGCCTGAATCCCCCATGTGAAAGTTTCTCCTGCCTGTACAAAGGGATCAGATAGATAACAGTCTTAAGCAGACAAGTGGTCCTGGCACTTCAGCAGATTTTACATCTGGTCTGCAGTTCTGCATTTTTGTTGATCTTATTGCAGTTTAATGATTCTGACATGACCTAATTGAATAGAATTTGATCTCTATCAGCACTTTTTAAAAGTACAGAGGAAAACTGAGGAGTTTTGGGAATTCTGGTTTTGAGAACACAGGTTCTGCATCCTCTGTGACAACCGATTCCAGTGTTTGACCATTCTCACAGTAAGAAAAGTATTTTTCCTATGGTCAGATTAAGGTTCGTGTGTTTCAGTTTGTGCCTGTTGCCTCTTGTCCTGCCACTGGGCACCAGTGAGTAGAGTTCAGCCCAGTGCTAGTGTAAAAGGGAAGTGATGTTCCAGGGCGTTACGCTCTGCATTGCACCTACTTGTTGATTGTCTATTCCTACACTTGCATGACTCGAACTGACAGAATGATTCACACTGGAAGGGTTTTCTGGAGGTTGTCCAGTCTAGCCGTTAGCCTCATCTTTGCAGAGGAAGGAAAATCACTTGTTTAAACTTTATGCAATAACCAGTTGCAGTTGTTTCAGTATATGTGCCTCTGGGCACCCACATTTAAGTGTTTAATGCACACACTTGCTATATCAGTTCCTTAATGGCAAATTAAGGGCTAAATTAATGGATTCCAAACACAAACCAGATACACATAGAAGTGAGCATCCAGAATGCCTGTGGAATCCAGACCACATTTCTGAATAAGTTGGTATGTTCTCTTTGGTGATTTTGATAACATGTTGTATTGAGTAGCAAATTCTAATGACAATTCTTTGATACTCTGTCAGCTGGGGGTTGAAAAGAAACCTTCCCCTTGCTTTTCTTATGTTTTACTTTCTGGTTTGTAGTCCATAACCTGAAAGGATTGTGGAGTCACCTAGGTTTTGTGAAATGGGAATGTACTCAAGGAACAGTCACATGTTTGGCTGGGCAGTCAGGGATTTCTTTTTGGATTTCTTTTCAATTTCTTTTTTTTTGATTTTTAAAAACTCTGTGCAAATGGCTGAGAAATTTGGATCTTAGTAAAAGTTTTATACAGTAATGACTGGCCAGAAGATTGGTGGCCAGGAAGCTGTTCTTGGTCTTGTGCATCAGGAGGGCTTATAGTTACATTGAAAGATGAAATTATGCAAGAAAAAAAAAATTCAAATATTTAGAAAATAAATGAACCAGACTTTGATGCAGTGTACCTTTGGACTATCTTCTGAGGTGTCTTTGGAACTTCCTGCTACTGATCTGTGGTGAAGTTGGGGCAGTACTAAGAGTCTGAATTGGCTTTACTATTCATGTGCATAACAAGAGTGCTCAGCATGATTAAGAATTAACAGTGTTTTTTGAGGGGCTGTCATGCTTTGCGCTCCAAGGGTTATGGGTGGGATTAGTTCTCATGTTGTCTGTGCAAGTGTTCTTGCACTTTCTGGTGAAGAATCTGCTGTAGGTGTCGGTGTGGTTGGTTGTCTGAGCTTGGTTCTGGCACTTCAAGTTTCTGGGTTGTAATTTGAAATCAGTAGCTAAAATCCGAAGCAAAGCAGTAGGTGGCACTAGAGACTCTGTTTTTTAGGTGCCTTTCCACAGTGAATTCTTTCTTGCCAGCTTGCCCTGAACAAGTGTATGTGCTTCCAAAAATAACAAGGTTCTTTCCAGGTTTTCTTGAAATATATGCACGGCTGGTTAGTCATTCATAATAACTTCTTTGCAAACACTGTGGATGTTTCACATAAGAGCAGCACGTCAGAAATGGGAGTTTTGCAGGAATTCCCAATATTGTGGAAAGGAGTCCCTGAAATGGTTCTTTCTGGCAGCAGGGATGGTGGGTTTACCTACGTCAGTGACTGAGCTGTAGGGGTTTCCCTGCTCTCCTCTTTAAGTCGTTTTTGGGGTTATGTGCCGTGGACGCTCTTTGTCTGGGTGAAGAGGATTCTCTGACTGGAGGATCCTGTGTCAGCTGAAGTTGTCCTGTGTCCTTCTCCCAGGTTCATGAGAAGAGCACAAAAAGAAGGAAGAGCTGTTGTGAGTTGAATTCCCCTAACTCTGTTGCTACTATATGTGAAATCACAATCACGCCCTTGAGCTCATACTCTCTTACTGCCACTTTAACCCACATTTCAATTTTACTTTACCACAAGTGCAAGGTTTGAATATCTAGCAGTTAACCTAAGCCAGGACCGGTGTGATGGAGCTGCATATTGTTGAAGAGTGGAAAAACTTCCACAGGTTCTTCAAAGTGAACACCACTTTGAAGGAGGAAGGGTATTCTGCCCTGGTGAGACCTCACTGGGAGTCCTATGTCCAGCTCAGGAAGGACATGTACCTGATGGAGCTGGTCCAGAGGACACCATGAAAATGATCAGGGCAGGCTGATGGAGCTGGGGCTGTTCAACCTGGAGAAGAGAAGGCTCCGGGGAGACCTGACAGTGAACTTCCAGTACCTGAAGGAGGCCTACAAGATGGCTGGAGTGGGATTGTTTACGAAGGCCTGTAGAGATTAGATGAGGAGCAATGGTTTCAAATTAGAGAAGGATAGATTTAAATTGGATCTTAGGAAGAAGTTCTTGAGTATGAAGGTGGTTAAACACTGGAACAAGTTAGCCAGGGAGGTAGTTGAGGTCCTGGAGACATTCAAGCTGAGGTTCAACAAGCAGTCAGAGGCTGTGGCTGGACCTAAAGAACATGAAAGCTTGTGACAGAGAGCAAACATGAACCAAGGTTGCTGAATGTTGCTAGTGTCTTTGCTCAGGTCCTGCAGGCTGGAATGCTTCACTTACTGAAAACTTATGTCCAAATGTGTTATGGTTTGGATTTGCCACTCCTGAGGACTGTCTGTGGAAGTCTCCCACATGACAAGATTATGCCAAGGCTTCCTGTGATTTTGAACTTTGCCTCCTTTCCCTTGCCCACCAACATGTCCCATCTTCCTGTTGTACCTTGATTCCTGTGCTCTGATTCCCAAACCCCAAATTATGTCTGTTGTTCAGAGAAGTAAATGGACACCTGCTTTTGTCATGTGAGTAAAAGCAGTGAGTAATAAAGGGGACCTGTACGTATGCTTAAAACTTCAGCACCTGGAGATACTGGCCATACGTGTTTTCCGTGTACTTCTTACAGCACTTTCCTTCCATTCCTAGGGCACTGGTGTAACCAGTGCTCTGACCTACCTGATACCTGAAGTGAAGCTGCAGAATAAATAATGGTTTGGATTGTTTTAGCTGACTACACTGCTGCAAGTGTGATTGCCATTTTTCATTTGATTTGATTTCCCTGCCAACCTTTGTTCTTGAAGACATGAGCTGTTTTTCTTTGCTATCCAAGAACCCATGGTGCGAAGGAAGAACAATAAATAAAGATGGGAGCAGCACAGGAGAGTGGCAGCAAGAGACAGAGAGATGGTCATAGTTTTTTTTCCCCCTGCTGAAAAAGCAAGCATTTGGTTATGTTTCTCTTTGTTTAGACTTCGTATTGAGAGATCAGCAGAAGAAAGCCTGAATCAATTAGAAAACAAAGAAATCTTGTCAAAAGCTTGTAGAATGATTTTTGGTTTGGAATACACCCAGTACAAATGGATTGCTTGCAGCCTGCATCTGCAAGGGGTGCGACCGTTTCTTCTCAGGTCTCTACATTCACTGTCATCAGTGGAGAGCTGGGAGCTTTGGCTTTGGGCCATCCTCAGAGGAACCTCCCCTCCTTTCACCATAGCTAGCTCCCCAGAAGATGTCCTACTACAATGCGAATGTTTCCTGACTGGGAGTTAAGATTTAGGTGCAAAAGGAGACACATTAAGCAAGAGACAAAAATCAATGCTGTGGGAGAGCTTTCAAAGAGAACTTAAATTCCTGCAACTGTATTTTGCACATGTGGACTAAAGAATCTCTCTGAAGTCCACTGTATCACGCAGTGTACGTACCATTCTCTCTGGCTTGCCTTCCCTTTTAGCCTAAAATGTAAATACAGCTGTTGTCACAGGTCAATACTGCCTGCCAGATCTTTGTTACTGTAAAACTATGGTTGTCCAACGTGAGGGTAACGGCCTCTTTCTTTTTCATGTGTTTGTGTGTGCATTCTCTTTCTTTCCCCATCTCAAAAAGGAAAAAAAAAAGAATTTGGGTGGTCTTAAGCCTATATTCATATAATTCTAAAGCCCAAGAGTCAGAATAGCTAGGGAGGCCCTGGGAATCTTTTTAATCTACAGCTGTGCTGTCACAAAGGCATTGCCTTCCTTGAACTTACAACTTAAGGGACTTTAAATAGAGGTTCAGGGACTTCTTGGAAATTGTTATTTGTTTCTTGACTTTTGTAATGAAAATGCTTGTTTAGCAAAGACAACAGATGCTCTAAAACTGCTGCACGGAGACGTGTTGGGCTGATGGTTGCTATGCCTGAAGGTAGCAGATTCTACAAGCTGAGAGTGTCTTTGATTCACTGCACTGAAGTTTGAGAGAGTGTGGAAAAGAAGGTGCAGTGTGATGATATTGGGTCAGTGAAGCTGGGGCAAGACAGGCTCTGGACGTATATGATAATCGGTGAACTTTCTCAATTATCAGGCTGGATAAGGTTACAGTCAGGGGTCAGTTAAGTCAGGAAGAAAACAAATCCATCCTTTCTAAGGCTCCCCTTTTAAAAATACACCCTCCCTCCACAGCTTTAGCACATCTCTAAAGGCCAAGCTGAAATGACAGACTTCTGGGATTTTTGGAAAGTTTATCTTTATATAAAAAGCATAGAAAACCTACCCAGTCCAGAGTTTGTTCAGCACATGTATAAAAAAAATCCCTTACTGCAGGAGACCACCACTAGAAAAAAATTTGAAAGCCCGGGAAACTGGAGATCATGATGTACTGAAAAATACTCATTTCAATTGCAGAATAATCTTAACTGTGTAGCAGGTGGCTCTTTACTATGATTTTTAGAGCTGCAGAGCACCTTTAATTCTAGGTTAAGTCAGTGGAAACTCCCTGAAACTCAGGCTGAGAAAGTCCTGTCTGTGCCTCTGTCGTCATTGTTTCTTTCACAGGAGAGGTTTTCAGTACAGTACCTCGGCAGGAAAGACTTGGTGTTGATGAGATTATCCCAGAAAATCTCTGGACTCATTTCTGTTTCACAGAAACAACCTTAGGTTGGGAGGAACTTCAAAGATTGCCTAGTTCCAACCCCACTGCTGTGGGTAGGGACAACTCTCACTAGACCGGGTTTGCCAGAGCCCTGTCCAACCTGGCCTTGAACTCTTCCAGGGAGGAGGCATCCACAATTTTCCTGAGCAACCTGTTCCAGTTCCTTCAGCCCCCCCACAGTGAAAAATTTCTTCCTAAGATCTAATGTAAATCTGCCCTCTTTTAGCTTGAAATCATCCCCCTTGTCCTATTACTGGAGTTCCTCCTAAAAGGTATCTTCTCAGCTTTTCTGTACCCCCTGTTCAGGTACTGGGAGGCTGCTCTAAGGTCCCCATGAAGCCTCCTCTTCTCTAGGCTGAACAGCTCCAGTCTCTTCAGCCTGACCTCATAAAAGAGGTGCTTCAGCCTTCTGATAATCCCTGTGGCCTCCTCTGGACTCATTCCAACAGATCTATGTCCTCTTTGTATTGAGGCCTCCAGAACTGCACTTAGTATGCCAGGCGAGGTCTCGCAAAAGAGTGGTAGAGGGAGAGAATCCTCTCCCTTGACCTGCTGGTGCCACTGCTTTTGATTCAGCCCAGGGTATGGTTGTGCTTCTGAGCTGCACTCACGTGTTGGTGGCTCGTGTTGAGGTTCTCATCCACTGACACCGCCAAGTCCTTCTCCTTGGGACTGTTCTCAACCCATTCACCAACCCAGTTGTAGGCTTCTGCACTTGGACTTGCTGAATCTCATGCAGTTTGCATGGGCCCATCAAGGCACCTCTGGATGGCCTCCCTTCCCTCCAGCATGTTGACCATATTGATGGTGTCATCAGCAAGCTTGCTGAGGGCACCCTCAATGCCACTGTCTGTGTAGCTGACAAAGATATTAAACTACACTGGACTCGAAGCAGACCTCTGCACTTGAAACTGATCTCCCCTTGGATATTGAGCCATTGACCACAACTCTCTGAGTGCAGCCATCCAGACAATTAATTTTCTGCTGGTCCATCTGTCAAATTTGTGTTTCTCTACTTACAGACAAGGTGTCGTGCAGGACAGTGTCAAATGCCTTGCACAAGTCTGAGTAGATGACATCAGTTGCTCTACCCTTACCCACCAATGCTGTAACCCTGTCATAGAAGGCCACCAGATTTGTTTGGCACCATCTGCCCTTAGTGAAGCTGTTTATGGGTTAGGATAATCAAAACTTATCAGTCAATGGGACTGGTATCTTGTAATGCCCGAGGGTAGTTCACAATGGGGTTTGGTAATTTCTGTCCCAGGACCTAGATAGGAGAATTTAGGGTGACCTCAGTTTCTGTGAACATGTGAAGTGTCTAGGTTTGGAGAACAGGGATATAAATATCAGGACTCACATTCATAATCAGATTTTCATAGTGCTTAGCACGTGGTAGTCTTTAAAGAAATGACTGAGAGGATGTTCAAAAGTCTCCTTCATCCTCTGCGTTGGGATCTCCAGTAAATCCAACAGTGTGTGTACAGAGGCAGAGCTCTGCATTGCAGCAAGTGGTTTCACAATCCTGTCTTTATTTGCTGTGCAATGAGCAAGGAATTTTCATTACTGCATCATTTATGACCTGATATGGTGGCTCCAAGAATCACATAACCTTATCCTGCACTCATGTTAGCATGAATAGTTTAAATCAACATTTCTGTTGCGGGAAATTGTTGTTTGGGAAATGGGTAGCATCCAGTAGGTGTGTCTGTTGTATGTTTTTCCTGCAGACTCCCTCCATGGACTCAAATACCTGTCTAAATACAGCTCCCTAACACTAGCTATGCTGTTCCGTTGGAGTGGGCAGTGAGTTCACATTGCAACGTCACAAGATACAGTACCAACCTTATGTTGAGTGGTAGATTTCTTCAGCAGAACACTTGTCTGCATATACAGCGGTGCCACTTCCACAAGCAGTGAGATTTCATTCAAATTAGGATAAAAGCATGATTTTTTAGTGAGAAAGAGATTCCTAAATAGTCATGAAGCTGGACCTTAGTCTCTCGGTCTCCTACATTGAGTTCCTTACTACTGTTCTGCCTGCTCTGTAGGCCACTGGGACATTAGAAGGAACAAGGCTGTGAGAGAAGTCGTGTTCATGCAGTTTAGAAGTTATTTATTTATTTTATTTTGTACAGGAGAAAGTGTTTGCAAGTGTAGTCTTGTGGAGAAGGCATTCTATTTTGGTATATTAAGATGATAAAAATGCTTAGGATGTCAAGTGAAGAGTTGACAGTGTGTGACACTGGCAACTGCTGTTTGTGAGTTGAGGATATAATAAAGATAACTGTCTTTTGGGTAAATCTGTCTTGGAATTTGACTGATAACACTGTATCACTACACTCACATCAGACCAGTAGTATTGATAGTGGTAAAATTTGATTTTCCAAATATCAACTTTTGTCTATTAGCAACATAGTAAGGGAACGATCATTTTGATCATTCTAAATGCAATTTGTTCAGTTCTTTTCAAGCATATAATCCTGATACAAAGCCAGGATTTTTGTTAGGGCATTTTTCAATTCAAATGGAACAAAAGCACAGACCACTTGGAGGTTGAATTATCACTTGCAGCTGCACTGATAAAAGAGCAAACACTAAATGCCTCTACAGTTCTGAATGCTTTAGAAGCAATGAAGTTTCTTTAAAGCAGCTGCTTTCTTCACTGTTATCTGGATTCTCATTGAAAGCAGTATCTCCCTCCTTCCTAAGGCATTCCTACATCTGTCTTATGCACGTAACACAAGCAAGTATCAACAATGGGGAGAAGATCTGTTTAGTAGCCTGGTATCTGTTCCTAGAGAGATGTCATGCTGTTATCGTCAGCCTATAGCTTCTGGCTCAAGTGTATTCAAAAACCAAATCAAATTATCAGCTGTGATTTGTTATATTGTCTCAGGTTATGAACTTTCATTCTGCTTGGTAAATATGGACTATGCCTGCATGAAATAAATTCACTTATCTTCTGGAAGAATAGGCAAATCGCATGGGGACAATGGGGAACTTCCCTGCTTTCACCAGTATTGAAATGTGTTATTGAAGCTCTAACTTCAGCTGTGTTTCTGGGGTCCACCTGAAGTCTTGTTATGAAATCCATCAGTTTGTAGTTAGTATTGACCAATATTTTTTTTTCTGTGGCCACCAACACAAACAGAGTAATGAACTAAAAAAGGATGTGTGAACTCAACCTCCTGGACTCTATGTAGCAAAGATCTTGATGTTCAGAGAGAGGGTCAGAAGACCTAGGACTCCTCAGCAGTCTCAGATACAGTGTTTTCCTAAAAGAAGCAGTAGGATCTCTGCTTCTGTTCCACCCCCATTCATTTTCACCTCGCTGCTGACAGTCACTATCTACAGTCTGGAGGTAAGCCCACACCAGTGCCACTTTGTGAGTCAAGTGTCAGGACATAGCACGGAGTGATAGGGCCTGAAATCTTCCTGGCCCCTTAGAGATAACAAAGCCAGGTGCTCTTGAGAGCCGAAGTTCAATTCCCATCACCTTCTGTCAGGCCTGGAATCTTGAAAGGGCAAGCAGTGAGACATTGTGTGTTGACAAGTCAGAGGAGAGGTTTGCTCTGAACATTGACTTTCTGAGGAGTGGGAGAAGGTTGGCTGTATACACACACTTGCTAGATACTATTCTTACATGTGTGACTGGTCTGAAGGGTCCACTTTTGCAGTATCTGGGTACTGTAACTGATAGTCATAACAGATAGTGAAGACTTGGAGCTGGGGTCCCAACTGAGGCAAATGAGTGCGGAGTTTGGTAGAGATGGGCTGACTGGTATCCCGGGCTGTGCGCAGGTATAATCCCGTGGAAGGGTTAATAAGCATTTAGAAGTCGCATTAACAACACCCCCACTTGCACTGCCTTATGGGCAAAGCCCCTATCAAAGTAAGGCTGTGCCCATCATGTCTTCATATCGGTTGTATCAGCCACTGACAGAAAGTTTGTGATGAAATTGCCCATTTTATTTTTATAGCTAGGCAAAACGCTGTCATTTACCCAGTTTATTTGCTGAAGAAATCAGACTCAGTTCAACTGAAACTGTTTGTGGTCAAACTTGGCAAACAATTTTGGACAAACTTTCCCACTCCAGAAAAAATGAGTGAAGTGGAAGCTGTAACTTCAGCATTTTTGTATGTGAAATGCTTAGGCTTTGTTTGGAAATGGGGTTCGAAGATCAGGTTGAATTAAACTTACTTTTAGAATATTCTTTTTTAATTAAGGAAATGCCCTCAAATAGAAAGGGACTCTTGCCAGGTGTGAACACAATGAAACATTTCTTCCAGTCTGAAAAGCGTTTTCTCCCGTTTCCCTTTTGACAAGAAAAGAGACTTGGTTTTGGTCCAGGCTCTGGTAGATCACGCAGATGTGCTGATGCTAACGGGCGAGGTTGTGTGGGGGCTCATTTTGTGCTGAGGAAGCAATGTTATCTGGTCCAAACTATCTATGTCACCAGCGTATGGCTGTAAATCACCCTCAGGACTCCAACTGGTTGTAACAGCAGGGCTGGGACAGCGATGTGGCAGCGTATTTGCTTGATGGCCCGTTTGTTTATATTTTGCATGAGGGAGTGAGGGTGTCCACAGCATTTTTATCAGATAATGCCATGAAGTGTGATAAATGAGGGGAAATGGAAGAAACATTTATAGCCCATCACCGCAGCAGCAATTTGCCTCAGTGAAAATGAGACCCCAGAGACACATATGAAAATAACTTAGGATATGTTTAGTTAAAATAAGACTAAATCTCAGCATTTTGCCTCGCTGAGTGGAAGAATTACATACTAACTGTACATCTCTAGCCAGAAATATTTTGGACATAGACCTGTTAAATGATCAAATGCGTGTTACGTGTGGAACCTTGTTTAAATCTGAATGTTAATACCACTCAGAAGATTTACAGAACTGGTTTGATTCTTAATACCTCTTCTAAAGATATATCTCTACAATCCAAGTGTGTTTATTGCTCCATAATAAACAGTGTCGACAGGAAACTCATACAGAGTAAACATGATCCTTATGTTTTACTTGTGCCTTTTCATAAGAGGTCAATGCCTTGCTGTAGCTTTCTTCTCCAAATTCTTAGTTGTTCAGTTTAGATCTTTATTGTAGGCCTGAGAAATATTTAACAGGTAAATAAGTCCATTGAAACACCTTCTATAAACAGGCATATTTAAAAAGTATAATTTTTATTGTTTTGATTCCCAAAATGCCTTGTGCTAGTTTAATTCCACCGGCAGAAGTAATTCTTACGCAAAGCGATTTCTTGTGGTGTGTTAAGCATTATGTTAACTAATGTTAGATAAGACAAAATTAAATATCCCCGTGTCTTGTCCCATTCATAACATTTGTGACGAAAGCCAGCCTTCTCCCTAGATTAGAAACACCACTTCTTGCTTTTTCATTAAAAGAACAAACGTTACTCATGTGAAATTTGGGTCATTTTAGTCCTACATCTTTATCTCCTTGATACTGGATGCAATTGAACAAGGGCGTAGAACAGTTTCATAAAACACAAGTCTAGAAAACATCATTAAAAAAAAGCTGGAAAAGTAAAGCAGCTGGCAACAGTGATGTTAGACATGAGTTGAAACAACACAACAAGGACAAAAAGCAGTAAGCTTTCATGTTTATAAAGAGATTTGTAAAATCGTTAACTTTTTATATTAACATTTAATTCTTGTAAGAAGTGTTGTCACACCAATATTTTAAACATGAACTAATTTCACTCTAGAATAAAAGTTTCTTCAAAATCCACTACCTCTGACTAGAAATTCTGTGCACCTGAATTCTTTGCACCCTGATGAATGATGAAACAAATTGTAGGAACCACTTTGTAAGATTCACAACTCTGAAACCTTTTGTACTTGTATTTTATTTTCTTGTACATGTGAGCTCTGAGAACCAGAAAATTCCTGTATTTTTTTAAAAAACGTGAGATGGATGAATGTGGATCAAAATAATGGTGTTTACGAACTTCCATCTTCTCAGCTTTGTGGAGTGTATGCTTGTGCAAACTGTCTTAGCTGAACAGTAGTAGAGCCAGTTACAAGACTGGTTAAAGAAGAAAACACCAAATCAATTGCATTCTCAAGACTTTGGTGCTTAAAAATAACTATGTAAGTTTACATCAGGAAGAAGGTCTTGCCCTGTTTATTGTTTGGTGATTACATTATAGCGTGCTTGTCTCAGCCTTCAGAGATAAGCTTGCCTTGAGGGGTGTACTACAGTAGGAGGGCATCTCTGATCTGATGTTGAAGAACAGATGTCCCAAGTGTGTGAGGCTTGAGGGTCTCACTGTAGACACAGGATGGATCCATAGTCTTAGTATTCATTGATAATTGGAACACAGCTTCTGGTTTAGATTCATGAGAAAGAATTAACTTATTGTGCCCCAAGTCTTTTTTGTGATGGAACCAAAGCATGACAAATGAAGATGACCGAAAGATTCTTTTTCAGGAAGATAGATGCTGACTAGCTTTAACATAATCACATGTCCAAGTTAGTTGGAAATGGCCACACAAATTCCTTCCAGTCACCTCTATAATTAATTAGGTTCCTTTCAACTGCAGACTGGTGGTTCTAGAGTAAAATTGAAACTCCATAGGTTTTTCTGCATCGATTTTTCTCTGATGCTCCCAGCTGAGCTTTCTTGAATTTGGAAGGTGGCCATCTGTCTTCCCACTGCCAGAGCTGTTGACTGATTGCTGAGGAGCAAGATGTTGGGGTGCTGAGCAAGATGAAAAAAATGGGAAACAATCAGACATGAGATCTGAACCTTCTTGTGCTGAATCTGTTCCTTTGCTGAAACCTACCTGGAACATCTCAGCTGCTTTATGGCTGAGCTTCTCCTCTTCTGTCAAAACTTTTATTATCACATATTCTACACTGGGCTTTTAAATTTTCCTCTAGTCCTTTGACTGATGTGACCCTGAGCAACTTCTCTGGTTCCCATGTACTTCTGACAAAGCAAAACTGCCTTTTCTCTCTGAATGCAACAGGCAGAGCCTACTTCTTATGAGCTTTTTCTTCTACTGATAGGAAGTAATAATGTTAGTGACATGTGCCAGGGTGTTTGGGTGCTGCTGATGGTAGAGCCGGCAGGCAGTTATCTCCCTGGCAGTTTTGTGACCTGGGTTTGAAACGATGCAAAAAAACTTTGTGCAGGTATTAAAATCTCATGCTTTGTAAGTGTCATTGGTGGGTTTTGAAGTTAAGACAGCTGCATGAGCTCTAAACTGTGTGTGAGTGAGTACAAGTGCTCTTCTCCAAACTGATGGCAGAGCTCGTGCTCCCTTTAGTATGGCCTCACTCTATGAGCTTTTAAAGAGTCAACTGTCATGTACTTAGAGGAATATGACATATTTTTCCAGATACAAGTCAGCGAGTGGTGAATTCTTACATGGATTCATTCATTAAACCGCTGTCACATTGCGGTGAAACCCTTCTGTCTGTACGGCTTCTAGTAGCAATCTTTTTCCTATTTTTCCAGAAGGATTGTGTATGAATTTTTTGTTCACCTCCTGATTTTCTTACTTGCAAATGAAGCCCTGAGTCATCACAGCTCTTACAAGTCAGAGTATACTTGATACAAATCTACTGTGGGATAGCTGTAACTGGGAGCCTGGCGAGTCAGTTCCCAAGTGAAGGGAGGTCACTAGTAGATGGGCCGGCTAGTCAGAGAGTGTTGTAGCTCTTGAACTGTGGGGTCTGCTACATATTTATGTTTTAATCAGCTGCTGCTGTGCAGACTTGGGTAAATGGGGAGGCAACAGTTCCTTTTGTCTCTCTCAGTTCATTAAAGGAGGTATGTTTAGAAGTACTTGCTTATTTGCATACTCATATGTAGCTATTAAACTCACTCATGGAACCATGACAGTCAGACAAGACACAGGCAAAACCCTCTTTCAGCAGTACCAGCACAGCTCCAGCACTGCTTTCCCAGAAACTGCCTCTAAAAGTGTTGACAGAGAGGAAAGCTAGACCTGCTGCTAGTTTAATAGTCTGAATTAGGAGAAGTGAGAAGGAAAACGTCACACACAGTGATCTGGTACACACCTTTGACTGCTGTGCTCACTCCACCTAGTTTGACCCTTCTTGAATGCCAAGGCTAAATTCAACTTGGATTTTTAGCTCTTGTCATTGGGTTTGAAGGTAACAGCTGCTTGTTAGCACTGATAACTAGTCACCTGAATTTTTCTGAAGAATGGCTGGTTATCCCTGTGTGTGTCCAAAGAAACAAGTAGCTCAATCTATAAAATCTTGAACTGGCTGCTGCCTGAATCACTGGATCTCAGTGAACAAAACTCCTCAGACTGTTGTATCCCCTTTGTCATTTTCTCTCTATGGAGCAAACACAAGCTCCTCTCTCATTCTTTTTTGATTTGTATTTGTATTTTACTACTATATACAACTCTGTGTCTTTTGGATTCCTTATGAGAAAATTCCTTATGCCTGCCCTGTAAGAAACTCTGGAGTTCATGCTTCTGCCTGATCCTGCTGTTCTAGGGATCACTAGAGGTAACATTTCTCTAAGCATGGATCCTCTTCTACTTAACAGTGCTTTGCAGGCAGAGAGTGCTACTTCATATTGCCATCCACTGGGCGATCCCAGGCACCTCCTAGCTTTCTGCTGTTGGTCAAAGAGTGTTCAGTAGTGCTAGTCTTCTCTTGAAAGAAATAAAGACTTTCTTGTTCTGGGTTTCTTGTTCTTGGGCTATGGATGTGAAACAAGGATATGAAATGTTGGGATTGGCCTTTGCCCTCCCTATCAGGTTGCTTCCAGGAGGGCACTGGGGCACAGAGCATCAGTACAACATATGTTGTAGCATCACATGAAAGGAGAGCCTGTGAGACTGGTCTTAAAAAGATTTGCAAAAGAAAAATATGTGTGTGTTTAGATTTACTGTACAGTCAGTACTGCCTTTGCCTTATCTGGTTTAGGTTTCAATGCATAACTGTAGAGTTCATAAATTGCTTAAACAATTATTTGCTGGTCACCTTGATGTTATTTTGCACTTAAGAGGCTAAATATTGATACCTTTCACCTGTACCAAAGTTTTTGCCTCTGCATGAGTTGCTAAAAACATTTCTACAAGAGGGGGCCTGGGAACACTTAGAGGCATTTCTTGTTCAGAAGAAAAAAAAAGCTCCCTGTTTCAAACTGTCCATCTTGAAAGAAGTTTATTCTTTGCACTGTGTTTTAAATATAGTCTGGGAAAAGCTGTGACAGCTTCTGGACAGCCAAATATGCAATTAGCTAATTCCTTGAACCTTCTAAGGTGAATGTAGTTTCCAACACATACATCTTCTCAAATAATATGGTTTCTACTTGAGAGTTAACTGGTTCAGATTTACAGCAGTTGGCAAGGGATTCGAGATCCGGCATGTTTCTTCTGTTCTGGTCAGTAAGGTTATCAATGCGAATGTCCTCTGACAGAGTTAAATAAATTGAAGGTGTCCTCACTTTAAATCTGTGGATTATTTTCAAAGTTGGTGAAGCTGAGGACTCCCTCACCCTTCTGTGTGAAACACAGAGTCTTGCGTTGGAACTCTGAATGCTAAGGTCAGCCCTGGCCTTATTAAAGTCAGTGGCAATGTTCCCATTGAATTCAGCAGAGCCAGAATCTTTATAATTCCTTAAGGGGATCTTTGGGGATGAGAGGCAGAAAAATATGGCTGTAATGCTAGTGAAAGGAGCCTGGATTGACATGTAGGGCTCAGCAGATAATGGTAGTCTGGGCCATTCAAAATAGTTTCTGAGGGCAGGGCATGGAGTCAAGTTACTGCCTGATGGGCTCTGTGTAGAAGGTAATCATCTGGGAATGGCTTGAGGAAGACAGTGCAGTCAAGGGTGTAGTGGTGGCACACACAGATCAAGGTTTTTCATAGAATGCCTTAGGTTGGGAGGGAACCCAGAGGTCATCTACTTACAACCAACTGTTGTGGGCAGGGACACCTCTCACCAGATCAGGCTGTCCAGGGCCACATACAACCTGGCCTTGAACACTTCCAGGGAGGGGGCATCCACAACTTCCCTGGGCAACCTATTCCAGTGCCTCAGCACCCCAACAGTGAAGAATTTCTTCCTGAGATCTAATCTAAATCTGCCCTCTCTTAGCTTAAAACCAACTCCCTTGTCCTATCACTAGAGTTCCTCCTAAAAAGTCCCTCCTCAGCTTTCCTGTAGCCCCCTTCAGATACTAGAAGGCTGCTATAAGGTCCCCATGGAGCCTTTTCTTCTCCAGGCTGAACAGCCTCAGTTCTGTCAGCCTGTGTCTGTAAGAGATGAGCTCCAGCCCTCTGATAACACCTGTGCCCTCCTCTGGACTTGCCCCAACAGTCTTTTGATTAATGTTTTATCATTATTTTCATCTTTTGATTTATCTTTTGATGAAGTTTATAGGAATAAAATACTGGCTCATCAAACACAAAAGAAACTCAATAATAGTCTAAAAAAAGGAATAAAAACTTAGAGTAGTTGTAACACTCTGTGTGGCTCTGTTCATAAAAAGTTATTTTAAAAGTGCAAGGAAAATGTAAAAATAAGTAATTGCAGATGAAACTATAGTACCGAGGTGTAGACGAGAGCTTGCAACTCAGTGCTGCTTGGAGGTGCAGATCATGCTGCAGAGCTGGTCTGCTTGATGCTTAGGAATACATGGGGTGAAATTATGAAAATATGCAATTATATGCATCGTGTACCTTCCTTCTCCTTGCCAGTCAGTGCAATGTACCAATCTCAGTATAAAGCCTTTTTATTCTCCAAAATTCAAGGCTGAATTATGCAAACATATAAATAGGATTAATGAATGCAGCTCATTACTGGCTCTTGATTGAGACCACACATGATGATAATCAATCACTTTGGAGTGCTAATGGCTTTAGGTGACTGACCCCTAACCTAGTCTTTGATGGCCATCTTGTCTGGGACACTGAGCAGAGAGCTCTGGACAGCATCCATTGCTCTGTAAAGCCGTCTAAGAAACCCTGCCCAGATGCATGCGTTGACTAGAGAAATGATGTATGTTCTGTACTACAAATCACATCTATGCTGAGCTTTTTCTTTATGTGGTAATAGACAACCAACTTGGTTTGTGCCAAGGCGATTTCAATTAGGAGGTCCTGTGAAGAAAGACAGGAATTGCGTAAAGGGAATGGGTGTTAGGGTAAAAGTCTGATGGAGGTGTTGGTGAGTTACTTCAGATGGCAGTTCCCTGGTGTCATGCTGAGGAAGTATGGCACATGAAACTACTGGATGCTCTAGCCCTGTCTCCCTTGAATGCCAGTGTATATGTGACCTGGGGCAGCTCTATGGTGCATAGGAGAGTTCTGGGAGGTGTCCCAGATTTGTCACTCTTTGTTGAGGAGTCAGCCTGGCTGCTTGGCAGTGTACAGTCTGTCCGTGGCCATGGCTGGTTGGTGCTATCTCCTTCTTCAGTAGACTTCTGGCAGCATGATGTACATTTCCACATAGTCCTGAGACTGTATGTCCTATTCCCAAGGATAATTAATTACAACATGTGCCTAGCCAGGTTATGGAGCAGATCATCCTGAGTGTCATCAAGTGGCATGTACAAGGCAACCAGAGGATCAGGCACAGCCAGCATGAGTTTAGGAAAGGAAGGTTCTGCCTAACCAATCTGATCTCATTCTATGACTGGGTGACCCACCAAGTGGATGAGGGGAAGGCTGTGGATGCGGTCTACCTAGACTTCAGCTAAACCTTTGATACAGTCTCTCACAGCATCCTCTTGGAAAAGCTGGCAGCCTATGCCTTGGATGGGTGCACCCTCTGCTGGGTTAAAAATTTGCTGGATGACCAGGCATAGAGAGTGGTTCTGCATCCAGTTGGTGCTCAGTGACCAGTGGTGACCTGGCTAAGGGGTTCGAATCTACCCTTAGTAAATTCATGGATGACACCAAGTTGGGGGAGAGTGTCGATCTGCTGGAGGGAAGGAAGATGCTGCAGAGAGGTCTGGATGGGCTGGGTCAGCGTGCAGAGGATGAAGTTTAACCCAAGTGAATTTTGGCCACAATAACCCCCTGCAGCTACAGACTGGGGGATGAATGGCTGGAGAACAGCCTGGCAGAGAGGGACCTGGGAGTGCTGTTTGTCAGCCAGCTGAACAAGAGCCAGCAGTGTGCTCAGATGGCACAAAAGGCCAGTGGCATCCTGGCTTGTATCAAGAATAGTGTGGCCAGCAGGACTAGAGACTTAATTCTTCCCCTGTATTCAGCACTAGCGAGCCCTTCCCTTGAGTACTAGGGGCAGCCCTTCAAGAAAGATCTTGAGGGGCTGGAGTGGGTCCAGAGGAGAGCAACAAGGCTGATGAAGGAACTAAAGGGAAAGTCTTATGAGGAGAGGCTGAGGGAGCTGGAATTGTTTAGATAATTTAGAGTACTGGACTCTGAGAGGCAGAAAAAAGGAACTGTGGAGTAATACCTGTGATGGCAGCCTGTGGTGAACCCTCTCATCTAGGTTGTACAACAGCTATTTGCAGGAGACTCAGGCCTTGCTTCTCAGCTGAAGTTCTCTCTTTCCTGCTGAATGTTAACCCTTATTTCTGTGCTGGTCAGTTGTGCAGTAGCTGAGAGTGAGCCAGATTTCCCCTCCACCCTGTCCCCCAAATATAGAGTCTTTTGTTTGGACTAAAAATTACAAATTCAAGTGGTTCATTTTGGAATAGTGAGGTGAATTAAAACCAGCTGGTCCTGGAATGGCTGAAATGAGCCAGGATCCTAGAGAATCTGCATTCGCAGCTAAAAGGAGGTTTTTGGAGACTCCTCTGAATGCGGCTCTGTAGCATCACAGAAGGCAGGGTTGAAGTAACAGCCAGGGTTCTGTAGCATTTACTTGTTCTCTGCTGACACGTTGCTGTCATCTAGTTGTATCGCTTCCCTCTGATTATTTGGTCTGTTCAATCTACTTTTGCTTTGTCATAAATGAGAAGAATTGCAAGGAATCAGAGAGCAGATTGGTTTGGAGTACTATAGCTGGCATGTCAGCATAGGGGTGACGTGAACTGTACTGCACTGTGAGCTGTACTCTGGGAACTTTGAGTCAGATGATACGATTACAGGAAAGCCCATTTCTTACAAAACTCCAGGCTAAATCTGAACTCACCCTTTGAAGTGTGCTGACCCACACAATTAAATACAAATCTCTGCTCATCTGGCCCAATTGTCTAATGATACCTGATTTACCTTGGCATTGGTCTTTGGGAGAGTTTTACTTTAGGTGAGGAACGTGGTGCCTTGGACTTCAGATCTTTGCAGAATGGAACATTGACCAGTGAAAGACAGATTGAAGCTGGTGACTGTTCTGGACTCTGAGAGCTTCAGAGGCAGTGTAGGTGTCTATTTTCGAAGAACTGACAGCAGTGGCTTCTGGTTCCAACAGCACATGATTTGTTGCTGCACTTAAAGCATCAATGCTCCCAAGGTCTGCTCCTCTAGTGAACTTACCACTTTGTCTTCCTTCCTTAGCTCTCTCCCATCTGTCTGTTTGTTCAGAGCTGTCTATGCTATCAGTTCACTCCAGAGCCCAAGTCTGGCTGCCCTATGATTGCCAGGGTCTGGATGTGTTTGCTTTCAGCTTAGAAAATGGACTTATGCTGTTAGGAATTTTATACTTAGCATAAACTATGAAGTACCAGTCTGGAAGAGCTGGGATCTAAGTTTCTGTTTCCTTGACCACATTCAATAGTATGAAATAGTTTTGGGGCACAAAGGTTATGGCTATGATGTAGAGAGGCAAGAGCAGGGTTGATGGAAGACCTGCTCTATCTTACTATTGGCAATTCTCCCTTTGGTCTCTCCTGTAATATTCTGACATGTTCAATCAGTTTTAGCCCATTAAGAGCTGTCCAAAAGGGGACGCTGAGGCTGTATATTCAAGGCAGTGAGTGTTGTGATGTCATGACTAGGGCAGAACAGGAACTTGTGTGTCTGCATATAATTACAAAGTGGTATGGAGCGTGCAGTGCAGAAAAGGCTGTTCCCAAAACAACTATATTACTTATATCTCATGGATTTCTTGCCTTTGATATTGCTTTGGCTATCTCTTGTTATGGGTTTCCTTCAGCAGTAGAGTTGGATGTTCAGTTTTGACAAGTGGCCAGACGTTTTCAGTTCTCTCTGAAAGGTCACTGAGAGTTGGTCTGGCTATCTAACTGGAAATCTCATGACTCCAGGTCTTCTCAGGAGATTCCTTGTTATTCAGATTTTTACTTGGCCAGTTGGAAATGTTAACAGCTGCCTTTGTTTCACTACTTCTGGACCTAGACTAGACATAGAAACCGAGGTGGTGTGTGTGCTGCAGACAAATATAGCTCTAGTGTATGGTCCATAGAGTGAATTTGAGTGAGAAAAGCATTCCAATTTGTCAATCATATCTCATAATATTAAGCATTTTACTAGGGGATACAACTGCAAAAGGTTTGTGGAAGTGAAAAATCCAGCATCTATTGAGGAAGAAAGAGTGAGACAGATTCTTCACAGTCTGCTAGAATTAAAATAGCGGCATAAACAAAATAGGTGCTGACGAAATTGGCAGACAAGCCTACCAGGGAAGGTGCCTTGCTCGACCTGTTCACTAATAGAGAAGGGATAGTGCAAGGCCATCTTGGGCTTAGTGATCATGAATTGGTTAAGTTCTCAGTTCTTGATGATGTAAAGAGGGTGGTTACCAGAACCTCCACCTTGGATTTCCCGAGGGCAGACTTTGGTCTGTTCAGAGCACCAATTGAGAAAGTTCATTGAGAGACAGTCCTGAAGTGCAAAGGAGTCCAGGAAGGCTGGTCACTCTTTGAGAAGGAAATCTTAAAGGCCCAGGAAAAGGCTATCCCCATGTGTCATAAGATTAAAGGGTGGGGAAAATGGCGAGCCTGGTTGAACAGGGAGCTTTTGATGGGGCTTAGGAAGGAAAGGAGGGTTTACCACCTTTGGAAGAAGGGCCAGGCAACTTGGGAGGAGTACAGTGATCTTGTCAGGTGATACAGAGAGAAAGTTAGGAAGGCAAAAGCCCATCTGGAACTTAACTTGGCAGCTAATATAAAGGACAACAAGAAAAGTTTCTACAGGTACTTCAACAATAAAAAGAGAATGAAGGAGGATCTCCATCACTTACTGAATGTTGTGGGGGAACATTGCAACCAATGATGAGGAAAAGGCTGAGATACTTAATGCTGTCTTTGCCTCTGTCTTAAATGGACAGACAAATTGCTCCCAGAATGTTTAGCCTCCTGAGCTTGAAGATAAGGATGGAGATCAGTACAATCCCCCATAATCCAGGAAGAAGTAGTTAATGTTCTGCTTCTGCACCTAGACACTCATAACTCTATAAGTCCATAGCCCCATTCATTAGTGGGGTGAAATTTAGCTGGCTGCTGGTCACCAGTGGTGTCTCACAGGGCTCCATTTTGGGGGCAGTCTTGTTTGGAGTCTTTATTGATGACTTGGATGTGGGGGTTGAGAGCACCCTCAGTAAGTTTGCAAACAACACCAAATGGTGTGGGAGTATTGATCTGTGCAAGGGCAGGAAACCTCTACAGAGGGCCTTGGATGAGTTGGATCAGTGGGCTGAGGCCGATTGTATGAGGTACAATAAGGCCAAGTGCCAGGTCCTGCGTTTCGGTTATAACAACCTCAGGCAACACCACAGGCTTGGGGATGAGAACAAGTTATATGAAGAGAGGCTGAGGGAACTAGGCATGATCAGTTTGGAGAAGAGGAGGCTGAAGGGGGATCTGAAAGGAGGTTGTAGAAAGGTGGGTGTTGGCCTCTTCTCCTTAGTAACTAATGACAAAACCAAGGGAAATGTTCTGAAGTTGAGGCAGGGGAGGTTTTAATTGGATAGTAGGAATAAATTCTTTACAGAAAGAGTGTTGAGATGCTGGAATGGCCTTCCCAGGGAGGTGGTTGAGTCACCATCCCTGTAGGCATTTAAGAAACATGTAGTCATGGTGCTTTAGGACATGCTATAGTGGTAGGCATGGAGGGGATTGTGTTTCTTGATCAATCAAGTATTTAGGTTTTTTGTTGTGGTGGGTATGGTTGGACTAGGTAATCTAGGAGGTTCTTTCCAACCATGATTATTCTGTGATTCTCTGATAAAGCAAAGAAAAAAATCTAGAGAACAACTTGAGTGTGTTGTCCTTTAAATAAAATAAGTTGTCAAGAGACATTAAAGCAAATTAAAGGTACAATCAGCAGCTTGTTATGATGTAAAAAGATAAACCCACCAATGCATTACATAAGTGGTTATTAACTAGGTATTGTAGACTAATCAATCAGTAATATATTGATTTATAAAGCAGAAAGTTGAGACAGGCTGAAAATAGAGCTTTACTTATGTGGGTTTTTGTTTGTTTGTTTGTTTGTTTTAAATCACAGCCAGGACAAAAGAGGGAAAATGTGCTAACAAAAGAGGTGAAATTTTCATCAATATTTTGTTTTACACCCGGAATGAGAATTGAAGGTATAAAAGGTCCAAACCACCCCAGAGCTGTGGGGTTAAGAAGTGGAGATGGGGAAGGTTGCTAAGCTGGTTGCCTGGGGAGTTAGAGGAAGCCTCACTGCAAACACCTGTTAAAATCACATAATGAAGATAAGTGTGAAAGATCTTGATCGGGTTCGTTTGCTGCCTTGGTTTTCTGTGAAGACCATACATTTTTACAGCTGTGATTTCATCGAGAACGGTGTTATGGAACCAGGCAAGAATCTCTTTGTCACTGCTGAAACCTAAAAAACATTCCCTGTTCCTTGCTTGGGTGAAAGCTGTCGGTAAGAGCAAGATTCTTTAGCACAAAGTGCAGATTTAGCTATGGTAGTAGTTTCACAAATAATGTTGCTTTTGCCAAATCATTCTTCTGTTGCAAACAAAAAAGTTCCCCAACTCAGGTAGATCTTGAAATCTGACAATTGAGGGGTGTGTGTATGTGTGTTGCATTTCCAAATTGCCTCTTTAAAACACTGCAAAATTGAAATAAAGTAATTCCTTCAGGTCAGGCTCATGTTTTGTTTGGACCCAAACTAAGTAATACAAACTTCTACTTTGCCAGAATTTTTGAAAGACATTTGGATTGGAATAGATCTGAAACAATGCTCCCCACTTCTAGAGACTGCTGCAACATCAAAATCAGTTGTTTATGTGGTTCAGCTTCTGAATAGGATCCTGGTCTTGTTCAAGACAACAGAAATTCTTTATCTGACATAAGGTGACAGAAGTCTTCTGTTCTTTTCCTGCCATGGCAGACAGTATTTTGCAGAAGTGGGACATCTTTCCTGTTGCCAGCTGCAGAGCTGTGCAGTGACACATCTTTCAGCTTATGGGGAACGTCCTCATTTTGTTTTGTTAGACTAATAAGTATTTAGCTAGCTTAGTGGTTCTAATCTGTTTTCTGATACAAATGTCTCTCATTAAAGAAGTCCTGATGATGCTCAAAGTACTTGCATGTTTTTATATATATATATATATATACACACACACACATATTTGTATTCAGTTTATGCTCCTTCATTTGGTACCAGCCAGTATTGACTTCAATGTGCAGTTTGCCAGGATCAGGAGGGTGAGGACTGGTTTGCACAGAGCTGCAGCCATCCTACTGTCTTGTAGAGAATAGTATTTGCTTGTTACTCAGTTATCACCCTTGTGGGAAAGCAATTGCATGAAACTTTTCCCCTCAGTTCATGTGTCCACCACAGTGATTGGAGTGCTTTGCTAATGACTTCTGGAGGCAGTGAGGTACCACAGGAACAGTGGCAGGTACTTGCAGTTTCTGCCTGACTTAACTCACCAGTAAATGTCATTAAAACTTTTTTATGAAACAAGCTTAATTAATTCACTTGAATTTAACGGCCACATTGCAACAGTCTGTAGCCCATTTACAGCATCATTTTTTGAATGTACACAGCCCTTTTAAAAGATGAGAGCTGGCTTTCCTAGATCAAGTTGTCATTACATTTAACTAGGCCTTTAATTATAACCAGATGGATGAATTATTTTAATCACTGCTATATATCTTAACAGTAGTTTGTACATTGGCACAAAGTTGAGAACATCAAACAGACATTAAATGCTAGGGCAGGAAAGCTGCCAACCTCTAAGGGAAGCAGTTGATCAGAACCTGTCATCTTAAAAGGCTCAAGGAATGCAAAACAAACATTCAGGATTAGTGTACTGAGCATGGCTTATCAGCCCCTCTCTCTTCTCTGATAATTCATCTATATCACTTATTTTAATACTTTGCCATGCATATCTCACACTCTGCAATTAGAGAGCTTCAGGTACTCACTTCTTCCTGCCTTTGAAATAGTTTCCTTTGAGGCTTTTCAGAGAAAAAGATGCGATTATTACAAGGCAATTGATTGACAGTACAAAAGAATTTTGACACAGAGCTGTCCCTTTGTGTATGACAATTGACTGGAGCTCATACTGGCACCCACCGTGACTTGTGCTTCTACCAGCAGCCTGATGGAGGGCTCAGGAAGGGGCTTTCATGCTGGCATTGTGTTAGTCTCAAGAATAAGAGATCATGGTTAGAAAAGCTGCCTCTAGAGAAACATTTCACTGCCTACCGGTGCTTTATTTAAGGACAGAGGGAAGGAATGGATGGAGTGACAGGACAAGGAGCAGTGGGCACAAGCTGGAACACAAGAAGTTTCACTTCGAAATAAGGAGGAGTTTTCCAGTGTGAGTCTCAGGGCACTGGAACAGGCTGCCCAGAGAGGCTGTGGAGTCTCCTTCTCTGGAGACATTCAAACCCTGCCTGGATGCAGCCCTGTGCAAAGTTGTTTAGACAGCCCTGCTTTAGTGAAGGGTTGGACTTGATGATCTCTTGAGCCTCCTTCTACCTCTGACAATCCAGTGGTTCTGTGAGTGCTGGTAAAGCTTTTGCATACCATGTGTGCCAAAAAATTTCTTGTGCTGGATCCTGCACTGTGAGCACGTGGTGTTGGAGACGATGCTGAGAAACCTGGACTTCCTCACCATGACTGCAGGAAAAAATGCCTCTTCCAGTTGGGAAGAGGCTTACATCTTTTTCTTTTATTAGCTCCTCTTTTCTGCTTCTCAGTTAGGGTGGTACATTCTGCCAGTCTCTAAACGTGGGCCATGGCATTCAGAAGTGAAGAAGGGGAACGGTTATAAGCTGGGCACCTCTACTGGGGCCAGAGAGCAGTGGTGGTACTGGACTGTGTTGTGCCACACACTGAAGGCAGTTTGTGAGTCAGAGCTGTCTGGTGATGCATTTCTGCATCTCCCCTCTTGCTGTAAGGAAAGAATGAGGAGGTAGGAGGTGTTTGGGAAGTCTCTGTACTGTCACTTTGGGAGTAAAATCTTCAGACAGAGCAGAATTAAACTGACACCAAGTGATTTTGTTAGAAACACCCGGGGTGATTTTGTCTGTTTGATGTCTGATTATACGGCAATTACTTTCTCATTATGGTGTTCATTTGAATGAGATTATTATGCTCTTGATCAAATGCAAGTGCTGTGATAAAACTGCTGCATTTGATTGTTTTCTTGCCAAGTAATGATATTAAGTAGGATTATATAATCTTTTGAGAATGTTTTAAATTTATCAGCTGTGGTCCAGCTATGGCCTTTATTGTTCAAAACAGTGAACAGGTTATCTGTGAAAATCAGTGAAGTTAGCCCAGTTTCACTTTCCCTTGATTTTAAAGTACCTTACTCTGCTAATAAAACCAATAAGTTATACTTTCTCTAAAAATATTTTATATATGAAAAAAACATTCAACTGTAATAAGCTTTTCATTCAGTTAGACGTTTTTCTCTCCAGCCAGAGCTAAAATGAACTTGGCTGTGGGGGTGGTGTAAAGTAATTTTCAAAACAAGATTTTTTTTCCCCCAACCCCCTTTTTTTTTTTTTCAGAAAAGCTTTTTTCTTTTTTTTTTCTCCCCCTCTAGAAATTTAGGAAGTTCAGAAAATGTTAGTATAGGATCACAGAATGTTTTGGTTCAGAAGAGACCTCTGAAGTCCCTGAATCCAGCCAAAAAACTCACTGGGAAAGTGGCCTTCTCCGAGGTCATCTAGTCCAAACCCCTGCAACAGGCAGGGACATCCCTTAACTAGAATAGATTGCTCAGAGTCTCATCAAGCCTGACCTTTAATGTCTCCAAGGATGGGGCCTCCACCAGCTCGCTAGGCAAAGAGTAGTACTCAGGAGCCTCACCTGCCCTGTAATAGGCAGGACACTGGATGAGTCTGTGAAAGTCACTTCTAGGGACTATAAACAACTTTTGGATCCACTGGTCAGACAGTCTTCCCTAACTTCCCTGACAACGGGGTAAGCTTATGAGGTGATCAGGTAGTATTAGTTTGCAGAAGGGAATCCTAACAATATCTAAGATAAGTACAATGCCCTTTTAACTTCACTTTATTGTTTCCAAGCTATTTTGCAAAGGCAGTGATGGCTGGGGTGGTGCTTGGAAGGTACCAGGAGTGATGCCACATTGTGCAAGTTGCTATGAAAACACCAGCAGAGCTCATCTGGAGAGAATGGCAGCACGTGCAGGCACAGGTGGCTAGGATGAGAGGAGGGGTGGAACACCCAAGCAGAATGACCAGGACAAACCTAGCAAATGTCATGTTAGTTATCTAAACAATCTCTCTAATGCATAGCTTAGAAAAGCCCAGGGCCCAGCATGCAGGAACTTGCAGCTCTGAAACCAGAGAGCTGCTTGCCACCTGAGCACTTGCCTTGCCAAAGGATACTGCAAACACTTTCTCTCGTTCACTTCTCTTTTTTCTGCTCTTGCAGTTTGTCCGCACTTGAAAGTGAGATAGGCTCAGACTTTCTGGTTTAATACTGAAACAAATGTCAGCTACCTAGTGGTTATTCAAGATGAAAAGGAGACCTTAATATGCTTTTAATATGCCTCCCAGAAGCAAGCAGGAGAGCAGAAAGTGCTCCAGTCAGGGAAGCCCATTCAGGGTTGTGTTTCAATATTTACTTTGACATTTGACGCTGTGCACAGGGGCATGGAACAGTAGGAAGAGGAGGGAATGGTTTTAAGCTGGGAAGGGACAGATTGAGGCTGGACATTAGGAAAAAGTTATTTAATCTAAGGGTGGTGGATCACTGGAACAGAAGATCACTAGAGAAGTTGTGGAGACCCCATCCCTGGAGACATTCAAGGTGTCAGGCTTGATGGGCCTCTGAGCAATCTGTTTGAGATGCTCCTGCTTGTTGTAGGGGAGTTGGATTAGATGACTTGTGGGTCTCTTCCAACCCAATCCCTAATTCTAGGATTCTATCATTTACCTTCACAGAAGCAAAGACCAAAGCAGGTTGGAAGCAGCCTCTGTATATCCTCACATCCTTTGATGTGCTTAGAGGTCACTTTCCCAGTGAGAGCTTTTTTGGTTGCAATCAGAGCAAAGAGTGCAAGTTTTATGTACCCTTAAATCTGTTGGTTTCTATCTATAAAAGGAAGCAAAAAAAAAGTTCAAAAAAAAAGCTTTGATCTGGGAATGGTTAAATACTTGTGATCAAAGTAGAATACTGTTGATTCTTAAGACACACAATTAGAATCTATTTGACAATAAAATGCATCTGCTTGCGAAACCATGGCCTCTTATCAGAGCGTTCCAGCTGCTGGTGCTTTGTTTTTTCTAGTGTGACATGATTCCTTACTTGCACTTCACATGATGATCCTCCTTCTCATGTCTTGCAGTGATACCTGTACTATTTTTGTAAAATGAGATACATGCTCTTGCCAGTCTCCAGAGCTACTTTAATCTAATTTCATCAGTGAAGTTACTGATGCCACTGTTAAATGAAAGCAGCTATGAGACTTCCCGTTTTCACTAGCGTTTGTGGTTGCTGTGATGAAGAAGCACTTGCTTGAATCACCCAAAGGAAAAAGGAGAGCTCTGTCTTTTTTATGATGTGTCGCTGTGTACAGTGATCAATGTATTGTAGTGCCCCAAAGGCAAGACTCCACGTTAGCTCACCTACAGAACAGCATGTAAATGTACACCTCCAGGCCTTGGTGTGTCTGTTGAATGCTAAGGGCTTCTTTATGTTTTGTGTTTCTTTATATCCTGCATTTCATTTAGCTGTTCCTGGAGCTGGCCAGATTTGCACGTTTGCACAATACTTCAGGGCAGTGAGACAAACTAGCTGCTCTCGAGAGCTGGGCCAAAAAAAGAAACTCAAATAAGACCTCCATTCATGGGATGAAGGATGATGAAAGGCAGACAAGAAAGATGACATGAAGCTGACAGCTGTGGCACACGTCTCCTCTCTTAGCCAGGAAAGCTGACAAGTAGATTGCTCAGGACAGACACAGGTTACCCTGTCAGCTACTTGAATGCTTTCTCTTTTATCTGCCACCTTCATAGGAAAGAACAGAGCGAGCTTGTGCTCATCTGATGAGCTGGTTCATACTGGCACATCATCAGCTTTGGCAAGTCATGAACACAATGTAGTCCAAAAGTTGCAGTTAGGTTACTGAAATCTCTCTTTTCTTGTACACATGCATGTGTGAAGACACGTACCTGCCCAAGCAGCTGAGTGCCCTTGAAAAGTCCTATTCATAGGAGTAAAATTCTGCCTCCCCTTGGAACTGATCTTTTTTTTTGTTGCATAAACCCCTTCTCCATTAGTCTCTGCATAATAGTGTGACTTTATCTGTGCAGAGCAGCTCCTGCAGTCTACAGACCTCACCCAGGCTATATGTGATTTCAGTTCTCTTGCCTTACATCTGTGTTTGATGAAGAGAAGGACAGCAATGACTGTGACTTCTGTCTCCTAACACTTGCTTTGAGTTTTGTGTAAAAGAAAGAATTACCTAGTGACAGAACAAGGGGGAATGGTTTTAAACTGAAAGAGAGTAAGTTTAGATTAGATCTTAGGAAGAGTTGTTCAGTCCAAGGATTGAGACACTCTGGAATAGATTTCCCAGAGAGGTTGTGGCTGCTCCCTACCTGGAGGTGTTCAAGGCCAGGTTGGATGAGGTCTTGAGCAACTAAGTCTGGTTGAGAGCTGTCACTGCCCATGGCAGGGAGGTTAGAGTAGATGACCCCCTTCCAACCTGAGCCATTCTGTCATTCTATTACTCTATTGATTTCTAATCTCTGAATGAGGAAGAAAGGCATTAAACCTCCTTTTTCTTATAGCTGGTGCAGCAGTATGGGGTTGGGGGAAGTCTAGGGTCTCCTCATAAAATCCATTCTAGTGAAAACTGATAATGCAACTGAAGTTGCCCAAACAACACCAATCCCAGCATTTCCAAACTTAACTGTTTCATGTTGCCGTCTCGAACGTTGAATTAAGATGGTGTGTATGTTGGGTGTGACTTAGATACTGTAGAATTTCAAACTGCAATAATTGTCTTTTTTTGTAACTCAACCCCGCTGAAAATTTCCCCAGAAAGAACATTACTTCCTTTGTGCAACTTCAAGTTATTTCTGACTGTGATAAGAGTTATTTGACCTGGCAGCACATTCTCTTTCCTTATTTGCAGACATGATCTCTCTGGAAAATTCAGCTTCAGATCAGTGTAAAACCTGGAAATTATCAGCCTTGGCGGTTGCAGCTGTTTCAGCCATACCCTGTTCTATACAAGGACGTGCCAGGTAACGTTAGCTACTGTTAACTTTAAAATGAAAGGCTTACCCTATTTCCTGTTAGTGTCAGCAGTAAAGATGTCACCGCTTGTAATGAGAGCAAGTGGAGTTTTAAGACTGCTCAACAAAATAAAGCCCTTAAGTACCTATTATTTTGAGTAGAGGCAGGATTCAGTGATGTATGAGACCAAAGTGTTTTTGCCTGAGTGTGGTCTGGTAAGGCAGACAATGCCTGTGACTGGGGGTGTTGTGTTAAAGTGCTATCTAGAACTTGACTGTAAATCAGGATTTTTAGCTGTACGATACAACTAAGACAGATCTCTGTTGACTCTCAGGATTCTGCAGATGTTAATAAAAATAAAGGCAAAGCAGTGCATGTAGAAATGTTAAGTGAATGTAGAAGTTTCCTTAACACATCATACCCCTCCTTTTCTTCTCCAGAACTGTGTAGTCAGTGTATACAGAAGAGCCTAAAGATTAATTAGTAAACAATTATGATATGCTTTGAAGAGGAGAAAGGTTGGGTGTGATTATGACAGAGATACATTTGTGAGCCATTCAGAGTATTGACAGTAATTAAAAGATACCTTCTCTACCACTTCAGTAGCTCTCTTTTAATTAGCTTGTATAAATGCATATAACTGTGGTTATCATCAAGTAATTTTCATGAGCACACAGGTTTTGTTGTTATAGATTATGTGAGATGATTGCATACGATTTTTTTTGGTGGTTGCTTATTAAATGAATTTTAATAACTCCGTGTTCGCAGTTGCTATAAATCAATGTCATTCCGGACTGGGGAGCTGTGCTGATTCATACCAGGGAAAGCTGTATTCACTGGAGTGTTCTGGAGGTTGAGATTTTTTTATTGTCAGTCAATGGAGCGTGCTCAGGCTAAAAGACCCTGCCCTTTAGCACTTGAGAATGGAAAGGAAAAGGCCCTTATTTTACTTGGGACTTTGGTACTATGGGCTTTTCAGGTGCCACTCATACTGATGAAAAATAACCTTAATTTATTAATTGACAGATTCAAAATTGAAATATATGGTCTGTGTCTTGGGAAATCTTGGTTTCACGGTATCACAGTGTCACAGTACATTAGGGATTGGAAGAGACCTCAAAACTTCATTGCTTTTATTATCCTGCTTAAGGAACTCATGTGCAGCCCAAGAAAACTGATTTGTGTTTCACAGAATCACAGAACATCAGGGATTGGAAGGCACCTTGAAAGATCATCTAGTCCAATCCCCCTGCCAGAGCAGGATCACCTAGACCAAGTCACACAGGAACATATCCAG
>JAOXOE010000256.1:8877840-8918711 GCA_028565055.1 Phoeniculus purpureus | reverse complement strand
CCGGCGGGGCGGGGCGGGGCCGCTCTGTCCAGGGGCCGGCAGAGGGCTCCTGCGCCGGCCTCGTACCGAGCTTCAGGAAAGCCCTTGCGGCGTTTCAGACGGACGGGGGGGTTTCCAGTTTTTACCCCGGCAGATGATTAATCGATTTTACAGTGACCTTCCGATCCCTGAAAGGGGCTGCGAGACGGCTGGGGAATAACTGTGCCCACGGGCATCGAGCAATAGCACAAGGCACCATGGTTTTAAGCTAGAAAATGGTAGCTTGAAGGTGGGCAAGGAAGAACCTATTTAATTTGAGGGTGGTGGATCACTAGAACAGGCTGCCTTGAGAGGTGGGGGAGGCCCCATCCCTGGAGACATTCAAGGTCAGGCTTGATGGGGCTCTGAGCAACCTGTTCCAGTTAGAGATGGCCTTGCTTGTTGTAGGGAGGTGGGACTCCATGAGCTCTGGAGGTGCCTTCCAACCCAATACATGCTGTGAGTCTGTTTCTCCTGTCTGTACTACAGAGAAGAAATTTGAGAATGAGGGTGTGCCAGCTGTGTAAGGAGGCAGTAATGACTGCTGGACCTACCTGGTGAAAGTGCAAGTAAATTAAAAAAAACAGAAAACATGAAATCACAACAGTTGCAAGTATGGTCCAGATGTGATGATGGGAAAGTTCAGCTGAGCTACAAAAATTGGTTAAAGAGACCATCACTAGGTGCCATCCTGTGAGGCAGGGGCATGATTTGTGATTGTAAACTGACAACTTATGTGGGGCCTTAATGCCTACTTAAATGAGTGATATAGGGTTTTAATATTTAAATTGAGTGTTCTACTTCCTCTCCTTTGAAGCAGCTATTTCTTTCAGAAGTAGTTGGTCAACAAAGTGGTAGAAACTTTCTCTGAAGCTGCAGCTCTGCCCAATCATAAATAGAACACCAGTCATTAAGGAAATACTGTCCTTTAAACACAAATGGGAATACAGTCACGTCAGGGTAGTGATTGTGAAGATGAAAGGGTTAACTGGAAATCGCAGGCTAAGAAGTGACATTGAAAACTATTCTAAATTATGAAATGGAACATTAACAAAGAACAAATTAAAAATCCTGAGGGAGCTAGGATTTTCTTGGTAGCTGAGAACCCCCCTGCATTACAGCTCACCCCGACATTGTGGCTCCAACTAATACACTGAGATAGTGACAGGAACCAGGAGGATCCTCTTCCTCCAGCTATAAACAGCTGTTACTGTATAGTCCATGACCTGTTTTAGAAATAACTGCTCTTAAGAGGCAGCTCTGCCCTAGCCTGTTATTACCATCCAGATTCAAGGGGAAGTTTAGAATATATTGAAAGAGTTAACTGTTATTTGCTGTTTTAATTGTCAGAGCTGGGTACGAGTGTCTAGCACAGAAAAGCAAATGCAAGAGAACATTTACCTTATTTCTAGCAAAATCATAAAGCAAAGACTGACTACTGCACGTTTATTGATAAATAGCATTTCTTTTGGAAAACAGTTTGCTACTTGTTTTTTTAAATGAACGTGGCAGAAGGACGTAAGCCTTTGTGGACTTAAGGTAATTCACACAGGCGCTTCCGGTGAGGAAACTATATTCCAGACTCCAGGGAAAGAGCTCTAGGGTACAGTTTCTCAGTGTTCGGCTCAACTTACCGCGTGTTCACCTGCAAAGAAGAGCACACAGAGTCAGGGTTAAGAGCTCCACAAGACATGCAGCAGTTCTATGCTTAAAGATCCTGTTTTTCAGTCACTTGAACTCCTTATTTTGAGAAACAGTATTTATAAACACACAGTAATTGTGTTTTGAAACACAGCAAGCGTTTCAAAGCAAAGTTACTGTCACAGCAAGTGACAGGAACAATCCTGGTGCTTGTGAAAAACAGGATTCAACAAAACGCCACGCAAACGCTACTCACCACGTCATCGATCTTGAGAATACTGCGCACAGTTTCCGTTGCAAGAGTCAATGCGCTCAAAGACACAAGCAGTGGCTGGACAACCAGCTCCTCCAAGATATTGGAAATGCCACCCTATGAGAACAAGTGGCTTTTAGCTTTGTGCCAGGCAGACTACAGTAAAGTTTAGCACGTTTTCTTCTACAGAACCCTGAGAAGGGCAGTTATCAAAGGGCTTTACTCAGGACCATTACAGTGTGCATCTTCTCCCCCAAGTATGACACATCCAGTCAAAATGAGCCCAAACAAAAACACCGTTATGCCCTCTTAAGCACGGTAACAGTTTAGAAGGCAGCCCTTGGTGCTACTCCTAACACAGGAGTACCTTCCCACTGTAGACAATATTGATTGGATTGTTCTAAACACATCTCTTTTTGCACTTCCCTTGCAATGCCTGGGTGTTTGAAGCTATGTGCCTATAGTTCCTTGTTACCTTTCTGACGTTGATGCCAGCTGTTTTCTCGCCTTGAGCATGCCTGTTCCTCAGCTCTGTTACTGTTGAGATGGGATTGAGACCTGCATTTTCAGCCAGCGTAGATGGTATGACCTCCAGCGCATCTCCATACGCCCGGACACAGTATGAGTCCATTCCCCTCAAAGTGCGAGCATACTCGTTCAAGCGCAGTGCCAGCTCGATCTCCGGTGCTCCACCTCCTGCAATTAAAGCTCTGAGGACACAAATTACAAATCAAACCACATGTAAGTGCATAAATATTAATACACAAAGCATAATCGCACTGTGTTATTCTAGCCAAAGAGAGACACTACCTTTTCTTAACTAAGCATCTTATGACACACAGGGCATCATGAATTGAACGCTCAGCTTCTTCTAGAACAAGTTTGTTGGATCCACGTACCACAATGGTGACGGTTTTTCCAGGGTTTGTGCAGCCTGTGATCTAAAACATAAAACCAGATACAAAGCTGGAAAAAGTATTTCTGGACAAAGAGACTTTACTTGGTATTTTAAGTTCTACATAGTCCTGAAACCTGGCTAAGCAAAGCCACCACACTTCTGAAGTCAGCAGCTATTCAGGGTTTACAAGCAGGCATAATAACTTCAGTAGTTAAGTTATTAAAACAGCAGCTGTTATTAAACTAACTGGCCAATGTTAAGTAGGTACTAACAGTGTCACTTGCTCGTTCACTCACCTTTATTAGTTTCCCAGAACCGTTCAGGTTTACCTCCTCTGCCAGCTCAGCAGACCCCAGCATGTCAGGAGTAAACTGGTCAATGTGGGCAACAGGCTTAGTTCCAATCGTCTGAAAAAACAGAAAGAACAATTAAAATCCAGAATTTGAACTGTGGAGTCACCAAGTACACACTGCCTAACATCCTTCTGCGCAGTATGTAAAAACGCAGCTAGGACCACGGCTTTTACACCTGTCCTGAATATTTCTAGCAATGTGACTGCTCAACAGAACAATGGTTTTCAGGCAAATGTCTGCCCTTACATGTAGTCAGAACATGAAACCTATTTACTAGCCATTTATATAACTCACGTTACCTTACATATAAACTCAATGTCATCTCTTTCAATGTCTTTAACCACCATGATCTTCATTTTGTTCAGGAAATGAAGGGCCAGGTCACTAAGAGCATCCCTAAAAACAAGAAGGAAGAAGTCAGCTCACAGTACTGCTTCAGTAAGCAGGTCAGACATACTAGCCAGATGCACACTTCTTACCAGTGGTACAAGAGTTCTTCCACGTACAGATGTCATTACACAAAAAAGACACTAGTGCTTTCTAAAGGCAAACCAGCCTGACTGCCTAGTGTGACTGTTTGGCTTCCATTTTCGTGCAAGCCGCATCATTTCGCTTGTTCCCCTAAACACACCCAGTGAGCCAGAAAATCGATATTAGCATACCGCAGGATAGACTTCTGAATCAGCAGCACGTTGCATCCAGCCTTCTTAATTTGCTTAACTAAATTTAGAATGTAGGCTCTCTCTTCACGCAGTACTCTGTCCATTTGAGCATAATCAGAAACAACTATTTGGTTGTCCATCTATTAAAAAACAGAAAGTTGAGCATTAGGAACGGACTTCAAGTAAGAAAATATTCCACATTCTTTATCTGTGACTCAAAGCTAACAGTTATGACAATAAAACGTCTTATTGGAGGTTGTTTAAATTATGGGAATGAATGGATTTCTGAAATATTTTATTTCTTGTATTAACTGTACGTGAAGAGATAAGGAAGTGCTATGAGTAGTTAAAAATTAGCCAGCAGATCCTTCATTACAGCTGTAGAATAGATCTGACATCTTGACAGACACGTTACCACTACATTTGTATCTCCCAAGAACCAAAGCAAAAGGCTTCACTCTAGTCATGGCTTAACTTACATCTGTCTTTGGAGCAGACAAGCAAAACTGAATGAGGCCTATTTTGGCTTTTTCCACTCTGGTAACACCGGTATTTGCAACCTTCTGAGTCAGGACTAGGCCTTCAACCAGTTCACAATCATCAATAGTGCCCCTGGAAACAAAACCAATCCATGACTTCAGTCATCTAGGAAACTCATTTCACAGAGACAAAGCTCATCTAGTTGAAAATTGTTTCTTACCCCAACTTCTTAACAATTTTAATATCTCTGAGGTCCACACTATTAGCTGTAGTTGGATCAATCACCTTCATCACTGCATCCACGCTCATTGGAGAAAGCAAACTAGAATACTGACATACAACCTAAGGGTTTAACAGCAAAGAAATGAAAACGTTAAGATGAGGGATTTAACACACAGATACACAGTAGTTTCAAAATAATACTGTATTGTCACGTTTGACTTCTGAGCTCACTTTCCCTCCCTGTCCATTAGACAGACATCTTAATGTAGCCTCTTCTTAAGGGCTGTCTCCTTCAAAGGAAAACTTGGTGGGAAAAGCTGTATTAAGGGACTTGCAGAAGAACCTTGGATTTCTCTTAGACCCTTAGACTTTTGAGAGATTCCCAGGTAATTCTGCTGTCAAGGAAACTAGTACACTTCTCCAGATCTCCATGCTGCTTTACATGTTTCTGCTACATGAACAAGAACTGCCTACCTACCTGTTTTTGAAGCTTGTTTTTACACTTAACAGTCAACATCCAGGATCAAAAGGTATTTCAGACCAAAATTCAGTCTGAGTGCTAAATTCAATTCAATTTAATCTAAATCAACCATGACTTTCTCAAACATCAGTCTAAGAGAAGGCAGCCACTGTCTGAAAACCATTGAAGTATTCTACAGAAGTGAGGAGAACACAGGCTGGGAAAAGCTGCAGGCTCAGCTAGTCTGGAAGCACCAAGTTCAAGTGTCTGCTGTACCTTTGAATTTAGTGAAGTGGTTGCACTATTCAGCAAGGTTTCTCTGTCACTCAGTTCGACTGGCTGCGCCATGTTGGTCAACACTTCAATACCTTTATCCAAAGCTTTCTGGAATGACTCTGAAATGATGGTGGGATGAATTCCTGTAAATAGTATAAAAAAGGGGTTAGACACTTGTGCTTTTAAAACTGGGTTTTTTCCTCACCCTCTATTGTAAGAGAATCTCATGTCAGAATAAACTGAAGACAACTTCCCTGCAATGTCTGCCATCCCAGAAACACACTTTCTCACAGCTTTGTTTTCCCTCAACATTCTTAATGCTGCTGCTGTTCAGGTAATATCTGCAAGGAGCCTGACTGATCTTTCTTCCAGATTTTCCCCCAGTTGCATACAAAATTCCCAGATTTCTGTGGAACATGTGATTTATCCTCTATCTTTCCCAAGCAGGCAGCTCACAATCAACGTCAGCCAGGCTTTTTTTAACTCCCCATTACAGCAGACAGGGAGACCATTGGCAGGGGTCAGAGAGAGGACCACAAGCAATGTGGTCTGTATCGAGACCAAGTAAATGTAAGTGCAGGTCCAACCATCCTTTCTGGTACACACAGCAGCCCAAGTGAAGCCCTAAAGAAGCTCCTGAACTGCATGGAAGCAGACTATCACAGAACATCCTGAGCTAAGTATAAATATATGCAGACTATAGAAAAACCCACTACAATCACTGGTCCCAAACTTTTTTAGACCTTCTTACTGTTGCTCTGTTCACTCAAGTACAAGCATATTTGAGGTGAGTTTTAACAAGCAAACATTTATCACATCACCTGGGCACTACTTCCTGTATCAGCAGTGATGCATTCCACAAAAATACCAAAACATGAGTGAAGCTTGAATGTGAAGACTTCACCCATCTTTCAACTGGAAACAGCTACCTGAAGCCTTGTCATATACATGCAAATAGAGAACTCGAGCAGCTCCAGTCATGTTATCAAACTAAGTATGTACAGATTTACCTTTCTGAAGAAGTCTGGAACAGGCATCCAGAAGAGCTCCAGCAATGACGACGACAGACGTAGTGCCATCACCCGCTTCAATATCCTGTGCTTTTGACAGCTCTACCAACTAAATGACAAATTACAGCAAGTATTTACGTACACTGCTATGTTACAAACTCTGACAATTAACTACACACAACCTAAAAGGCAATACTACTGAAATCAACCTTAGTATCAGGACAAATCACGCCTTTTCTAATTTAGAGTTGGGGATTTTGTACCTTGCTGCCCCTACCATGTGGCCAAAATGCAGCTGTAGGTCTCTTCACAAGAGCAAAGCAGCCTTTCCTTCTTAAGGAGAAGATGGTTTTGAGCTAGATTCTTTCATATCTTAAAATATGTCTGGAGGGGGCATATATAAGGAGTAGTGGATAAGAAATAAGGAGTTGGAACTCTTCAGCATAACTTATTTTCAAAATAAATGTCCTTGGAGCATGCTGCATTAAATTTCTTGCTCTATCACTAGTGGGAAGTGTTCCCCAGATTGACATAGAATATTATGATGTGTTTTTGTCCCAGAAATTAAGCTCTAACACAGGGTTGTCTGAAAAAGGGAGAAAACCTACTTACCATTTTGGCTGCAGGGTGCAGAACTTGCATTTGTTTCAGAATAGTAGCACCATCATTAGTGATTGTCACATCTCCTTTAGCATCCTGGATCTGAGAAGAAACAGCAGAAACACAGCTTTAATTTACAAATCTTTAAATCAATGCTCAATGTGCAATATTTTACATGACTGCACTATTTCACAAACTCAGATGCGCATTTAGTTCACTTTCATTTAAATAAATTAAACTCGGGAAAGAAGTTTAAAGGCAAAAGACAGCAGCTGTGAAACACTTTTACAGTATTTCCAGTACACTTAACATTCTCAAAGTTTAAACAGAAAGCTTACCATTTTATCCATTCCCTTTGGTCCAAGGCTTGTTCTAATTGCATCCGCAACAGCTACAAAAACACCACAAAGCGTTTTGTAAGTTGAGCTGAAGAGCTACAAAGCACTTACTCCATCATTCTAAATGTTTCTTCTTTAAAGAAAGCCTCTCCCAGTACTAAGCAGTTCCCAGTTCATTTGCCTGCACTAAGTCATACTTAACGGTAGACTGACATAAAACACTACAATATCAGGACTGACTTCCATGGCTTTTTTGAACAATTAACATCTGACCATTTGACCGCTGCCATTTCAAGACCACGTAACAACACGTTATACCCCACGTAATTCCAGCAAAGCTTGTGTCAAATGCCAAATACAGCACTCCCCAGCGCGCACGGGGCCCATCCCCGGGGCGTTATCTACCACCCCAAATCATAGCAGCGCCTTCCGCTAACACGGAAACGAGCTCGTACCGCAGCGCGGACACAACGGCACTGCCCATCCCAGACAGGGGCGATGCGCATTCCGCTCTCAAGGCCCAACACTGAGCAGCAAACGCCCACCCCGCACTGCCTCTCATGGTGGGCAAGAAGCCCCTGGACCACGGCGGAAACGGCTGCCGTTGTTTCGGGGCTGCCGCTAGGCTCAGCTCGGCCCCAGGCGGCCGCTTATCCACCGGCACAAAGCCGGGCCCAGGCTGGTGCCGCCTCCCCTCAGCACAAAGGGCCTGAAGGCGCCGCGCCTCACCTTTGCCGGCGGAGATGTTGCTGAAGCGGATCTGTGCGGGCTTGTCCCGGTCCTGGTAGGTGCCCTTGGCGCGGCTCCCCGCGCCGCCATGGGCCCTAGCCGCAGTGCTCTCGGGCATGGCCGATGGACGCGGATGAACCCTCCCGCACCGGGCACTATCCCAGGAACCTTCTGGAACGCGCCGCCCCACCAACACGACGCGCCTAGGTCCTCCCGCCCGGCGCCGAGCATGACGTCACTCGCGTAGGGGGATGCCCGTTGCACGCCTGCGCCCTAGTGACCGAGAAAGTACTCGCTGCCTCCCGGCAAACGGCACGGACACCCAAAAGTGACGCGGGGTCTTCGAGAAGGCTTCTGACCAATGGTGAGGCTCGCGCGGCAGCCGGGGCTGAGGGGCGGGCCAGGGCGCGGGGCGCGGCTCGCGGAGGGTGGGGCGCGAGGCTGGGGGCAGGAGGCTTCTAGGAGGGCCTGTGCGGCAGGCGGGTGTTTATAACAGTGGGGCTGTGAGAGCTTCCAGTTAGGGAATGGAATCCTTCAGTTTTGGGGGCAAGGATGAGCGTTGAGGGTGTTCAGCCTGGAGAAGAGAAAGCTCTTAATGAAGCAAATGGAAAAGGAGGGGGTGGGCTAAAAAGGACAAGAGGTGGTGGTTTGAAACTGCACGAGGGAGGCTTTAACGAGGGATATAAGGAGACAGTTGTTACGCTGGGGGTGATGGGTCTCTGGCCCAAGATGTCCAGAGAGGCGGTAGATACTCCACCCCTGGAAATGTCCCAGATAAGGTTAGACAGGGCTCTGATCAGCTCGCTCTGTGTGCAGGGGTTGCACTAGATGAGCTTTGAAGGTCCCTTCCAACCTAAGCTGTTATTCGATTCTATTCTGTAATGTCTGGTCTGGTGACCGTGAAGAGACTCGGTGTTAGGTGTTGCTGCACAGCTGTCAGAAATGTTTGACGGGTCGCTGTTACACAGCTGTTAGTGTTGATGCTACATAAACCACTAGCAGTGGGTGGGAGCGCAGCTGCCCCTAAATGGTCTGGTTCACACCCTTTATTTGGATGTGCAGCTTTTACCCTGTAAAGACTGAGACCTGCTTTGCTATCCCAGCTGTTTTAAGTCTGCACCTTTGCAGAACCTGTTGCTGAAAAGCAGCAGCTTTATCACAAGTGAGGTTAGACTTGGATGACGGGAAGAAAGCAGAACTGTGTTATTTTCTTGCAACACCCTGATCTTCCCATGTGTCTGAGGGACTCGCATTTCAATTCAGCTCACCACTGTAAGAAGGTAGGCTTACTACCAATAAAAATAACGCTAGATTTGAAAGACTGTTTATACCTCGTATGCTGATACTGCCTGAACTACTCCATTGCTACATGGCTTCTGCATACTTCCCTTTTTGAGGGGGGTCTCGATAGCTATTTACTTTCTTCATCTCAAACAGGATACAAATGCAATGTAGTTTAGAGGCAAAGTACAATACTGAATCCACAAAGTTAAATTGCTTTGTACTGTGTTCAGAGTAGCATGCATCAGCTCAAAAGAGTTCTTGACTGAATCCAGAATGTTCAGGTAGTATCTAAACCGTGTAATTTTTATAGCATCTCTCTTTCTGATGGATATGAAATGTTGCAATTTATAATGGATATGAATGAGTGATTTAGACACTTTAAACAATCACTACCAAAGATATTAGCAACGAATTATTTTAACGGTATTTAACAAGATTTGATGGCAATGTTCATTCTGTTCCTTACATGGAAGAAACTTAAGTGGGAAAATTGAGTTAGAATCGAGCTAGAATGGTTTAATAGAGACCTGGGACACAAAACAGTCCTCTTAGAATTGAGCTAGAATGGTTTAATAGAGACCTGGGACACAAAAGAGTCCTCATGGTACGCAAATTTCTGGTGCCAGCAACAGGTTTTTATGGTGATACATAAAAACCATTTGGACTGTTGTGTTATAAGGAAAAAAAGAAAACCAAACAGGAAAAAATAATCTGTAGTCACATCGCTCAACCACTTTCAACAGTAACTTTTTCATTTGTTTCATGGTTTATGCACCATTGAAACATAGAACATTGTTCTTTGATGGAGACTGTTTTAGAAGTTAATGGCATGTACCTTTTTAGACTCAATTTTTAACTGGCAGATAAAATGGTCTGAAATAGAAAGGTAGGGTTGCATCCAGTCATAAACAGGATGCAACTGATTTTGAGTCTTGACCAGGATTCCTCCAAAATCAGCAGAAACGCACCGTAAATGACAAGGATCATTGGGGTCTCTGATGCAGATCTTAAAGGTCAACAAGCCGTGATGGCAACTGTACTAAATCCTGGACATTTAACACTAGTGTAGGGTTAAAGCTAGAATCAATGGAGTGGAGCTTTTAAAAGAGCTGTTGGTATTTGTTTAGGCTGTTGTAGCTGCCACTTCCTTGTTGTCTCAGGTTTCGGGAATCATCCTCCTTTCTCCTGCGTGCATGTAGTGACTGGTAGTAGCTACGTTTACGGGTACCATGTAAATCTAGGCAGTAGCAGATGTTGCTTCTCTGGTGCTGGACTGTGTTTGGGTTTGGTTATGCCAGAGAGTGGCATGTTTCTGACAAGAAAACACGGATCATGTGCTGTTGCTGTCAGTGAACTTGTGCTCACTGTTGTGCTTGGGCTAAGAGCAAGAGGTTTTCAGGATTTTGAAGGAAATTAAGATTACATCTGATGCTGTTGCAGCCACCTTGTTGTTATTCATCACTTTGTCTGGCAATTCTAGTGGAGTTCCATGGATGGGTGAAGAGCCTGGATTTTTACTGAGTATGAACAAGCTGCTAAATTAAGTTCAGGGCTGCTAGAGGTAGTGGCTACCTTCTTGCTTATGATTTTGGCCTGGCAGGGTTCCTTTTGTAGAGCTGGGCTTCAGGACAAAGTTAGGATGAAGGGTTTTGTATGCACTTGCTATTAAAGATGCTGTCTCAGTGCCATCCACTGCCACTCCATTCTCTAGCCAGTAGAAACCCCTTGGGTAGGGTTTGATCTGAGGTTATTTCAGGTTCTAAAGTGTCGCTGATCAAGTTGATGAGTTTTGTTTAGAGCTTTGGCTACAACTGAGGTCTTTTTGTTTCATTCCATGTGAAATATAGATGATATTTTTCTTGTTACTAGTGTCAATTTAGGGGCAGCTTTGAGATTAGTCTTCCTTCACAGTGTCCTGTGGACCTGCCTGTCAGTTGTTAATCCAGACAGGGGGTAGGGGGTTCATAATTTGGTGTTGCTTGTAGGAGAGCTATATGAGATGGTTTCACATCAATCAGACTTGCTGTTCAACTTCCAGGATGAAGGCTGACGTTTCAGACAGCAGACACAAATTTGTTGTTAGGTTCGGAATGTGCCTGCACATTGTACTGTTTTTCTTACCCTCTTCATCATTTCTGGCTGTTCAGACCTTTAAGAGCGTTTCCAAGGAACAGTGGGACAGTAACATCACACAGACAGCACCTACACCCATAAGGGGTTGTAATATTTTCATTTTTTTAGCTTAGTTTCTTGAGAAGATGAGACTTAGGTGCACAGTGTTCTGTCCTTCAAGGACTTGCTCCTACAGCCAGTTTTGACTATGTGGTGGAAACTGTTTTCTGCTTCATACAAATAAGCAGCTGCAGAGAGAAGACGCTTAGTTCAAGGCATGCTGAGGAGAGGGCTCAGCCCCTCTGGGATGTTCATCAGTGGCACAGTGTTTCTGCTTTCAAAGTTGTATTGTACATTGGCAAAGGCAATGAGCCACTATCAGCACGAAACCTTTTTGATAGCCGCTGTTGTACAAGGTGCTTTTGATTCTGGGCAGATCGCGTCACCTCTCTGTCTTGTTTTTTCCTCCCCAGATATTTCCAGTCTGGTGCAGTAAAATGTTTATCATCTAACTAGCTGTTCATGCAGCATCTTGTCACATCGAGTGGATACTAGTACTTACTGAGTCTAGTGCAAGATGAGCAACCTTCCCAGCCTGAATAAAGTTGGTAGACACCTACGTGTATGATTAGGACAAAATGGGGCTTTTGGGAATCGCTACATCTCTGTCCTTTTCACAAACAAAAAATGCTTCTTTACTAATTACTGCTGTAATTTCTGTCAGGTTGGATGCAAACATGAGGCTTATGTAGGGCCTGTTTTCTTTTTTCCATGCAGAGAATGTGCTGAGTGTTCTCAAGGCAGTGGTGATGGCAGCGTAACAAGTGATGGCCAAAAAGAGGGTGACATCATGTCACCTAATGCCCTTAGGTAAGTTATTAAGTATGGAGACAGATTATTTACACATGGGAAGAGTATCTGAGGACATGTTTCCACCCTCTCCCTCTAGATGACAGCAGAATACCAGCCTTGCTGCAAGGGATCGCTTCCTGGATAGATTTCAGAAGAATGTTGTTATTTGCTGTCCTGCTCGATCACTTTTTAAAGAGATTGGGATTCCTGTTGTAATATATTGCCCTGCTCCAGGATAAACTGCACATTTTGGGCAGCTGATAAAAAGCACTGGGAGTTTAAACACGTTCTTTTATGAATAGCTGTTTCCGCAAACACAAAACATGTTCTCGCCTGCGATAACGATCTCTGTATTTCACAGGTAAAGCGCAAATCAGATCCTTCTTGACAAGCAACACCCTGAACCCTCAGAGGCATCCTGGTTTCTAACACCACATGAATGCATTTTTCTGGAGATACGTCGGGGAGCGCATCTGTGCCAGCGCAGCGCTTGGTGAGTGCATGTGGGGGTTTGGTTTTCACACCCTTCCAACAAGAGGTGGGTAAAGGCAGTGGTATGATGTGAGCCCCTGCTTCATTTCAAAGCTGGCCTGTTAGATGCCTCTGGTCCAGGACAGCTCTCAAAAGCTGGCTTTCTTCTGCCACCAAGGAAGATCAGACTGGACTGCTGTCTCTTGCTGCTGTGAGCTTTCCTACCCACCCACTTCTGTCCTGGGGCTGTCCCGGCCCTCAGCGACTGCTTCACTACATGGCATTTCTTGCACTGAAGACAAGGTGGTGGTTCCTCTGTTTCCTCACCTCCTGCAAAGCCTTTGCTTGCGTTGGATTCTGGCTCACAGAGTGTGACCTTTTTTCCCCCACTTGGAGCCACTTTCCCAGAGTTTCTGGGAGACTTCATGGGACTGACTTACTTTCAAATGCCAAGTTAGAGATGGAGCAGCATGCTCCCCGTTGCACCCTGGGGATGTAACCGTATGTGCTGTTGGCTGTTTTGCTTGAATTTGGTCTTGTAGAGAGAACAAAAGAATTGATGAGTGAATGCAGAAGGTTCTTGGGAATGCAGGTAATAACTTCTTAGGAAGAACACATTTCAATGTTTTCTGTGCTCCCACCAAGTGACTTCCTCTCACGGAGAAACAGGACAAGCTGAACTGTGAGACAGTGAGTTGAGTTTTCGTTAAATGCGTTGGCTTTTGTTAGCTTTTAGAATTGTGCAGATGTTCCAGCAATCCACTCAAGCTGCCAAAGGAATTGGAGGTACAAACAGGAAGAGGGGGAAGAACCAACAGGCAGAGCAAAGCGGGCTGGATGACTTTCTAACATGGTTTTATGCGTGGGTGGGGAAGTTTTTTGTTAGCTCCCTGGTCACTCTCCTCACTGCTCCGGTCCCAGGCAACATTCTGAGAACCACTTGGCTCTGCTGCTTGTGTCAATCCACAGGAGTGAAGATACAGGAAAGTTGCGTTCACAAGAATCACTGCTCTGGGGTTTGGGGATTGTGGAATGGGAACGTTACTTTTTGTAGTTCTACTACTTGGGTTATGTAGAAGCCAGAAAATGGTCTTTGAGATAACTTCACCCTATTGATTAAAAATCCTGCCTGCTGTTTAGGGTTTGTGTCCTGAATCAGGAGGTGTAGCTACCGTAAAAAACATCTGGAGAGGATAATGTGTCTCTGCTTTAAGACCCTGTTAAGGGTTACTTTAAACTAGAGCAAGTGGGGGGAAGTGTGAGTAGAATTTTTATAGGCTTGCTTCCCAGGAAGGGCACTTTTAAACAATGGGAGGCTTTGACTGCCTGCCTAGGCTCTTGAAGGCCTGTGAAAAGGCAAGGGAGGCTGAAGTGAGAAAGCATGAAGTGAGAAATCAGTAGTGATAAAGCTGCACTGGGGAAAGGTTCAATAGACCGAGGCTAATAGAGACTGTGCTTTCAGGTAATGTAGGTAGTATCAGGCTGCAGTGTCCCCTGGTTGCTGGCCCTCAGGGAAGCCAAATCCTGATACTGGCAGATCTTCTGCAGAGCTTTGTGGCTTTCCAGTTGGTAGTTGCAATGTTGATGAGATACGATGTTAACAAGGGTAATTATCACAGTATCACAGTATTACCAGGGTTGGAAGGGACCTAATAGATCATCAAGTCCAACCCTTACAATTAGACATAGTCCCTCAAAATCTCATCTTAAACAATGTCCTGTTGCTTTGGACTAACTCATGATTAAGCTGGAATAATCATTATTTTCAGTTGCAGGGTCTGTTTTGTCCTCCTCTAGAGCTAATCTTCCAAGACACTATAAATTGCTATTCAAACATTTCTTACTTTGCTCTGCTTTGATTCTGGTAATCCCAAAGAACCCCAGTCAAGGTCTCTTGAAACTGTGTGGTACAAACACAAGGGAGTTTATCAACTCCGACCGTGTTTGGAATAAAGAGGCAAAGGATGAAGGTTCCTGCTTACTTCAGATGAAGTTAAAGTGTCGTCTTCACCTGCTCACTAGACCTTCCTGAATAGGCAGGAAAAAATAGACTGGAAATAAATATGAGAAACTAAGTCTAAAGAAAGGTCTGAACTACCACAGTGTGAAGATAAATGAGATTTTCAAAGTGAAAGGTGATAGCATCCCAGCTTCTTCTTTTGCAGTCCTCCTCTAGTGTGAGGTTTGAGTCACTGGGCTCAGCCAAGCTCTGACAGATACAGCAGGAATTTGCAGCTGAGCGTGTCCAGTGCCGGTGCCATTCCCAGCACTGGGGTATGGGAAGTGACAAACCTGCAGGAAAGGGCTGTGAGCCCACAGTGGTGAGGATGGGACAGGCCACCCAATGCATGCACAAAAGGAAAGCTTTTGTGACATCAGATAACACAAGTTTACCATAATGAAAACCTTTCTTTACTGCATGCTGAAAGTTTTCTCCAGACCACAACAGGAGTTAATCTCTCAAGATAGATGATAAAGACAACATCAGGTTAGGTCTTCAACAAACAACCAGCAGTCAGCTCTGTACCTTTTATTTCCATTAATACTGGAAGGCTTTTTCTTGTTAAAAATGTAACAGACAAGTCTATTTTACACCGTATAGCACTGCTCACTCTCTGAGATCTGGGGGGGATTCTGCATATTGTATCTAGACAGCAGCAGAAACCTACAGCTACTGGAACATAAACCTGCCAGGTCTCTGAATGGGAAGTGTTTAATTGGGGTAAACACCTCCCCTTACACAAACACCTCGTTGAACTTTAACGACAGCTTAAAAGCTGGCCAAGAACTCAGATTCTCAGCATCTCTTACAATTTTTGTGCCGAGATTAAGTCAATTTAAAAACGTTCCCCATAACTGCTGCTGGTGGATGGGATTTCAGTTTTCCAAATTTGGGCAGCATACGCATTAAACTGTGTCATTACTTGGCTCTTTGCCTCTGTATGAGGTAAATCGTTAGGCTGCTAAATCTGCAGGTGACGCTGCGCAGTCATCTCTGCTTAAAACCAGTTGTGAGGCAAAGGATGATGCACTCCCAGCTTCTGCGGGTGACTGCAAACCCCTGACTGCCCATAACTGGTATCGTGGTAGCACTTGGGAACCTCATTTGTGGAAAACATCATAGGAAATTGGAAGGAGACAGTTGTCCCTGCCACAAGGATCTCCTGCACTGTCCTGTTCTACAATTAATCTTCATGTGTCTCTTTTCTTGAACTGAATTTGGGCTGAGCAGTTGCTTAAGATTTGTAGAGCACCTCGAGGCCAAGGAGACTTTTGTCTCACTTAATCCATTAATGCTGTCTTTGGGGATAATACCTTTAGATGGACCTTAGAAAACCCAACCTCAAGTAAACAGTAAAAGCAGAGCCTGCCTCGCTTAGCCAGAGGCATCTTGAATCGTGGCTCTCAGCTGGGTTGTGTCCATAGAGATCCTGGAGGCAGACATTCTCACTTTATGAGATGTGTGTTTGTAGGTGATGACAGAAACAGCTTTTCAAGGTCAGGGTCCAGGTTTGCTGCTGCACATGAACAAGAGTCCAAAAGCTTTTTTCTCTTTCTCTGCCTTCGTTATTGGGGTTTTTGCTGTTTTCTCTCCCTTAGCAACATGAGGGCTGCAAAGTCTGATGTTTCATAGTTTTGCTGAATGACATTTTGAGAGTCTCATGAAGCTACACCAAGGTGATAGTGACAGCACACTTTGAAGGTGTAGAACGGTCACCTAGAGCTAGTTAGCAGTTTGTACTTTTAATGGATAATCAAATGCTGGGTTCTTGTAAGAGACTAAGTGTGTCCCGTATTGCTCACTGTGAGGCTTTTTACATGTCTTACACAGACACACAGACAAAATTACTGTGGAAATGAGAAGGATTCCACTTGCTGCAGACAGAGCAGCAAAGATAGACTTGTAGCTGGGTTTGGTTTTGAATGTGGTGCACGAACTGCCTGGAATTCCCTGGCTTGTCTGGCTTGATCCTGCTTTGTTTGAAGCGGTCATGCAGATGTGGTAAGTAGTGTACGGTGCAAGATTATACAGAGTGTGTTGCCGAGCTGTGGAATAAATGTTGTCCAGGACAAACCGTCGGTCCTCATTGCCTTGGACATGAAGCATCAGCTCGTAGGTGTGAACAACAGAATTTGGGGCGCACCAGCGTATCTGTGCAGAGCTGTCTGTAATTTCAGACACCTCTCTGAGCCTTGGTGGATCTGGAGTCTCATCTTCCCTCGTCATGCCGGGGCATAAACACTGGGATGTCCTCTGAAGTTCACTGCATGGCTTCTGAAGGTGCCTGCAAGGATTGTAGTCGCAGGAAGTGTATGCCACTTGCACTGGGGTTTCCATTGACTGTTCATTGTAATCATAGTCATCGACGTAGTGTATCAGTGATCGGGTGGATGCAGGCTTAGACTGAACGTTGGTTCTTGTGGAGTTTGGCTGTGGATGGCTTGTTTGCAGTGTATGTGCCCCAGTGTGAGTGGCAAAGGAAGGAATATAATGGTCAGCGGTGTTGGGGTTTCGTGTTGCTCTGGTCAAATAAGCACTGGGGGTCGGGCTGAACAGTCCTTCCTGAGGCAATGTTGCATTGGTTGTTCTGAGCTCTCCCTTTAGCTCATCTGTTTCAGTCTGACTTGTGGAGCCATAATCTGAAGACTGACTATAAAGTTCTTTGAGAAATCCTGGAGAGGTGGTTACAGATGCAAAGGAACGGGGATTGCTTGTGGATACAGAAAATGCTTCCTCCTCGGGGAAGGAACTGTTGCCCTTGCTGAGCATCACCTCAGCTGGGGTGGCTGCCATCGTGCTCACCAAGTTCCTCTGAATTAGGGAGTTGGTGTAACTGTCCTTGGTTAGCAGAGCAGAGTCTGTTGCCGTTGCCACAGCTGTTGCCACGGCAGCAGCTTCGTCACTGGTAAGGCTTGTAAAAGCCTCGGGTTCAGGAGACGGCGTGCTCGAATCAGGCAGCGTAATGTTTCTCTCAGACTGGCATTTATCGTAGAGCTCTACCAGTGAAAAAGATGTTGAAGGTCTGCCCCAGTCATCTTGGGACGTGTTGCAAAAAGTCTCCGAAGCCCTGTGGAGGGGACAAGTTAGAGTAGGCAAGTTCCACAAAACCCTTACAGGCTCCTTGAATTGGAACCTGCTGCCCAAAGCCAGTCTATGTGTTAAAAAAGACATGAAACCCAGACCAAAGGTAGGTTGTCTCAACAATACTCCTGTGCTTGGCAGGTGGCTTTGCAAAGACACTAAGAACCCTTTTGGTGTCTTTAAGATGCAGAGATTCTCTTTTGCCTGACAGGAAGCATTCTTTGGTACAGAGACAGTGAACCTTAGCAAGAGTGTTTGGGTTCAAGGCAACTTGTCGTGAAGGGTCAGACTTTAATGCCACAGTAAGAGGGGACCACAGTGAGACATTAACCGGGCCCCCTAGGACCCTTAAACCGCAGCTTTAGGCAGCTGGAGCTCTGCTGACACAGGATGTGCTTTTAAATGACTAAACTCTCGTTCTTTTCTATGCGTGTTTTTTTTGTAAGCATCTGCTAAGCCCATCCAATGCTTCCCGGCTCACTGGGCTACAGTGACAAAACTTCGTGGCCTTTCAAAAGCAGGAGAAAACATAGCTATGCAAAGTACTTTTAACTGCAGCTTAATGCAATTAGTCTGGAGAACTGCAGGAGAGCAGGAATACAATGGATGTGAAATGGGGCTATTTGCAAGGGACTTTTTGCCTGCTAGGGCTGATAGGCTCTGGGAACTCCAGGGCAAGGAGTAAATAATTAGCTAAATGTCTTGCAAAGTCTTCCAGATCCTGCTTCCAGTGCTGGACCACCCAGGCCACCAAGCCAGCTCGTTTTTTATCTCCAGCTAATAGAGCAATATGGACTGAAACAGAAAGAAAAGAACCCGTTCTCATCTTAACAGTAGAATCATGGCTACTAACATTTGATACTGTTCTCTGTGTGCCCATCACACATTTGTCCACATTCAGCCCTGCTTTGTCCCTGAAGGGACTTGGCATTTCTACCCCTTGTGGAAGGGAAGAACACACAAAAGGAATTTGAATGGTAGTGAATATTTGGTCCCCTAAAAACGTTCATATTTGAGTCTGAAGGACATTATCTCCTTGAACTCACCTTTGCAGGACAACTTTCGTGGGCTTGGAGAGCAGCCAGGAGAGCTGGCAGTCGCATAACAGGGGATTTCCAAACAAGTTGATGGTGATGGTGGCAGATAGATTGGTATTCCAAGGATGGAAGGAACTCAGGTTACAGCTACCAGGTGACAAATACAGTAATTAGCAAATGTTGAACTACCTTGCAAAGACTTGAGTGTCCCTGTATCCCAGTATAAGGTACAAAGAAGTATTCACAGTTCTTTTGGAAGGACTATCATTTGGCAAGGATATTCTGGGAAACACTATTTCTACCATCACACACTCAGCCACTCTTTTACACTGCACATTTCTCCAGCTTCTTTCTCAGCCCCGTTGTAACTGCTTGACTTTCTCACAGCTAGTCACCCCCTTCCTGTTAATTGCCTCTTTCATAACACAGAGTCACACCTGCTCAAGTCAAAGGACTATCACAGGAAGACCTTATCATTACTGCCAAGATGTCAGGGCTGCACAAAAGAGTGTGGTAATGGGAGCTCTCAGCAGTTTGTGTGCTCAGAAGATGCTCCCCTTTGTTTTTTGGATTTGGGTCGTGGCATTTAGAACTTTGCACTGGTATTCCTGCAGGTACTGCAAAGTGCTGTAAACCCTGTGTGGCAATCTGTAGGGTTGGGTTTTTTTGTTTAATGGGGCTTGTTTCCTCGAGATTGGTCGCTAGAGCACAGTCAGTTCTGCAGGGCTTGTTTTCTGCAATGTTTATAATCTGGGCCTACATCACAGAAGTCTTTTAAGGTGCTCTCCAGATATTTTCCTTCATGCTGGTAGTTCTGTGGGCAGTTGACCTACACTTATTACTTTAATGCTGAACAAGGAGCTGTGTTAACTGCTCTCATTAAAGCAGAAGGGACAGGATCTTTTACTGCTTCCAAGATGCAGGTTTTAGCAAGCTGTTAGCATTCATCCTTTGTAGAGCAAGGAATCCTTAGCTACCTGCTGCTTCTCCAGCGAGACACTGCCAGTGTAGATGCTGGAAGCAGTCTGTGTGCCTCACTGGATCTACCCTAACCTTACCAAGGCTAGATGGATTCATCCACCGGGCTGGCAGATCAGGCAGAAGACTGGGAAGGAGCACAATAGGTGCTATTTCAAGCAACCAGTCGCCGCTCTGAGTTTCATGCTACCTCTTTGGGCTGTACCAGGTCTTCATCACAGGCTTCACGCGGCATGTCTAAGACAGCACGTATCTCCATGCCACAGAAACCCACTTCTCTTTCCTAAGTATAGAAATCAGCTCCCAGGCACCTCGGTGCAGCATTCTGTGAGGAACAAAAAAGAAAACGACTCACTTCTCAAACGAGAGATGGCTCAGATGAGGAGCACTGTCGAACGTCTCCGTCCTCACAAAACCCAGTGAGCGGGACCCTTGACAGTTCAGCTCTTGGAGACCAGGCATGGACTTGATGAAGTCAGTATCAAGGCTTCTTAATCGTTTCATCTTTGTCAGGTGGAGTGTTCTGAGGTTGGGGAGGTCTCTGGTCCACTCTGGCTGTACTGAAGCAGAAAGAAAAGATTTACACCCAGCACATAAATGGAGCATTTCTGTGAATTTCTGCCTTTAAAAGTTTTGGGTTCACAGGAGGTACCCCTGTGATCTTCTGCAGCTGTTCTCTTTGGGAAAGGAATCAAGGATCATCAAGACACCAGTGCATAAAACCCCAGGCAATCATGTTTTCGTAAATGACGCTGCAGGTCATGCAGTGGCAAGGAAAGGAAAACAGAGAGCAAGGAAGCTTAAGATACATGGTGAGATTAAACGAACAATCCTTCAATTAAATGTGGTTGCAGGGAGATTAGAGAGCTCTGGTGGGAGAGAAAAGCAAGTAACTCCTTGTTTCTCCTACTACAGGAAATAGAGCTGGGAGGCATGAAACTGGAAACGACACACAGAAAAGTGCCTTCCCATCCCACAGCTGAACTCAGTGTGACTCAGTATCACGAGAGGCATTAGTCAAATTCATGGAGGAAATTCGGTGGTGCAGCTCTTGGATGTGAGGTGAAACCTCCAGCTTGAGGAGTTCCTGAGGTCCTGGCTCTGCTCCAGGCTGACAGCAACTGGGCAAGGCAGCAAACATCTGTCTACCTCAGGGCAGGCACTGTCTCCCTGTGTGGAAGCATTTGGCTGGTTGCAATTAATACAGAAAGCCCCTCTCTGCGGTATAAAGCAGAGCATAGCTGTGGAGATGGACAATGGAAGATTTCAACAGCGTTTCTGAAAGGAAAAATTAATTTCCTCTTGCATGTCCCAAAGCGAATCTCAGGGCTGACAGGGCAGTTGGGACTGAGGTGGAGAACTGCAGTGGGACAAATAGTTGTGTGTGGTGGTGCCCTTTGGGAATCTGCTCTGCATAACGGTTTCTCCCCAGCACTTAGGTAACCAGCTAGAGAGTGCCCTGCGCACTTGGAACAACTCTTTGCGGCTTTCAGCATGGGGTGTTTCCCCTCCGGCTCAGGCTTGGCCGTCTGTCTCAGCAAGGCTTCTGCTCTCCCCAGCCCGACTGAGCCTCGTGTTTACAGTGGGAAATCCAGAAACTTACTTTTCTCAAGAAAGGTCTCGCTCAGATCCAGCGTGTTGATGTTGTTTCCAGGCCTATTCGTGGTCTCACTGGGAGATGTGTTGACGGCAAAAGCATTCTCTCCAATTCCTCTGCTGTCATCCTGCCCAAGCAGTGTTGAGGAGAGGTTCAGGAACTGTAGCTGAGGGTAACACGAAAAAGCCAGTGGCTGGATTTCAATTAGTGGATTGCCAGCCAGGGACAACCACCTCAGATTAGGCAGAGCAGGGCTGTGACATGATGGCACAGATGACAGCTTATTAAAGCTTAAGTCCAGGGAGAGGAGACTGCTGAGGGCTTCAGGTCCCCATGTAACTGACAAGAGATGGTTCTTTCTCAGCGAGAGGACACGCAGCTGTGAGAGGTTTGCTATGTCTGTGCCATTCACCTCTTCTAAGAGGTTGTTGCTGAGATCCAAGGTCTCCAGGGTCTCCGGAAGGCAGACAGGGAAAGCTGTCAGGCTGCTGTTGGTCAGCTGCACGGTGATCCAGGTCTTGTTCTTACGATCCTCACAGGACATGCTGGTGAGATTAACGTTCTCCCAAGAGTCTTCTTGAGTCAGCTGGAAAAATGTGGTGACATCCCTGGATGCTGCAGGCTCTGCTCTGCTCACCAGATCCGAGGAGGCCATGCTCACCGCCAGCAGAGAGAGGATAAGCAAGTGTGAAAGCATCCTTCTCCTCTGTGCAATTAACTTCAAGTTCTATTTGTTGTTTCAGGGAGAGGAAAACAAAACATCAGCATCAAGAGCTATGTTACAATCCCTCTAGGGAACTACAACCTATGTAAAGGTGAAACACTGGTAAATCCTTTCCTATTGCATCCAGACAGTGGAAGGAAGTGATAGTTAAAGCCTCTTCCGTAATTAAGCCTATGTAAACATGGACCCTTGGGGACAAGGTACAATGTGATCTTAGTCTAAGCATACCTACAGCTTTTCATGCAGAGAGTTCTATCATATCTCTGGTACCAGTGTGGTGCCCAGAGATGCACCTGCATAGGAATTGGGCTCTCCCCAGCAGCCCAGTGCTACTCCAGTTTAAAAATACCAGTCGAGACTATACTGGACAAGGTGCAGGAGAGCAACACTTAGCGACTCGCCCTCCTCATCTGCTCTTGACCTGAGTGTGGCCTGGGGCCCTGCTGCTGGTGAGTGCCACAGGCTCCTGGAGACACGACGTCCTGAAACGCAGCTCCCGAACCCCACTCCAGTGAAAGCAGTCAGAAAGCCAAGGCACGCTGCCTGGACCACGGCCCCAGAGCCCTGGCTAGCAGAAGCGGGGTATTCCGTGCTAAGAGTTCGCTCCGTGCTCTCTCCTCGTCCCACTCCAGCTTTGTCTTTGCCGTTTAAAAACCAGTCACAAAATGTGAAGTGACTTGTTCAAGGCTGCGCAGATAGTCTGTGTCAGACGAGGGACTGGCCACGGCTCCAGACAAGCGCTTTGCTGGCGGAGCTGCCTGGTGCTGCCGGGCATCCTAATGGTCACTCCTCGACACGTTACAGCGCCGAGGGCTGGCAGAGCCCCACGTAGTATGAAACAGCTCAGGCTTATTCCAGACCTGGACAGCTGCTGTTGCTTGGACGGTGCCAGGTCTTGCCCAGACCGTCATCTATTGCTGCCATCCCAGGCTTCAAGTAGGTTGCCCGTGTCCTTTTCGTAATCTGGAACTGGGCAGGAGCTGAGCAGCCTCAGAGCTTCCTGGATTCCCAGCTCATGGCAGGAATGGGACTGCTGGGTCCTGAGCTGTGGCTGAACCGCAAGCCCTGCCCCGCACCCGCTCGCACGTACCTGTCCCCAAGTGCCGCCGCCTCGTGGCTCCTGGCCGCCCGGCCTGGCTTTTATACCCTTCGCCCGGCGTGACTCAGCCGGGCGCCCGAAGCGCCTCTGCTCTGCTCCCTCCCGCCTTTCCCTGCTCGGCTCTGCCCACGGGCGAGGCGAGGAGCTTCGTTCCAGGCTCGCTCCCCCGCGTCCAGCTTGCCTCTGCAAGCTGGGGAGGCGGTGGTTGCGGGAAACCTTCCCGCTCCCTCGGCCGGAGCAGGAGGTGGGTGGGTGGGTGGGAGGTCTCTTGTTTTGCCGCTCGGGCTGCCTTTGTCTGCAGAGGGAAAAGAGTAGTGCCTGGAGCCCTGATTCTCACGTCCTCCGCTGGTGGGGGGAAGGGAGAGCAATCTTTGCTGTGTGTCTTTGCTGACAGGTCAAGATGATGCGAATCTAGGGCCCCGTCTGCTGACTTGGGCTTGGGGCACTTGCCAGGCGCCAATGAAAGTCTACGAGTGTTTGTGTTTCTCTCTAAGACTCTTGCAAGTACGTCCTGTAAATGTTCATCCAGAACAGATGACTTCTCTAAGAGGGCCCTCGAGAAGTGTGGCAAGTAAAGCTCTCACCTGCCACTCCTGCACAGAGGAACTGCTGGAGACAGTATCTCATGCTGTGATAGACTGGGAGGTCCTCTCCCAGGCTTGCTGAGTGTGGGTTGTGTTCTGTGTTCTGCATCTGCTGTACTGCCTAGCTTGGAAGAATCCCTTTCCTGCTTTTTCTCATCCCCTTTGCTGGCTAACTAAGACTGGCAAAGGGCAACATCTCCCACCAAGGGACCTGCCCTGAGCTGGGCTTCTCAGCATCCCACCATTCAAATACACATCAGCCAGAACCCGGAGAACGATGAACTGGCAGAGATGTTGTGAAGTAAAAACTGAAGTGTGACTGTTCAGTTGCTACTGTAAGAAAGTTAGTCAGTGATTTTTCATTTCATTGAGACAACAAAACTGCTCCAGGACATCAAGGCAACCCAGACCTTCCGCTGCTAAAGTGCAGATAAAGTTCTTGCCTTCTCGAAAGCCTTGAGTCTGCATGTACGCAGACCTTATCTGTGCGCCGTGTCATTCATTATCTGCGTGAGGACAGAGCCTTGAAGAACACCAGAACAACATCTTGTTCACGCAACAAGACACTGTCTGTTCGTAGGACTCCCTGGAGCCGCTGCGGATCCCTAGGAGGCTGAGCGAGCTGTACGTACTGTTCCCGTGGGGAATGGCTCTAAGGCAGAACTGGTAGGTTCTTAGTTGAGGGTCTAATCCCACAGATTAACCCTGGTGGAGCAGCTTGAAGGCCTATGCTTAGGGCAATGTGCTCACCAGAGATCTGTTCAAAGGGCAAATCGGAGCGAGGTGAAAAACAAATCTAAATAAATTGGCATAACAGGAGGGCACTCCAGTTCCACCCAGGCCTGTGGGAACCCTGCTTGAGGAGCGTGAGGTGGCCTGGCTTGGCCGTGGGTCATTACCTACACGTGTTGTGTTTGCTGCCATTAGCTCAGTTATTCACAGACAGCAAACCAGCACTGGTTATTGTATTGGTTTAGATCTCTTTGAGAATGACTCCATGGAAGCTGGAGAGCCAAGTGCTCTCTTTTGCTGGGTACAGTCTCACTGAGTCAGTTTTGGAAGCTGAGACAAGCAGCCTTATAAGAGTGGAAGCACGGCTGAGCAAGTGGGCCACTCATTGCCGTGAAGACAGAAGGGAGGTGGAATCTGCCCAGATTTCTGAGTGCAAGGGAGGACCTCTTGAAGGAATCAGAGCACCACTGGAAAATGAGCTTTTGCTATTTTGATTTTCCACCTTTGTCCCTGCTTTTTGGATGCCCAGTTTTAGAGGCAGGTGGTGTCTTTTCCCATCTGTTTGCCTCCCTGCAAACTCTAATCGTCTGGAGTGCTACTGCTGCTGCCGTGCTACATCTCAGGCTTCTCAAGGCAGATAGCAGCCACCTCTCACCGTTTTCTTTGAAATCATCTGGTAACAGCAGGCAGAGGCTTCCCCTTTGTCAGTCACTTTGGCCTGTTCTCAAATTCACTGTTTTTCTCCCTTTTTTCTCCCTTTCTAGGAACCTGGGGTGTGGGGAGAGAGTTTAGTATTTGTCAGCCTTTTAGTCAGTTCGTCAAGTGTTTAGCCAGCTAGTTTTTGTCAGCCTTTTCACAGGGATGATGCACAGAGCTGAACCAGATGCCCTCTCCCCGGGGCTGATTCAGCAGGAACAAAACCCCTCTGCTTGCAGGAATGCTTGGGATGAGCCCTGCATTCCTTAGTGACACCCAGATAAGCAGAGCACACGGGGAGCAGGAGAGGATGGTACGAGGCTGTAAAGCTTGAGAGATGAATGTTTCTTACTGGCTGTCATCCAAGTGATGGTTAAGAGTAAAAATATCCCAAAAGAATCCAGAGAATGGTTTTTTAAGCCAACAAAGGAGTGTTTTGCAGGTCAGTCCACAGAGCAAGCACGAGCAAGACATTTTCCTACCGAGACCAGGGAGAGAATGCAAGGGCAGGATTACTTGGCCTGAGGTTTGGGAGAACGTTGGGGTGCGTGTGCTGTCTGCTGCACGAACTGTGAGAAGGCACAGAATGAGACCTCCTGCTGATTGTGATGTGAGAACAGGCAGCAGCAGCCGTGCGCTGCTGGTAGTGTTTTACCCTGACCCGGCTTTGGTTTAGTAAAGCACAATGGACAGAACGGGATGGCATCTGAGACAAGGTATTCGTTTCCTAAAGGTTTTTGTTTTCACCTAAACAACATTCTTTGCCAGGATCTTGTCTCAGCATTGTGCAGTTTCAAGGCAAACGCCCTCGTCCTCCGTTCGTTCGCTCTCTGGGCAGTGTCTCACACATCTGACACTCAGTTACTGCAGTGCACTGAGCCCCTGGTCTTCAACCCTCTGCATAAATCAGGTGGTGTGAGCATGTGAAAGTCAGGCTTAATCAGGTTACTACGTGTGTGGGGGGGGGCATGGAACCCCATGTGTATTCAGGGGAATGTTTGGAGTGTTCTGGCTGGGGTGGGGTAGGATTAGGAAAAACTTTGTCACGGAAAGGGTGGTCAGGCACTGGAATAGGCTGCTCAGGGTCACCATTCCTGGATGTGTTCAGAGATCATTTAGATGTGGTGTTAAGGGATGTGGTTTAAAGGTGAACTTTGTAGAGTTGGTTGGACTTGATGATCCCAAGGGTCTTTTTCAGCCTGGGTGATCCGGTGATTTCTGTGATGTCTGGGTGCTGTGGGTGGCCCAAAGGTGGGCTGGTGAAGGTGCCAGGCGGAGCGGGCTGTGTCAGGCCTCCTCTTGGAGGCTGCTGACCCTGCCCAGCCTGCAGTTACAGATGTGCAGGAGTGCTCTGGACTGTGCCTTGCTATGCCTGCCTTTTGAGGGGCTGCTTGTAGGAATTTTGTAGGAAGCAGAGCTACAGTCACATGCAGCACTAAAAGCTGCTTGATAAACCCAGATTCCTTTCCCAAGTGTTCCTTACAGAAAAGGCAAGTGGAACAAGGAGAGAAGATAGCTGATGAGCGAAAGAAGCACCGAGAGAAACCAGCAACTCATGTTAAATGCTAGAGGGTGAGACTCACAGTCAGCTGCAATGAACTGGCAGAGCTCCCCCTGAGCAGAGCAGCAGGCAGTGACATTGAGGGAGGGGCAGGAAAGAAAGGCTAAGTATTACCTAGTCTCTCTGCAATCCTGTTCCAGAGAAGTTGGACCGAAAGCACGTGTTTGCTTTGCAGTAGAAGGCTCCACATGCTCTGGTAATGAGAACTACATTCAAAGTTCCCTTATCTCTACATTCATGTGTTCACATCCCAGAATCACAAAACAATCAGAGTTGGAAGAGACCTCTGGGGATCTAGTCCAACACTCCCTACTGCTAGAGCAGGTTCATCTAGAACAGGATAGTGTCCAGGCAGGTTTTGAACATCTCTAGAGAAGGACATTCCCCAATCTCTCTGGCCAGCCTGTTTCAGTGCTCTGACTTCCCCGAAAGTAAAGGATTTCTTCCTCGTATTTACAATGAGCTTCCTGTGTTCCAGTTTGTGCCCACTGCCCCTTGTCCTCTCATTGGGCACCACTGAAAAGAGACTGGTCCCATCCTCTCACCATCTGTCTTTTAGACACTTACAAGCATCATAGTAAGATCCCTTCTTAGTCTTCTCTTTTCCAGATTAAATAGCCCCAAGTCTCTCATCAGGTAAATGTTCCAGTCCCCTTATCATCTTCACAGCACTCTGCTGGATTCTCTCCAGTGGTTCCTTGTCTCTTTTGAACTGAGAAGCCCAGAACTAGACACAGTACACCAGATGTGGCCTCACCAGGGCAGAGTAGAGGTGGAGGATGACCTCCCTCTACATGTTGGTCATATTCCTCTTAATACACTCCAGAGTATTACTTGCCTTCTTGGCCACAAGGGCATATTGCTGACTTGTGGTCTGCCTGGGGTCCACCAGGAGTCCTGGGTCTTTCTTCCCACAACTGCTCTCTAGCAGCTCAGTCCCCAACCTGTAATGGTACCGGGGGTTATTCCTGACCAGGTGCAGGATCCTACACTTGCCCTTGTTGAACTGCATTTACTTCCTCTCTGCCTAACTCTCCAGCTTGTCCAAGTCACACTGGACGTCCGCACAGCCTTTTTGTGTCAGCCACTCCTCCCAGCTTTTTGTCATCGGCAAAATTGCTGAGGGTACCCTCTGTCCCTACTTCCAGGTCACTGATGAGTACATTGAACAAGACTAGACCCAGTACTGACCCTGGGGGAGCACCACTAGCCACACCTTATTGTGTCTACTCCTTTTTGACTCTCAGTCCATCCTGATGGGAAGGGAACAAATTGTGTGGTTGGCCATTCTGAGGCACACATGTACCAATTGCTATGATTTAAACTCTGTACTGTATCTTTGACCTGTTCTACCCAGGCATTAGCATCTTCAGACTACTCCATGCACCTGTCTAAAATCTGTACAAATGGTCTCTTCTTTTCCTTCTAACATAGAGTGCTCAGCTAAGTGCATGTAATTCACACGCCTGTGCTGACCTTGTGCAAGGTAGCTTCCTTCCTTCTTGCAGTTCTTCCCCTTGTACTACAGCACGCCCTGTAACTTCTATTACTCTTGAAGATCCATCAATAAACACATTTTCCCTGTTTGGCCAAGGGGATCCTATAGTTCTTCCCTAGCTCGGGTTTGAAGATCCATTACCAGAATAGAGTCATGTAGTTCTCACAGGTTTCCCCCCTCAGGACCAGCTAAACAGGAGATCAAATTAAATCCTTCCCTGCTTCTTAATTCTAAGTCCTTCCTGGACTGAAGGCAAATTAGACGTTCCCTCAGCCCACGTGAAAAGTGCTGAGGAGAAGGAAGCATATAGGGCCGGGAGGCAGGCAGTATCTGCTCTCTTGCAGGCTAAAATTTGTTTAAAGTGGCAGAAACTAGGAGTGATTCTGTTGCAGCCTACTGATGGGCACTGGAGAAAAGCAGAGGATGTGACAGGAAAACCAGGGTTGTCCAGTCCCAGCAATGGTTAGGAATTAAGTGGTGATTTCTGCAGCACCTCTTGGTGATCCAACACCACCGATCCACTTTTTGAGATACATGAAACTCATCGTGGTTTGTCCAGCAGTTTCATTAATCCCCCTGGCTCCTTTCTCTCCTGCTTTTACTGGCAAGTGCGCACTGCAGAGCAGAACCAAGTTTCTTTCAGATTGGTGGTTGTGCGTGGCCCTCTCCAGCAGGCTGAGCTGGCTGCTGCAGATCTGGTTCCTCAGGTGCAGTATCACTGAGTGACCACTTTGCATTGGGTTACATACTCGTGTAAGGTAATTTCTACAGCCATGTCTGCTCCTAAGTCACAAAGAAGTTGGTTTAGTTAGATGTCACTGTGACACAAGGTAATAGACAGAAAATGGGCTTTAAAAGATCAACATTTTTAATCCAGTTTTGCTGAGATTCGTGCTGCGGACTGGCAGCTGCTCTGGCTTGAAAGGAAACTGCTTAAGTGTATGAAGGTAATTCACAGTGCTACATTTTTTAGCAGCTGTGTAATTGCTGTTTGGATTTTGTAGGACTTTGGAACACTGATGGAATGTTTTCTGTGGGCAGTGCAAGAGTTAGACAAGTCAGGTAGCTTTAAAATATGTATTTGTTCAGCTTTAGCTCTGTTGAGTGCTGCCCTTTTAAACTGGGTTCAGCAGTGGGTGTACCAGGTATTGCTGTACAGTATCCTCAAGATATTTGTTCTGGATGCTTAAATGGATTGTTGGAATAAAAAGAATGCTGAATTCAAAAACATCCAGTGGCTAGACACTGTTTATTTAAAAACTTATAGCTGTACAAAAGGAAAACAAAGAGGCTAACTTTGCTAGTGTTGCCACAGTTGCATCCAGCAACCTTGGCTTCAATACTTAACAAAAACTGTAAATAGTCCAGTTGTTTTATACATGGTTTGACTTGTACAAGATTCATTAGTCACTGATTAATAAGCAGGTATATTTTTGGTTGATCTCTGTGGGGAGAAGCAGGCAGAGGTAAGAGAGTTCATCTCATTCCTGACCTCCAGTTAATTTATGGAACAGGTCTTCATCCAGTGTTTCATTCTGGTCTTTGGAGCGGGTTGACAAGAAGATGTAGCCACCAATATACTCATGGATGATTTTGCAGGCTGCACTCAGACAGGTAAAAGCGATAGACACATTCTGATCAAACTCAATTGCAACCTAGAGAAAACACAAATAGATAGAACAGGAACAGAGATAAGCTGCATCTGGGGAAAAAAGAGCAAGTGTGAGAGCACAGCTGTAAGACACTACTTGTGTTTGCCGACCAACATTTGGGTCTGCGGGATGTTGAAGGCATTTGGCTGCTTGGTTCTTCATTTTCTGCTGTGGCAGGGCCCCCTTGTGGTCAAAATCTTTTTGCTTGCTCAGGCAGGCAATAACCCCCTGCTTTTCACTGGATTGTTTTAAGTGACCACTGAGCAAAGCAAGAATGACACCCCTGACTCTCTATACCTTTAACCAATAGTGCTTAATACTGCTCATTGCTGTCAGCTGACTTTAAATCTGCTTCTGGGCTTTAATTTCCAGCTACCTACATTTCTAAAACACAGCAAATGGGTTAATTGCTAACTGTGGTTTCTGCTTTTTTTTGGGAGCGACTGAAATGAAACCCAGCAGCTTTACCCAGGTGATAGACTCTGGCACAAAGATTACTGCAGGAGAGCAACAGGGTTTGTATCTGATCTCTCCTGCTTCCTGCAGACAGATGCAGAAAACTGTATAAGCAGGAACAGTTTCCAGGCTGCATGAAAGACAAACTGGGTTCCTGTACCTCAGTCTGAAATAGAGACTGAACTGCCATAATTTGGGATGATGATGCATGAAGTGACTACACAGAGAATTAAAATGAGATTTTTACTGCAACAGAGCAGTAAGTACAAGGGCTTGGAATTTACCTTTGAGTCTCCCCGTACTTCACCCCATGAAATCAAGGGCAGCTTACAAAGGAACCTTTTAAACCAGAGTTTTTGAATTTTGACTACAGACTTCATTAAGAAAAAAAAATGTAGACAGATTATTTAATAGCATGTCACAACACATTCAAAACATTCTCATTCTGAAAGCACCCTCCAGTGTCTGAAATACAATGACTGACAGCAGAGAGCAGTTCCAGCTTTACCTGGCGTATTTCCCAGTTGACATTCCACTGCTTCATGTTGGAGAACCTCCATGTTGTGATAGGATCTCCTGTGGCTATATCTATCCGTATCAGCCTGTTGTAGGACACCCCAAGCACATCATCCTTCTTGCTTCCTTTAAACCTGAAATAAACCAACCCCAAGAGCTTTGAGTAGATCTGGTTTGCAGTGGTTTCTGCCTAGAGAAATGTTTCACCTGCAGTTCTCTGAAAGAGCCAAAACTGTGGGAAAAGTCTCAACAGCCTGGGGTGGAGGAGAGCTGGTGAGCCATGGTTTTAAATGGAAAATAAGCAGGCAGGTAGATCTGGTTGTAATCTTTCCAATCAGTTGTTTTCTGCTAAAAAATAGTTCTCCCAAAATGCATTAATGTGATTTTTTTTTTTTTCCTGGATAAATGTCAACAGTAATAACCTGGCTGGAAGAAATCTCATTTGTCTGCTGTCAATAGTTTTGATCTTGCTTCTGAACCATCTCTCCTTAGTTGAGGCTGGCCCTCAGGTAAAGAATATGACCTGGACCACAGTCTGTGCCCCAATAAAGTCCCCCCAAGATACTACCCATTGGTTTGTAGAAATCCACCACAAGGTGTTTTGCTTACGCTGCAAAATGCAGTTTAGTTGTTGGGTTTGTTTGTTTAATGGACTTACATCTGTATCTATGTTAGCAAATGAAATAGTGACAGGGACCATTCCTGGGCACTGAACTTGTGGTTAGTTCAATTGCTAGAAGAGTCCCAGGTGGAATTCTGGCTGCAACCAAGCAGTACTCTCTCTCTCTCAAAGAACTCCCAGGTATGCCTCCAGAGAGCTGGAACAGCCAACAGGATCTTTCTTACGCTGACTGCTCTTCCAGTTTCATCTAAAAAGGGGATCATTTGCCATTTTCCTAATGAAACGCCAAAGAAACTAGTGTTGTATCATAGTCCAGTGAGCAAACTGCAGACCTGAGAACACCATCAGGACATGCATTTTTTACATTTCAGTGAGTTTAGGTCAATAAGGTTTTCCTAGTGACATGTTACTTCAGGCAAAACCCAGCAGGTCTTTAAGAAGGCAAACAATGGGGAGTCTCACTCCAGGAATGGAGCTACACGGTGCACTCTGCTTTAGGAAAAAACCCAACAACCAACAGTATGTGAGTTACTGGAATTAAAGAAGTTCTGTGGGAACTAAAATAGAGAATGCTTCCAGAACAGGAAGTCAAAGATCTTCCTGGAGATCACCAAGTGTGAACACATTAGGGCAGCTCAACATGGCTCTAGCAGTGTGCTTACCTGACAATGTAGTAGGATAAGCCAAACTCAGGGAGGGACTGCCAGGCTTGAATAAAACGCAGCTTGGCCTCCACCAAGGTCATCTGGGATATATTTTGGTGGGCTTCCAGAATACGAGCAATCAGCTGGGAAACAGAAGAGCGAGAGGTTTCAGTTGACTGTAGAAGAAAACTCTCTTGCTTCCACTAGATCAAACACCATTAGTTCTGACGCCGTGTTCAAACATTTAGTCACTGTGCAGAGGTACTACAGAGCACTTGGGGACTGATCCTGAGCTGCAAGGGCAGAACACTCCATCAAGCTCTTCGGTCTGGGTTTGTGCCACACTGGTGTACTGCTCTGGGGACTGGCCCTGTGATCAGGTTATAGGAAAGATGTCTTGCAAGATGATTCTACTGTATAGTTTCCAAAGGCTGCTTTGATCCAGCCTCATCCCTAAGCAATCACTGGAAGCACCCACAGCTTGGTGGTTACCAAGCTATGCTCAGGATACCTGCTTGGACTTGTATTTTTTGGTGTAACGTGGTGAGACGAAGCATTCTGGTTTCATATCTGTGCTTTCTGCATCTGGGACAGCCTGGGGAGCTATGGTCCAGTTCTTCATCCTTAGAAATGAGAGGATTTTGTGGACCTCTGGATGATAAGAGCTATCGGCCATTGTTTTGCCTTTTGAGGCTAGAACACAAGCAGCCATCCACTGAGCATATTGATTCTCCTGCAACAAAGACAACAGTTTGGCATTTTTGGACAAACCATTTAGGAAGATGGCTACTGTTCATACATCTACATGGGTGTGTAGTTACTAGAGCACTGCTGTTCCTCCCTGAGCGGGCTAGTTCCACCTGCAAAACTGCCTCTGCAGAATAGTTAGTTATTAAGTTTTCCACCTAATGAACATTTTAATACTATTTGTATGGGTTTCAATAGAAATGAGATAAACTGAAGTGGAAAACTCATGTAAATCCCTACCACATTGCCCCATCTGAATGGGAAAGAGTTCTAATTAAAAACAAGCTAAAAAGAGCAAACCCCAAACCTCAGTCCTCTGAAAACACTGGAACAAAATATCATAACCTCTTTTTTACTTTTTTGATAGCTTCATCTATTCTTCTTTCCATCAGCTTTACTTTGAAACTATTGATAAATACTGAAGTATTGTCCTTTTGTCCTCTCAACCATTAAGTATTTGTTAGACCACCACATAATTCTTAGACTTTACTGAACATGTAGACCATAAAATCTCTGCAGCATCCTTACTGTATATATGAATTTTACACCAGGGCAGTGAAGTGAGCCGGCCTGGTCTCATTAATTACTTACATCATCACATCTTAAATACACTTCATTCATGCCATCAGCAACAGGAATTAGTAATTTGATTCCAAACTTCTTTGCTGCAACATTTACATCTGGTACAACTTCACATCCTAGATGACAGAGAATTGGAAAGACAGTAACTTAATTCCTACCTCACTGATTTTAAGTACTGATTAATACTAAAAAGCAGCACTTAAGGGTTGGTTTTCTGTGAGATCAAGGGCCAGGGCTTTCAAAGCTTAGGCCTAATGGAAGGTTTCTGTTCCAGTATGCTGCCTGGTATGGTTTGCCAGGGTGAGGAATACTCTGAGCTCAGAGAGCATGTCCATCAGTGTGGAAAAGAAACGACACAAGTCCTCTGAAAACCTCAGCCTGACCTTAGGAAATGCTCAACACTTAAAATGGAGAGGAACTAGTGAGACAGGCATGTTTGGGAAATGTAAGTGACTTGGAAGCCTGCACTGTATCTTCAGGACAAGCTTAGTACTGACAGTGGAATGTAGATGACATCTACAAGAGGAGGCCAGTTCAAGGATCCCACAGGACTTGGGGAACCTGCTATTTCATGTTGATGGTGTCATTACATGTCTTCTGGATTGAGCTACAGTCGAGAACACCTACAGTTTCCCTTTGTGTCAAGGGACACCAAGGCTATGGTCTGTGATCCTGTGGTTCTGTTCCAGCCACCCTGGTTAGTTTTACATACTTATCTGACCTACTGAGGATATGCAACCTGGTTTCCAGAGCCATTTGTTCACAGGGGTCAATCTTCTTTCTGTTTCACAGGTTTCTTCTCAGATGAGTTCTGAGCATCACTGGTTCCCTGACACTAAATGAATGGTGTCCCTACAGGAGCAGATGTAGAAAGAGGCTATGTGTGGTGCTGGTATTTGCCATGTGTACACCCAGGGTTTCTCCAGAAGTACTTAAAGCTGGATGTAGCTATGGAAACTCTCATGCATGAAACAAGCAGGGCCCAGAGAGGGTCTTCGAGTAGTATATAGGTAGAACGTATGGCATTCTTGTCCACTGCAGCATCCATAATCCCCTACTACCAGTGTGCTTTTGCCAAAGACACGGGGCAAAAATATTTGGAATCAGAAGTGTCACACAGATCACATTTTCCATCTGACTCATTTCTAGGGTAGTTAAGCAGCATGAGATATTTTACAAGCCAGGTCCAGATAATCTTGGTTTGGGCTAAGCTATCAAATCCTTTCTGTTTGTAGATGCTGTCTGTGTGCTGAGGAGTCTCAATCCTTCCTTGGAACAGGACAAGTTCCAAGACTAATGCTACTGGGCTTGTCCTCCTGAGTCTTGCTGCGGGGATTGCTGGATACATTCACTTCATGAGTGCAACAGAACACAAGGGAAGAAAGGTAATGAGGATTTTTACCTTTGAGGTTTAACTTCTCAATAGGTTCTCCATGTGCAGATTCCTTGTTTTTAAAGTAACATATCGAAGTATCTTTAAAGACAAACCAATATGGCTTAACAGCTTTAAGCGACAGCTTCCTGGGTCTAAAAAAAGAAACCATAAATCACCATTGATTATATAATAATGCACACGCTGCTAAGCCACTCACACTACTGTGGATCTCAAATTGCTGCGAGGTCATGCCCTTGGCTTCAGATGGGTTACTCACACTTGTGGCTATGAGGGAGGTGGCAAACACCTGGAACCTACACCACACCCAAGTTATCCTGGGTATGGATGTCTTTTTTTACCTCAGACTCTAGCAGAATCCCATCTGTGATTTTTCTGGGGTGTTTTACTTCCTTATTTTCCTTCTTCCTTCTCTATTCAAAGCCATTCCCTTCTAACAGATGGGTTTTTTACATGAACTCAGTAACCCTTACATAACCCACTAGTTTGTTCACATGTACTAGAATTAGCCTCAGCTTTTCGTAGATACTTGTCTAGGGATTTGCACCCATAAAACTTCGGTTTAGCTTGTATTGATGGAAATGTAAGGGAGTGGAAACCATCTTTTTGCTTTATCTGAACAGTATCTAACACAACAAAACCGCGGAACGGAAGTTCAGACTTTGCTGAGTTTATAGAGACTCGGTGGCTCTCTAAGGTAATAGTTTGAACGATCGTCTTCTGCTAGGGTACCATCTTCTCACAGACGTAGGGAGATGGGTATAATCTCAATTTTGTTACTTCATTTCAATACTTTGCTAAAGCAAACTGGTTCTTTCAGAGAGTAAATTAAAAAATACCAACTCTTTCTGAGAATTAACTGACAGCTACTAACGACCAGTCACTGTGCCAGCCCCACGTCTCTCCAGTAAGAAATAAAAATCGTAATTAATTCTACTCAGAACACATTAAACAAAGCTACAGTGGGTGGGCAGGGAAACAAAATCCTAGGTTCAGTGTACTTCAGGAGAGAAAAGCAGAGGTATTAGCGTTATTTTAGTAGAGAACTTCTTCACAGCTAGCTATAAAGGTCACCAATGAAGTTAAAAAGAAATTAAAAAGCAGAAAATCCCACTATTCAGTACTTCCTTTTACGCCTAAGATGACGGTATAACGAGTATGTATTTAGCTGCAAACCAGTCGCTTACTATACCCACTCTTGCCTTCTCCAAAGTCACTCTGAAATCCTAGTTCAGAATCTGCAAACGGTATTTCGCGCTGTGCTAAGGTGGTGCCTACTGTGCATAGATGCAAATAACAGTCCACTGCACGAACAGGCTCAGCAGAACGACACGTACAGCTTTGCTTGTAGGTTTACAATTAAGCAAATAATTATAGTAACAAAACGTTGTCGCTTTCGAGAAACGTTTTACCCCTTAGCTAGTTCCTACAGTGTCTCTTGGATTTAGTAAGTGATTTATTGTGTATATAGGAGATTTTCCACAACCGAAATAACCCCCTTTTAGAACAAACTGTTCTACTTCTGGGGAAAAAACCAAACCACTCATTGTTAGAGGCACATAACTGACAGAACATAAAAGGTTTAAATACCCTTTCATCTTATGCCACCACAGTAATCTGTCAAATAAAAGTCCTAATTGGAAATTAATAATTAACAGTTAACAACAGTTCAAAACGTTCAGGTGCAGCTTTCAGTTTGCTGACTACAAACATGGTTTGTCAACAGGAGTCTGATAAATATTTGTGCAGTGGCAATCTCTCTCCTTCCAAAGCACAAAGACTGTTTTGTGATAAACGACGTGACAGACTTCAGGTCATTGCAGTCATTTAAATACCCCCAAAATCAGTGTATTATAATGAGATAACAGAAGCTCCTTTTGGTACTAGAAATAAAACTAAAAAATACCCAGACTCAGTGTTTAGTTAGAAAAGGGGTAATTTGTTCATTTCTTGTTTAAAAAGAAAACTAAAAGTTCCCAGTATTGCTTTCAGGGAAAACACTTTCTTCCCCCCTAGGTTTTCATTGGCAAAAACCAGCAAAATGTGATTGAAAACACAATTGTAGATTTTTTTTTCTTCAGAGGTGATGACTGATGAGCACTAGGAAATATAAGGAGCATGGGCTTTTAATGCACCTAAGTTAGCACCCCAAGAGCTGGAAAGATTTGCTGAGAATCTTGGTCAGAAGCAGTAAGAGTTGAACAAGAGGATGGTATTTGGCTCCTTAGACCTATCTGGTGTGTTTGTTAATTTGTAACTGTAGGTTCTACCATGAAAAACTCAAGAGAACTCTTAATATGGTTAAGCTTTTCGGTTTGTATGTTTTATTATTAGTTTTAACAACTCACCTAACTAGCTTGAGATTATCAGCAAGTTTTGGGATGTCTGTGATGTCCTCCTATCAGGAATAATTACGAATAGTATTAGTACAATGCACTTTGCAATCATCTGTTAACTCAATTAAACACATCAGGAACCAGGCAGACTCAGACTGCATTTGATACAGGAATCCAAAACAACATACCAAAATGTTACTCGTGTTTCCGCCTTCCAATGTCACTTCCAGATTGGAAAGCGCAGCTTCTACTTCATCTACTTCTGATTCATGGGTGAAATCTTGTGCCTCTGATGATAAAGACAACTTGCTTACATGATACTAAAATAAAACATTGATATCAAACAGTCAATATAATCAATTAGCACCACACGAAAACACGTATGGCCTACAGTCAGAGACTAAGCTGCTTCAGGTCCTTTTAAACTTCCATGTGCTCCATAGTGTCCCCACCTTCACACTGCACTTAGCTCTTTTTTGGTTTGTAGTGACTGCATCTATGTATTAGAGAAGCAGGTGGTATGGGAAGCAACACTGCATAGTATTCCCCTTCAGAACAATATCAGGGTAACATCCTGGGTACAGTTTGCTTTAATGTTAGGCTGGATTTGATGACCATAGAGGACTTTTCCAGCCTCAGTAACTCTGTTATTCTGTAAATGGTTCCCTAATTTGAGTAATGGCACATGCTTGTGTATGCTGCTACTGAATTCAGTTGGGTTAGTTGATGGATGCTGGTTATAGCTTCTCACTCAAATAGCAAACCCCCAATCCAAGCAGAGCTATTGGCCTGGGCTCCAGCCCAGTCTTGTCCTAGCTTGTGCCTGCCTCTTAAGGAAACAGGTTTTGCAACCTGGATCAAGTACGTGCCTGTAGTGCAGCGAAGATCAGCATTTCTTCCTCTGTGCAATCAATTTCTTCTAATAAGATGGCCCAGCGGGCTTGTTCGTATATTTGGTTTATCCGCACTGCATCATACTAGAGCAGAAAGAACAATATTGATCATTAATGCCCTTCAAGATACAGATTCACCAGCAGCAGCTGCTGACCTAACAGGGCTGAAACCATACAGGCTGTTTCCTTCCTCCCCCCTACCCCTGCCCTGCTGTACTTTCCCATCCTTCTCCTGTACCAGCTTGTGTGACTGTGTGTAGGGTCACAGCAGCTTGCTGATCCGACAAATTAATGAGGAGTACTTGGCTGAAGCAGAGGTTAAGACATCCCCTTTTGTGGTAAGAGACCTTGAACCTGCTTAACTGAAACACGAAACCACACTGAGAGTAAAAATAATGTGGTGTGGCTGACACAAACGTGACATTGAGCAGCCCTCACTTCTGCTCTTGGCTTTTCTGCTTCTGCCTCTGCTGTCATTGTACCGGCTCGATGTTTGTCCAACCCTGCTGTGAACTCCTTTAATTCACTATGCATATTTTGGATAGCGATTGTTTCTTAGTCTCTACTTGGTTAATTAGCTGAAGTGACTCACAGAAGTATTCAAGCCCCAGAACTGGTGAAAGGCAGGGGATGGGAGGGTGAATCCTGGAAGCATCACCTGTCCCAGCAGTGCTGAGCTGCTAAGGTCCCTGAAGCTGTTTTGGGCTGTTTCATCCTAGGGCTCTATGGCTGGCTGGAGCAAAGAAGGGAAATGGTTGGGCAGCTGAAGTTGAGATACCTGCTTGAATTTTAGTGGGGACAGTATTTCACCCATGCTGCCTGAACCTAAAAGGGTTTCACAGAACTTACAGAAAAATAAGAACACGAAGGCCTAATCCTCTAAAATACACACCTGAACTCTTGTTAATTTACACTGGTCAGTGATTTACTTTCACTAAATGTATTGCTGTAAAAACACTGGCTTAACAACCACTGTGACTGACTTTTAGTGGAAATAAAGGCAAGCAAGAGGCAACTGGGAAAAATATTTAAATTAGTTTGCTTTAAGTTGTATTTGAAAGACAGACACTTCTGCTGGACTTTCCTAAGTCTTTAATCACCCAGTTACATTGAAAGAAATGTAAGTGCCCAGAAAAGCTGAATATTCATTGAAAGGCAGTAGAAAAGAAACATCATTTAAAAGTCTGTTTCCAAGAGGGTTTGTACCTCTGTCAGTTAGGCTACTGCTGGTTTAGTTTTTGGCATAATGTTTTTTTGTTAGAAGAGAGGCAGAAAGTAAACCAGCCCTTCTGGAAATCTGGATGCTATTTCCGGTGCTCTTCAGATCTCATCTTTACACTTATTTTCAGGTGAGCAACAGTGATTGAGTACCCAGATGGGAAAAGTGCTGTCTTAGCTGAGGGGAAGAAGTTGATCTCAGGAGGTCCTGTAACAAATCCTAGCTGAAACTCAGTATCCCTACGATGTAGCACCTTGACATGAAAGCAGGCAAACAATGAAAACAAATAAAATCAAAGCTCTTACTTTTGGATTCAAGTCAAAGAAAGTGTAATATTTAAAGCGTAAAAGAAGTTGATCATCCTCCAGAATGCCTTGTTCCATGAGCGATCGGGATGAATCTAGCCAGCTGCAGAAGAAAACAAACTACAGGATCATCTGCACAGGAAAAACTCCCGCTGAGTTCGAATGTAATTGTGACACACAAAGGTGGGAACAAACAGTGCTAATTCCTACAAGTCGCATGGACTTCCAACTTTCACTGCATAAACACAATACCTACAAACATTTTCCTTTTCTAAAACTACTCTAAAAAAATTATAGTATTAAAATCTAAAATCTACTTTTTCTCCAGCACTATTCAAAACATCAGGAGTAGATGCCAGAAACTGAGCTGTGACTGTCCGTGAGGTGGCCCAGGCCAGTAAGCTTGCTATCCAAACTGGCCTTTAGCTGTGCCCACAGTACTAAACTGGATTTGACAGATGAACATCTAGCAACAGAATTTAGCCCACAGCCTGAAACATGACATAGCTCATTTTTAACAGCAAAATTTTCTGAAACAAAACTTAGACCAAAGCAAGTTTTAAGTACCAATGAAGCCACATATCAGGAGTTTATTCTCAAATTCTGCTATACAGTTAAAAGGATGGATCAGCGATACCCTTGTTAAGCAAGATAATGAAGACTTCATAGAGAGGTGTCTTACCCTGCATTGAGCTTGGCTTTGTCAGCCAAAGTCCGAGGTTGGTACATCTCTGCTAGTGTTTCTGGAGAACAGTTGGGATGGCTGAAGGCAAGGACGCTGCAGTTCTGCTCAGTCAAGGGACTGTCGCTGAACCAAGTAATTGTAGAAGAGGCTGGTGTCCCACTGATGGGATCATAAATGGGTGTCATGGTTTTACTGTATAAACCTGGACTTCCTGCAAGTTAAGAGACTTGTGTTATTCCAGGGAAAACTGCCTTCAGGCTTAGGCAGACTGTCACTGTCCATTGTAATAGACTGAGCTCCTCTTCTTTCAGGACAGTCTTCCATCTCTGCTGTTTAGAACAGGCCTTGTGCTTTCACAGGTGAAGTGACCTCAGGGACTTCTTCGGTAATTGGATCTGTGCTTTCACAGAATCACAGAACATTAGGGATTGGAAGTGACCTCCAAAGATCATCTAGTCCAATCCCCCTGCTAGAGCAAGATGACGTAGACCAAGTAGCACAGGAACATTTCCAGGCAGGTTTTAAACGTCTCCAGTGAAGGAGACTCCACAACCCCCCTGGGCAGCCTGTTCC
>JAOXOE010000256.1:8866512-8877740 GCA_028565055.1 Phoeniculus purpureus | reverse complement strand
CCCCTGCCCCCTGACCCCGCCTCCGCGGGCAGCGCGCACGCGCGACCCGTCCCGTCCTCCGCGGGCGCTGCCGGGGCGATGCAGCCGGGCGGATGGAGCGTGCGGGCGGCCGTGTGGAACGCGCGGGCGGCGCTGCTCTACTCGGTGGGCGGATGGACGCTGCTGGGGGCCATGATGCACTACAGCTCCCAGAGCGCCGGCCCGGAGCAAGACGGGCGCGGTACGAGCGGGCCTGGCGCTGGGTCACCGCGGTGCGGGGTCACCGTGGTGCGGTGACGCGGCTGAGGGCGGGGCTGGGGCACTCCCGACGTGCTCAGGGGTCACCCCGGGAGGGAGGGCGCAGAGAGCACGGGGCGGGGACAGGGCGCAGGGTCTCTGCAGGCTGGCGCTGTGGGGAGGGGTCAGGGCTGCACACGGGGGGAGTTCAGGCTGGTGGGGAGGGGCATTTCGTTAGCAGGAGGGTGGTGAGAGGCTGGGACAGCTGCTACTTAGTGTGGCCAGTGCCCCAGGCCTGGCAGTGTGCAGGAGACATTGGGACAGTGCCCCCAGTAATGGGCTGTAACTTCTGGTCAGAATTTGAAGAGAAGCAAAAAGAACAAATGCCCAACGTGGCTGTTGCTTTTGCAAGATGAAGGAATAAAATGGCTTTTTTCTCCCCCCCTCCCCGTCTTTCCCCTTTACCCCCTTTCTGTTCCTTAGAGAATGAAAGTCAACCTCAGGAGAACCAAACACCCAAGCAGGAAATACACACAACAGATACAATTTTAGGATTTAAAATGACAACAATAGTCACGTACAAGGAAGTTCAACCTCCTATTACTCGACTGCTCAGGAGTGTGGTAGCATTCTTTGTTCCTGGTGATGGCCCTTCTGAAAACTGAGTGTTCTGGAAGCTCAGAACGATGTGTTGGAACTGGCTTCTCCGAGGTCATCCTGGTGCCTAGCTGGTGGAAACTTTCTCCTGAAGTGCTGAAATGAGAGCTCCATCCTTGATGTAACTTTCCAGAACTTGCAGACCTTCTCATCTACTCAGATCGGGGCTGTTCTCTGCATGTGTGTTGCTACACCTGGGTTCAACAGTCGTGCTTTGAAATGTTAATGAATCTGCCTGGTGTCCTGTGTCCCAACGCTCTGACCAGGTGGTTGTTGCAGCTTTTCTGTGTAGTTGCTTTAAGAACAATTAATAAATAAGAAAGAACACAGTTTCATCTTTTGGATATGAGAGTTGTTAATTGTCCTTCAAATTAAAAGCTTAATTAAAAGTGCAGAAACACTGCAGCTGGAAAACTTCTGCTCCAGGCCCTTTGCCAGGCCTGTGTTTCTGTAGAGGTTTTCCTGATCTTTGTACTTGCTGTTTCCTCCTGTGGGGTGCTGCCCTGCAGCTGCTGTGGCTGTAATGAACTTCAAATTCAATGGGGCTTACCCTAGTCTTTATAGAAATCACCTCCTTTCACAGTAAGTTGTTCCTGGCCAGTTTTCTGTAGGTATTTACCCCAGCTTCTCTTGCTGCTGACCCTCATTGCTGTAGGGGCTTCCTGCAACCACCATTTCCACTTCTAGAAGGCTACCTCCAGCCCCTACTTTATACAGAGGTATTCCCCCACAGCCCTTGCACACAGCCTCCTTTTAGAGAAAGCTGACCAGACACCTTGCACAAGCAGACCGTCTTTTCTGTGGGGGCTTCACCCTGTCCCTGCAGACACCTCCCTGTTTCTGCAGGGGCTGCCTGCTGTCCTTATAGCCTTTTCTAGGCTGCTTGTGCCCTGCCTCACCACTGGTAAAGGCATCCCCACCATCTATGTGGGGCTGTGTAGAAAGACATATCCAGCCCCTTTGAGCACCCCTGCAGCTTTTATAGGTACCATGTGTCCCAGCCCATGCAGCTACAGGCCCACCTTACTATATGAGCTACTCTGGTCCCTGCAGCCACCACCATCTCTGCTAGAAGGCTTCTCCCAGTCACTGATTTATTTGAGCATCTCCCCCGTGCCCCTGTAGCCGTTCGTATAGAGGTCACTCAGGTGACCCGCATTTGCTCCTTTCTGCAGGCACGTCCCCGTGTCCCCACCCCGCAGATCCCATAGAACGCATAGACCCCACCCAGACTCCCCGAGGCCCGCCGGCACCCGCACACCTGCGGACACACCGCAGGACACCTCCGCGCCGCCAGGGGGCGCCGCGATCGGCCCGGCCCGGCCCAGCAGGTTGCGCCGCCGCTTGCAACGGTCTGGCGCCGGCGCTGCGCTGCGCGGCCGCGCCGACATGAAGGCCATCGTGCAGCGGGTGACCCAGGCCAGTGTCACAGGTCAGTGTCACCACCGGGGCCCGGGAACTACCCTCCCTTCACCCCTTCCCCGGCCGGGCTTCCCTTCCCCGCCTCGCTCCGCCGCCGCGGCCTCCAGCGGCCCCTCGGCGCTGCGCGTGTGGGCAGCGCCGGCCTCCGCCTTCCCCAGCGGCTGCTGCGGGCGGTCGCTCGGGATCCCCCGCTCCGCGCTGCTGTTTCCCTGCCTGGGTCTGGAGCCGGGGGTCGCGCTCGTTTGCGCTGCCTGCGGGTGCGCGGTGCTGGCCCAGGCCCCTCCTCGCCTGTGCGTGTCTGGGCTGGTGGTGTCAGTGGGCAGAGCTGGGGGCTGGCCGGAGCCGAAGCGGGGCCGTGCAGCCGCAGGCGGCTGCTGGGTGGCTCTGCCTGTGTCGGCGCCGGCATCGCCTCGCCCTGCCTGCGGTGGCGCGGCCGGCCTGGGGGCAGCCCTGTGTTGCTCATGCGAGTGAGCAGGGTAGCTGCAGTCTGCTACCCCGTGGCTTGTGTGTTCTGGGCGCTGTTATCAGATCTGCCCCCTCGCATTGCCTTTTGTGTTGGCGGTGCTGTCGCAGCCGCCCGTGCTCCCGTGTCGTGAGCGTTGTCGCCTCACGTTGCTCCGTACGGGCGGGCAGGCGGCTGCAGTCTCTTCTGCGAGGGGCTTGGATGCACTGACACTGCAGTCGCAGCAGGCTTGCATTGGCCGTTTCCTTACCTTTGCAGGGCTGTCCTGGTCACTGCCATTCGTTGCTTTGTGTGTGCTGGCAGTACCATCCCACCTGCCTTCTCCCGTGGGAGGTTGGCTCTTCTCCCCCACCTCCCGTGGGAGGTGGGGATCTGGCTCTTCTCCCAGGCAGCTAGCGACAAGATGAGAGGGCAGGGCCTGAAGCTGTGCTAGGGGAGGGTTAGGCTGGATGTTAGGAAGCCCTTCCTCATGGAAAGAGTGATCAGACCCTGGAATGGACTGCCCAGGACGGTGGTGGAGTCCCCATCCTCAGAGGTGTGTAAGGACAGCCTGGCGGTGGTCCTTAGTGCCCTAGTCTGGTTCATTGTGGTGATGTGAGGTCCTGGGCTGGGCTGGATGATCTAAAGGTCTTTCCCAGCCTCTCATTCTGTGGTTGTGTGGCTTACCTGTGCTGTCACTGCAGTCCCAGTCATCTTGTACTGCTTGCATGTGCTGGCAGCACAGTCATAGTCACCTTTTCCTGTAGCTCATGTGTGTTTGATGCTGTAATAAAAGTTGCTGCCTTGCATTGCTTCCGTGTAACAGCGGCACCATCCTGGTTGCCAGGGCTGTGGTTTGCGTGTGTTGGCACTATAATCACAATTGCCTCCTCGCATGGCTGACCTGTGTCAGCAGTGCAGTTGCAGTCTCCTTATTGTGTCACTTGCCTGTACTGCCACTGCAATGGGAGTTGCATCCTTGCACTGCTCCTGTATGTTGGCAGTGCCATCCTAGTTGCCTCTGCTCGCAGTGTTCCATTTGTAACAGGAGATGCCTCCTCACTTGGCCCCTATGCAGTGCTATTGCTGATACAAGCTAGGATGCCACTGGCTTTTGGTGCCACCTGGACACCCTGCTGGCTCCTGTTCTGCCAGTTGTCACCCAGTACTGCCAGGTCCCTCTCTGCCAAGCTGCTCTCCAGCCACTCGTCCCTCGGTCTGTAGCTGCAGGGAGTGGTTGTGGCAAAAGTGTAGGACCCTGCACTTGGCCCTGCTAAACTTTATCTTGTTGGCCTCGCCCAGTGACCCAGCCTTTCCAGATCTCTCTGCAGCATCTTCCTCTCCCCCAGCAGATTGACACTCACCCCCAGCTTGGTGTCATCCACGAATTTACTCAAGGTAGATTTGATCCCCTCATCCAGGTCATAAATAAAGTTGTTGAATAGAGCTGGGTCCAGCACTGGTCCCTGGGGGACAGCACTGGTCCCTGGGGGACACCACTGGTCACTGGACTCCAACTGAATGTGGCCCCATTCACGACCACTCTCTGTGCCTGGTCATCCAGCCAGGTTTTAACCCAGTGGAGGGTGTCCCCATCCAACCCATGGGCTGCTGTCTTTTCTAGGAGGATGCTGTGGGAGTCTGTGTTGAAGACTTTGTTGAAGTCTAGGCAGACAACATCTACAGCTTTCCCCTCATCCACTTGGCAGATCACCCAGTCATAGGATGAGATCAGATTGGTTTTATTGTAACATGTGTGGAGAGTAGTGGATTATAGACACTGAGTACCCCTGTTGATATCAACCAAGTGGATAACTTTTACAGTGATCAGAGGGAGTTCTGCCACCTCTGGATAGTCCTGCTGTAAAAAAACCCCTGTATATGGTGTTTTTTAGATGCTGGAGTGAGCATCTTGAGTTAGTCCCTCACAAATGAGTCATGGTATTGGGAAGACGTCTGAAAGAAAGCTGCTGTGTGATCTAGCAAATCAAAACCAAACTCTCTAACAAGCTTAAGACACAGAAGAAGAGTTTAGAATGGTGTTTCCTCTGGTGGTTGTGCTGGCTGAAATCAGTACTTACCTCTGTTGTAAAATGAGATTGCATTTAGCCCTAATTTTCTTCTCCCCCTTTCCTAGTGGGTGGTGAACAGATAAGTTCAATAGGACGAGGCCTCTGTGTGCTGCTGGGCATTTCGTTGGAAGATACGCAGCGAGAGCTGGAGCACATGTAAGTCACACGGTTCCCTCTGCCTCTTACTCTTTGATTTGTGCATTTCTCACACTGAATTGGTGATGCCTGTGCAGTAGCCAGACAAGTGGGGCACTCCTGTAGGGAGACTCAGGTTTGCCTGTTAGTTCCTCTTCAGATTTTACCTTGAATACAGGTTTCTAATTTAGAATTTCCTTTTTCAGTTCTGTTGAGGCAAATCTGTTGCTGTTCCCTGTCTGTGTGCTTTTTGTGTGAAGAACAGACTCAAAAAGGAAGAGTCAACACCTGGGTTTTCACTCGCCTCCCTTTATTAAATGTCTGCTCTCTTTACTGTATGAAATTACCCTGAAGGGCTCTGTCTTTCAAGGACAGGATGTATTAGAAACTTCAGACTCTCATTTTAGCTTGTATGTGAGAAGTTTTGGTCTTCTGAAACCTGGATGGTCTCCTCGGTTGCCCTTCTGTGAAAGTGGATCAGTTTTGGCAGCCTGGAGGGCTGGCTCTGGCCACCTCTTCCATGGCGTCAAAACGATGTGCGTTGGCTGCCAAACACACGGAATAGAGTTCTCCAGAGTCGCCTTCGTTCTCCTTCAGACCTCTCATTGTTCTAGGTCTGACCTCATTTCTTATGGAGGCAAAGAAGAAACAGGTCATAGAGTTAACTGATGTCAAGAAGAGGAAAGAATGTGAGTGAGGGTGAAAACAGCCCTTAGCACAAGTAGAAGAGAAAGTAGGGAGTGGGGATGTGAGCTGTAGGTCACCACGTTCTCACATAAATGTGTAAAACTCGTAGAGAAGTGCAGCAAAACTGAAGGTATTTTCATTATCCAGTGGCTTGACTAACTGTTTGCCTCCTCAGTGTGTATCATTTACTCTGTCTTTGTTTCTGAGTCCTGCTTTGGTGAACGTGAAAGATGCCTCTGAGGGTTGCAAGCAGCTGATCCATAGCAGCTGTGCTCTTAACATCAGGTTGTTTTGATGGAGACACAGGAAATGCAGGGAGTCAATGTCTGAAAGAAAAGGAATGAAAGAAATCAGCTCAGCTGGGCTTCTTCAGGTCTTGATAAATGAAGCTTGACTAGTCCTGTTGATCTTGCATGGAACAATGTAAGGATTCTATTTTTCCTCCCCCTAGGGTTCGAAAGATCTTAAACTTGAGAGTGTTTGAAGACGAAAGTGGGAAGCACTGGTCCAAAAGTGTGATGGATAAACAGTATGAAGTGTTGTGTGTGAGCCAGTTTACTCTGCAGTGCATACTGAAAGGGAACAAGCCTGACTACCACATGGCGATGCCCACAGAGCAGGCACAGTGCTTTTACAACAACTTCCTTGAGCAGCTAAGAAAAGCCTACAAACCAGAGCTTATTAAAGGTAAGGGCTAGAGGTGGGTAAGCTCTCTGATGTGGCCAGTGGCCCTCGTTCCTCTGTGCTCTTCCATGTGTTGGTTATTGGCTGAACATGAGCAATGACCTTATTGCAGCCTTCCCCTGTCTGAAGGGAACCTACAGCTGTGAAGCTTTGAAGGGACTTCATACAGAAGCTCATAGTGATAGGATCATAGAATCATAGAATTGGTTAAGTTGGAAATGACTTTTAAATTGAGTCCAACCATTAATCTCTCAAGCCCAGCGCTTGACCGTGTCCTTAAGCTCTGTATCTGCGCAACTTTCAAGCATCTCCAGGGGTGGCGATTCAGCCAACAACCTGGGCAGTCGGTTACAAGGTCTGGTAACTCTTTCAGTGAAGACATTTTCCTAGTATCCAACCTAAACTTCCCCTGGCACAAACTTAAGGCCATTTCCTCTTGTCTTATCACTTGTTAGTTGTGAGAAGAGACCTGCACCCAATTCTCTACAACTTCCTTTCAGGTAGATGTAGACAGCAATAAGGTCTCCCCTCGGCCTCCTTTTCTTGAGACTAAATAGCCCCAGCTCCCTCAGCCTGATGGCTTTAAACCAAAAGAGAGTCAATTTAGATTAGATGTAAGGAGGAAGTTTTTCATTGTGAGGGTTGTAAGAGACAAGAACAAGTTGTCCAAGGAAGTTGTGGATGCTCCTTTATGGGAAGTGTTCAAGGCCAGGTTGGATGGGGCTTTCAGCAGCCTGGTTTCGTGGAAGGTTGGGGGGTTGGAACTAGATGATCTTTAAGGGCTCTTCCAGCTCAGCCCATTCTACCATTCTATAATTTCAGAAGTGAAGTGCAGTGAAGGAGACAGCTTTGACAGAAGAGACTCAGAAGGAACTTCTTTACAGTGAGGGTGACAGGCTCACTGTAAAGAACGGGCTGCCCAGGGGGGTTGTGGAGTCTCCTTCTCTGGAGACATTTAAAACCCTCCTGGATAGGTTCCTGTGCAGCTTGGTTGAGGTGGTCCTGCTCTGGCAGGGGGATTGGACTAGATGATCTTTTGAGGTCCCTTCCAACCCCTAGTGATTCTATGACTCTATTTTCTGCCTTTTTTGCCAAGCTGTCAGGGGGTGGCTTAGTTTGCAAATAAGGGTGTAAAAGCTGCTTAAGCAGATGGGGCTGAGCTGCATGCCAGTGTCATCTAGCCAAGGTCAGAGTAAGCTTCGTGTCTTCTTATCTTTTGTTTATACATAAAATTTCTTCAAAACATCAGCTGGTTAGCTGGGCTGGATCCCTCGGCTTAGCTGTTTCATCCTTGAAAACTTCACCTCCTGCCTGTGAGATCTATCCTGCTTATCTTGAACTGTGAGCAGCTCTAGACCTGGCTTGTTTTCCTGGAAGTTTCTGAATATAGCTGCATGTTGATCAACCCTGGATGTCAGACCTGTACATAGCTGGCTGCACATAGACTGTTTTTATTCTTAGTAGCTTTCTGTGGTTTTGTAGTCGTCTGTCTTTAATTTAATTGAAATTTTTTCTTTTTAGTAGCGCACTTGGTAAAGATTGTCATTATTGTTCCACGAGCCCTCAAGCACTTCTTGCCCCTTTCCTTGTTTAGATGGCAAGTTTGGTGCCTACATGCAGGTGCACATCCAGAACGACGGTCCTGTAACAATAGAACTGGAGTCTCCAGCTGCCACTGTTGACCCTAAACAGGTAAGTGAGCCAGAAGGTCAGACTGGAAAGGGTGGGGAGCTGTGCTGCCTCTGCAGAATTTGAAGCATCTCTGTTATGAAGCAGTCACATGTGGATCGTGTGCTCCGTGTGCAGTCTCTGAAAAGTTAAATAATTGTGCTATTTCCTTCTTTTCCCCGGCCTGTTGATATCTGTCTGTTGTCCCTTGTCCTTGTGAAGGCTGTGTGTGTGTAATACAAAACAGCTAGTAGCCACACAGCAGTGGAGCCTGTACTGGGCGCTGGTGAGGCCTCACTTCGAGTACTGCGGGCAGTTCTGGGCCCCTCACTTCAAGGAAGAGGTTGAGGGGCTGGACTGGGTCCAGAAAAGGCTGTGGAAGGGACTGGAGAGAAAGTCTGAGGCAGTTGGGGTTGTTTAGCCTGAAGAAGAGGAGGCTCAAGGGGGACCTTTTCCCTCTCTACAGCTACCTGAAGAGGGGTTGTAGTCAAGTGGGCATTGGGCTCTTCTCCGTCCTCCTGGCACCCACCCTTTCCATATTTATAAACATTCATGAGGTCACCCCTCAGTCTCCCTTTTTCCAAGCTCAAGAGACCCAGCTCCCTCAGCCTTTCCGCATCAGGGAGATGTTCCACGCTCTTAGTCATGGCCATGACGTTCTGATTTATGACTAAACTACTTTATCTTGGGGAAACTGCAGAAAGAGTGTAGAGAATCAGTAGGTTAGAGATGGTACCCAGTCAGATAAACTACAGTAGCTATCAGTATGCCCTGTTCCCAAAGCTTGCTGCAGTGTCCTGCTTCTCCGCAAAATGGGGAAGAAATGTAGATGTGATAGGTGCAACTTAGTTTGACTTCAGTAGCCTTGAAGGCTTTTCTGCTGAGAGGTGGCAAGACAGTGTTAACCAAGGGTTTTGTCCAAGCTGAGTTGAAGTGGTTGTTCTGTGTTTTGTGTGATGCTGAGGCTTGTGCATCTCTGATTTATTCTCGTGGGCTGGGTGGCCGAGCTGGGGTCTACGTCTGTTGTCGGCAGCTTTGAAACTGCAAAACTGCCACTTCAGATTGGAGGCAGAAGAGCAGTTTGGTGGAATCCAGCTCCCCCTTTTGGTGCTTGTGTTTTATTTTTCACCTTTTCAGATTGTGTTGGTGGAGAAGAGAGGCTGAGGGAGCTGGGAGTGTTTAGCTTGGGGGAGACTCAGGGGAGACCTTCTCCCTCTCTGTAACTACCTGAAGGGAAGCTGTAGTCAGGTGGGGGTCAGGCTCTTCTCCCAGGCAGCTAGTGACAGGATGAGAGGGCAGGGTCTGAAGATGCGCCAGGGGAGGGTTAGGCTGGGTGTTAGGAAGCCCTTCCTCACAGTAAGGGTGATCAGGCACTGGAACAGACTGCCCAGGGCAGTGGTGGAGTCCCCATCCCTGGAGGTGTTTAAGGACAGACTGCCTGTGGCCCTCAGTGCCCTGGTCTGGCTGATGTGGTGATGTTAGGTCCTGGGCTGGGCTGGATGATCTTAGAGGTCTTTTCCAGCCGCAGTAATTCTGTGATTCTGTAATATGTGCACTCCCCTTTTATACTCAGGGGTGGGCATGTTAGCACTTAATTCACTCTCTTCTCCAAATTTCTGAAGCTCTAAGCCTTGGGCTTTTGTTTTCTTGCCTGATTTATCGACACGTGTATTGGTGCGGTGAATCCGAGGTGCAGGTTCTAGACACATGCTCATGCTTCTGAATTTTAAAACTTCTTACGGCGTGGTTCTACTCCATGGAGTGTTTTCTTGCTCTTCCTATTTTGTGAATAGCTGACAAAACTTGAAAAGCAGCAACAAAGAAAAGAGAAGACCAGAACCAAGGTGCCCTCTGAGTCAAGCAGAGAACGAACTGCTTCCCGTAACAAGGATGACCCCAGTGCAAGCAGTGGAGCGGAAGGAGACGTGTCTTCGGAAAGAGAGCCTTAGCTCGTCCAAACATGTGTCAGGTTTGGCTTTTCCACTCCTCTCTGAAGTCCTCTGTAAAGCTTGGCAGTGTCTAACCTGGGTGCTTAGCTGAACCAGCTCATGCAGAGAGTTGCCTTAGTGCCGAGAGGTGAAATTCCGATAACCTTGCTGGTGGGTGACTTCTGCTTCTGCCTGCAGTCTGCCCACTGGAACGTGGAAGTGGGTGAAGCCTCTTCCCAGCAGCGTGCTTGGCTAGTGGTGTGGGGCTGGCCCAGCCAAGGCTCTTTGCAGGTTGACTCAGGAAATCTAATCTTTTGATCCTCTAAGGCAGCAGTTACTGAATTCAGAGCCTTGCTTGGTCTCTTTCGTAGTGAAGATAGCATGGTTCTGTTTCTTACTCTGTCTTTACCTAGCAGGCAGATCAGTCTGGATCTGGATCTGGATTTGAGCACTTTGTAGTGCTCAAATAACGTGCCCAGCTGTGGAAGTGAAAAACGTTTTGCAAGTTAGAGAGAGGCCAGAATCGATTCCTAACCCTCCCTCCTTGGTTTGTCATTTCCCAGGATGACTTGATAAGTGGCTGTTTCAGACACCTTCACCATCCAGGGGGGACATGAGGCCAGCAGTGAGAGCCAGGTTTGCTGTTTGAATTCAGCATGAGAATCAGGATTTTCTTCCCCTTTAGGCACTTGACCTGCAGGACTTACCTGGACGTGAGTGAATGGAGTTAGACGGGATGGAGACCTGAATCCTTTGCAATGGATTATCTGCATAATAAGACATGTATTTATCATACCCTTCCACTTGTTTTTAAGGCTTCAGGACACAGTTTTCATTGCTTTGCTCCCCACTGCCCCCTCCCAAAGCTGCCGTGCTGATTTTGAGCTTTGACACACAGCCAAGCTCTCAAGAAATTATAATCTCCCTCATCTTCATGCTGAAGCCCCGAGCTGCCTGTGGAGTTCGATTGATTGTTAACAGCTCTGCAATTTGAAGTCTAACCTTTCACCTTTCTCTCATTTTCCTATCCCTGGAGTTCAGACTGGCTTGTGATTGATAGAGCTCAGTGTCGCACGTTGCTCAGAAAGCTGCACTTTGTAATTTATTTACTAAGAAAATAATTGAACAGAGAGAATCCATTAGTTTTTCCCTGCTGATCAGACACTGGAGAGTGAGTTCTGTTTTATAGAGGTTCCCGTTACCCGTCTGGTGCTGATACAAATGACTTTGCACGAGGCACTGGAAGGGGCTGCCCGGGGGGGTTGTGGAGTCTCCTTCTCTGGAGATGTTTAAAACCCACCTGGACATGTTCCTGTG